>OU744723.1:25938709-26538709 GCA_916613615.1 Steromphala cineraria | reverse complement strand
TAATATAATGTTGGTATTTGTCGGTAATATATTGACATTGCGGATGATAATAGGCGAGCTGACGTAGTACGCAAATATTGGAAATCTGCTCAATGACATCACAATTCACTAGCGCGCGCTTCCGGTTACAATAAATGTCTTTTGAACATAATAACATCAACGTATTGTGATTTTAGAGCATACTCTCATATACCTAATTGTAGTTAAAAGATTTATCTACCGATTGATATGAATTATAGGTGTTTTGAATAAAATATTGTATCAGAAACATTAAAAAACTTAAAGGGGCAGTAGCACGTTTATAGGGGGAATATAAGGTGATGTCAGGAAAATGAAAATTAATGATTCCAATTGAAAGACATTGTATTTAAACTAAATGGTGCAGTAATAATTCAAATATATAACGTAAAGTGTAGCCATGTGATTCCTTTTTCTTACACAAAATGAATTAAAGGTATTCACACAAAAATGGCTGCCAATAGATTTTATATGAATCTTCATACTTTGTCCTGTGACTATTGATGATTGGCTTGTGTAATGAGATTTTTGACACTGTCAAAATAATACATTTAGCATGAACTTACAATTATCAGTTAAAAATTTAAATTATAAAATTATCCAAAAACGTGCTACTCCCCCTTAATGTCCCTTTAAAAGAAAAGGTTTCTGGCACCTTGTACTTAAATCATTATCACAATTTGGAGACATTGATTTGTTTAACTTTCAAATAGAAATACTGACAACATATGCTAGCAAAATCAAAAACGGTTTTTGAAAAGATGTAATGGGTTACGCATTGAATTCCTGCCCATTGGACGAAGTAAACAGAGCACCGTATAACCAAATTATACGCCTTCATGGTAGCCAATCAGAAACTAGTATTTTGCACATTTATGGTAGAGTATTTGTTAATTTTAAATGTGATATCAGGCGTTGTGTAAAACCATGGTTTATTGAATGTGATATCAGGCGTTGTGTAAAACCATGGTTTATTGAATGTGATATCAGGCGTTGTGTAAAACCATGGTTTATTGAATGCCAAAGATAGTCCTCTAGATAGTCGTTTATAATCTTTTGGATAAATATAACCAGTCGTAAATTGTTCGAAAAATCTAAATTATTTTGTGATATTAATCAAACCAGACTAGAAATCTTTAATATTTTTAGTTTAGTAGCTAATCTGTGCCAAAAGTCAAAGTAGGAAAGAATTGACCCGAATGCACTGATTCACCCGCCGGCCGTTTCGTTTCACACGACTTTGCACGTTCTGCACGTTTTTTCCGTAACCGACCAATGAAATTGGGGCTAAGCTTTTTTTGTAAACGTGCAACATATCGTGATTCATACAGGCTTATTTCATCACATATGGATTGCTTGTGTTTTGAAAAATCAACCAGCCCTCTGTAAATTTGACAGGCCCTGCAATGTTAAGGGAGAAAGTATCTCTATTATCACATAGATAAGGGGTTTGCGGATTCTTCCCAAACAATTCAAATATGAAAGTTACTAGCATTTGGCAAGTCAACAGTTAAAAGAAGACACCCCAAAGAACACCAGCAAACCCAATCTAATTAAAATCGACTGTGATTCGAGGAAAAAAAGTGTAAAAATATTGTCTCTAGTGGGGTTTGAACTTCAACCAGCCCGGGTTTCCTCTCATTCACACGAGACGGAGAGGATGTTCTGTCTAGTTCGAGCCCTGATAGAGACAACATTTTTGATATTTTATTCCTCGGAGTAGATTTTAATCAGACTGCAAGCAAACCAAAATTGTCCCTGCAAATTGACAAACATGAGCAACATTGTTCCTATTAATGCGAAAAACAATGGTGTCATAGGAAATTTTTATAACCCGGAAACCAAAAATACAGATATTGGCAACCCAAAATACAGTTATGGCATAAAGGTCCATATCTGTTACGTTAGACGCAGATTCTGTAAAAGCTGAAATTGCTTGCAGGTGAAGTAATTTGACGCCTCAATGTTTACCAGTGTAAGTAAACCTAGCCACAATATATCCGTTTCACTCCTATACTGAATCTAGAAAGGCTTAGTAGAGGGTCGCGTCAGCCCACGTATCGAATTGACCAATCAGATCTCATCTTACCAAGCCACAATAGTCAGCCTTCGAACGTATAACGTTATAGGGTCATAGGTCGCAGAAAGGTCGGCTGACGTGACCCTCTACTAAGCCTTGCTAGACTCGGTATAGGAGTGAACCGGATAATATTGAGGCTAGGTTTACTTAGACTGGAATGTTTACGTTACACATGAAATTTTGGAAGTGTTGTGTCTTTGGGCAAGGTACTTTATCCACATTGCACTCAGTTCACACAGCTGTGCACTTGGGCATCTGAACAAGGGGGAAGTACCGACCTATACAGTCGCGCGGAGCGCTTGTTTATCGGCGACTCCAAACATACTATTCATGGAGCATAGTTAGTCACGTATATTTGCGCGGTATAACAAGCTATCATTATTATCATTTAAATAAGTTTTGTTATTGAGAAGTACTTTTTAAAAACTTTTATCGTTTTTCGTTCTTTAATCAGAATAATCACAAAATGTTGTAAAGTTTCTTATGGACAGCAGTTTATATAAGGTCTGAAAACATGTCCTCCTAACATTTAAAATGTATTGTTTACTAAAGAATGAAATAATAGACTACTTGAGTTTGTTAAACAAAGAGCAAACAATGCTGTTTTTCACCCAATATGAATACAATTTGAGTAAAAGAACAATGTTATTACCGTAGATGAAAAACAATTTATGAATAAATCCTTTAAAATCATTAATGTGGCATCAATATTAAAAACTCAGAATTGTGTCAAATATGAAGAAAACAGTTTTAAAATGTCCATGTTAAAATGGGGTCCCAATGTCATGAAGAATTTATAACTTACCAGAATATCCAAAAATGGACACAAAAATGACGAAAGGCAAGAGCAGCGAATCCATAGCTCTCCTATTCGTCGACATTGCATGCCTACAGGGAAGTAAAAGTATTAACAATGACTTATATATGTTTAATCCATGGCAATGACGTCACCCTATTGTGTTAACACTGGATCATTTTTAAGGAATCCAAACTTTTTAGCTGTATGAGGGGTGTATGGGTTTTTCAATTTTTTAGAAATATAGTGTCTAATAAAATACTTCAAGAACAATAAATCTAAAATAAACTGTTTGTGAGGATGTGAGTCAAGAATCGAATCGAATGATAACTCAGTACTTTTATCCACTAGACTATGGAGGGCACACATATTTAGATAGTTTTTTGACAGTACTCAAGGGGCAGTAGCACGTTTTTTTTTATTTTAAAATTTTCACTGATAATTGAACGTTAATTCTAAATACTTTATTTTGATAGCGTCAAAAAATTACACAAACAAATCATCCGTAGTCAGAGAACAAATAATAAATAAAGTCTATTGGCGGCCATTTTTGTGTGGACACCTTTAATTCATTTTGTATAAGAAAAAGGAATCGCATGGCTTAACCAACATTATATAATTGATTAATTACTGCTTCATTTGCTTTAATACATTGTCTTTCGATTGGAAACGTTTGTTTTCATTTTCCTAACATCACCTTATATACCCCCTCAAAACGTGCTACTGCACCTTTAAACCACAGTTGTTTATATGACGGATGAAGTGGCGAGTGCACGTGGGGAAATACCTAGGGCGTGCAATGGACCCCGCATAAGCTGTCAATTGCATCGCCGTAGGGAATGAATTGCAATACACGTGGACGGTTGAACCCATTTGTAGCGTGGTCAAGAGATGTGTCTCATTTTCGATGAATGAGCACCGAAATTTGTTTAGTTTTCATAGTAAAACGTGGGATATATATGTAAAATGTGAAAAAAGACAGGTTTTAGTTGTGTTTGTCATACGTGGATTATAATGGAAAATGCATTCGGTGTCGTGGAATCGTAAAATGTTCAACTCGCACCTTTGGCCTCGTTGATTATTTTCACGAATCCACTCCTCCTCATGCTTGCCCCATTTCTTAACATTTACCTACCTCGTCACCAGCGCTTTAATAACAATAACAACATTTCAATACAGTTGTAATACTGAAAGTGTAGGTGGCTTTACACTTGCACGACTCTCGAATCCGCATTGGCACGCATTAAATCGTGGCAATGCGTATCTTTGTCGTATCGTTATCGTGAATAATTCGTGAACTGCTCATGGATGCGTGCAAATGCGCGAAGAATTAACCAAATGTTTGGTTATTTCTTCACGCACTCCAATGCGTGGCAGGTGCGCAAAGTATTCGTGAATTTGTCTCAACTTGTTCGTAACTTATTCTTGTAGTGTCGTGAAATGCGTGCATAATTTTGTGTGTCACGATAGAGATAAGACAAGGTTGGGCATTTCAAGCAATGCAATTTCAGGTACATCAACCGTCTCTTCTCTTCAAGAAGCGCGATATCTTGGAAGTTATTCATGGTGTTCACTCTGTGACAGTAGAGGATGAACTGATTTTAGGGTACTGCCTTTATATACCTCCAATGCGGGCAGTATCGTACACGATCTTGACAAGCATGCGTGAATTAGTCGAACCTGTGCGTGCAGTTGCGCCTACTGCGTACCAAAACGCAACTAAGTCGCAACAAATGCGTGAACAGAACGCAGCTTTGTCGTGGTTATGCGCCAATTGTTCGTGAAATGCCGGGTAAAATCGCAGCACCGAAAAATGCGTGAAGTGTGCTTGAATAATGCGCAAATGGGGGGTGTACGCATTGTTTTAATTGTTTTCAAAACAATGTTGCTTCGTCTATTGGCACGCACTAAAGTCATGAAGTGCGGATCCAAAATGCGTGCAAGTGTAAAGCCACCAGTCTGAAGGCGTACACAATGACAAGATTGCTAAAGTATGCATACACTAAATCGAAAACCAATTCATTACAACCAAGGTTTAAGTCTGCGACTCATGGAATACTGCTCTAACCGAATAATAGAATCACATGTCGAGGTAAACGTTAACAAAAACAATACACATATAAAAAAAGGATAATTGAATTTAGGTGCTCTTAAAATGCTAGGATTTATTTGATGTATTGATCACTACAGATATTACAAGTAATAGATATACCCACACTTCCCGAAGTGTATCGCTCAATATACCTCTTGTTTGAATCGTGAGTCTCCGGGACGTAGCGTAGCGGAGCCGAGGATTCACGATTCAAACAGGAGGTATATTGAGTGATGCACCGAGTTATGGTGTACAGTTAGAACAAAGGAAACCCGTATGGGTGTGTGTATGTATGTACTGTATGTGTGTGCTAACATACTAATGCACTAACGTATGGGTGTGTGTATGTATGTACTGTATGTATTTGCTAACATACTAATGTACTAACGTGTGGGTGTGTGTATGTATGTATTGTATGTATGTGCTAATATACTATTGCACTAACGTGTGGGTGTGTGTATGTATGTACTGTATGTATGTGCTAACATACTAATGCACCAACGTGTTGGTGTGTGTATGTATGAACTGTATGTTTGTGCTAACATACTAATGTACTTACGTGTGGGTGTGTGTATGTATGTACTGTATGTATGTGCTAACATACTAATGCACTAACGTATGGGTGTGTGTATGTATATGTACTGTATGTATGTGCTAACATACTAATGTACTAGCGTATGGGTGTGTGTATGTGTGTACTGTATGTGTGCTAACATACTAATGCACTAACGTATGGGTGTGTGTATGTATGTACTGTATGTGTGTGCTAACATACTAATGCACTAACGTATGGGTGTGTGTATGTATGTACTGTATGTGTGTGCTAAAATACTAATGCACTAACGTGTGGGTGTGTGTATGTATGTACTGTATGTATTTGCTAACATACTAATGTACTAACGTGTGGGTGTGTGTATGTATGTACTGTATGTATTTGCTAACATACTAATGTACTAACGTGTGGTTGTGTGTATGTATGTACTGTATGTATGTGCTAACATACTATTGCACTAACGTATGGGTGTGTGTATGTATATGTACTGTATGTATGTGCTAACATACTAATGTACTAACGTGTGGGTGTGTGTATGTATGTACTGTATGTATGTGCTAACATACTAATGCACTAACGTATGGGTGTGTGTATGTGTGTACTGTATGTATGTGCTAACATACTAATGCACTAACGTATGGGTGTGTGTATGTATGTACTGTATGTGTGTGCTAACATACTAATGCACTAACGTATGGGTGTGTGTATGTATGTACTGTATGTATGTGCTAACATACTAATGTACTAACGTATGAGTGTGTGTATGTATGTACTGTATGTATGTGCTAACATACTAATGCACTAACGTATGGGTGTATGTATGTATGTACTGTATGTATGTGCTAACATACTAATGTACTAACGTGTGGGTGTGTGTATGTATGTACTGTATGTGTGTGCTAACATACTAATGCACTAACGTATGGGTGTGTGTATGTATGTACTGTATGTATGTGCTAACATACTAATGCACTAACGTATGGGTGTGTGTATGTATGTACTGTATGTGTGTGCTAACATACTAATGCACTAACGTATGGGTGTGTGTATGTATGTACTGTATGTGTGTGCTAACATACTAATGCACTAACGTGTGGGTGTGTGTATGTGTGTACTGTATGTATGTGCTAACATACTAATGTACTAACGTGTGGGTGTGTGTATGTATGTACTGTATGTATGTGCTAACATACTAATGCACTAACGTATGGGTGTGTGTATGTATGTACTGTATGTGTGCTAACATACTATTGCACTAACGTATGGGTGTGTGTATGTGTGTACTGTATGTATGTGCTAACATAATAATGCACTAACGTATGGGTGTGTGTATGTATGTACTGTATGTGTGTGCTAACATACTAATGCACTAACGTATGGGTGTGTGTATGTATGTACTGTATGTGTGTGCTAAAATACTAATGCACTAACGTATGGGTGTGTGTATGTATGTACTGTATGTATTTGCTAACATACTAATGTACTAACGTGTGGGTGTGTGTATGTATGTACTGTATGTATTTGCTAACATACTAATGTACTAACGTGTGGTTGTGTGTATGTATGTACTGTATGTATGTGCTAACATACTATTGCACTAACGTATGGGTGTGTGTATGTATATGTACTGTATGTATGTGCTAACATACTAATGTACTAACGTGTGGGTGTGTGTATGTATGTACTGTATGTATGTGCTAACATACTAATGCACTAACGTATGGGTGTGTGTATGTGTGTACTGTATGTATGTGCTAACATACTAATGCACTAACGTATGGGTGTGTGTATGTATGTACTGTATGTGTGTGCTAACATACTAATGCACTAACGTATGGGTGTGTGTATGTATGTACTGTATGTGTGTGCTAACATACTAATGCACTAACGTATGGGTGTATGTATGTATGTACTGTATGTATGTGCTAACATACTAATGTACTAACGTGTGGGTGTGTGTATGTGTGTACTGTATGTATGTGCTAACATACTAATGTACTAACGTGTTGGTGTGTGTATGTATGTACTGTATGTATGTGCTAACATACTAATGCACTAACGTATGGGTGTGTGTATGTATGTACTGTATGTGTGCTAACATACTATTGCACTAACGTATGGGTGTGTGTATGTGTGTACTGTATGTATGTGCTAACATAATAATGCACTAACGTATGGGTGTGTGTATGTATGTACTGTATGTGTGTGCTAACAAACTAATGCACTAACGTATGGGTGTGTGTATGTATGTACTGTATGTATGTGCTAACATACTAATGCACTAACGTATGGGTGTGTGTATGTGTGTACTGTATGTATGTGCTAACATACTAATGCACTAACGTATGGGTGTGTGTATGTATGTACTGTATGTGTGTGCTAACATACTAATGCACTAACGTATGGGTGTGTGTATGTATGTACTGTATGTGTGTGCTAACATACTAATGCACTAACGTATGGGTGTGTGTATGTATGTACTGTATGTGTGTGCTAACATACTAATGCACTAACGTATGGGTGTATGTATGTATGTACTGTATGTATGTGCTAACATACTAATGTACTAACGTGTGGGTGTGTGTATGTGTGTACTGTATGTATGTGCTAACATACTAATGTACTAACGTGTGGGTGTGTGTATGTATGTACTGTATGTATGTGCTAACATACTAATGCACTAACGTATGGGTGTGTGTATGTATGTACTGTATGTGTTCTAACATACTATTGCACTAACGTATGGGTGTGTGTATGTGTGTACTGTATGTATGTGCTAACATAATAATGCACTAACGTATGGGTGTGTGTATGTATGTACTGTATGTGTGTGCTAACATACTAATGCACTAACGTATGGGTGTGTGTATGTGTGTACTGTATGTATGTGCTAACATACTAATGCACTAACGTATGGGTGTGTGTATGTATGTACTGTATGTGTGTGCTAACATACTAATGCACTAACGTATGGGTGTGTGTATGTATGTACTGTATGTATGTGCTAACATACTAATGCACTAACGTGTTGGTGTGTGTATGTATGTACTGTATGTATGTGCTAACATACTAATGTACTAACGTATGGGTGTATGTATGTATGTACTGTATGTATGTGCTAACATACTAATGTACTAACGTGTGGGTGTGTGTATGTATGTACTGTATGTGTGTGCTAACATACTAATGTACTAACGTATGGGTGTGTGTATGTGTGTACTGTATGTATGTGCTAACATACTAATGCACTAACGTATGGGTGTGTGTATGTATGTACTGTATGTGTGTGCTAACATACTAATGCACTAACGTATGGGTGTGTGTATGTATGTACTGTATGTGTGTGCTAACATACTAATGCACTAACGTATGGGTGTGTGTATGTATGTACTGTATGTGTGTGCTAACATACTAATGCACTAACGTATGGGTGTATGTATGTATGTACTGTATGTATGTGCTAACATACTAATGTACTAACGTGTGGGTGTGTGTATGTGTGTACTGTATGTATGTGCTAACATACTAATGTACTAACGTGTGGGTGTGTGTATGTATGTACTGTATGTATGTGCTAACATACTAATGCACTAACGTATGGGTGTGTGTATGTATGTACTGTATGTGTGCTAACATACTATTGCACTAACGTATGGGTGTGTGTATGTGTGTACTGTATGTATGTGCTAACATAATAATGCACTAACGTATGGGTGTATGTATGTACTGTATGTATGTGCTAACATACTAATGCACTAACGTATGGGTGTGTGTATGTATGTACTGTTTGTTTGTGCTAACATACTAATGTACTAACGTATGGGTTTGTGTATGTGTGTACTGTATGTATGTGCTAACATACTAATGCACTAACGTGTCGGTGTGTGTATGTATGGACTGTGTGTATGTGCTTATGTTGTATGTATGCTTGTAAGCCGGTATCTTTATATATAATAATTTTACTGAATGGTATTTCATTTATTTATTTATTTTATTTTTAGGAATCTTTATCAATGCTTATAGGTGTCTCATAGGCCGGGCCCTGTTTCAGGGCGTGACACGTTTTTGTAATAAACTATTCTTCTTCTTCTTCTTCTATTATGCTGGGTTGAGAGCGAGTAAATCTTGAATCTAAACTGAACGCGTATATCTCCATTCAACCATGCGGATTATAATTATGAACTCTTTGTCATAGCAAATTACACTACGTTAATAACCGTATATCCTCTGATAAGACCTCGGGTCTTACCAAACGGCGCCCACCGGAAGCCTGGCCTTTATTCACTTAAATTTTACTTCCGTTGATTTTCAAAATTAAAACATCTAGCTTTAACTGTAAAATGTATGTTTTAAGACATCATTTATCTAAATTTAATTTATGCATTTTAATTTTTATCTTCAATAGTATTTATCATAATGGCTTTTATTATGATAGTTGCTTTTCATCTTTTATCATTTTTACTTCACGTGCTGTATCATACGTTTTACTTTTTTTAATAGTGCCACATAAGCCAAACTATGGCTGGTTGTTAAGCATACTTTTGTATCATCGTGAAATGTTTATATCTATGTATATGTTTAACTTTTGACACTTAAATAAACTATTTCTGTCTGTCTGTCTTTATTCATAACACCCGATGAAGACCCTACTCAAGTTAAAGTGCCCTTTATCCCCTCGGTGCTATAAGAGGCCCAGCCCTTATTTGATGCCCGACCCCAACTAGAGGAAATACGGTATGTTCATACATTTAACTGTAGACAGTATCTCTATTGGTACCTCTACCACCGTGTAAAACCCAAATGTCACTCTTCCCAACCGTTATATTTATACCAAATCGTTTACAACGATTTGTTTAATTCTTAATATACTACAAGACAAAAGTTTAGACTCAGTGAAAAGTGTTATGTCTTATTTTATATCGCTTATGTCTTAAGAACTAGTGACTCTATTCTTCATGTCTCGGATTTAACGCCGTAACAATGATTTAAGAAAGCTTGAACATTTTATTCGACCCCAATAATGAAAAACTATCCTCGTTACATTGGGATCCTAATGACGTAAAAATTGACTATTCAACAAGGTCCATGGACTTTACCTGAGCATTTGTCAGTTAACTTTCATGATGGACTTGTTAATCAAGCTCCATTAATGACAAATGCATGACACTTTGGCAATAAGTTGAGGTTTAAGAATAAAACAATTTTACCATACCCACAAATACTACAATTTCATAGCATCATTTGATTGGAACTATTGTCGCGTAGTAATAATAAAGACAGCAACATCCCTGTCAGCTTGTCAATGTCAGACCGGAGTTCTATTCCCGGTCACGTCATATGTAAACCCTTTAGGTGGAAGTGGTTGCTTCCCTGCCTTATAAGGCCAGAACAATGCTTTAATTTGCGCTGTTCGCTGTCGGCCGGAAGCAAGTGGCACAGAAATAATTTCTATGGACAATAAAGTGATATTGTTATTGAGAAATAGAAAATATTTTCAGAAAACCCATTGTGACGTCGTAACATCAGAATACGTATACATGACATCCTTGCATTGTTGCCGTATCCTGATAAATTCGACTGCGTGTCATGATCAGAGGTCCTCTTGTCCTGTTTGACAACTGAACTGCCTGTATACATGCATATCAACACACAATACTAAAGCTAGAAACTAGAACTCCTACTTCACCCACTGTAAATATGCAATACTTACATATAAACACAATAAGTGAATTCATTGAAAAGTATCATACATCTGTTGCCATATATAGGTTGAAGAGATCAAATGGTTGAATATGCTTCTGCTTCGAAGTTTATAATCTATCTCATTTTAAATCATGTGCATTTAAAATTGATATGCAAAGAGCACTACTTCAATCATTTTTGATAAATATATTACAGATTAACATTTCAACATCTTAAAAAAAACTATACTACACTTCAAAGCAATCAAGCATGTCAACTTTACAACTCATTAATAACCATATTTACTAATGCGTGCATGTGTTGATATATGTTGAAAGGTAATAGGAGACAAAATGTTTGGAATATTTGTTTCTTTCAAGATGAATAGACGTGTATTATTTGGTAAACATGTATTGTGAAAATGAAGTCTTAATCATGAAACAAAATATGTACACTTATTGAAAATTATGATACATTTATACATAAAAACACAATAAGTAATTCATTGAAAAGTATCATACATCTGTTGGTACATATAGGTTGAATGGATCAAATGGTTGACGATACTTCTTCCTTGATGTTTAAAATCTGTCTCATTTTAAATTATTGCACTGAAAAGTGATATGCAATGAGTATCACATGAACCATTTCCAATAATTAAACTGCAGACCAACATTATAAGTTTTGTAAAACAAGACCTTATTATACCTCAAAAAAATCAAAGATGTAAACTTAACCTTTCACAATCAAGGGTATCTCCATGTGTTGGTATAGCTTCATAGGTGGATGGAAACAGCTTTTCTATATAATTTATATTTCAACTGTATTTCATTCTGATTTTGACATATCAATACATTTGTATGTATGTATGTATGAATGTGTATGTGGGTATATAAATATCTAGCCATGTTTTCCGAATTATGCATCTGTATGTATATAAGTATATGTTTATTGGGTTAGTACTAGTGTTCAAGTACTGAAGCTAAATGAATTGGCATATGTATACAGTAAATAAGTAAACCAACTTTCCTAGTGAAAACATAACACAGATTTATCAGCAGACATACTTCCTTTCATATATGGGTATGTGCTATGAAATTGTTATTTTAATATACCTATTTGCATGTACACATCACCAAAAATTGTCGCCTCCTGCTATTAGATATACAACACTTATATAATATGATGATGTTCATGTATATATAATATGTTTAATAACTGGTAATTAAAATACCTATACCATTATAGAATTAGTACCATACAAATATCACTATCTCACGGTATGATAAAACATTATTATACCACAAATTAATCTGAAAAAAAAAGAAGTTTTTTAAATTCTCACCAGCACATCACATCTTTAAAAAGAAAACTGTACATGCGTGTCAATATTTTTCAATTAAATGCAAAAGAGGTATACATAAAAAATGATACTTAAAACAGAGTTGTATGATATAAACGCACTTACCTTTCCCAACTCCTTATTATCTTAATTATCCATAGGGCAAATTAGTGTCTATTAAGATTCAAAATGCTGGTTTGACTTGTCGAACACAATATGCAGGCAAAACATGCACACTTTTTTTACGAAACTGCTTGAAATGAAACACACGCACGTAAAGCACAAGCCTTACCTGTTACCGACGGCTCACTGTAAAACTCAATAACGCATCCTCGCAGTCTCTCCACAATGACAAAAGCTCCTTCTTATACTTTTTTATTATGCCTCCTTCTCTCTATCTTTTCGTCGACCTGGTTAAACACTACAACAAAATTGTTTATTTTTTTAAATCTGTAATGGTAATCTGAAAATTGTCACCTCGAACTGTCAAGGACTTAACAACAAGAAAAAGAACTTCTCATTGTGTGCTAAATACAATACTTTCCACAAAAAATTTACTACTCCCGCGTCAATACTCGGAAACAAGGTCACGATAAATTATTTTTTAAATTGTTCATCTGAGTAAACTGTAGAATACGGCTAGTCGGTGTCAATACGCAGTGAAACTGCCGCAAAATTTAAGAAGTCAAAATGAAATAATAATACTTTCAAAGAAGATACACGTATTCTATGATTTTATTTATTACAAGAAAAGGGCAATGTTTAAAGCTTGTTCAATATCCCAACAAACACCTTGATACTAAAAAGAAAAAAAATCTTAATTAGAAAACCGTTGCCACCCTTGATATTGTGGATGTCACGTTTTCGGCGTATTTGTCACCTTAAGATCGGCATTCCATGTGTCCGCAGTGCGTAATGCGTAGCGCGCAATGCGTAATGCGTATTCAACACTTTGCACTAAAATAGTAGAGATTCATTCCATGTACACGTAATGCGTGATGCGTGATGCGTGATGCGTGATGCGTGATCCTTGGAACGCTCACGAGAGAGTCCGAATACGCATCATGCAGGAATATGTACACAAGGAATGCCAGCTTAACGATAGCGGTATGCAACATCGATTCCAGGTGGATGTTTCATTGATTCTAGTTTTGACAAACTAGAAATATATCCACAAGCATGTTATCAATAGCATATTCCATGAATACATTTTGAAAAAAAAGCTCCTTGCTAAATTGGCATGGAATGAAGCTTTATTCATCCAACGATCAATCCAGCAAGTCTGCAAAGAGAACAATTGCATTAGTCCAATTCTGTATTTTGCATCATTTTGTTATCATACTCCTTGTTCACACAACTCATTCCACACGTTACACTCAGGAACAAAAGAAACGATACAAACTTTTCAAGAGAGTACAAAACAAAATCCTGTTGTAATGAAATGCGACTACGAACCCTTGTGACAGGAACACCAATTGTGAAAAGGTACTCACAATTTCAAACATCAAAGTTTTATACTTATAATTGTATAACTGTTCAAGTACACGAGGGGTCCTAAAACAGGTTTTTCAGTTGGTCAATATCTTTGGAATTGGAATAAAAAAAATTATGAAACTTATCAATTTGATAAATCAAAGATGCAATCAATATAAAAACACTTGATAGAAATTAACTTGTGCATGTTGTCTGTTTTATTGGTTTAAAAACAAGGAAATAGGCCATTTTTACTATCCTATCTCGTCTAGTTAAAGAGATTTTAAAAACGGCGTTTTTTGAAATTAAAAACTTAGTTCAATTTGCTCTTGAAGACATGATATAACCCTGTTTCAGTCGTAACTATCCCTCATAGTTTAACCTATCTTTCTGTTTATATGGTTTCGTTTCTTTTGCCCCTGAGTGTATTCTCTGCACCATCCCAAACTAAACGACCACGACCCCTGATGTCCTCTTGTGCTGGATTAATAACGTAACATTTTATAGATTATTAAGGAAAATATATTCAAAATCCTTATTTCAAAATTCATGTTAAAGATTGTAAATAATAAATATTTGGTTTCAAACACTAGCCATCGCCAGGCCTGGCAGATGGTCAGTGTGAGCATTCCATTCACTGATAACTAATCAGCTGACCACACACGTGACCTGTGGCCTCTCCTTCTTGCCTGGCCACCTAATTCGGTCATTTCTTATTGTTCCTTGCTTGTGTAAAATGCAACCGGGACGCTATCTCGGCAGATTCGCCCCGACCACCGATGGACGTGTAGCAGGACAGAAAATCCAATATTTCCATGTCCACGCGGGATTCGAAACCGGGACCTCAGGGTTGAGAGTCCTACGCTCTATCTGTTCGGCTAAAGAGATATCCTTACAGCCAAGCCAGTAGGAAGTAGTAGACCTCGCCCTGTCACAGACGCACATCTCATGTAGTTTAGTCATCACCTCCCTTGAGTCGGTCCAGCTCAAGTAGACGACAGTGTTAGGGGATTGCCCTGGCGTCTACACTGACCTGTGAATGTACAACCGGCTCGAGTCATGTTGTAACTCCAAACAACAATATAATAATGGTCGACCATCACAAGAAGTCTCCAGTCGTCATTTCATCAACATCATCGTCACACCTTAACGTTGCCTTCATCGTCCCTCGTCGACGTCGTGATATGTACAAATTAAAGTCGACCGAAGATATTCCTACACAAGCCACAACACAATTTCATTATGTATAAGACATTTTTCAACTTAAAATGTAATCGATAGTAATAAAACAGATAGTGTAGAAACTGACGATATTATATCCGGGTAATATATAATTTTCAATCAATGGGTCACGAAGAGAATATTTCAGTAACAACTGGATTCGTTGTCTTATGGTTAGCGCATTTAGCCGGGAACCAGCTGTTCTGTGGTTCGATTCCCATGACTTCGAACATTTGTAGAAAATATCGAGTGTTCATATTCTGTGATTTTGTTATCAGAATTATTTTCACTAAGATTTGAAGCCTTTAAATCACTTAATTTAGTGAAATGTCTATATATGATAGAAAGACTTCATATGAGTCTTTCTATCGTAGATAGACCC
This sequence comes from Steromphala cineraria, assembly GCA_916613615.1. NCBI lineage: Eukaryota > Metazoa > Mollusca > Gastropoda > Trochida > Trochidae > Steromphala > Steromphala cineraria. Next base: position 26,523,070 of record OU744723.1, on the reverse strand, counting down.
CATTTGAGATCTTTCAATCAAAGATAGACCTTAATTGTCGCCGTCCAGGTCATTCTCCCAGGTTAGGTTACAGTGCTTAACAAAGGGATGACGTCAGCAGAGGTTTATAATGATAAAGGAAGTACCACTAAAGACTCACTGGATCTGTTGCTAAAGCAAAACTACAACGAAACATAGGCACACAAAGAAGGGCGAAAGTATTTCTCATCTTGGACCTGTAAACAATAATTCACAAAGCAAAAATGGATGTTTATCATAATCCATGTTTCAAAATAATGATTAAATATTATATTTATATATATTTATTTATATATATTTATTCATAATGATTAAACACATGTATGAAGCGTGTTTGCAAGTGTACATGGTTGATGTTTGAAGGTCGAAGGTGTGTAGGACAAGGTTGCATGCTTAGCAAAATGTTATTCATCTTATTCATGAAGATATCGTATTAGAAACGAATAATGCAGATAACATTTGTTGTAAATATGGATATTTTATTAATAAAGATATTATTTTTCAGAGATTAGGTTGTTTCGTAAAAATGATTTTCAATAACAACCGTTATCCTGCAAAATAAAAAGTTGTTTCCTTCTGTACTTTTATCTATGTAGCCTGCATCCTGCAAGATCAAGAGTAGTTTCCTATAGTATATATATACGCTATATTGAAAACAATGAAGCGGAATAGAAGATATTCATTGTTTGATTTGACACAATTCAATAAAAAGTTATTGTCAGTTATTCAGTAATCCTCCTTTAACCCATCTTCCGCACGCATCGGGCGAGATATGCATTTACAAGAAATTCATATTCACCCTTGCGACAACTCGACGGGAAAGCTGTTACAGGAAGTAGCTTGATTATTGAGCTATGGTGTAGGCCAATCAAAAGCGAGATTGTCTAAATAGAAACTGAGAGATACAGCCTTATTCTACGCAGTATTTTGGTTACCAATATTCACGAATCGTTTTTATGAATGTTGTCACAACGCAACTATAAGGGATTAATTAGAAATTAAAATTCTCTTCGAGTTCGAGTTGGACTGACGCAAGGGACGTAACTCTGTTTGTCCTACAGGGGGCGCTGATAGAGTCACAACTTTCCCGTCGAGTTGTCGCAAGGGTGAATATGAATTTCTTGTAAATGCATATCTCGCCCGATGCGTGCGGAATATGCATTTAACCCAGTTCTTACGGTTTGTTCTCTATTCGCCTACATCCAGATTCGCCTACATCCCGATTCTCATACAAAAAACAAGGTTGCTCGTTAGGCTAAGAAAACTCACCCCTACTCCTTTAATGAGCCTGTCCCACCAAAGCCTATTGATCTCTGTTGGTTGGAGGGTTTGACAGATTAGTGTGCATTTACCGGTAATTTCAAGTAAAAACTTGTGTTAAGCCTACCCAAGCCTAGTGATCTCTGTTAGTTAGGAGTTTACAGATTAGTGCATTCAAGTAATTTTAAGTAAAAACATGTGTTTTATAAAGTGAAATTGGAATAAATTGGTCATTGTATACCAACTTCTCAGAGTTGACAGATTAGTGAACATGTAAAAACAGTCATTATTTGGTTTAAAGAGACACAGAGTATGTTGATAGGATCACATATGTCAAATTTTGATATCGATGTTATTACATCGAGAACCACTTACTGTTACTGAAAATAACAAGTTAAAGGTCAATCAGTACATTAGAGCGAAAATACGGCCATTCAAAGTCGGGATTTTGATCGAAAACCGGACAATGTGGTTTGAGTGGCGCGCGCAAATTCGCCAAACGTAATTTTTAAAATTTGTCATAAGCTGACAGAAAGATATATTCGATTCGATAGTGTTTATTAGGTATTGTAACTAATAGGTAGATTAATTGGATGTATAATTTCGAATATTAAACGTATTTGAGATGTTTTCTTGGTTTTCCCATAAAATCAAGCATTTTAGAGATAATATGGATAAATGGATATATTTGCAAATCCAGTGATGAGATATGAACTTCAATCAGCATATTAGATATTTTGTAGTTTACCAAAACCAACTAAAATTTTAGGAAAGATACTCTGTTGAACATTGAACATGGAGCAGCAGTCCGTCCAAGATCGAGGATCTACCGGAATTTGGACAGCCGTCTGGAACGACTACATGGACACCTTGCCACTGGAAGGAAGTCACCCCTGCAGTTCCTCGAGGCGGCTGGGCACCTCATCAAGTTGAACTGAGATAGACAAAATGTGTGAACTGTGCTATGTGTACAATGCAATGTTGTATATAGCATGTAATTAGTTATGTATAAATGATTTGAAATGTGAGAGATCTTAAAAATGTACGGCAGTACAGACAATGAAATGTGAGAATAAAATGAAAATAAAATATACTCGGCAAAAACAGTCTTTTTTTCTATCTGAAATTAAAATAAATTATACTCGGCAAAAACAGTCTTTTCTCTATCTACTGGGCGAGTCCATGTTCAATACAAAGGGGAGAGGTTAGCTTAACTAGTGGTCAACGGACCATAACATGTTGTTTTAAGACTGTAGGCGAAACGGGATGTAGACGAATAGAGAACATGCCGTTCTTACGCTAACTGATCTAGAGGCTTTACCAGTTTTGATCACCTGATGAAAGCGAAATTGGTTAATATCGAAGAAGAGGTCCTTGCCAAATCCTATCCTTTCGAAATTATTATCAATCCTTTGAAACTTCACACTTGTTCAGATATATTTGAAACGTGATGGAATTCATATCATTTATTATATTAAAGTATAGATCTTTGACTTAGAGCTATCCTTTTTTCAAAAAAACCTATATCTGTCTTAAACCATCTTCTCCCCATAAATTTTCATCTGAATCAGTAGTGGTCTTATGATTATTTTGCGAATGATAGCTTTTAAGAATAGCATACATTATGGATATAATGGGAGCGTCCATGCATGCAATCCTATGCTTTCGACGTGAGTTATTATTAGTTAGTATTTCCACAGGCGAGAGCCAGCGATAATGATATGTATGCAGGAGTATCGTAAATATACTATGTCATGGATGGCATAATATATCATATAATCCTCTGCTTATTACCGTAGGCGCGAAATTAAAGAAATACTCAAAATCTACTTCTAAGGCAGGCGGACTAACCGTAACTAGCCCCGATAGAGCGCATAATCATAGGCAAACCCAGATATCAAAACATTATCTATGACGTCACAATGAAAAGTGGTATGTTGCCCTAAAGCATCATATGAAAATTATGAACCTCAATATAACTTCCCATGTTGGTGAATAATTTTGGAAACTCACGTGATAAATGATTGACAAGTATTTCTATAACATTTGGTTACATTTTCTCGTCAAGGTCATGTAAAATTTCATTAACAATTATATCAAGGTATGCTTCAAAAAGGAAGACGGCGATGATGGTGTTCTCAAAAGCTTTATTGCGTTGTTAATAGTTATACTGTGAAAAGCTATTATTCTTTAATATTTCGTCCCAAGGGTTCCTTATGTGGGCATATTGTGGCAAAATAGAAATAGGAGTAAAGTAAACAATATCTTATTAATATCGAAGGTGATCCGAGGAACAAAATTGGGAAAATATTGTCTCTATCGGGTCTCGATCTTAATCGAGCCGGGATAGTCTCTTCGTCACGGTCTAAACGCACCCACATTTGTCGCATGTTTCTAACGTGCATTCGCAAGGACTTCGGCAAAAGCTTTCAATATCATGCTAGGGGTATGTAACTCAAGTGTTCCATTCGTAATACATGGTCGTCTATAAACCTTATTTACAAATGGTATGATTGTCTCGTCTGGAATCTGTATGAGTTTCACTGGTTATAGTAACATGCGGATTGGTTGGTTGCATTCAGACCGTGGCGGAAGGTATCCGGGCTGGATTACATTTTATCTGACATTTTATTCCTCGGAGCACGAGCGATTCTAATCAGAATGAATTAAACGAACAAAATACAGCTGCGTACCTTAAGTTTGTTCACCTGCTTGTGATCTTAGTGCAAATATCATGCAATTTTGGTTTCGTTTTGATGTTCATAACTCCAGGACCATTTACATAATGTTAATCGGCGGCACCGAAAATACTATCCCTCCAGGGTAATAATACTCATGGCGCTTTGAGCATGCTTTGTCATGGATATATGCGCGGTATAAGAAAGCTATTATTATTATTATTATTATCAATTGTCCATGTGTGAACTTACTATCCCCAAACCATATTTCGGGGTCGTCTTGTCACTGGTTCTGAATGTCGATATTTGGCATTCTTAAATAGACAGATGGGGTCATTTTTGTGAAATTCGGATTTTCTTAAATGTCGATTGAAATCATCCATGTAAACTTTGTAGGACAAAAATCATCACAGCTACGTTGCCTTAAGGCAAAGGAACACATATGAATAAGATCAAAAGCTGTTGATCTCTTATGAAAGATTTTGTAGAGCAAAATAGAAATCAGTGTTTTCGAAATATTGACCCCTGGTCACTTCAATGACCTGCCAAATTTGTTACAGCTATCTGCTAGGTATGACATACAAATATGTCAACGCAAACTGAATCTTAAGTTATGCAGTGAAATTTCATCATTATCGGTTTCGTTTTCACAATGATAAGATGTCTCAAAGACGTTACAAATTACATGATATTTGCACTAGAATACGAAGGTAAGTGAACAAACTTAAGATACGCAGCTGTAGATGGTCAATATTCCTATTTGCTACTGTTTGGTTTATGACAAGTTAACACATGTAATCAGAAATATAGAAAAAGTAATGTCTATAGTTTTGAAAAGAAAACGAGATGAATTGGATGCTTCAATCCAGATACAGTTTTGAAAGAACCCCACTGCCTTATACTCTCTCTTATAGTTGTTTACATTATGCTCAAAACTAGCAGCTAATTATTGATCATATAAGATATGAATATAATATGACTGCATAACAGAATTATGCAAACTACTTATTCATTTATGGTTATTTGATGATTGAATACATTTAGAGATATAAGGATAAAGTGTATCAATTTCTGAGTTAAATAACTATTTAGTTTGTAATTGTTTTCTGAATTATCGAAAAAATAGACAATCTATATGAATGTCCTTTGAGACCAAAGATTAAATCTGCCAATAATTACTAAATAACAATTTTGATGCTTTTAAGTAAAATCAAAAAGTTTGATGTGAATCTATCACTCGGAATACTTTAAAGGTGTGAAACTAAACATTATGTTGATTTGAAATGTTGACACTTAAAACAATTTTGCATAATAAAGACACAGCACGTTGGTGGTTTACCGGTTAAACTATACTAGTTTAGCTTAGTTATAGGAACTGTTAAATGCTGTGTTTATAAACTTAATCTATTTATATATATATATATATATATATATATATATATATATGATGAAAAAAATACTTCAGACGACACTTGCTGTAGGTATCATTTTAATGATGACTGGATGCGTCGCATTTCGACTTGATAACAAGTCTTTTCAACAGTGTGGAGGTCTCACAACATGGCAAATATATAGGTAGACATGCATAACATTTTAACAATGTACAATAACGTTGATTAATTGGTAAGTTGGGAAGTGTATAGCGAGTGGCTTAATTAGTGCACAATGTACTATTTATGAGGGATTAAGCTTTGATTCATTACAGTGGCCTCTTCCTGGTCTGTCTCAGTGGTAGTACCCTAAAACCCCTACAACCCATTTCCCCTACAGCTTATAACAACAAAGATATGGTCCATTGCACTGCTTATCTCAAGCCTGATACCTCTGACAATAATGGACTGACCCAGAACATAACATGGTGTTTTGATGACATATACATAGCAATAGAGAGACATATTTTATCATATCATTATCATAAAATGTCTTCAGTCTTTCACATTTCATCACATACATTCATTTTATATTTTATATTATATTACTATATATACATACTTACATTTAAATATCTTAATTCTTTCACATGTTGAACTCAAACATTAAATATAATTTTTTAACATATTTACATTTTGGCCGAAAGATAATTGATACAGTGTTGCTTGTGGATAATTGAAATCCCCAGTTTGGTTATATGATACTTCCTTGTGGGGTTCCATTTTCTAAATAATAGTTGTCTGATATTTGATCATCTGTTTTAAGACGAAAAGTTCTGTCTGACATAAAGTCGTTTATAAAGTTTAACATTTCCCCTTGTACATGTATGTCCTTTTTCTTAACTTTTTGTATCAAGCCTTTTTTCCAGAGCATGTCAAATACTTTACTAAAGTCTAGGAAGTGAATTTATTATTTTGTTGAGCTTGTCTGATAGAGTGTTGTAATCTTACAATATGGTCAGTGGTCCCAGTCCATCAATGGGTCGTTTGTTTTATTTGCACAATTAATGTTTGTTGCATACCTGTAGTTTCTTGGTGTGTATGATTTTGTGCTTTTTGAAGATTGTCTTTTCATAAAGTTGAACTTACTCCAAAAGCTTTTGCGTAGGTATGTTTGAGAGGATAGTGATGAGTTGTCGTCACTTCTTTCTTCCAACTGTGAACTTGTTGAGTTATCCATATATATATATATATATTACATGTGCAATATATATGCATGTGATGATGATCTGACATGATTAAACGGTAAACTTTATAGGGGCAGTATCACATTTTTGCAAAATGTAATATATACATTTTTCCATTGATAATTGTACTTTATTGCTTAATGTATTATTTTGATTGTTTTAAAAAAAACATTACACAAAACAATCATCCATAGTCAAAAATAAAATAAAAAGATTCATATAAAATCCATTGGCAACCATTTTTTCGTGAACAACCTTAATTAATTTAATTCAGGCCCACCAAAGCTACAAATTTTAATCCTCACTAGTCAAGGAGTCTATACAGAAGAAGAAAGAAGAAAGAAAATTATTTTATTACTGTGTCACCAGGATTGTACAATACAGGTTACAGCATAATTGATACATTTATAAAAGTACACCTGCCTGCCTACTAAGGCCTACGAGACACATAGGTCATTAAAATACATTATAGATATAGGTATATAAGATAAATAACACAGAGATTCAGCTTTCTAGGTTTTCTAAATAGGTTTTAATAAAAGCGTGGGGCAACTGTGGCCCTTATTAGGGACCCGGGCCAACCAAAGCTACAATTTGTAATCCTCACTAGTCAAGGAGTCTGTACACAAACTTTCAACTTTCTAGGCCTTTTGCTACTGGTGAAGAAGATGAAAATAGGTTTTAAGGGTGTGGCCCCTGTGGCCCTTATTAGGGACAACAGGCTCACCAAAGCTACAATTTGTAATCCTCACTAGTCAAGGAGTCTGTACACAAAGTTGCAGCTTTCTAGGCCTTACGCTTCTGGGGAAGACGTCGAAAATGCACAAAGTTTACAAGCCAGATGAGCTAAAAAATACAAACTCTATCGCTAAGAGGCGTATCAGGCCTAGAATATCTCTCCAATTTTATAGCTAACACGTGTAAAGAATCTTTAAAACGTCGGTAAACTCTTAATTTATGTCTATCATTAATCCTTTATCGTTCAACAAGATACTAAACCACTCATCATAATCTACAGCCAACAAGTAAGCTCTTATATCCGGAAAGTCATTTTGTGTAATATTAGAAAAAAAGTACAGGAAGTTTATTTAACATCCTCAAAACATTATTATTCCATGATTTTCTAAAGTTTAAAGATCATTTACAAACTATAGTAGGAGTTCTAAATTCCTCTAGGGATAAAAGCTTTATTCAAAATCAGGTAATCGTAGTGGTCCATTTTCATACCCATCGGATGCAATTGCGGTAACTGAGACATAATTATGACGTCACTGAAAGCGGGTTTGTTTAAAGCGTCGGCAAATTTGCGTAGGGTACAGCACGTCGAAATAAGGATTCTATTGCTGATTAACATGGTTTTCTTCCGATATAAGTATTTCTTGTTTTAATTGTACTCACAGTTTCCCCACGAACAGCAAACAAATATGACGGTGCAACTTTAAGCTGCATATATATCCTGTATGATCTCTCGAATTTTACATCCCTTTTTTGTCTTTTAGCAACATAGTGCATTTTTATATATAAAAACTAATTATGAAATTAACCATAATCTCTCGATCTGTTTGTGATATAAACTGGCAGGCAAAAGAAAGTGAACACCTCTTTTTAAATCACTATAATTATAAAACTAAATATGTTAGAAGTTTGAGATAAGGTACATTGGATAGTTCATTCAATTTGGAAAACGTCAAAATCCTAAACGTTAATGTTTCATTATCCAGTTTGGCACAAAAGAAATCCAAAAGATGTAGGGGTAAAAAAACACAACCAAAACACGTCATCTTAATTCTTTCCATTCCCTTAAGTCGTTCAATTTGTAAATTGTGCCAAATGGGTGCCATATGTGGTCGATTCGTGTGTCAGGCATTATTAAATGCACTGTCTGATCGAGAATTAAAAATGTCTTATGACGTCACCTAACAGCTGTTTCTGTGTTCATGCAAAACCTGTATCGACGCTTGTTCATTAACTGGAGGGTATGGTTTGATTCTAACACGCCAAATCATTCATTAATCCTTTATCGTTCAACAAGATACTAAACCACTCATCATAATCTACAGCCAACAAGTAAGCTCTTATATCCGGAAAGTCATTTTGTGTAATATTAGAAAAAAAACAGGAAGTTTATTTAATATCCTCAAACCATTATTATTCCATGATTTATTAAAGTTTAAAGATCATTTACAAACTATAGTAGGAGTTCTAAATTCCTCTAGAGATAAAAGCTTAATTCAAAATCAGGTAATCGTAGTGGTCCATTTTCATACCCATCGGATGCAATTGCGGTAACTGAGACATAATTATGACGTCACTGAAAGCGGGTTTGTTTAAAGCGTCGGCAAATTTGCGTAGGGTACAGCACGTCGAAATAAGGATTTTATTGCTGACAAACATTGTTTTCTTCCGATATAAGTATTTCTTTTTTTAATTGTGCTCACAGTTTCCCCACGAACAGCAAACAAATATGACGGTGCGATTTTAAGCTGCATATATATCCTGTATGATCTCTCGAATTTTACATCCTTTTTTTGTCTTTTAGCAACATAGTGCATACTAGTATATATATATAAAACAAATTATTAAATTAACCATAAACTCTCGATCTGTTTGTGATATATATCAAATGCAACTGCTACCTGAGCGATTACGATGTGTTAAGGCAAGACACAATAAAGATAACTTCCCAACTTTTAAGAGTGCCTTTAATTGACATAAATAACAGCATTTACTAGAATTTTATATGTTACAAACATAATTTTAGGTTATTAGAAAGCCTTTGCTTAAAAAAACATAATGTATAAGAAATACAAATATTGCAAACATTCTGACAAACTCGCATGACCAAAACCATATCTATATCATAGCGCAACATTTTATAAAAGTTATAAAGGAAAAAATATTCAGAATCCTTAGTTCAAAATTCATGTCAAATACTTGTAGATATTCAATATCTGATTTCAAACTCTCGCCATCGAACCTGAGAGATGGTCATATTCTTACAATACGACTCTAAATCAATTTTTTTCAATAAACCTAAAATTAGAAAAAAAAAATACAATGAAAAGGAGACTGAGATTGAGCTCTCAAGGTTTATTATAGACTTGCTTCGGCTTTCATTTTATTTTAGGGTCTGGCTGCAGACTAAGATGGTCAGTGTGTGCATTCCATTCACTGATAACTATTCCTAAGCAAGTCTATAATAAGCATTGAGAGCTCAGTGACCCAAGTATACTGGCGGGCTGACTCATATAAAGACTTAATCACTCCGTACACATATTTAGCAATCTGCTTGAGGCAAGTTGCACAATGACACCAATATGCTATTACTTTAGTTACATATGTAACTTAGAGTGGTACACTTTAAACTACGTTTTAAAATATTTACCTGAACAGATTCATTGAAGTTATAATAATAAGTACCCCAAACATAAGAGGTTTACATTTTCCCCTTTTGTTGAAAGGAATCATAGAAAAAAATGCCCTACTTGACAGCTTTGGGCTTAATCCATACAGGTGTGGGTGTAATTACAAATCCAACAAACCCTTTTGGTTTTTATGTGTATACGCCCATCAGTTGTTACATAGTGTATAAGTAAAATACTACAAGTTGGACATCAGTCTTATATCATATATATATTTCCACATGTTCACATGTTGCTATAAGTGATAGTATTTATAATACGTGTACCATGCAAGATTGTTTAGTACGTCATTTCTAGGAGTTTGTACACTATGAAATGTAACCATCAGCATTAAGTCAATAAATAATTCGTTGAGAGATGACAAAAAGGCAGAACAATTTGGTTCGGTATCCTGTTGCAAGGCAATAAATTTACAAGCTATGTGCTATTTTGACAAGTTCTTTAGAATTATTTCAAAGTTAGGTATTTTCCTTTTTTTTACTCAAAAAGTAGATAATTTGCAAAATACAGTTGTTGATCAGATATCATGAATTAATCTATACTGAAATCATTTGAATGTTTCACTTTGAGTACATTAACTTGTGTAAAATGTATGTGTTCCCATTCTTGTTTTATAAAGTCCATTATATTTGATGATTTATACGTTTTCAATAACATTACCCTTAAAATATCTGACATTATCCCTTAAAGGGGCAGTAGCACGTTTTTTGATAATTTTATATTTTAAAAATTGCACTTATAATTGTAAGTAAATGCCTAATGTATTATATTGACAGTGTCAACAATCACATTACACCAGCCAATCACCCATAATCAGAGGACAAAGTATGAGGATTCACATAAAATCCATTGGCGGCCATTTTTTTGTGAACACCTTTAATTCATTTTTGTAAGAAAAAGGAATCGCATGGCTGAACCTTACGTTATATATTTGAAGCATTTCTGCTCCATTTAGTTTAAATACATTGTCTTTCATTTGGAACCATTTATTTCCATTTTCCTGACATCACAACATATTCCCCCTAAAAACGTGCTACTGCCCCTTTAATGGCCCACCATTTCTGCAAACAAGAACTAAGGTATCAAAGTGTAACAAATTTGGCATCAGAGACGTTATTCATTTTTTATTTTTGACACAATGTCATTGAACATGAAAGAAAAATGCGAAATCACCCACTCATTGCATCACATTTCCGTAAAATATGTCTTAAGTTCAGTCTTCGGCAGTGCACATTTCAGTCAGTAAATCGTTTTTGATCATTTTATCTATTTACGACTGTTTGAAATGTTCATATTTTGAACAATACATATATTTTAATTAACAATCGCGTGTAACTCTAGACATAAGATTTTCTGTTGTTTTTTTAATTTTCCACACGAACTCGTATGTCTTAACATATTTTACTAGATACGGTACCTACTTTTAAGCGCACATAAAATCCATCTTGACAGCAACATGACAGTTAATTCTAAATTTCTGGGTGGTTCAAAACAACTGTTACATCTCGGAAAAAACCCAATTACTTAATTCACTTTATTATCTGACTTGTCACTTTAAATTTTGACCAGATACGTTATCAAGTAATTCTACATACGTCACCTCAAAAGATAGCCCCGAAACTCAGGTTTGTGGGCCGCTGAAAATAGTTCTCAGCCCTGTAGAAACGACGTCTGGTGGAGATGGCGATAGACCCCAACCCACTTCCAAGGCAGTTTTAGATATGCTAGCTAGCGTGTCATAATATACCATTTGGTATGTGCATAAATCACATATTTCACAATAAGTACGGCCTATTTTTAACTTTCTACGACAACGAGAACCAACCGTAATCGTCTTTATTCTAAAACATCGCTATGTTCGTCCTTGGCAGTCGCCATCTTGATCTGTGACGTCACAGGCTATAGTCAGTTCCTATATCATATTCCTAAAGCTTTTGACATTTCCAAAATCTGACTTTGCGCTTGGCTTAAAAACAGCGTAGATATGTTCAAATATGTTGCTTTTGAACAAGAATTACCTACAACGTTAAATTTATAAAAAAACATACCTTTTTTTCGGGAAATAAATTTGTAAAGAAGACATGGAAATTTAGTTAATTTCATTGTTATGACATGATGGAATAAATAATCATTCATATCAAGAACTTATTCTAGATATTTATTTCGATTTTGTTTTCTTATTTCGATTTTAAATTGTTCTGTTATTTTTCGGTGCATATAACTGTATCCATAGTTATGATTTGTTTATCCATAAAGGGGCCGTCGTTAATTATACATTGCATTGAGAAGGATAACAGTTGTAACAGATTTATAAGCGCGATAAATTTATACGCTACTATACTATGATCGATGTACATTGTCTCAAATTATCTAAGAATTAAAATTTTCAGGAACGTTGCACGTTTCAACATATAGTGGGCAAGATTATTCATTATTATTAAAGTGCGTGACATATATATGCTTACAAGTTTAGTTTCTCAAGGGTTATTTACATACTATTGCGAAAGAAGACTGCGTCTCAAATCGTCGTAGGACGTACATTCAATGTGAAAATGTTAATTTTAATTCGACATAAAGTAGAAGTACATAATTCAAAATTGTCACAATTACTTTTGTTCCAAAACGTATACAATAATAAACGATTTTATTGATAGTTAGTATAATAATGATATAATTAGTGATTCAGTTACAATAGGTCTATTTGAATGTACGTTTAGAATTTGTTTATATTGTCATAGCAAAGGAATATCATTAATTGAAGATGAATATCACCTGTTAATGGTTTGTTAACTCTACAAGGATGCAAGAAAAGAGTATATTCACCATGATTTTATCAAACCTAGTAAGGAAGATTTCGTAAGACTTATGTCTTGTAATAATGTTAATGTTATAGTGAATATTGCTAAATTCCTTTTGCAGGCTCGTAAAATTAGAAATGTATAAACTTTCATTGAATAGCCTATGTTATAAATTCAGAAACGTGACTGTATAGAGTAGAATTCATGTAAATTGTTGAAACCTTCAAGACATTTTACGGACGTTTCGTCCAATTCTTGGATTTTGTATTTTGTAACAAGACTATTGTAATATGGGCCATGGCCTTGAATACTGAATAAATACTGTCTGTCTGTATTAAACAAAACATGATATCGTTACTGAGTATAAATAAGATGAAGAGGTCTCTGTGGATTTAAGCTAATGCATTGGAAAAAACAGTTAGAGTTCGCTCAAGTTTTGGACGGTTAATTCTGGCTTTACCACCAATATCATTCCACGTATCAATTGCAAAAATGTTTTACTGGTAGTTTGTATGCCTTATACAAACTGAAAATTGTCAAACGAGGAAATGACAAATATTGTATCTTTTTAAAATTAGTTTGATGTCATGTAATGACGAGTCACCGGGCTATTTTAAAATGTTGTCATATCGCAAAGAACAGTGCTGCAAAAACAATTAATTTTTGTAATTGCCGGGAGACTATGAACTGATTGTCAAATGAAAACAATGTCAGTAACGTCACTGTCATTCTACCTTTAAGCTTTCCAAGAAATATGTAAAATCTTTATATATATTTTTAAGAACAACTTTAGTTCGTATGCATGACAGATGAATTACATCTGCGCAATTCTGTTGTACAATCAATAATGCAAATTTTTTTCGTTTAATCATCGGTGCCAAACGTTCTGGATGCTGTCAGAAATAGTGCCTTAGAAATGTTAAAAGTACTTCCAATATTTAAAAAAAAAACTTTTAGACAAACCGGGCTGGTCATCAACTAGATAAATAATAGGATGTATTTATGAAGCAAGTTTGCGTTCGTTTAAAAAATGTGGAGCAAGTTCAAAGCGCCGTTACATATATTTTTCTGTCAATTCTATTTTATTAGACTGGTCATTTTCCATAATATACGTAGGATCAAAAATTTCTGTTCAAAATTCTCATTTCATTCTCATGATGATTAAATTTGTACATTTTAAGTATAGTAAATGTTTAGATAATTTACTTGTTAAACGTTCTCGCAGGGAATTGATATCGTAATTGACGCTAAATAATATGTAAATGCATAGCCTTTAGTCAAGTGTAATAGAGCTTGGTATCGGAAACCAAGGATTTTCATAGCACGTGAGCTATGAAAATCCTTGCAGAAACTGACTATGGCCTGTGACGTCACAGGTCAAGATGGCGACTGCCATGGACGAAAATAGCGATGTTTTAGAATAAAGACGATTAAGGTTGGTTCCCGTTGTCGTAGAAAGCTGAAAATTGGCCGTACTTATAGTGAAATATGTGATTTATGCACATTTCAAATGGTATATTATGACACGCTAGCTAACAAACTAAAACTGCCTGGGAAGTGGGTTGGGGTCTATCGCCATATCCACCAGACGTCGTTTCTACAGGGCTGAAATGCGGCCGGGAAACCCGAGTTTCGGGGCCGTTAAGTGGCTACTCAAAAGACTGTTTCAAGCAAGCAGATGGGGCAGCTGAGTGACTCTCCTTTTACTTTCGTTTAATATGAAAGCAGGAGTTTATACATGAATGCCTTGCATTGTAACCATGAAATTATAAAGAAAGTAAGGTGACCCAGATACGTTATCAACAGAGACGTTACCATGTTTGAGAAAGTACATGCTTCGCCTGCCTAACCTGAAGGGGCAGTAGCACGGGTCTTGAACATTTTATATTTTCTTAATTTCATTGATAACTGTACGTCAAACCAATCGTCCATAGTCAGAGAACACATCAAGTTACTGAGCATCATTTGTTAGTATTGCTTTCTTCTGTTCTGGATGAAGAATGAAAAAGGTGTTGACACTCAAGGGGGAAAGAAAATGAGAGTTTATGAACATTTATTGATCATGTGGTTTAAACAATATTTATTCAAAAATGAAAGGGATTGGTAAACAGACTATCAGCCTATCTGAATATATATCTCATACATAAACATACATTATACAGCATATCTTAATTCATCCCCATTGCATATTGCAGACTTTAGGATAGATATTATGGGATAGACAGAGAAACGCTTTGTAAGGGTAAAATAATCATGAACAGATTTTGCAGTCTGTTTGTTGATTTCGTCAGAAAGAGACTGATTTCAAATAAATCAGTTGATATTTCATAACCATTACTGTAAAAGAAACACTCTGATCGCAAACGAGCAAAATTTGGACAAATAAAGAGAAGTGAATGACGTCTTCATAATGGTGACCGCAAGGGAAGCATGGCGTATTTTGTGAAAATCGATCGAATTAATGTCCGTTTACGCTGCAGCCATGTCCTAATTTACAATGAATAATTTGGTTGTATATACTTCCAAAGTTTCTGACAATATTATGTACATTACATGTTACATTTCGCCAACTGTTTCTTATTTCATCATCAAGCACGTTCCACTCCAATACAAAAGATGGATTTTTTCTTTTATATGCTTCTGTGCGACAAAGAGGTACTTGAAGTATGTTTGATGATCTGGATTCATACGTCGATACAGAGGATAAGTTTAGTGGTATCAAATCTGATAAATATTTTTGAGTTTTATTATAGATTGATCATGTTGCATAACTCGTCTGAAGAACACATCATAGTCCACATAGACGTGCCAATCAAATGATGAAATCCAGACTGAGTCTGCTTATCGGAATGCAACTGCTACAACGATTCACACAACTGTAATATACATCAGGAGGTCGGGCACACAACTCTCGCCTTTGTTGATCAATAAAAAAGATATTTTAAGGATAATCAACTTCTTTATTCTTTGAAAGCGACGTTTTGACATATATACTAATGTCGTTGTCAAGCATGTGACATTAGGATCTATGTGAAAACGTCGCTTTCAAAGAATATAGAATTTGATTATCTAGAATGCCAATCAAATAAGTCTCGCCTTTGTGTCTAATGTAAATAGCAATAACCCTTCGGCTGTTCTTGCAATGTTACAGAAGTTTTTTTAATAACATTTCAAATCGTGTATACAAGTTACATGAGTAGGCAGGTACATTCACAAAAGAAGTATTCCGATCATTGTTAACGGAGGTAAGTGTATCCAATATTTCATGATATAAAATGTGTAAAGTTTGTAGTGAGTTTAGGCAAAACTTTGAACTGTTTATTAACAAACAGCTTCATTTTAACGTCATACTTACAAAATTTAATATCACCATTCGAATTGGCTCTCCCAAAAAATTACTTCATCATATAATAGTTTTAGCCAAAATATTTTTCTAAAATAGAAGACAACATGTAATCTCTTTTGAGGAGATTCTGATAAATCTTAAAATGACATGTTCAATTGAAAACTTTATTTCTAGGAAGAATAACAGATTAGAAGCTTTTATTAGGAAATGGAACCAGTTGCAAATGATAGTAGGCATTGAATGAAGCACTCATAAAATATTAACCCTCATTGTCCATAGAGTTTTCTTATGTTGATTCCAGTCATCAATATGAGTTCAGCAACACCCAAATCATTCACTATTGAACGGCCTCCCTAACCCTCATGTATTTTGTTTTTATGATCTTCACATGCCAAAGATAGAGTTTGTGTAATGAAAACTAATAATAATAATAATTTTTCTTCATTTTTCATTTTAAATGTGCAAGTTTTATGGAGAATCAACCATAAGTGACATGGGTTTTGTAGCTCATAAAGATTATATAACTTGTAAGCCTTGTTTGACAAAATAATTATAACAAGTCATGAGAAGGTGATATGTCACACTGGTCTCCATAAATCATAAATCATAATCATAATAATCATACCAAATCATAAATCTCAGATTAATAAGAGAACAAAGACATCTGTCGAAATTATAAGTGCAACTTAAATTGAAACCACCAAAAGTAGATATTTGAAGAAATTGAAAATAATAAAATGTACATTTTCATATGTGTCTGATCCATGTACAGTTTAAATAAATAAGATCTAACAGTTTGGAAGTTATGCTCAAGAAACGGAATTCTAAGTTATTGTCATGAAAACCCTCAAAATTTAAATCCGTAGAACTTGAAAATCCCAAAAGGCACTACTACACATGCTGACTGATTCATACCCCAAGTTCCAAAGAGCTATAGTTCATGTACGTTTTGAATTATGCTCCGGAAACAAATGGTTACGGACAGAGACGGACTGACAGACGAACGGGGCGATAACTATACTCAAAAGTATGACAAACCAGTAAAAAATTCAGCAAAATGGACCCCCTTTTATTAAATATTTAGGAGCAAGAACTAAGATTGAAATCTTAATACACGTACGTAATAAATCTAATAAAGGTACATGTCCTCAATTTACATAAGGCACATCTAGATATCATGAAGATATGTCAGCTTTAATATCATCTGAACAATAAGCATCTGAACTATGACATTGAGAGAAAATGTACGAATATGCTGTCTAGTAATTGGAACTTTAAAAAAATTCAACAGCAAATGTTCCTTATATTCAAAATACAAATATTGGATTTCATTGTATATTCAAATTCTATCTCATATATAACAATTTCAAAATATATTTCTTTGTAAAGATATTTGCAGAGATCAAGTATAAATATTTCAAAAATTTATCAAATAAGATTTCCCAGACTAACACATTTATGTAACTGTTTTCTTGACTATTTGATTCTATTGCAGAATTAAAAATGGATCTACTTGGTTTCAAGATACAGCAAACAAAAACAAAATCCTTTGATACATAAACTGTCTGTAAATAAAAGCTCTCAGTCCAGCGAGTGTGCTTTCCTATGAGCTTGGAAGTCATGTACATGTTTATCGTAAAGGGGCAGTAGCACGTTATTAGGGGGAATGTAAGGTGATGTCAGGAAAATGAAAAGTAATGGTTCCAATTGAAAGAAAACGCATTTAAACTAAATGGAGCAGTAATAATTCAAATATATAATGTGAAATTTAGCCATGTGTTTCTTTTTTCTTACACACAATGAATTAAAGTTGTTAATTAAAAATGGCCGCCAATGGATTTTATGTGAAACTTCATACTTTGTTCTCTGACTATGAAAAGATTGGCCTGTGTAGGAGATGTTTGGCAGTATCAAAATAATACATTTAGCGTTTAAGTACAATTATCAGAGAAAATTTAAAGATATAATATCAAAAAACGTGCTACTGCCCCTTTAAATACGAATATTCCAATTTTGA
Organism: Steromphala cineraria; assembly: GCA_916613615.1. NCBI lineage: Eukaryota > Metazoa > Mollusca > Gastropoda > Trochida > Trochidae > Steromphala > Steromphala cineraria. The sequence goes on along the minus strand of OU744723.1, from coordinate 26,504,914 downwards.
ATCCTGAACGTATCAAAGTGAATAATATCATAATTTTTTCTTTCAACATTGCCTTGATAATTACCACATCCTCCAAATTTTCGGTCGCATACCGATTCGTCAAATTTCTAGTTTTAGAATAGAAAAATCCATTCGACGGATCGGTACTGTGATTTAAGTTGTAGAATGGCTTACATAACGTGGGAACGTTCCAAAATAAGACAAAGGGGGTGTTTGGACTCTCATTCATTTATATTGATCACTTGAAGTTAGGATGATGCGATGTAGTATAATGAGTAAATATATAAATAATTGTATAAAATATTCTTTACGCTTTTGGATTTAGCTATATTTGGAAACAACAGCAAAATTTTAATAAATATCATACATTCAATTTGTGTTTAGACTTATGAAGAAGAATAGTATTGTTTTTTATGTAAATAAAAAAATCATGTGATTATCGACATATGTCGCTCTATGAATCTGAAATGTAGATTTCAACGTGTTCAAGTGCACAAAGAATAAATATAAAGATAGATTGATTGAGTAAATAACATTATCAATATAAAACATGGGGCCCATGCCTCAATTATAGCCAAATGGCAAAGGCATAATATTTTAAGAGGTCATGGACATCATCAAATTAACTGGAAGTTAGAAAGTAGTAAAAAATTGGAAGTAATGCCAAAGTATAACTAAAATGATTTGAAAGTGATGAATGTGTCATACATGTATTTGAATAGGGACACAAAGGATCAATTAAACATTTAACTTGTACCCTTCATCAAAGTATTAAGTTCAGATAAACAGAAAGGGGTTTTACAGTATGAACACTTTACTCAGTAATATGTCCGTCGATGAGATAAGACTTTATCATGTAAGCATGATGGTTTTATTCTTCTTCATGTCAGGACCCTCCTCAAACCTCTTGTAATTTGTTTCATGACCCTCCCCTGATGACCCTGAAAACCCTCAACCCACCCCCTGTTATAAATGACCGGTCCCTAAGATTTGTTGATATCGCCAGGGTACGCTTGCTGAACTACTTCCAGTCGGAACTCATAATCGTATGTCATCTTTAATGCGGTAAAGTGAGACCTAAGACTTAAAGGTGAGATGAGGTGAGATGGGGTTTATCGCCACTATCAAGGGTATTTCACGTACATCGCGGCTGCTAGTATTGTTGCAGGGAAAAAGCCCGCAACACTATTGTGGCTATGTATTGCGGTGAAACCTGCGAGCATCGGCTGTAGCATTGCACTCAAACCTGACTGCATGTAGAACAGTTCTCTTCTGCAGACAAAGATGACGAGGCCCTGTCGGGATTCGAACCACAGACCTCCTGATCCGAAGCCGAACGCGCTACCGACTGGACTACTCTTGTCAGGAACCGAATTGATATGGACATGCGCCGTTTTACGAAAATAATCCTGACGATGTTTCGAGGTTTGTACCTATTCGACACATATTCTCCACAAAGTTTTGAATCTATTGCCATTTGAATCGTGTAAAAAAATTGTATATGAAAGATTCTGACGCAGGTGTTTCTTGGCTTTCTTCAAATAACTTTGTTGTTGTTTTAATTTCACAGCTTGGTTTGATTAAAAAAATCACGTTTTCATGGATTTTCAAATTTATTAACTTGCAGAAAAGCCAGTTTTTGATAAAAAGCCCTTCAAACGTTTATAAGCACGCAAACCTTGAATTAAGAAGTTGGATATCCTTAAAATCTGGAACTTCATAATTCTGCAACTTCAGAATGCCTACGAGATAAATTGGTATGGTCATTGCTGGCGGTGTTGCCTAACTCTGAGGGTGTGGGTTCGAATCCCGCATGGGCCTCGGCCCGAGGAAGTACAAGAATCTGTACTTTTCAAGATAGTGTAATCCCAAATATAACATTGTTGCTGTCTAGAATGCCTTTTAAAATAGTTCATTTGTTTTTACACTTTAAATGAGCAAAAAACGTCTGTTGACATCGCAAATAAAACTTATAAACATATACTAAACATGTAAGCATATACCAAAACCAATGGATTACCAGGGCGAGCATGCGAATACACCTATGATATATATGACATGTATCATACATGTTCCTTATTGTTGAATCTATATGCATATAAGTATATGAATTTCATCTTAACCCTTGTACGATATTTTGTAAAAAATGACACTTTACTTGTTAAATATTATTTATGTTATTTATAAGGCAGATCTTGTGTGCTGAGTATTGTTACTCACTTTAAACGCCCTCTCAACCATTCGAATGAAAAATTAAAGCTGAAATTGTCATTTTACCGATCTGAAACAAACATGAGAAACTGTTTACATGTCCCAGTTTTAATGAAATTGTGATGTATCACCAAACTAGACTATCTAAAAAAATAAAAGATAACTCTCCGCTTTCTCAAACACCATTGACTCCGATTTCACTTGTTTAAGTCTCTCAAAACAGGGCCGATAACTGGCTCTGATGGTAGAATGTTCACTTTAGACAGAAGACTCCCTGAAGTGCGGTCCACAAAAGCAGGGATCTGTTATGCAATCTGTATGGTTGTGACAAGACGATGACGTAAATAGTTGACCCGGGTGTAGAAGTTTGTGGTTTGGTGGTACTTTTTGTTGCTCGAATATTGCCCGGCATCTTCTTGTTGAAAATGGGCCTGGAGGAAACGAGGAAATGACTTAGTATTTCAGGCAACGGTAGAGTTTGAAACTGAAGCTTTGATATGACGTGCGACGATGGTTTAATTTTTGAAATCTTGACATTGCATAACAATATCCTTATTTTCATGCTTAAACGAAAAACAAAATTTGAAACAATAGTTGCCTTTACTTGGTTATCAGTTCCACATGCTGTTACGCTTACTACATGTTGTTTTTGCTTTACAGATTTCCTTCAATACATTTTAGCGATATCTGATTTCAAATGCTTCTAAAACAAACGCAATGCTTGAAAACTCCTCGTTTTTGCATCGAAACTGTAATCATGTAACAATTACGTTCAGAAAAGAATTTGACAGTTGTATTTTTTCATTCGTTTTTACACAGGTAAATCACCTATGCGTTTCTTTTTTTGAAGGGTATATTATACGAAAATTTGGCTCATGCGTTTTTTCTTTTTGAAGATTATATTTAGTGCCAGGTAGAATTGAAGTCGATTTAATGAATCAAAACAAAGAAAAGTAACCAATTTACTACATAAAATCAAGTTTTATTTCTATCTCAAACGTATATCATATTTGGTTCATTATGACCCCACACAACTGAATGCAAAATATGTGAAACGAATAATTTTCATATGAATTTCATATCTATGTTTTGCTCCGTTTGATAGACATATTCCAAAACAAATGATTTGATGAAAATGGTAAATATTCTTGGGTGATGCAAGAAATATTATATTCATATCTGGGTTTTCCCATGCTTGGATTTGACAAGATGTTGGAAATGATAAATTATTTACTTTTATGCTTTACCAAAGATTGTAGGATATATATTTTGCAAAATATCTTCCTCAAGTTTTTTTTCTCACTATTCCAGTATGAAATCTACCTGAATAATATATAACTGAATAACAGGATATAAATCTTAGATTGTCATTTTGTAAATTACGTATATCATAACATGATTTAATTGTTCATATCCTTATTAAAAAAAGTTTGCAAGATGAAGAAGAAAGTTTATGTCGCCACTGCAATGAAAGTTGTATTGAAAATGAAGTTGGTTTTTGTTTGTAAACATTACGAAACTCTAAGAGACAAATACCTCCAGTATACCTACTGTATATAAAGATAAACAATTAGTAAACAATTTACGAAATTCAAGAAATATAAATACCATAGTGTCATTGTCCATGTTCTTTAAACATGTATTTCAACATAACTATCACATTGTAATCCACTACTGTACTATAGGTCATATGGCCTCAAAATCCTGAATAAAGCTTCTCTTCTGTTCTTTCCTTTAAAATGAATATTCAGTCTTGGAGTCATTTTTTACCAAAACAGAACAACCACGAGTGTCAATTTGGAAATGTTTTAACTTATCGCAAACGTATAGAAGGTATGATTTAGTTTGAAAGTTTTTTAAACATTACATAACTAATGTGGGATACGTAGTGGTTATCATGTTTGCCTCTAAAGCCAGAGACCCGGGTTCGAATCCCGGTAGTGACACCAAAACTTTGTGACTCGGGTCTCATCCTGTGTTGTGTCCGTGGGCAAGGCACTTCATCCACATTGCACCCACTCCACCCAGCTGTTAAAATGGGTACCGTAAACTGGATGAACCGACTTTCGTAGTCGTGATTAGCGCTTAGTAGCACTTGTGAAAGTACACCCCTTTAGGGTAATAATATAGCGCTTTTAGCATGTCTTAGCACGTGGAAAAGGCGCAATATAAGTATGCTCATTAGCATTATTTATGTTCTAATTAGCATACATGTGCCTGGTACATGTGATTTCAACTTAGCCCGATTCATAGTTACAGATTTAGTAAATGTCAATTTTATAGTATTAAAATCTCAGATGAACGTATGAAACACCATGCAAATTGCCGTTTAGATACTTATCAAAACCGAACAAAAAAATCATGAAATCATAAAATCATAAAACATCATAATTTTACTACTAATGTTAAAAAGTGTGAAGGATTTTACGGTTAAGAAATGGTTTTTTGAAAAATATTATCGGCACAATGAAATGAAACATGTTTATTCTCCGACATATTGCTCTAATTTGCGATTTGTACAGCCTCATGTATTATATATTTGTTTTATCGGTAGAAAAAATTAGAAGCGAAATTACCATTTCTTGTTACAAATAATAAAGTCATTTGAAAACTTTGCGCCCCCTCAAGGTTACTTATCATTTTCAAATACATGAAATACATCTAAAAGTGTTGATTTAAACTACTTTTTCATGAATCCACATTGAACAGAAGCTGAATCAAAATACGTACTGGCACTAAAATAAAGCGCTGTATAAGCTACGTGTACGCCAATGTTTTCATCAAGTATAATAACCAAATGTACTTTATAGGTTTGATTCTATTTTGTGTACTTCAGGACAACCTAAGCACCTCATATGCCCCTGGGTATAGCTTAGGTGAGGAGATTATGAACACAGAAGGACAAGTTTGAAGTGGACGAAGGTTAGGGTGTACTTTTATCATATTTTTTCAATGTGTTTTATATATCTGCAAATTTTTTACAATCACGACAAGAACTTTTGAAAACATTTATATTGTCATCATTTCAATTATGAAGGGGAGACTAGGGCAAAGCGCGCCCCCTGAAATAAAATCGTGTTTTCTTTGACCTGGTCTCCCCTACATAGAAAGATAGAATCATATTGATTATGAGAAACATTGTTGTGAATAACACGAGCCTACAAAGAAGGTTTACCTCCTGTCGTGTTATATACAAAATGTTTAAACACTGCGTCTATTGTACTTATACAATACATCACTTCATGGTACTACTTCAGTGACACCTGTGTTGTTATTAATGGATGTTTTCAATTATTGAATATTATGATTAATCGCCTTTGGTAAATAGAGGGTCAAGGGTGTACTTGATTAGTATCAACACTCACTACCAGCTCTTTATTGCTGTCGTGCTTGTTTTGGTCAATCGTTGACGCTGACCTTTAAATCCCGTCCAAGTTGAACAATATTTACCTACAAAAGTGTAAGTAAACCTAAAATGTACCTACTCATTATGAGCGAGATCTGTTTTGTGTGGAGAATGACGAATTCATTTTTGTTTTCGTCAAATAATCTGTTGAAACATCATATCAGTGTTTCAATCGATCTGGTAAGCTTGATTTGATTTCGGGAACGTTGGTTTACTGTGAGTTCACTTGGTAGCTTTGACAAAGAACCCGAATAAATCTGAAAGCAGTTGTTCGCTTATCTATTTGAACGTATTCTTTACCTTATTGAAGTGGTTACTCATTCTGTCTCAAAGGTTGTACTTATGTTTCAGGAGGAAATCGTGTTGGTATTTCAATCTTTTTTTTACTATAAGAGGTTTATTCAAAATGAAATAAAAACAGACATTTACATGTTAACAACAAAATAAACAACAAAAGCGCGTTCATTCTTAGCAAAGACGGTTACAAAATAGTATATTGACAGTTTAAAACATTCAGAAATGTTAAGGGACGAAATATTCACCACCTAACTTTTCTGAATATTTCGCCATATAACACTAACGGCTAAGTGTTTATAACGTTTTCGCAATTTTCGCAAAAATGCATAGCTCAATTTAAAGTTTTAAACATAAACGTTTAAGTTTCAAATATGTCAAATACGAACTTAACTGACAACATCCACATCAAATTCTTTTTAGATTTCAGTTGAAAATGGTAACTTTCGTTGTCTCCTGTGTTTCCTGGCAATTGATAAAAAATAGTTTTGCTGTTATATTATCGGAACGTCTTCACTACTCACCTGTTTTACACCCATACATGTATATAAATAGGTGAAAAGATGAAGAAGTCTCACCTGAAGTAAATGTAGATATGAAAAATAAAATATTTCAGACGACACTTGTTCTAGGTATGATTTTACTATATATACATACACATATACACACACTATGATGGTTTCGGTATTCTGGCAATAGAAGATATAAAGTCGTTTTGAAGTGAATGACAATTTTCAGTGATTCATACTTTAAAGGGGCAGTAGCAAGTTTTGTGAAAAAAATTATATTTTCACGTTTTCACTTATAATTGTACGTTTATGCTAATTTTATTATTTTGATAGTGTCAAAAATCTCATTACACAAACCAATCAACCATAAAAAGAGTATAAATTGTAAAGATTCACATTGGCGGCCATATTTGTGTGAATACATTTCATTCATTTTGTGTAAGGAAAAGGAATCGTATGGCTGAACATTACTGTTTATATTTGATTTATTACTGCTTAGTTTAAATTAACATTTAACATTTAACATTGTCTTTCAATTGAACTATTTATTTTCATTTTCCTGACATCACCTTATATTCCCCCTAAAAATCGTGCTACTGTCCTTTTAAGATGATAGAGCATTTTGGGCAATAAAACAAAAAGTATAATTGATCAGTAAATATTTATTCACGAAGTTCAATCATATCATCACATATACGTTACATACACTGTTTATATAGTGAAATCAAAGAAATGATGATGATTATGTTAACAATATGACAATCTGCCTGAAATAGTTATCATAAGCATAACGTGATAACGACACCCTATGACATGGTAATGAGTTTCTAAACACGAGAACATAATTCTAAACATGAGTATTATGTCCTTGGTAAGATGATACTAACTTTCATATGATAATGATAATCATGATATCATCCTAGATATGATACTAATACCATAAAGATTAAATGATAACATTCCAAACATGAACATATTATCTAGGATATGACAATAATATTCTTGACATGTTAATATTTTCTAAACATAAAAAACACATTGTCCGACCCACGGGCAAAGTGAACTTTTGAAGTGAATTTTGGGAACCGATCCGCTTACTTGATTTTACCCGTGGGTAAAACAAAATACATATTTCAATTCAAATTGCATCTTTATTTCCCATCATGATTTAGTTTCTCCAATTTTACGAATGTATGCATCCATATTTCCATAGATTGGTTATCTACAGTCTAAGCAAACCTAGTCTCAATATTATCCGTTTCACTCATACTGAGTCTAGAAAGGTCAAGTAGAGGGTCGCTTCAGCCGACCTTTCTGCGACCTATGACCCTCCAAAGTCTATTAGGCCTTTCTAGACTCAGGATAGGAGTGAAACGGTTTATATTGAGGCTAGGTTTACTTAGACTGGGTTATCTATGACAGTGGAAAATATCCATATGATTAGTTATTTCGTTGCAAATTAAAGTTGAGGGGTCCATGTCAATTTGAGCAAACCAAGTGACAAAAAATCGTAATCAATTCATGATATGTCGACAAATAGTTGCTATCCAGTGTTTCCAAGCATAAAACGAAAAAACAAATGTCATAGTTTTTTTACAAAAATATATTAAGAGGTAAACCGACTTTTGACAGGACGAGACTGATTGACAGCCCCTGTCTCACAGAAGTCAGTCGAATTAGCAATAAAGTACTCGTAAAGATGCTCTTGTTTGTCTTGACTTCAACGCTGGCGCTCCTACTGTCGGTTTGGGAAATATACATGAATGCAAGACTAAATGTAGAATGTTGAAGGCAATAACTGCAATAAATAGCGATTAGTTGGTCCTTTGTAAATTTCATTTTCAATAATGAATTACATCTAAAAAAATATAACTTAACACTTGAAATAATGTTTTTTTCCAGAAAGTAAATTGCAAGTTACATATAAACCGCCAACTGTGTTGTAAGAAAAGAAAAACAATGAAATTGTAAAGTGCTCTAATTTTAATTGAAATTCTGATAAAGTATTTAAAACAAAAAAAACTGCAAGTGGCAAGTCAACTAAAATGTTTAACAGATTTGACATTTCGACTGCCACAGCAGGACATGGACAAACTAGACTACAGGATACTAACAACGCGATCCAGGAAATGTTCAGCCATGGTAAAGTCAGGCGATATGGCAGTCAGTCGAATCTTGCCGCTGTATTTGGTTAGTTGAAAATTGACACCATCATGCACTGGATATGTCCCTGTTGGAGTGTCCTGCTGGACATCCCTGGACACAACGAACTTCACGGGACTCTCGGACAGACTACAGGGACGAACATGAGCCTGCTGCTTCATCTCAAGCTCCTCTGTTGCAAAAATCATAAAGCTACACTCGGTCATGGCTCGTTCATAAAAGACTGGACACACGTCTGGGTTAACAAGATAGAGAAAAAGCTTTGCACGGCCTGCTCCCTCAAGCTTTGAGAATAATTGTCGACCTTCTGGCATCATCTTGAAGAAGGCTGCGATGACGAAAGCACTGTTCCAGTTCCGAGGACCAACTAAAGTAATGTTCACCTTTGTCTCCTGTCCATTGGAATACGTCTCCCGGGATAGTAGCTTCGTCTTGATTGTCCAGAAGATTCCAGTCAGTGTCTCACTCATAGTTGGGCCTATGTGAAGTGCTATACACGCTGTTGTTTTTATAAAGGACATTTCAACTGTGATCAACAACAGTGATCTACGTTGTTTGCTCGTCATAATCGCTTAGAGACCTATAACAGTTTGTTATATTTATCTGCTGAAAGCTAATTTAAAGAAGGTTTATCATTGGATGACATATCCCACCAGTCCACGGAGCATCTATTTATTAATCTATTAATTTATCATCTCATTATGTAAGACGAATAAAGAGGACAATAAAGACAAACTATTAGTACCATATCAATTGAAACAGCCAAGATTGAATATCGAAAGAAGTTGAAAATCTCGAAAAAGTACATTTCATATGCTGACTGACCCTTTTATCAAGTGTTAATGAGATATGTCTTCTTGAGTTCAAATTATGGTCCGGAAAATGCTGTAATGAAAAAGATATAATTAAGTTAAAAGTATGGGGTTAAAACATTTTTTCTTGAATATGCTGGTCTAATATCCTCTTTGAAAGCATGTATTAAACAGAATTCGACCAATATCAGTAAACAGATAGATTTGCCTTTCATGCCGCCAAATTTAGAAATACTATTTAAGGTTGAGAAAGGATGTAGCATATTCTACAACCTTTTACACAACGATATTTCAAATGAAAAATTAGCTTATCAAAGTAAGTGGGAAAGGGAATTGAATACAGATTTCAGTTTGAATCTATGGAAAACATTCAATTTTATACCTACTCGAGCATGTTATAGTGCAAAACATAGATGGTTCCAGTATCGAATTCTCCATAGAATCCTAACCACAAATAAAGATTTACATAGATATAGCCTCATAGAATCACCACAATGTACATTCTGCAATGTTGAAGCAGAATCGATTATCCATCTTTTTTATGAATGTAAATTTGTAAAAACGCTGTGGCAAGATCTACTAAAATGGATCGAAAATAAAACAGACATCCATTTGAACCTAAAGGCAGAGACAATCCTTCTTGGATTCAGTGAAAAAAGAAACGATGTTCTAAATTTCCTTTTTATCCTAACTAAAGAATACATCTATGCTAGAAAACTAGCAAGCATTCTACCGACTCTAGCGGGCTTAAAACCAAAATTAACTACATAAATCAAATGTCTACACACAATGTAAATACGATAAATTTGTCTCATTTTGGTCGTCTTGCCACAACTTGTTCATTTGATATGAATATATATGTCTCAACTTGTTTACCTGACATGTTCTTATTATTTACATTGATGTTATGAAAATGCTGTACCCCATTCAAAAAGAAATAAAGTGATAGAAAAAAGAAAAATTAAGTTAAAAGTAAACTATTTCCACACCTACACGTGCTGACTGTTCCATATAAAAAGTATCTATGACTTTCATCAATATCTTTGGAGTTATGCTCATGAAACGAACTAATTACGGACGGACAGGGTGATGACTATACGTATATCGCACAGTATTACAAGCCATTTGGATAAAAAAGTAAATAAACGATACAGTTAAATCAACTCTATCTTTGGCTGCCTGTCTTTCAACATGAACATAACTTCACTAGGTGCAACTATGGTCAAGGTACTTAGTTTACTTATACACTTCACTGATTCAGCTTGTCTTTCTGGGAAATACCTTATCAACTGAATTATAAAACATAATCCGAGTGACAATTTCATCTGGGCTAGTAACTGGTGTAAGACGCTGGTACGATCTAGTACATCTTCCTACGCATAACCTAAAACCCCAGTTTCCAAACTGTCAGTTTTATGCCTTGCTGCATAACCTTGAGTTTTCTGTGCTTGCTCTCTAGTCTGTAGGGGCACTATAGCAGCCCAGAAAAGTAAAGGCTCTGCAGCAAGGCATAAATTGACAGTTCGGAAACTGGCGTTTTGGGCTCTACGTAGGAAGATGGATCTAGTATAGTGATATGCTAACGTTTAATATGTACTCAACAACAAGTAGAACATGTCAGACATCTTCAGTTCATATAGAGATGCACTCTCTCCCCACAGAGGCAGCTCAGTGCAAGAAAGCCTCTGTTCTTATTAACCAAAATACCGGGGTTCCGGCAACGGAAAAAAGTGGCGACTCAAGATATCTCCCTTATTTTTCAGTCAATGAAAACACGTAATGGATGTACATGTATATAAGAGTCCCTAACATGAATATGCCATTTATACTCTGTTCAACTTTTAGGTATCAAAAACGTGTTTCAACATGATCTTGGCAGTGGTCGCCATGCTCTAAATGATTTGAATCTCTCTTGAAATGTCAACAACACGAATATCTTGGAAAGACACCGAAACTTGTAAACTTACTAAAAATCTGAAGGTATTTGGTATTGGAAAACTAACTGAGGTGTGTACTTTGTACGTTTTTTTGGGGGAATATGAGGTGATGTCAGGAAAATGAAAATTAATGGTTCCAATTGAAAGACAATATATTTAAACTAAATGGAGCAGTAACAATTCAAATATACTCTTCAAAAAAAGAAACGCATGAATCATTTTTCTTAGAATATATTAACATTTAGTTGAGAGCAAAAATATCACATAATTTCAATGGTAAGAAAGTGAAATTTAACAAGGCTGTAGACAAAGTATTGGCAAACACGTTGACATAAGTTTTTGGTGTGTTCTTGTGTGTTATTTATCCAAAATTTGGCGCTAAAGTCAGTTTATTGATTTGTTATAATATAGAGCAATTCTTGATTGACATATTTCTGGCAATGAATGCTAAAGGTAAAAATGTCCCCTTTACATAGTTCTTCTCCACCCATCCCACATTGTGATGGCCCAATGGTGAGGTGTCCAAAACGTAATATGACGTTGACATGCACGTTTATAAAGTTCATAACATTTACGTTCTAAATGGGGTTTGATCTTGTGTTTGAGGGAGTAAGTGCAGGATTTTGACCTTGATCTTAACATAGACGTTGACCAAGCGGAGTTCTGTATGTTTTTGAACGCTATCATGCTTGAAAACTCCCCCTATCAGACCAAAATCCTATTGCATTTGACGTTCGTGAATGTTGTTGATGTTAAGACTTTAAGTCAAAATCTCTTACAACAACGAATTTAGCAGATCTTGCGTGCTTATTTTAGAAACATACTTTATAACACCCTCTCAACCAACTATGTTGACCTTTCAAATAAAAGTATAGGCCAAATTTAAATTTTCAGAAAGTAAACAATACTGAGAAACGCTGTTTTTCATTTATCAATTTTGGATGGTAGTGAGGTTGACCACCAAACCAGACTTTACTAAAGATTAAAAAATTAATCCTCCGGATTTTAAAACACCTTTGACGGCGATTGAATATTTTGAAGTTTCTCAAAACAGGGCCAATAACTAGCTCTCTTGGTCGAATATCCACGTCAGGGAAACTGCTGCCTAAAGTTTTGTCGACTTGTTTTCACAAAACATGTATCTTTTATGTAATCTGTATTGCTGAAGGAAGACGATGACGTAAGTGCTTGACCCGGATGTAGATATTTTTGGCTTTGATAGCACTCTTTGTCTCACAAATATTGGCTTCATTTTGTCGAAAATGGGCCTGGAGGAAACGACTAAATATGACTAAATAGTGTGCCCTAATGATCATTTTAATTTAAAATGAGAGCAGATTTAATTTGACGTACAGCGATGTTTCCTATTTTCTCTACTTTGACATTGTTTAATTTTATCCTTATTTCATGTTAGAAGAATAAATAAATTGAAACCATATTTACCTTTTGTTAGTTATTAGTTCCACATGCGTTTATGCTTTCTACATGGTGATTTTGCTTTACAGATTTTCCTAAGCAGAGGATTTTAAAAAAAAAGTTTTCAATTGCTTCTTTAAAGGGGCAGTAGCACGTTTTTTCATAATTTTATATTTTGAAATTTTCACTGATAATTGTAAGTTAATGCTAAATGTATTATTTTGACAGTGTCAAAAATTTCATTACACACACCAATCATCCATAGTCAGAGGACAAAGTATGAGGCTTTACATAAAATCCATTGGCGGCCATTTTTTTGTGAACACCTTTAATTCATTTTTGTAAGAAAAATGAATCTCATGGCTTAACTTTACGTTATATATTTGAATTATTACTGCTTCATTTAGTTTGAATACATTGTCTTTCAATTGGAACTATTTATTTTCATTTTCCTGACAACACCTTATATTCCCCCTAAAAACGTGCTACTGCCCCTTTAAAGATCGAAATCGCTAAAATGTCTCGGTTTTTGCACACAAATTGTAAATAATCATGTAAGGAAATATGACAGTTTTATTGTTATATTCATTTTACAGAAGTTTAAAAATTTCAAAATATGCTATGCGTTTCTTTTTTTGAAGGGTATATATAACGTAATGTTTAGCCATGCAATTACCTTTTCTTACACAAAATGAATTAAAGGTGTTCACATAAAATGGCCGCCAATGGATTTTATGTGAATTTTCATACTTTGTTCTCTGACTATGTCTGATTGGTTTGTGTAATGATATTTTTGACACTGTCAAAATAATACATTTAGCATTAACGTACAATTATCAGTGAAATTTTAGAATAAATAATTCTCAAAAAACGTGCTACTGCCCCTTTAAGGGGCGGAAAATGTTAATTGTAGCACAAGTAACTAGTACCATCAAACACATAAAGACCCCTTACCTTAGCGAAAAAAGGATTTAGTTACGTCACCATATGGCCTTTAGGTATTCCAGTTCAACCCTTTTCGTGGCCTGTTCATAAATGAGAGGAAGTGAATTGACTCAAGCATGTGTTTTTGTCAATACCTAGTGTTTTTCAATCAGTGACAAGCCATATAAACTATACAATTGCCGTTAATCTTTGGTTTTTTTTGTTATTCATGTCATTCAGCATTTGCAAATATACGACCATTGAGTTTTGGACTGGTTGTGATAGCACTTGTCCTCAGTCACCCTGTACCTACGCATTGTACGTTTATTGCGTTAAAGGGACAGTAGCACGTTTTTAGCGGTAATATAAGGTGATGTCAGGAAAATGAAAATTAATGGCTCCAATTGAAAGACAATGTAGTTAAACTTTATGAAGCAGTGATGATTCAAATATATAACGTAAAGTTGAGCCATGCAAGTCCCTTTTCATACGCAAAATGAATTAAAGGTGTTCAGACAAAATGGCCGCCAATGGATTTTTTGTGATTCTTCATACTTTGTCCTTTGACTATGGACGATTGGCTTGTGTAATGATATTTTTGACACTGTCAAAATAATACATTTATCATTAACTAACAATTATCAGTGAACATTTTAAAATAAAAAAATATAAAAAACGTGCTACTGTCCCTTTAAGCGTTTCGTTAAACGTGGTGAAAATGTGTCCTCTTTTTTGTTTGCTCTTTATCTAAACGATTTAGAACACTTTCCATCAAGCTACAATGTAACTGGTTTGGATAACGTAAATGATTATACACTGACACAAATCGGTATTTCATAAAATTATTGGTAATTCTTTACGCGGATGATACAGTGATGCTACCTGAATTCCCTTCTGAGTTCAAACTCTGTTTAGAAGCTTTTGATGAATATTGCACTCTGTCAGTATTATCGATATATCGGTACATTGCAATACAGGAACAAGGTGATACGAATAGATACACACTTGTGAAATTATCCAATATATCGGACGTTTTAAAACGAGCTATTTCCATCAAAAATTACGAACAAACACAAACAAATGTAACAAGATTTACGTAAAGTATGTTTCAAAGTGTGAAGTTGTGTTGTGAATATAGCTCAAATACAGTAGAACACGGATATAACGAACTCCAAGGGACCAACGGATTAAGTTCGATATATCCAGTGTTCGCTACTCGCGTTTAGCTGTCATACACAGGACTATTGACGGGACTTTAAATGTGTTCACTATATCCGATTGTTCGATATATCCGTGTTCTACTGTATGTATAAGGATCATAAACAGTGATTGAAAAACTATCCTTTCAAAACGGCTCATAGCTGAGCAATTATAATCGCTCTCGTCGCTCAATGTTGCTCATATTTATACAAGATGGCATGCAAATTAATTCTTGAATTAAAGACGTACCAATATATTGCAATACGTATTGAGGAACGATACCCATCCTTATAAGGTATGGAGTATTATTGATGCAGAACCGTACGTACGGTAAGCAAAAAGTTATGGCGATAAGGAAAAGAATTGCATGTGTTTGTATCTGTCATTGATTGATTTGAAATGATCATAGGTTCATGTTTAATTATGTTACTTTTTATTAATCTAATTTTCTAATTTGTTAATCTAAAGATGCAAAAAAACTAGAATAGGTGCACTGAGAAGATTGGTAGACTTTCAAAATCACAGAAATAATTATATTAGAATTTCGTTGAAGGGGAAGTAGCACGTTGGGGGGGGGGGGGGGGGGGGGACTGTATAAGGTTATGTCAGGAAAATTAAAATAAATGTTTACAATTGAACGATAATGTATTTAAACATGCACAAACTGCATAAAAGGTGTTCACAAAAAATGGCCGCCAATGGACTTTATGTGAGTCTTTATTATTTGTATCTGACTATGGATGGTTTTTGTTTTGATATTTTTAACAGAATTGACATACAATTATTAGTGAAAAATTGATAATAAATTTTTTCAAAAGACTCAACAAAAGAAATACTGGTACAATATGCGCTAACTTCACATAAAAAGAGTACTAGTATGTCAGGTTGACCTAAGCTTATAGAATAGGCTTATATCACACTCAATAATCGCCGCGAGTTTGGTAAGAAAGTTATTGTCCTTTATTTCGTTAAAAAAAAATGGAATGGTTTCATTCTTTTGAGAACTTACTTTTCAATATATAATAATAATAATAATAATAATAATAATAATAATAATAATAATAATAATAATAATAATAATAATAATAATAATAATAATAATAATAATAATAATGACAATTTTTAAGCCTAATATCCAGTGCAAGCACTGCTCACTGGCTGTACATTATTACCCTGAAGGAATTGTACTTTCAGAGCCGCTACTAAGCGCTCCGCGCGACCACATAGGTCCGTACTTCCCATATTCAGGTACCCAATTGTACAGCTGGGTAGACTGAGTGCAATGTGGATAAAGTGCCTTGCCCAAGGACACAACACAGTGTAAAACCCAGGTCACAAATCTTTGGTGTCTATATGGTTGTTCATCATAATCAATATAATGTTCAATTATCATTATTCTTACCTGGTTACCAAATCATAACATTTTTCTTTGTAAATTTGACTTAAATAAGAGCCTTATGATGCTGTATATACAAATATGATTTATTTGAAATGATAATTTTGTAGATTGTCAAATTTTGATTGAATGTAGAATTCATTAATATTTAGGCTGAATGTTTATCACAGCATTGCCATATAACTGTAATTGGAACCACGCACACATTCACAGTTAGTTGTTGTTTATCGTAGTCCAGCGTATTAATTTTATCTTTAGTGTAGTTTTATGTAAAATGTCTGACGCTAAAACCAATGTGAATATATGGAACCTACGTAGATTCAACACCTAATACTGAAAGGTTCTGAAATGAAATGAAATGAAACTGATATAGGTTTTCATCTCTATCCGGCGGAGTGGAGATTTTAACGATTTTTTTTTTATTATGGTGTAATGATTAACTGAATACTGTCAATTAGGGACCGGTCATTTATTATAGGGGGGGTGGGCCGGTGAAATTTCCCCACAGTATGTCCCAAAAAAAGTGACCCACCCCTTAAAGCTGTCATGATTTTTTATGACCCCCCACTGATGCCTGTCATATTTTTTTATGACCCACCCAAATTTGTTGTCATGTTTGAAAACAGCACTAAAATACTGTCTTATTTTTTTATGACCCACCCCTAAAGGCTGTCTCTTTTTTTTGTGACCCACCCCTAAAGGCTGTCTTATTTTTGTGTGACCCACCGCCTAAAATCACCGGCCCACCCCCCCTATAATAAATGACCGGTCCCTTACTTCATAGCAGTTTTTAAAGGGGCCGAAGCACGTTTTAGGGGGGAATATATCGTGATGTCAGGAAAATTAAAAGTAATGGTTCCAATTGAAGTGCAAAGCATTTGAATAGAGCAATAATAATTCAAATCTTCAATGTAATATTTAGCGATGCGATCCCTTTTTCTTACCCAAAAATAATTTTAGGTGTTCATTAAAAATGGCCGCCAATGCAATGGATTTTAGGTGAATCTTCATACTTGGCTTGTGTAATGAGATTTTTGAAACTATGAAAATAATACATTTAGCGTTAACGTACAAATATCAGTGACAATTTAAAATCTAAAATTATCAAAAAAATTTGCTACTGCCCCTTTAAAGAAAATGTGGCGTAGTGATGTTCAAGGTGTTTACATTTAAAGGCAAAACCTACTCATTTAGGTCCCAGCAAATTGTGCAAATATTTTCATTGACCCTTGATTTGAGCATGAATTGTTGATGTTCAGGAGACTGTCATACTCATTGTTTTGGAATATACCATATGATTTGTACAAAAGACGTCGACGTCAAAATATACTGAACCAATTTCAACATAATTTATGTTTAGAAATTTGAATTCATATATTTTATATACAAAAACGTGTAAGGCAACAATTTGGTTAAAGTCTTTATCTTGGTTTATTAAGTCAAACATTCATTCAAAATCGATGACATCAGTAATATTTCACCTTCTCATTATATATAAGAAAGATATGCATTTCAGCATTATCAAAACTCATGTCATGTTAAAAATGGAATAATATAGCGTTGAGCTAGTGTGTAAAATAGTTACCGACCTCGACCTTGGGTTCAAGTTAGATGAACCCTCGCGCCCGTGATTCATGAACACCTCGGCCTAACGGCCTCGGCGTTCATGATTCACAAGCGCGAATGTTCATCTAACTTGAACACCTCGGTCTCAGTCGGTAACTATTACTGAATACGCGATCAAAACAAAGGAGCTAGTGTGTAAGGAAAATGAACACTCGAACAAAACAAAGGAGCTAGTGTGTAAGGAAAATGAACACTCGAACAAAACAAAGGATCGGAGCTGGCGAATAAGGCGCAATATTGTTCTTAAAGCTATCACATCCTTAGAAGATACTAGTAATCAATACAAGACAATTCTGTCTGCAGTGCCTTGCAATCTAAATATGCTATGATACAAACTCAGCTACGCATACATAGTGTGTAGGATATACAAAGTCATGTAATGTATGATTACCCAAAATTTAGAATTGAAATATAACTTTTAATACCAGTTAACCAACGAGAAAAAACTCACGATAATGTATACACTGCCATGATTATGATTACGATTATGATATTCTTCACAGTGAGCACTTTATGAACTAACGAAACGCATCTTACAGTAATCTTAATGATGCAAATGATACTGAAGTGCATGTTCAAATTGAAATGATGATGATATTATAGCTCTATTCAGTCTAGATAATGTGATACCTGACATAACTGTATCAACAAAGAGGAACATTTTATTATATGATTGAGAGTGAGATACTCTGTTCTATAAGTGAAATAAACCCTCTATCTGGCTACAGTGGCGAAATCCTTTATCGTCACTCTACTGAGGTACAAAAGTTAAATATTTTCTCTCGTGGCTGCGCTACTCGTGAAAATATAAACTTTCTACCTCACTCGATGAGATAAACATGGTACTAGTCAAGAAAAGACATAAATCCTCTATGTATTATATTTTGCTGTCAACCTATCTATATGTAAATCATCACTCATGTACAGTTTCTGATATGCTGTGTTCTGTTTTGTTGCCTTGTTCAATGACCTTGTTAATGAGAAAGGGAATTGTTTTTACGCCGCTTATATATTTCAGCTATTGGCGACGTTAATGGCTTTGTAATGACATTTATGTGATCTTCGGTTTTTGGACGACATTCATTCATTCATTCATTGATTCATTCATTCGTTGATCAAAAACTATGCTTAAAATTGTGATCCTATCGACTGGTAGGAGATAATCACATCGTTGTTACATGAATGAGTCCTAGTATTATATATACACATATATATATATATTTATAAAAAAACTTCTTCATAGTTCAAGAAATAAATTGATACAAAACGTCTGGAAATTATTTGAATCCCCGACCCGTTTCACACAATTCAGTGATCATCATGGGGTCTTTATGACGTTGTCATGCTATGACGTCACAGAACAAGGGGCGCATAACTCATGACAATCGATGCGTACCCACAGATTGATGATAATTTAATATTATATAATAATGACAGCAGTTTGTAAACATGGACATACATGTAGTTAGGTGACATTAATTGTATTTAATTGTGGCTTTGAAAGTCTAATGAATTAATGTTCTTTCATTTTTCTCTTTTCATCGCTGTTTGACATGACTTTAAAGAAGGGGAATATTTTGAAATTTGGAATTCTATCCCCAGCGCATCTTGTCCACTTAGTGGAATGTAGCGGCAGGACGGGTCCCTGATTTGCTGTTTATGGACCCTCACTCTTGATGTAAGTGTGTCCCTCGTTTGTCCTATATAATCTTCGCCACAACCACTGCATTTGATAACATATATTAAGTTTTGTGATGCGCATGTCATGTTTTCCCGTACATGTAATAAGTGGCCACTTTTGAAATTATATTCTTCCCTTCTAATAAGTACGGACAGGTATCACACTTGCTGATTAATTTGTCAATTTGGTTTGACTGTTCAAATTTAGCTTTACTTATTATTTGTTTAATTCGTCGGCTTTACCTTTTACGCAGGGGGTGGAGCGTTTCTTAAAGTTTTGTAAATATCTCTGGATTTCTTGGATTAAATGTTGATACAAATGGTAGAACCTTTCTTGTACTTGCTCTTTAACTTTAAGGAGGTCGTTACGATTTTGCCCTTTTGCTTTTAAAAATAGCGTCATCAATTATTTGTTTCGGATAGTGCCTTAATATATAAATATATATAACAAACCTAATATGGCGATGAAGGTGTACGATACAAAGCAAAGCAAACTATACATGTACAATACAATTCTCGTCAGCCATTTTGAAAGCAACCCCATGATCAACTCAACAATTGATCTGTCCTACTTACGCAATAGTTTTGTTCGATCACGACTTGATTTAGCTTCGAGAGGTCGAACCCATTAATCATGAAATATTGTGTTATGTAAGAAGTGAAGGTAGCAGGATTAAGCAGGATAATCAGCGGTGGATTATCGCTAAGACACACACCTCCTTCTCTCACCTGGAATCTTTAAAAGGTAGATTCGTGCCCCATGCTGAGTTCTGGAAGGAAATAGACATTGTTCTCTTTAAACCTCATCGCAAATATTTCATTAATAACAATTGTCAATTTGTATAAAACTTTCCCTTAAGTGATTGGTCTATTACCTGTTAATGTAGCCCTCAAAGGTTACTGTAAATACAATCTTAACTATCAAGTTAAAATAAAGATGATCATATTACTGTTGTTCAACTGCCTAAATTGATATTTATCTTAAAGGGGCAGTAGCACGTTTTCAGGGGGAATATAAGGTGATGTCAGGAAAATGATAATTAATGGTTTCACTTGAAAGACAATGCATTTAAACTTAATGTAGCAGTGATAAGTCTTATATATAATGTAAAGTTTAGCCATGCGATTCATTTTTCTTACACACCGCCCATGTATATTTTAGGTGAATCTTCATACTTTGTCCTCTGACTATGGATAATTGGTTGTGTGTTATGAGATTTTTGATTCTATCAAAATAATACATTTAGCATTAACTTACAATTATCAGTGAACAATTTAGAATATAAAATTATCAAAAACGTGATACTGCCCATTTAACAGTAGAAATTGGGCTAGTAAAGGAAGTCTTACAATTAAAGGCATTTATCTTGACACTGGTTTAAAGAGCCACCCCGTGAGTTGTTGGGGTCATATTTGCCAATCTTAACCATTAGTGTGATCTGATCGAGAAGAATCGACTGTTGTAGGGAAAGTATCATTTGAAAGCTTATCGGCGTAGTGACAACAGAAAGGTTTGAAGTCGAAAACCGGACAATGACACGCGTCAATCGGTCAATCGTTCTTTTAAAAGATTATCTAAAGCAGTCAGAATGACAGTTCCGAGTTGAGAACATTTGATTATATTAATAGTATTCATGTAAATTGGACGTGTGAATTTGGCCTCCGCGAAGACATATGTCTGTTGTAAGATTTTCAAATTTCAAATATTTATCAGAAAATTGCTTTTCAGGGAATGAATCAATCTTTTTAAAATATTATTTGTTTGCTACACTACTCTACGCATGTAATCTGGGTAACGTAGTGAAGAATATTGTGATCTAATTTTAATGAGATTGGGGACGAATCTGTGAGATACTTTATAATATATATATAATGAATTATGCCATGAATCGTATCAAAGCAAAACAATATGTGACGATATGTAACCTTTTAAAAAAAAGTTGGGGTATCAAAGGCACATACATGTCATCATTTGCAGGTTTTCAATTTCTCACCAAAACATTTCCAACGTATCATTAGATATTCAAGAGACCCCCAAATTTAGAGTATATTGTGTCAAACTTCATTTACATCTTTTGAAATCTAGGTTCCAGGTTGTATTTAATCCCATTGATTTCTAATGAATAGGTAACAAAAATTTGTCTTTGTAGGAAATTTTCTTTTAAAGATGTTATATGGAATGTTTTTAGTTATAGAGCTGGCCTCAATAGATGTAAACCTCTTCGGTTTCTATACAAGTTTTTGCATGATATTAACTTATGAAAATGAAATAACCATGTTCCTGTTTCTGCAATGTTTAAGTTGAATGATGGAGTGATACAATCATTTCTGATTGATCTTGAAATCAATGGATATGTCAAATATATAATCAAATTCTGCATCTGAAAATATTATCAACAAAAGGTAACATGCTTCAAATCTTGAAAGGTATTTTTATTCAAATAAACTACATCTTCGTGATTCAATAAATCATTTACATATACTTTGCTTTTCGAAAACGTATTGGGACTCTGAGATTTATTATCAAGATATGATTGAATTAAAGGGGCAGTAGCACGTTTTTTTGACAATTTCATTTCACTGAAAATTGTACGTAAATGCTAATTGTATTATTTGGATGATGTCAAAAATCTCATTAAACAAACCAATCTTCTATAGTTAAAGAAAAATTATTTAAAAAAACACATAAAGTACATTGGAAGTTATTTCTGTGTGAACACCTTAATTCATTTTGTGTAAGAAAAGGAATTGCATGGCTAAACTTTACATTTTATATTTAATTTGTTACTGTTTCATTAAGTTTGAATACATTGTCTTTCAATTGGAACAATTAATTTTCATTTTCCTGACATCACCTTATACTCCCCATAAAAACGTGCTACTGCCCCTTTAACCTTTTCTATTCACACGAAAAAGGACAAACCCCGCAAACATTAAGAAAGGACACAGGAACCTTCACCACAAATAAAAGCAAACTAGTTGATATAAATATCTTACTACTAATATTATTGATATTATTGTGACTTGTCAACTCACAAGAATATTTTACCTTTTTAACATTATCTGTTCATGTTTCTACATAACTCACTTTTGAATCAGCTATATTAATCGAAGCGGGAGAGTGAAATAATATATGTTATAGTTGCTGACGTTGGCACTGTTTTGTCAAAAAATCTAAGCTCAATTGGGTGTATCATGTATAGATTATTTCTTATAATCCATACTCTATAACAGATTTCTGACATTCTGTTGAAAACGTATTTTGCAATAGCGATATTGAAAAGATTAAGAGGTATGGACATGTTTGATACAATTTGCAGTTGAAAGAAAAATATAAAAAATATCATTGCTCTAGAAAAGAAGATGTTTAGTATAAAATCATCGTCCGGCCCTGTATACACCTTTAAATAGTTTTTGTAATGGAAATTGATTCATGCTATCTTATTTTTGTCTTGAAACTCCTTTTTTTTGCCTTGTTTCGGAATCAGATTGTTCTTTAAATGGCAACATTGGGTATTTCTTTTCATAAGATAACTTTCCTTCCATAAAACAAGACTTGGTGCCTTTAAGTCTGAGTTAACCTTGTCGGAAATGCATCCCAGCCACGTAACGAATGTGTCATACAGTAGATATGAACAAAAACACATCGCTAAAACGCAACCATGTCATAGTTCTGCGACACAGCGGAATCAACAAAAACGGATCGACGAAACGCAACCATTTTTGACACAGTGAAATCAACAAAGACGGATCGCCAAAACGCAACCTTGTCACAGTTCGGCGACAGAGTGAAATCAACAAGCTGAGCCTCTATCTGGTGACACGTCGATTACGACTGCTATTTACATGCTGAGCGGCGAACGGAACACACGTGGGTAGCCAGAACTGCTAACAGTACTTTAAACCTCTGATGGAAACACGAGACAGCGACGCTATGGATATGCAAAGGGGCAAAGTGGTACCACCAGAATCCTTCGAAGATCTCATTCGACAGTTGAGGGAGATTTTCACCGCCGACGATGTTGATATTGACTATGTAAAAGCTGTCATGAGCTCTTACAAAAGTAAAAGAAGCGAATGGAAGAAGTTTGCAAAGTTCGACGTAAACAGGTAGGAATATTTTTGGAATTTTCCATTAGGGTATTCACCCGTATCATATATCCGGTTATTATGAACACGGTGCATGTGTTTATTGATTGAGCGGTGTAAGGTTACAAAGTTCCTGGTAAGAATTAAGCAAACATTAATGATAAATACTAATAGGTAATAACGATTTTAATCCAATTTATTTTATGTTCGTTTCTGATAATGACATTGGAACCTCGTAAACGTGTTTATATTAAATACAATCATTGATGTTTTCATGTCAAATATTTTAATTTGATCGCCTCAGTATTAAAAGTAAACATTTTTGTCACTTCTGTTATTTTCTGAAACGTAATCAAGTCAATGTTAAAAATCTATTGGCTCGGTCTATTTATAAGAACCCATTCATATTGGCGTGTATTATAATTTAGGAAGTATTGTTTTGTTTCACTTTAAATATATTTAAATCTTCCTAAACAATCATAAATCTTGTGTGTATCTTTTTATATGAGCAAATGTGAAACATGCATGTGTACAAAAACTCAGCATATTCAGCAATTAGTGTATTTGCATCGTTGAGGGCATCCCCTGTACATGAATACATGTTTTTGATACGTGCTTCAAATTATTAATGATTGGTGTCACATTTTGTACATCACTGTTTTCATGATAAGATACTGCTATATTGTACATATTCTGAAATACGTAAATGTACATGTACACCTTTGACGATGTATCTTTCTTTATTAATCAATACATAAATAATAAAAAATGACACAATCCAAAATGAAAAAGTCTTCCAAATAGTTAATGGGTTTAGATCATTTTGCTTTAACTGGAAACAAGTATAATGTAACTGTGAGATGAAATGTCATAAACTGTCTATTCGAGTAGTATTGATAAATCATCTGTTACTACTTTTGGCATTTTCGACGAAAAGTTTATTTCTTAAACGTCCGGGGTATATCAGTGTCAAATACTAATTTAGAAAACAATCCTTTAGTTTCATAATGTTTTGAAGTTGTTATTATCCCCCGCCACGATGGAGAGGGAAATATAGCGTCTGGTTCCGTCTGTCCGTACTTCCGATTGTCTGTGTAAAAGGGGACAGGAAAAGGTTTAAAACGCTTTTAGGGGAAATATAAGGTGTTGTCAGGAAAATGAAAACTATAGGTCCCAATAGGAAGAAAATGTCTGTGGACAAAAAGAATCGGTAATAATTCAAATTTATAATGTAAAGTTCGGCGATGCGATTCCTTTCTCTAACACAAAAATAATTAAAGGTGTCCACACAAAAATGGCCGTCAATGGACTTTATGTACATCTTTATTATTTGTTCTCTGACTATTCGGTATGGATGATTGGTTTGTGTAATGAGATTTTTGACAATATCAAAATAATACATTTAGCATCAACGTACAATTATCAGTGAAAATTTGTAAATATAAAAACGTGCTACTGTTCCTTTAAAAGGGCAGTAGCACGTTTTTGGATAATTTTATATTCTAATATTTTAACTGATAATTGTAAAGTAATGTTAAATGTGTTATTTTGACAGTGTCAAAAATCTCATTACACAAGTCAATCATACATAGTCAGAGGACAAAGTATGAAGATTCACATAAAATCCATTGGCGGCCATTTTTTGTGAACACCTTTAATTCATTTTGTGTAAGAAAAAGGAGTAGTATGGCTAAACTTAACGTTATATATTTGAATTATTACTGCTCAATTTAGTTCAAATACATTGTCTTTCAATTGAAACCATTACTTTTCATTTTCCTGACATCACCTTATATTCCCCCTAAAACGTGCTACTGCCCCTTTAAGATAGAATAAATATTTGGCGTTTGACCACAGGGTATCAATAATTTGATGGATTTCGAAAATCAGAAGCTCGCAGATATTTATTAGGGTTTTATGAAACTTTTTCATGTTTTTTGCATGCTATACAAGGGTATCTTCAAGGGGGATATATTTTTCAGAAACTTTTAATATAGGATAACCAAATTTGCTGTGTGTCTTCAGGGTATCAATACCTTGAGGGAGTTCGAAAATCAGAAGCATGCACTTTTTTCACTGACTTTTTTTCCCTTTTTCCATGTATATGGACTCTGTTCTAGGGTATCTTCAAACGGGACAACTTTCCACATGAAACTATTTATGATAGAATAACCAAATTTGCTCTGTGTCTTCAGGTTATCAATACCTCGATGTAGTTCGAAATTCAGAACCATGCAATTATTGTTTACAGCGTTTTGGCTCATTATGAAGTCAAATGAGGGAAATGTTTGGGGATGTTGATTATTTCTTCTTGTTTGTTATATAAAAATAGTGACATGCGATATGGGTCAGTTAAAATTCGTAGATTATTCATAACTATTTTCGGGCGAGACCATCACAATTATTAACCACAAATTGCCAAGAACTGGATACGTACTACGCGAATTAGTAACGATTAGTTTCTGAAGCATCTACGAATCTAAAATGTGCAGATGATTCGTGAAAATTTGTGGACAAATCAAAATGTGTTCAAGGATGCTACGAATTGGAGGAATGTTGGCGAATCAACTACGACTCGTTTAAGAATTTGAAGAAATAATTACGACTGTTTACAAATGTGAAAAATTTCTCCTTCGTGATGATTCGTGACAATTCCCCTCGTAGTGAAATAGGGGCATTTAAAGAGACACAGAGTACATGTATGTTGATAGGATCACATATGTCAAATTTTGAAATCGATGTTTTTACATCGGGAACCACTAACTGTTATTGAAAATAACAAGTTAAAGGTCAATCAGTACCATAGAGCGAAAATACGGCCATTCAAAGTCGAGATTTTGATCGAAAACCGGACAATGTGGCTCGAGTGGCGCGCGCAAATTCGCCAAACGTAATTTTGAAACCTTGTCATAAGCTGACAGGAAGATATATTCGATTCGATAGATTTTATTAGGTATTGTAACTAATAGCTCAATTAATTGGATGCATAATTTCGAATATTAAACGTATTTGAGATGTTTTCTATATTTTTCCATAAAATCAAGCACTTTAGAGATATTATGCATAAATGGATATATTTGCAAGTCCAGTGATGAGATATGAACTTCAATCAGCATATTAGATACTTTGTAGCTTATCAAAACCAAATAAAACTTTAAGAAAGATACTCTGTGTCACTTTAAGTGTTTCTGATGTGGTGAGGAACCAGCCAAATATCTCTCGTTTTGCAACTTGATTTGCAGCATAGCGGTTCGTCTGTAGTCTGTAGTCTGTAGTATAATAACACAGCACAACAGGTCGATAACCTTGTTTCGTAAGTGTCTCGAGTTTATCGAGCATGACGTTCTTGTGTTAGTATCAATATTTTATGAAGATGGGACACGTTTGATATTTTCTGTGATGAAGATATTTCGTACGATCGGTTTATGTACTTAAATTTATAGTCCTCCGTTATAGCGTGTTATATCATGAAATCATTGGAAAACATGTCATGAACACTGACAGCTATAAAGGATCGAACCATCATCTTGAATACGCCGTAAGAAGTGATTCCGTTTTCTAGGCTGTTAATCAGTAAATCCTTATAAAAGTAGCATTGCGGACCTTTCGTTCTTTTTGTTACCCCAAAATGAATACAGCGGTTGACAAATTGTGTAGAATCAAGTATATATAATACGACATGAGAGATTATAATGTAGATGATAATGTAGATAATAATGTAAATACAACCCCTTTTGAGTCCCTCTACGACCCGGTAGCCCGAATCGCCACGATAGAGAAATTGGTCACATTCGTGACCATCCGCAATTATTTCTTGCATTCCGTAAGTGATGCCTAGTTAATTTGATAACATTCCTTCATATCGTGGCATTATATCGCGAAAAAAATTTCATTTGTCAAAATATTTTCACGAATCATCTACGACATTCGGCGTCGCAGGTGTTTCGTAAACTATTCATAAATAATTGGTGTATTCAGTAACAAATTCGTTAATATATCGTATCGTGAACAGGTTTTATGAAGATTCGCGGCAGGTTATTGTAGTGTTCCAACCATGAAATTCTTACGAATTATCTACGAACTGAGGAAACTGACGAACTATTGTTAATTATTTTCATAAGAATAGTGGCATACTATCTCACTCCTCGAAATCCGTATATTCGTAACACTGTTTTCTTCATTTCTTGCACCTTGTAGATAATACGTTCATAATTTTTGCAAATTTGCAAATTTCGTGGTAATAACGGGACAATAATCATGATTTCATTTTGCTGTTTTCTCGAAATCTGACAATTTTGTGCATGCTTGCACGGCTTTTACAAGGTAGTAATCTGTAAATGAAATAGATATAATTAGGATACACGTTCATACTTACAAAACTTACTCACTACAGGTATGTTTTTATAGAAACACATTTTATTCTTTCAAGAACATGATTTTGGCACAAGTTGTCCAGCTTATAAAAGCCCTCTGCAGATATGTTAATAATACAACTACTTATGTTATCTATTGTACTGGAATGACGTGTTGAACGACATCTGAGTGGAACGTAATTTGTTGTATAATACGTATACACTTGTATTGTATTATACACGTGTATTGTATTATACACGTGTATTGTTGTATTATACACGTATATTGTTGTATCGTACAAACAAACACTGGGGGTCAACCTTCGGGGAGATCTGGTTGTAGATTTGGTATAATAATCGCGTGAGCTCTTTGGTGTCGTGTTGCATATTCTCATAAATTTAAATATTTAAAACATCTGTAACAACTGCTTTCCATATTCTCATAAACTTAAATATGTTAAATATTTGTAACAAATTATGTTGCATATTCTTATAAAGTAGAATATGTAAAACATCTGTAACAACTGCTTTGCAATATTCTTATAAACTTAAATATGTTAAATATTTGTAACAACTTATATTGCATATTCTTATAAAGTAAATAATGTAAAACATCTGTAACAACTGCTTTGCATATTCTTATAAACTAAAATATGTTAAACATATGTAACAACTTATGTCGCATATTCTCATTCGTAGCAACTTATGCTGCATATTCTTATCAAGTAAAATATGTTAAACATCCGCATGTAATAACTTTTAAGCGACATGAATGGTCATGAGGTTACACGCGTTTTCTAAAAGCGTTATTTTGACTTATCAGTTCAATTCCATTCACTAATAGTCCCCATGATATTTGAGTATTATTAGATAGAAAAGATAAATGGGTACCCTGTGAGGCATATAATGGTCCCTAACCTGAACGCCACATATGGATGCCGGTTGAATACTCCCCATGGAGTTGAATTGGAAAAATGATCGGACGGTGAAAGAATGCCATTGACCAGGGGACAAAATGTAAGCGCCTTGAGCAACCACGAGTGGTTGGATATGCGCGCTATATAAATATCCATATAATGATAAACTCAAATCGATGTTATTGCAAAGGTTATTTTTAACTTTATTTAACCTTAGTCGAAAAAGATAACCGTCTTTCTAAATAAAACATCCTTTCTGGGCACACACATATCAAAAGCTTTCATATTTATATAATGAAACATTTAGCGGATTTAACTTTTATGCTGTCATACCGCTTTGAATTAAGCGTCCATTTTTATACGTGCTCGTTTCCGGTATCACTAATATTTTGAAATTTTCATTTGTTTTTATCAAACTGTAAAAGACCAATATTTGTTGTTGATCTCGTACTTCATTCTTGGAAACATTGTATCAGGTATATCAATCATATTTCTGTATATACTGACCTGTTGATTGACAGGGTGACTAAGTGAGGTCAGTTTCATATATTTACTTATATTTCTTCGGACAGGTATTATTCTCAATTAATAACATACGAATTCTGATTTAGGGTTCTTTTATGGCTATAATAATTGTAAATTATGTTATTGTCATTTGCTCAATCTTATATATGACTGTTATGGAGCATGAAATTATGAGGCCTTTGTTAAAGTGAGAAAAATGTCCGAAATAGCATGCATGTATATCAGGATTATTGAAACCAATACCGAATCAATTGTTCAACGAAGGTAAGAAAGTTATAAGGCGGTTTGTACATATGGGAAATATGCACAACATATTCGAATACATGACTTTTGTCGCTAAGCCGCGATTTTCTTCGATATACTTGAGAGGCAAAGCCGAGTTTTTTAAAACCATAAGAGAGTCCTTTGTTGTACATAGTTAAGTGGGTAGGTTTAATCTTTTATTATTGCACAAATGTCATCAGTTTGTGAGCTTTTGTACAATCATTCATTCATGTTCATGTCCTTAACTGAACCTGCAGGCATGCTTGAAAGAACAAGTCGTCAACCTTTTGGATATTCCTTATTTCTTTTTATCAAACCAAAAGATTATGGAGGCATGAAGATCGTAAAAGCCAATGTATAATGACATATTTATATACGTATAATTTGTATCTTATGTTTTCAAAAATATCGTCTACTTTCAAAACGATGAAAGACTACTCTCCAAAGACTTTATGGCTTTTACTCACAATTGGCAATATGCTTTTGAAAACGATTATATATTTTTAATATTTTTGCATATACCCAATTTTATAGGTAGGTATCTGAGCTGAATATCTATTCTGGGTCATGGATTTGAAATAGAAAATCGGATATATCAAATAGTAAATACATTAATACTTGTCTGTACAAAATGCAAAATCGAAATAAGAAATTGTTTTACTACTAACGAATATGCTTACTTCAAGGCAAATTATTATTTACAGTTATTATTTGTTTAAATTATGATGCTTTATGTAGAGGTTATCTAAAAATATATATATTCGGCCGACATTATTATCAACGTACATGTAACCTTGTAGTCATGCTCGTAAATCAGATAAAATATTAATCGACTTGCCAAAAAAGAACAAAACTTTCCATTCTGATATTTGGTTTTGTGAAATAAGAGTAAACCATGTCATGAAATAATTTAAACCTTTGTCATGTGTGCGAAACGTGTAGTGAATTTAAAGCTGCAAAATGTATTGACCTGAAAGATAACCTTTGAAAATGAAAATTTCAGTTTTTGAATGAATTCTTCTTACAATTTTAGGCTCAATAGAATAATAGTTTAAAATGTTTGTGCAATAAAAAGTGTTTTAATCTATTCGGATTCCCCCGTTAAAATTATTGTGGTGTTCTAACAACATATATAAGACATTCATTGTCATATGGTACACGTAACTGAAATAGTATATATGTAATATCAAGTCGTTGTTTCTTAGTCGTGATCTCAATCTACTTCTATGTTAACATATTATGTTAACTCACGTAACGTTAATGTGTACATATGTGAAAATGCCATTGCAACATGCTGCAAGAAGAGCGAGTTGATAATAAGCAGATATTCATTTTAATTAAAATCCTTTGGTCCATTGGAATATTCACAATTAATATAAAGTGTTATTTAACCAATGTTAGTTACTTAGTCCATATGAATTTAGATGAACATATTCACATAACTTAAAGACCCACTCAGTAAGTTATTCAAATCACATATTTTAACATTTATTAATGGTGTCATTTTATCGAAAAGTTATGTCATATCATTTGATTTTGGTATTCGGTTCAGTTTATCGACACAATAACGGCATTTGACGTGTGTCAATTAGTTAAACGTAAAGTAGAAATCACTCAAACATTTGAACATTTATTCCATTAAGTTGTATATGAAAGATTATATAACTAGTATTATTGTAATGACACATTAAGTTGCAGCTGTTCGTTATTCATTGAAACTAATTCATTTTGTGTATGTGGATGAAAAGTTAATATTTGAGATGAATATCATCATAGTTGACACTATGAAAGTTGGAAAAGAAAACATTAACATCACGGAGTCTCATTTTCAAGGGGCAGTAGCACATGTCACGGGCAATATGAGGTGATGTCAGGGAAATGATAATTAATGGTTCCAATTGAAAGACAATGTATTTAAACTAAATGAAGCAGTAACAATTCAATTATACAATATAAAGTTTAGCCATGCGGTTCTTTTTCTTACACAAAATGAATTAAAGGTGTTCACACAAAATGGCCGCCAATGGATTTTATGTGAATCTTTTTACTTTGTCCTCTGACTATGGATGATTAATTCTTGTTATGAGATTTATGACACTATCAAAATAATATATTTAGCATTAACGTACAATTATCAGTGAAAATTTTAAAATATAATTTAAAAAAAACCGTGCTACTGCCCCTTTAACGTTTTGCTTCTGAAGGTACATATATCAGTTGTAATACGAGCTGCTTCACCCATTCTCTCCCAACAGATGCTTCCTAACCTCTATTATGTAATCGGTAACTAAAACCTCGGTTAAGTCAGTGAAGAAGTCTCTCAAGTTACAGTGACGGTAAAATATTTAACTGTGATATACCGTCACCGGAACTACCTTTAAGTAGCTATGTAAACACAGATGGTTTTTTGCGACTTTAGAAATAATAATGTTTATAATTTTACAGTAGTTAGAATGCTAACTATATATTGCCACATACCTAACTAGTATTATTTGGGAGACGTCAAAGCCTTTGCGTCTATAAACGTAGTGATCCAGAACGTAGCCTAGCATAGTTTAATGTACTTAAACTTATTTGTTCACAGATATCCGTGGTTGTCCGTATTCAAAACGTAGACAAAGAGCTGATAAGAACGTATTTCGGATTTAATTTTTGAACATGTTCAAAAGTTAGCACGTTTCAAATAGCGTGTAGTTGGGCGTAGTGAATCGTAAATGTGAACGTATTGCACTGTAGTTATGAAAGTACTAAAACGTAGTTAACCATGTCCTCGGATAACTAGGGTTAACTACATTTCGTTAGGTGTGAAGTCCGTTCTACTACGTTTAGTTACATTCTAGTACGTTATACTACCTTATACTACACGTTTAATGACCGTTATAGAACGGTGAATTACAGCAAACTAGATGTTAGCACGTCAGCCTAGGTTATTTAAACATTATGAGGTTTCATTTTATCAAATTGTAATTATCACAAGTGAATTTCTCAATAGCTGAACTGCGTGAACGACACATAACTGGGTAGCTTGACATAAAAAGGGTCAAAGTGAAATGTTAATCATTTGAAATGACAACATTTGTCTATAAAAGAATTTTTATTCAAGTGAAAATGAAATTCATTTTCTCCAAAATTATCATTTATATATATATATATATTAATAAATATGTAGTATACATATATATCAAAGTCTTTGGTGTATTTGAAAACCACCAAATCCACGAGAGCACCTTTTTTCAACAGTGTTATTCTACACTTCGTGTTTTTAAATTTCTTGAAAGGTTTAATATGGTTTCATACAGAAAACATTGCTAGACATTTGTCAATTTCAGAAAATATTAATTGCTGGTGATAGTCATAACTATATGAAATTATTTTAAGAACTGTTCCTCATTACCAACACCTTATTTTCCCACACAAAACAAAACCATAATTGAATTTCGCACAGAACAAACAAATGTTCCATCATTTTATTTGATTTTGTAACATATATAGTTCTGTTTATGATAGCTTTCTAAACTTAGAACCAATAAAGTTTATGAATAGTTAAATCCACCTAAAGTAGCAGCATTTGGGCAATAAAAGCTCTCATCCAAATCAAATGCGAAACTTAATATGAAACTAAAATATAAAAGTATTTCAAGTATACAAAATAAGGCATTAAATGATAGATTAATTTCCATAAAATCAAGGATTCCTAAAACTACAGTCAATAAATACGCCCTATTCTCCACATATATAATTAAACATTTCACTGATTAACAATTAAAAGAATGATGTAGGACTTAGAATGCAACCTTGTCTTACTCCACTTATAGAATCAAATATTCTGAAATGTAATTTTTTTTAAAACGTTGCTCTAGGCACTGACACTGATACTGGTGTTGCACATTGGAACAATGGGTATTTTTTGACAAGAGATCAAACCAAAGAGGACCAAAAGAATGAGATATATCACTTTTTTAGGAATAAATATATGCATGGACAAGAAATAAAATCAGATTTTTAGCTCATCTGGCCTGTAAGGCCCGATGGGCTTATGGCATGGCATGGTGTCCGGCGTCCGTCCGTCCATCCGTCCGTCCATCCGTCCATCCGTCCGTAAACTTTGTGGAATTTCGACTTCTTCTCCAGAACCATAAAGCCTAGAAACCTAAAACTTTGTGTACATACTCCTTGGCTAGTAAGGATTAAAAATTGTAGCTTTGGTGGCCCTGTGACCCCTAATAAGGGCCACAGGGGCCACGCCCTAAAAACCTATTTTCATCTTCTTCTCCAGAACCATAAGGCCTAGAAACCTAAAACTTTGTGTACATACTCCTTGGCTTGTGAGGATTAAAAATTGTAGCTTTGGTGGCCCTGTGACCCCTAATAAGGGCCAAAGGGGCCACGCCCTAAAAACCTATTTTCATCTTCTTCTCCAGAACCATGAGGCCTAGAAACCTAAAACTTTGTGTACAGACTCCTTGACTAGTGAGGATTAAAAATTGTAGCTTTGGTGGCCCTGTGACCCCTAATAAGGGCCACAGGGGCCACGCCCTAAAAACCTATTTTCATCTTCTTCTCCAGAACCATAAAGCCTAGAAACCTAAAACTTTGTGTACAGACTCCTTGACTAGTGAGGATTAAAAATTGTAGCTTTGGTGGCCCTGTGACCCCTAGTAAGGACTACAGGGGCCACGCCCTAAAAACTTATTTTCATCTTCTTCTCCAGAACCATGAGGCCTAGAAAGCTTAAACTTTGTGTACATACTCCTTGACTAGTGAGGATTATAAATTGTAGCTTTGGTGGCCCTGTGACCCCTAATAAGGACTACAGGGGCCACGCCCTAAAAACTTATTTTCATCTTCTTCTCCAGAACCATGAGGCCTAGAAAGCTTAAACTTTGTGTACAGACTCCTTGACTGATGGGGATTATGAATTGTAGCTTTGGTGACCCTGTTGCCCCTAATATATACAAAGCATAATTGATAATGAAGCCTGATGAGCTACAGAGCCAATGGCTCTATTTTTGTTTCAAACAATTGAGTACAGCGGTAGATGAAAAACCTCCCCTTATATCGGACATACTGTTGGTTCCATTTCATTTTGGTACATCATTAATCAGTAGATCTACGAATTTGGAGAAAAAACCTCACCCAGCATGTTCATATTTTCTCTCCAGGGTGAACATTTTAAAATTTGAAATCTTGACTATATACTCTATTTATTTTTCTTCTGAGCAAGGAAAGCAGGTTATCTTTCAAATTTTCAACTACATTGGTCGTTTACGTATGGTTTATATCAGAAGGAAATCGTGCTCTATAAATTAAAGCCATGCTAAATGTACCATGCCACATAGTGCTTACATACTCTGTAACATAAGACTGGCCTAATTGGAAAGTTAATTCACTTGATCATAACAGTCTCAATGGTTGATTCAAGTTGCGTATATCATTGTGAAAATTACAGCATTTAACAAATAATTTGTATATCTATATGAAGGACATATGTTATTTATGTTGGCTATTCCTTGAATAAAACTATTACTTTTACATTTTCCGTGTTCAAACATTCTTATGCCATTAGCTTTTTGATCATGCGATGCTTTCTTGAACGACTGATTGATAAGGATGGCGCAAAGAAAGTTGACAGAATCGTCATTTAAGTCATATAATTGTGGGTTCCTGAGATGCAAGTTGAGTGTCATAAATATTATAGCAATAAACAATAGCAATAGTATTTATCATCCAAAATTGTGTTCATATGAGATATCGCCCGTGAACGATCAAGTGATATCTCCAGGAGATATCATTTTGACAGTAGATTTTTAAGAATTCCCTGCAATCGGCAAGTACATGACGTCACACACATTTTGCATCATCAAGTTATTGCATCATTTACACAACGACGTCACAATGCTATGCTTCAGCTTGTGCAGTGTTCAAATATGTAAATTTTACATGGTAACATAATGAAAAGGGATTTTTGAATGATAAATATAATCGCGCCGAAGTGTCTTCCGGTATCATATATATCAACACTCGTTGGTCTGCTTGTGTGGATATATTTGATATCATAAGACAATTGGGTGAGATTCTTCATATATATATATATATAGCCATTGACGTATCTCCGGGTAAGAACAGTGGTTCCATTGTGTAAAGATTGAAATATTTTACTTTATTTAACTTCTGCATTTATAATTTGATTGGTTGAATCACCTTGAGCACAAGATGAGCATGACGGACACTTCCTATGATAGCTACAAAAGTGGTGAGGCATGTCGTTTGATGGTTATCATGAAACATCACATTGCGCTCTTGCATAATTCACAGAATGACTCCAGGTATTTTCAAATGAATTTTTTAAACGGTTCTAAGCCGTTGATCACGATAAATAGTGTTGTGTTCACGTTTCAGTAACTTGTATAATTACAATAATTACCAGACCTGAATATATTACGTTACGACATGATACTTAAATGACTTAACGTAACAGCAGTGTCCTGATGTTTGACGTTAGAATAAATTTCCCGGAGTCTATTGAGGAGATCTTTCTTCTCCATTTACGATGAAGACGGGGAAAAAATACACTCATTAATTCTATTGTCTAGTGGTCAGTACATGAGAAATAACAAACAAGATTAAAACCCCATAGTATTGTAAATAAAGATATAATATAAGCTAAGATATACTTAACAAATATAAGAGTGACCTTTATAATCAGAATGAAATGAATCGTTGTAAAAGATCGGCATTCCATGTGTCCGTAAAGCATATCGTAATGCCGAGTCTTTATTGAGGGGACCTTTTCCTCTTCAATTAAGATAAAGAAGGGAAAAAACAATTTTACACTCAAATAATAGAAGTTGATTTTACACACACGTAATGCATAGCTCATAATGCTTAGTGCGTGTTCGCTGAAACGCTCAGGAGAGTGTCCAAATACGCAAAAAGTGTATACACAGACAAAATATGGGCATTACTTTACGCATGGGGCGTACATGGATTCATTTAGATTCAACCTACTATTTTAGTGCAAAGTGTTAAATACACATCACGCTTTGAATGTCAAATCAAATACTTACGCCACGCATTATACGTTAGTAACGCATACATGGATTCAGACATTACGCATCACGCAATACGTATCAAGCAGGACGCGACACGAATACGTACACTCGGATCCAATCTTGGATATGGATTATTGTCCCCCGCCGCAACGCGGAACGGGGGACTATGTATTCAGCGGCGTCTGTCCGTACGTCCGTACGTCATGATTTTTGCCAACTCGATACCTCATGAACCACAAGTCACTTCAGGTGACCCTGACATTATTTATTATATTACAAGGTTAGTACGGCAATTTGGGTCACTTTTGAAACTCTTGTTAACACAATATCTCCTAACCGTTTTACAAAATGTCTTCAAATTTAGTCACAGCCTACATTGTTGGACTACGCAGATACCAAATACTTTGGATGACCTTGACTTGAATTTTCAAGGTCACCACAGTTCTTTATACACCTTTGAAACATCTTATATCTTATGAACCTATTCATGAAATGTCCTCAAATTTGGCCACAGCCTACATTGAGGGATTACCCAGACACCAGTCACTTTGGTTGACCTCGACCTTATTTTCAAAGTCACAACGGCACTTTCACCACTTTTGAAACTCTTGTTAACGCCATATCTCTTGAACCATTGCACTTATTGTCACTGGGTGAACCATTGCACTTATTGTCAATGGGAATGTAGCATTTGCTTATTGTAACAATTCTATCGTAATATCCAAGTGGCGGGGGACATTGCCTGATTTGTGGCAAACACTTGTTGATATTTATAATAGGAAATATAAAGAGAAATGTATTCATCTATTCAACAATCCATTGACAACTAAAAGTTAACGACGGAATGATCGGCACAGCCTAAACGTGTGGGTTGTATAGTTGTCGTCTTTTGATAGTAAATCGATGTAGAACATGGGATTGTCTCTTTGTTTCACAAACTGTTCGTTTTCGCTTTGACTTGACTTACTGATGCAATTTTCTTACTTGTTTCCTCAAATATTTGTCTTATGTCTATTGTTGGAAATGTTAAATATTAAACACCTTTAAAATTAACACATATCAGGGATCATATTTTTCAAAGATTTCAAAAAGCAATACATCACTATGTTGTTTGAAGTATCCTCAATCTTATTTTTGCGTTAAAAATAGAAAACAATGTTGAAGACCCTGACCTATCTAAATATCACTAAATCACTCGCTTTCGCTCGTGAAATATCAAATATCAGATACTCGTGTTGTAAAATGGACACTTTCATCATTCTCTTTTAATTATCGAGTATCGAATGATATATAACGTTGTTGACCTTCTCAAGATGTGACTTTGAAATAAGCCATTTTATTAATGATATCATATGAACAAGAACAGTTTAGATTACATTTCAAGATGATTTATGATTCAATCTCGTGCTGGTCCAATAAACAGTGCACAAGAAGGTATAATGACAGGGACAATAGCCCGTGCAACAAGGTGTTACCGCTTAAATGTACAAGAGATAATTACGCAAGCTTGCACAGTGCATCGTGTTGAGAATTTTGGATTATTAAAAATTATGCATATGCAACATAATTATGTTGCTAAACGTTAATGTTCTTGTTTTATTTTTTCAAAATTGTGTTAAGACACACTTTGGACACAAATGAGAATGTCTGTTAACGCCTACATTTTAATTTTATTCCCACTTATAAATCCATTCCTGGACAAGGGATTTTTTGGTGAGAATAGAAAATAATGCTGTCGCACAAGAATCCTTTATATTTGCTTCTAAGCTTAAGTATATCTATTTATGTATTATTAACACATATTGCAATAGTGATATATATATTTTATTTTACATCCATA
Organism: Steromphala cineraria; assembly: GCA_916613615.1. NCBI lineage: Eukaryota > Metazoa > Mollusca > Gastropoda > Trochida > Trochidae > Steromphala > Steromphala cineraria. The sequence continues at coordinate 26,466,301 of OU744723.1, read as the reverse complement.
TTAAGTTATAATTTGTGCTTTTGAACACGGTTTTTCATTTATCATAAGCGCATATTTGATTGTTTATTTCTAATTAAGATTAGAAGTCGAGAATTGTAAATTTGAACTTATTTATTATACTGAGCAAGTTATGTGAAAAACGTTGTCTACGTTTTTAAAATATTAGTTAGTCTTAAAGAAAAGACAGGGCACATTTATCAATATATTATTTTAAATTTTATACAGACATCTTTGGAGCCACCCAGCTCGTTCCCCTTTGGTGTTTTGTGTATGCGTCTACTCGTTTCAACAGAACTTTCTTTATTTGTGACGAACGAACACAACACTGTACCTCGGATTTTAGACGGCATTTGCATATATATGTATTGAAGTTCCTGTTCTAGTTTCTAGTCAGATATAATTTAGTGCCAAGTTGACCTTTAAAGATAGTTTAACCTTATCCAGTTTGAGTTCATAACAACTCTAATGATGCACAAAACTAGGCAGCTATATTCTCGTTTATCAAGCATAGTTTTCTATGTTTTAGCTCAAAAGCTTTCTGAAATGTTTATTTGTTGATCAATTTCGTTCATATTTAAACTAAATAAAAAATTAACTATATCAACGTAACAAACAATAATCAAATGCAAATATCATGATTTTATAATTTGTTATTGTCATTTCACAGATTAAATCTGTTGTTAAAAATACGACTTTTCCATATAAATTATTGCAAGGGTTTTCTCTGATCTTTTTAACATAACTATCGTGAAGTTGAAGAACCAGTCCACAGGTAATGATTTTTCATATGAAATTAAGTAAAACAAGATTATTATCTCTTTTTCATATTTAATTGAAAAGAAAAAGGCATGCGGCAATCAGAAGTGTTTTGTCGTAATGCTGAGTGGCAAAAACAACTCTTGAATTTTACGTCTTATATTATGACACATTCTCTCCCCATAGCGGCAGCTCAGTCATACGCGAGCAAGCCTCTGTTCTAATAGGAAATACACGGGGAAGAGATGTAGAAATCTGATTGGAGGCAATCCAAGTTAGTTGTGCAATCAGCGACGCCGTTTCAAAGTGGCCGTTCGGTCATATACGTATGTTTCGACAAAGCTATCAATTAAACTTAACATCCAGGGGAGATGACTCTTCATTTTTCAAAAAATCATTAATTTTTGGGGGTTAAATAGCAAAATAGAATCTATCATTGAACGAATGATATCTCAAACAATTATAAAACAGTCACTATCTTGTGAAAAACCGAATCCATATCTGATTTTTTAAATATTTCCTCGCTCGCACTGTTAATGAAAATTAAACACAAGGCATGATATTTTCAATGTCACTGTACGACCGTTAAGAATGCTCCCAGTCATAGATATCCTAGAGGTGTTTTCATTGGCTGCAAATGAGGGAGATATCTTGAGTTGCAACTTTTTGCTGCTAAGGCAATCTGCTGGAACCTCGGAATCTCTGCTTAATAGAACAGAGGCTTGCTCGCACTGTGGGGAGAGAATAATTGACACAGTCGAGAATCGAACCCTACAATGGGCTGATGAAACCTGTCTTTGTCAACTTGGTAATGTTGATGTGTCTCACTCCGCCTCTTGTAACCGGCATATTTTGCGAGTAGAATTTTATCAACTATAAAATGCTTGACTTACCTTTGCTGTTTCGTGTTAATTATGCAAACACAAATAAACAAAAGCAATGTGGATAATATTATCGCTTTAGAGAACACTGAACTCGGTCCCGTTTAAAAAAATATGAAACGAGTGAATGGGTTGGTATTTAACGAGCGAAAACGAGTTAAATGCCTATACCATTAGCTTCCATGAACATGTTATGAAACGGGGCCTAGTTAAGTATTTTATTTATTACTGACTTAATAACATCGTCAAACATGTTAAGGCATTCGCCGACATGACCATCGCGGCTGGCTCTGTAGCATTGTAGCATCATTCTTAACCATTGTGACGTCATTATGAGGTCACGTCATTCGCTCAGCGATCAATGTTATGACACGTTTGTGCAATAAGATGGTAGATTTATTAAACATCAATATAGTCAACGGGAGAGTAATAATGTTGTATATGAGATATGGATTTGTTAAGAGGTTATTTTATATCACAAGTGCCAATATTATTTGTAACATATCGTTTCCTTAAAGGGGCTAAGAGTATGTTGTTGGAAACATATAATATTATGTTACTATGGTTTATAACATATCGATTCTTAAGGAATATATATTATTTTGTTTCTTTCATACCATATATGCCAATATGGTTAATAACATATGGATTTTTTAAAGGGGCATGACTATGTTGTTTGGTTCAAATCATAAACGTTTTGACATGCACATAAGTTGTGAAGAAGTTCTCGCAATTTCAAACACTAGAGTATGAAACTGTTAGTCGTATGACTAAATACAGTTAGTGTTCTAAAACAGCTTTTCAATGTTTTTTTGGATCCAATATTTTGATGAAATGTATAAATTTTTTAAATTTGAGATATCATCACTATAAATAACCTTGATAGAAACTAATTTTACACGCATATTGCCTGAAAGTTAGTTAAAAAACAAGCAAAGAGAACATTTTCACTATCCAATTTTTCTAGTTTTTATGAAAACGATTTTTCTTGAAAGGCTTGTTTTTCAAAAGCGTAAACGGATATAGCTTTGAAATCAAAAACTTAGTTCGGTTAGCTCTTAAAGACATGAAGTAACCCTGTTTCAGCCATAACTACCACTCGTTGCTTAATCTATCATACATTTTATATGGTATCGTTTCTTTTGCCCCTGAGTGAACATGCCAAACTTTCAAAAGTGTCATCTATTTGAGAAGAAATCGGTGTTGTGGAAAATTAAGTTCTTGAAATGTCTATTGATTCTGCGTAATGGGATTTGTAGGTTTACATTACGTGATTTATTATCGAAACTAAACAAAATACTGTCAGTGGCGCGCCAAATCGTCAGACGCACTTCAAGAACGTATCTGCGGTAGGAAGAAAGTCAGATTTAGACTGATAATGTTTGATTAGTCATGCTACTAGGAACCACATAACAATATGTGCGATTTCGGTTTAACAATATGCATCAAACATTCAACTTCAAATGCTAACCAGTACACATTTTGTGCGCGTATCAAAGCGCACCCGCTACTGCTACTATCCATAATAACTTAATCTACTACTATTTGCTAGACTCAATTTCGGGAATGAAGCGAGTATTATTGAGGCTAGTTTTACTTATACTGGTATTCCTTTTAATATACGCAAGAGATAACCTAAGGGTTAATTTACACGATACATCAACCAGGAAGTATTGCAGTGCATATGGTTATATCTGTGACATCATCGATCCATTGTCGCATCCATGGTACAAGCTTGTCTATCTACACACGCTAACCATGTAGGTTGACTCGAACGGTATCTGGCTAGGTCAGGACCAGTGAGTGTTAAAGGGGCAGAAGCACGTTTTTTGATAATTTTATATTTTAAAATTGTCACTGATAATTGTTAGTTATTAGTGATCAATTGAGTTTAAATACATTGTCTTTCAATTGGAACCATTAATTTTCATTTTGCTGTCATCACCTTATATTCCCCCTTGAACGTGCTACTGCCCCTTTAAGGTCACCAAGAATCACGTTCGTTCACGTTATTGAGACGCTTCACAACTGATAGATGTAAAATTGTTAACCTAGTTTATGGTCTATGGGTTTTGTGAATATTCTTTTCTGTTGACTGAACTACTTTACAAATGAGAGGATCTAAGCAAATTTGGGTTAATCGTGTTTGCACTCCGCACTAAAACACCAATTTTGCAGTGTAGAGTGTGTAAGAAGAGTATAAGAAATAATACAATATTCTAGAAAGTGAAAGGTCTGTGTAAGTATTTTCAGATGAACTAAGGTGTTGGTAGAAAGCTTCGAATTATCAACCGACATTCGGAGTGTCGGCGTGCGCAATACATGATGCTCATTAAAGGAGCAGTAGCACGTTTTTAGGGGGAATATAAGGTGATGTCAGGAAAATGAAAATTAATGGTTCCAATTGAAAGACAATGCATTTAAACTAAATGAAGCAGTAGTAATTCAAATACATAATGTTAAGTTTAGCCATGCGATTCCTTTTTCCTACACAAAATGAATTAAAGGTGTTCACAAAAATGGCCGCCAATGAATTTTAGGTGAATCTTTATACTTTGTTCCCTGACTATGGAAGGTGTGGCTTGTGTAATGAGATTTTTGACACTTTCAAAATAATACATTTAGCCTTAACGTACAATTATCAGTGAAAACACAAGCTACACTGCCCCTTTAAGACAATTTACACCAAAATAGTAATGTAATAGTAAAAGTTGATTCAATGTTCTCGTAACACGAACACATCACTTAGTACGCATTTCGCTTACATGGAATCAACATCTACTATAATAGTGGAAAGCATTTTAATACGCATCACGCATTGGGCACTACGCATTACGCACTAAGGACACATGGAATGCCGTCCTAAGACGACATCTGAAAAGCAACTCGATTCCAAACTACGTAAAGTAATAACACTTAGTGCAAAAACGTACAGCATGAAGTCAAATCAAGCCAACAGATGTTTATAAGACCGAGGCAAATCGAATACACAACAATGGTTCAACTCTTCTTGCCCCTCGTTAACAATACGTGCACTCCTTGACAATCGATTTAATCTTTATTCCCTTGCATCTTGTGAGTGTTTATAGAAATGCATCCGATAATGTCAAACAAACACTCAATTATGACATTGATACTATTAAGAATGTCTGTTGGTAAAAAAAGATTCTTGATTTAAGGATGTATTATATTCTCAGAGTGTCAAACTCTAATTATATCATTATTTCGAAATTCAAACTTTGCATGTATAACCATTTTGTCCATGGTGTAAATAATAATACGATACGTTATTTCTAGCGTACTAACATGCCAACAGCATCCCCATACGCTCCCTACGAAATACACCTTACTTATACTTACTTACTTAGCATCATTACTCAATCGATCGTGGACATAAGGTCGGAACGAAACTACGAACTACACCTTGTCAACTGAAAAATGTCTGATGAGATGTAGCGTACAAAATATGTAAAACATGTTCATCAAATAAGATCGCTGTTTTGCAAATTGTACAGATTATGAACTAAATGCTTATCGCTGTGTCTTAAAGATGCCAGTCTGCAGTTTTATTTAACAGTTCCTGAGTCGAATTAACAATCTTTAACATATTTTAAGGGAAGTGTATATATTTGCAATGTTATTCAAAGGGCATCGTGGCGAATAGATTTATTAATTGATTAAACATGTCCGGTTTAGATGGTGACCAGCTGGTTTTCAGTTGTTGACCTAGATCGGAAGTGTTGAACGTGATTTCTGTGCGTGAGTCCTTGACCTGTGACCTTGACCCTTGATGACCTTCGAGCTACTTACATGAAATACTTCTTGAACTTTCCACTAGGCGCGACGTTTATGATAATACTTGCGATCGATCAGTCACCCCACCCTGTTCTTGAATTCATATTGCTATATGGGTCCTTTTCCTGGCGATAAATTATTTCTGTGACAGCAAGGTATAACTATAAAGATATAGTTATTGGAAACAACACTACGTGTAACGCCTAATTTGTCAACGCTTAAAAATCTCCTTAACTTTGTAAGATCGGAAAATGAAATTGGCCATTTTTCTTGTTTTTAAACCAACTAACAGACAAAATGCATGAAGAAATATATTTCTATCAAGGTTCTTTTGATATTGACAACATCTTTAATTCATCAAATCTTTAGATTTCATTATATTTCTGTTTTAATTCAAAAGATTGTGACCACAAAGAACATTGAGAACACACTTTATGGACCCCTCGTGGATTTGAACAGTCAATCAATTATAACTATCATTCTTTGATGAATGAAATTGATATTACTTCTTCAAACTGATGTGCCTATCACACAACTTGGGTTCGTAGTCGCATTTCATTTTTAACAGGATTTTGTTTTGTACACTTTTTGATAGTTGATATCGTTTCTTTTTCCCCTGTGTGAAATGTTTGTGATGGATAAAACAAGCGCAAAAATACCTTAAGTACACTGTCATTGGCGAGATGTTACCTTTTCAACAACAAACTACCAATGAAAAACAATTTGAAAGTGTTTTATGACACTTTGTATGTCGTCAGTGACCTTTTTACTGGACTGGAAAGTTCCACCACAAGGAATGATCGACGCATCGCATTTATTGCCTTACTTAACTATAAGGACATGCACTTTGAAACACTGATCAATGCTGGCTCTGTTAAAAATTAATAAGATAGATCGCATCTTGATTTTATTTTCGTTTTTCGAGGTTTCCATTATTTGTAGTTTCAAAGGAGGGTTTCATTTTTATCTGGAAATTTCCATCCAATTCAAAGAATGTGCTTTTATATATTACAAAGCCCCATCGTTTATGGGGCCCTTGGGGGTATTAAGATGAATCTCATTTTCAATAACGGGCATGCATCGACGCTTGACTACATACCACATTATATAAGTCTGTTGTATGTCACATGACTGCATGGTTCACGGGGCAGAATGAAAGAACTCATTTATCATGAGACTGATAAAGATCATCAACACCTAAACGAAGATCACCTGCAATAAAGAAGTTGTAAATAAAAAAATCGACTTGAATTAATGTTTAAGCCATGCAGAAGAGTTCTTTTGGCGTTTTTGCGATATATCAATCCAGTTCAATGGCATCCAAGCATTAATCTTTACCTAAACCTTCAAAAGCAGGCGTGTATTAATGTCATTTACTTTTTTGTACCTAAGTTTTTATTTTTTTCGTACAGGAACCCTCTATGTGTTAATTTCTGTAGCGCGATAACTCAGGAAAAGGATCTATTTATTTCACCGTTTTCTTACGTCACCGAAATCTTCGTAGGAACTTGAGCCTGGTATAATGTTTAAGCTCACAGTTTATTTTAACAAGATTAAGGTCGATGGAATAAAACTGACATTTTAGCAAAATACTACCATTTTGTTTGTTTCTTTAAAACAAAAAATTCAAGATTTTGAATTTCTCCATGACCATTTCACATTAGGAACAATAATTGCATGTCGATAAATATATATATGTAAGCATAAACCAAAATTCCCTGATTATTATGATGATTATGATTAAGCTTTTGTTTGCAGATTTTATGTAAACGGACTTTAGGAATAGTCTCTCTGCTCTAGTTTTTAAACTAGTTCACTTCAAACGACTTTCAATATCTCGGTTATCTGAAGGAAGAACTAACTGGTTGAAACTGGATTTATGTTCATATATATATGCGGATTTATATAAACGGATTTTGCCTACAACGAAAATATTCAATCACAAACCAAGTAGTATAAAAAAATGTTATCTCAAGCATAGCTTATTACGACATGTTTACTTCTCTTCGTCTATATTTTTACTTAAAATAAATCATTTACAGGTCGTGAGAATCATATAATAACAATAATATAAGGAACAACCTATCGACGATCTTTTTAAATAAATAACAAATAAATAATAACACTTTATTGTCCTAAGTACAAGTACATTGGATATTTGTTTTGTGCCCATGGCACCCGGCAGCCACTGTGCAGCGCCAGTTAATGCGTTGTTCTGCCTTTACAATGCTGAGTGTCAAGCAAGACAGCAACAACTTCCACATTTTAACGTCTTTTGGTATGACGCGACCGGGAATCGAACCCCGGTCTGCCACTCTACCACTGAGCTACGTCCCCGGTTTTTGTGCTATTGAATTAGGTAGTAAACGCTTTCATTGTTTTGTGTTGAATAAAAATTTATCTCCGTCAGATTTTAGTTTAGGGGATTTTAAATGTTAATTGATATATATATATATATATATAGATAACCATGAACATCCAGCTGTTTCGGTCTTTCGGACCTCATCAGCATGGTGTGTGTGGAACATGGTTGACCTTTAAGCATGCAACGTTATCAACGAGGCAAAGCAGTTTAAGAAAGTTCAACTCATTTGCATAGAGTGCTCAAACTGTATTTCAACAGTGGGCTAGCGCAAGGCCGTAGCAAATGAGTGTACCATGTTAGAGTGCTCAAATCATACCAAAATTATGGTTTGAGAGCTTGCACATAACCATAAACAGCCGGTATATAATAGTAGTAATTTCCTACTCTTACATACAGTACTACTCGAGTGACGATCAGTTCATGAACATTTTGCAAAATATGTTTCTGTACATAGCCACTTAGAAGCGTCGGAATTTGTCCGACCGATTATTGAAGAACTAATTAGTCAATCCTTTTAATATTTTGCATTTTCCCTCTGCCTAGTTAGCAGGAGTGTAGTAAGATTAAAAGAAAACATTGGGATGTTTTTGAACATTTTATATCTCATTGTTTACTTAGTCCTATTTCGATCAGCCTGCGGTCGACTGATTGAAGATAAACTGTTCCTCTGATTCTTTGTTAAATACATGTATATTTCATCAAATTAACAATATTTTGTACTTTATTCTGATCAGATTTTGTGGAAACTAATCAAACCCTTTAAATCTTTGCACATGTCCTTTACCATATTGAGTAGTGCAGTAAAGATAGATGTTTCTAATTTTGTAAAAATGTACACGGTCATTCTGTGAGGTCACATTTTGCAGAAAAAAACATACATTGAATTATTTTCTATTCTTATTTTTGGATTTTTTTGTGTTAGCGACTTCTACTAATGGTGAAGATTTCGATGCGTCTATGTTATGGTACAGTGTAATTCAGTCGGTCAGGGATATAGGGTCGGGGGAACGTGTGAGCCATGCTCACATTTTTACTTGTTTGATATCACGTTCACTGATATCATTTGGTATGTTATTAAAATTAAAAATGTTTTTCAGTTTTATAAATCTACCTACTGTAATAATGATATGTGCTCGTCATTTTAGAATAATAATGTGACGATATAAGCGTATTTACAGTTATTAGGTCACAAACATAAAAATTATTACCTACGAGGGCAGTCATACCGAGGTTCATATTTTTCATATGTTGCCCTAGGGCAAAATATCACTTTTTCGTTGGAACGTCACGTTAAAAACAGTGCTTTGACGTCACGGTTCACCGATGACGTCACAACCTATACGGGTCGGCGGCGGCGAGTATTTTCTTAAATTTTGGGACTACGGTAATTTACAGAATATTATATTCGTGCCAATGACATACTACGTTTACGACACTCGTGCCTTAATATCAGTATATCCCTCGCTCTCGCTCGGGAAATACTAATATTAAGGCACTCGTGTCGTAAACATAGTATGTCATGGACACTCATATAATATCCTCTATTTATTTACCTTCTATTTGTAATGTACAAAAATAACAATGTGCTGTTTGTCATACACTCGTTTCACTGAACAAGGTGATGACATTCAGCTGCATCAACAATGTGCAAGCATTCAAATTCAAAAGGTGTCCCAACATGTGTTAAAGCGATCCGTTAACACCTCTGAGTGTTCCTTAAAACTTAAAAAAACGAAGGTTGATATATATATTCATGGCACACGTATAATGCTTGTAAACAATACAATAACCTTTATACTTTAGCTTTCCCATTCACAGGAATGCGTTTGTGTCTTATTTAATTAAATTATATTTTTGAATTAAAACCGGAGACAACGTGTACTGAATTCTTCATCCTTGCCAATACAGAGGTGGCATAAACGGGTATCAATTAAGAAATCCAACAATTCAATAAGTTACTCTTTAATTTGACCATTTGGTTTGTCTTTGTGATAAATAGACGCTACAACAACATTCATAGTCTCCATGAATTTGTAGATATTAACATTTTAAAGGGTCAGTAGCACGGGGGAATATAGGGTGATGTCAGGAAAATGAAAATTAATGTTTCCAATTGAAAGACAATGTATTTAAACTAAATGGAGTAGTAATAATTCAAGTATATAACGTGAAGTTTAGCCATGCCATTCCCTTTTCTCACACAAAATGAATTAAAGGTGTTCAGAAAAAAGGGCCGCATAAGGATTTTATGTGAATCTTCTTACTTTGTCCTCTGACTATGGATGATTGGCTTGTGTAATGATATTTCTGACACTGTCAAAATAATACATTAGCATTAACTTACAATTATCAGTGAAAAATTTAGAAAATAAATTATCAAAAAACGTATTATACTGCCCCTTTAAGACTACATTTGTCATTTGATATTGTACTTATATACAAACAAATCACAATCGATGAATATAAATGCGCTGTTATTGCAATTACAATATTACAATGCCAAGTTGCGCAACGGTTTATCCTTTAAAGTTTGTAACATGTTGTTCCCTCTTATATCGGAAAAACTGTATCTATATATTACGTATATGCCTCAATGGAAGTTTGCCAAAGAACAGCTTGTCCGGGCAGTAGCTTTAAGATCGATTGTGCATGGCCTTGACCTCTAGCCGCAATATCAACCAATCAGAGGACGCAATTAGATCACACCTCCGTGCCGTTGTTTATCGAAGTCGTATGTCGCCGAGCAAAGCAAACCATTGGTGCACTTTAAAGTCTGTTTCTAATTTGTACTGCTTTTTAAAGTCTATATCAGGAATGGTCAAAAGCCAAATTACAATGTCATTGCACAACGAAATGCGGAATATATCTAATGATAATAATTTTAAGTTATACAGCGATAACTGTTCTCAAAACAATAAATTCCCCAAAATGCGTTAATACTGCTATTTTGAACTAGGATTTTACCGGACAGAACATGTCCTAGTGTAGTATCGAATTACTGACACAGGAAACTGTGGTACAAATTTTAGAAACGGATATTTACGTCCTATTTCACAGCAAGGGAAGTGATGTTGTTGTAATCTTTAAAACTTGGGCGAAATTTAGTCTCTGGGCTAATGCTCGGCGAAAGAAAGATAATATTGTTCCCGGTTTGCTAGGACGAAATTAAGTGACAGTCTATCGTGGCAAAGCAAGTGGACAAATATTAACTCTAGTTTGGGTTCTAGTCTCAATCAGTCGGGCTTTCCGAATCCCTTGATAAAATAATATTTTTGAATGTTAATCCTCGAAATATTGTCAATTAAAACAGCCTGAAGATAATGACACCCTTTTATCAACCCCTATACATGACAAATCGCTGTGACCTTCATTCAAAGGGGTGACGAAATTCAGGGTAAACAAGGTTATTTTACGTGATATGTTGACCTACTTAGATGCTTTGCATGTTGTTTTATAAATGTATGGTGTAGAATTATTAAATATAACATGATAATAAAATCATCATAGTAAAAATCAAAATTGCTTTGCATGCAAATTATTGAGGACATTGTATAGATTGCTTGACTCTTATTTTGGTTTAATTTGTAGGTTTTTTAAAGGAATTATAAATTCGTTTTATGTGTTTAGAACTTACAAGGTAAAAAAACAACATTTCAACTTAGTTATTTTCATAATGATTTAGAACGATGCAAAACAAAACGGCGAGATTTTTGGAAATGGAGGTTTTGATGTTTGTGCTCTCAATGTGGTTATTTAGATATCAGTGCGCATGATGCTAATTGCGTACATATGATATAGAACCTTTTGGACTTAACTGTGTTGACACGTGAATGACAACAGTTCAACTTACATTGCATCAAATCTAAACAATTCAGTAGCTAGTTAATGAACGACACTTAAATTGGACAGCTTTTGAACGAATAGCACCAACTCAAAATAAAGTCTTACATGTTATAATTTGTTAACCCAAAATGTTGTATTCGTATAAACCTTAACAATAAAATCTGACCAGTTTAAAGAAAAAGTGCGATAATTTCCTTTCAGCCATCGAAGCAATTTGAATTGTTGGAACGGAAATACACGATTTCATCTTAGAAAACCATATGGAATACTTCTTTGAACCAAGGCGATATTTATAAGACCAACAAAGATAGTTTTAAAAATCACCATTGATATATTTAAATTTGTAATTTCTTCGTAATGTCAACATGAACATGGATCCTTTGGGAGTAGTTAGGTATAATCCATTTGTGACTTTCACCATATGTTTACTTAAAAGTACCTTTAGCGGCTAAATTAGCGCAATACCTATTAATATATCCTTATTTGAACCAACCAGCGATCGTGGTTAATTAGGCAGATACCTAATAGGTATCTCCTTCACGGTGTGTAGATTAACCCTTTGTTGTAGGCACCGATAACTTACCTGTTGTTTATCGACTCCAAACTACGTTACCAATGTTGCCTTAAAGGACAGTCCTATCAGGGTATTTTTTGTCGAAACGAAATTCAAGAGGAAGCCGTGATGCATTCTATTCTTTCTCAAATTGTTCAATTTATAACAATAAAATGTAACCCTCACTGACTAGATTAAAGAGTAATAACCATTATAAGTATAAACAAGGAAGTTTCCACCAATATACCCCAATAAACTACCCCTTTTTAAGTATATCAACTGTTGTCCCGAATTCATTCTACTTATAGTATATGTCCATTATGATCCTTTATGTCTTATGATGAGCATTACAGTCAGTATTCTAAAGGCAAAGTATGCCCTTTCACTATTTTCTCGACTGTTCAGCCAAATTACACACGCAACCTTAAGCGAATAGAAATAAGGTCACATTGATGAAACTAACAGCCAATATTTAAATAGAGACTGCATTTTTTCTTTATGATTATTCATTCCTTTTCCTTCATTCTGTCCATCTTTCCTCAGGTACACACGTAACCTGGTGGATGTTGGTAACGGCAAGTACAACCTGATTCTGCTGTGTTGGAATGAGTCGCAGGGAAGTAGTATCCATTCTCACGCAGACTCACACTGCTTCATGACCGTTATGGACGGAGAGGTCAAGGAGACGCTATTTGATTGGCCGAGCGAATCTAACCCGGAAGCAGAAATGACGAAACTGAAAGAATCAACATACTCTGTCGGACAGACAGCGTACATAAACGGTAAGCGAATAAAGGTTGGATTAAATCATGTGTTGCATAAGAAGAGTAAGGCATTGGCAATCTCATTAAATCGGTTCATTATTTTGCTTAACTACGATACACAGATCATGTATCTCAATATTGAGACAACCTTTCCCGAACTTCGATCAAGTTTCGTCAGATATTTTCAAACCAAAACATTGTTGCATACATCTTCAAGATTCGTTTAGGTCAATTACCTTTAACAATCTATGTATATTTAATAAAATTATCACATATTTCGACATGTGTACGGAATAGGCAGCTTTCGTGTACGGAATTACCAGCCAAGTGTGCGGAATTTTCGAACAGTGATATATCTTATATATTCGTTGACACACTAAATAAATAAATTCCCCTGTTAATAATAAAATGAAAATCTAATCTTAAGATCATTCACCTTCGTCAAATCAATTAATAATGAGATTAATATAATTTGCAATAACGCCACGAGTGTTCTTTTCCTCGGGTGTACGGAAAAGCACGGCTCTACTCTACAAACAATATCAAGTTTCAATCCTATCCAACCACATTTTATGATTGGCTAATTAAACAATCAAATATTTGCGACTTGATCCACTCATTTTGCATTTAAAATAATTTGTTACTATCCATCCTGATTTCAAACATATTTTGGCAACTTCAGACAACCTGGGCCTGCACCGTGTGGAGAACTTGAGGCACTCAGACAAGGCTGTATCCTTGCACCTGTATTCTCCACCATTTGACGAGTGTCAGTGTTTTGATGAGCGCACTGGCCACTCCAACAAGTCAAAGGTCACCTTCCACTCAAAGTTCGGCAAAAGGACACCGTTTGTAAGTTATGATCATGATATTCAATTGAGTTGCAAATATTGTTTCGATGGTGATTTTGTGACTAAAGTAATCCTTGGAACATGTTAAGAGGAAGAATGTTAACGTTTCCTAGATTAGTTGCTTTTAGGTAACTTAATACATCACGTTGAGCTGATCTTTGACGATTTTTGAACAGTTGATCAAATATTGTCTCATGTTGTCGTTTAAACATCGGTTTGATTAAGATTTTGTAACTAAGATGAACAAGAACGTCGAAAATGTCGCATTGACCCCAGGTTCGAAGCAGCTCTCTTGTACTTGGCCTAGTTGCGACACGGAATAGGTGGAACAAGATTCTGATTCGGAACTAGGCACACTTTAAAATTAAAGTTTTGATCCAGAATAGATGTCCTTAATTGCCTTCAACTTCTACAATGCCGGTATTTGAAGAATTTGTTTTGCTTTTATACATGCACATTATACTTTTCACTCATCGTTAGAGGAGTTATTGTGAAAAATGGCAAAAAGCTAACGGACAGTGAGTTGAAGCAAGGTATCCATGGTCAATTTTTGTTTTTATCATTTAACATTTGCAAATGACTCGGAATGGATTTAAAATAGTCCAAGAAGAGTTAAACGTCAAGGATGTACAACGATTGTTATTTTGCTCTCATATTAGAGAGAGACGGCTTTAGTGTATATTTTTAGAAGTTTTCTGCTGACAACGAATACGCATATTGTTATGCCCCTATGTTTCCAAGTACTAAGACTTCATTAAAATCAGTTCAAAAATTTCACTCGTACCTCACTGCTTTTCTGATCTGAGTATCTGATCTCTGCACGCAACCAGAAAGCAACGAAACTACAGAGCCACGGGTCTGGGCCGAGACTTTCGAAGCTCTTTAGTTCAAAGGTAGTTATTGCTATCATTATTTAACATTTGCTTATGACTGTCACAGCGCTAAGAAAGCTTCAGAAATATACTCTCTGCTCGTTATAAAACTTGTCCTTGTTTCTTTGACAGACGGAGGGTTAAAGGTCATACAACTGATATTTTGTTCTTTGCTTCATCAAATCAAACACACGACAAGTTACGAGTGATAGCCTTAATTTTAAATCAGTGAGATTGTTTAATGTGGTTTTCAATTCTGTTCTCTTCTTTCAGGGACGAGAACCCACAAAGGTGCCGACAGAAAATAACTAAGACGTGTTGACTCCAAGGTTAAGGTCGAGCGATCATCGCAAGTTGAAGGTCGCGACGAGACTGCAGTCACCTACTTAGTTAGACTTGCTACATATTTGATCATTGTATTCATAGTTTTATATAGTTCATTATCCTCACGTTTCACCAATGTTTATTTACTCTATATAACAAGAATCTGTACACATTAAAAGGTGTATTGCTATTTGATGATCACGAGTGCTTATGATACCGGGGTTTGCGTGACTACGGCCTCCATTGGTCTAAGTTCAGATTTTACAGACGCTTCGTTTTATTTAACTAACGAGATAAATATTTTTTGCGTGTGGGAATTTTGTTTATGTAAATATTTATCAAAATATAAGTACAAAAAGTAATCTGTAAGTAGAAAAATGGATTATGTTATGATTTGCATTGGTATTCTGTAAAGTGCTATTTCAAAATCTTGTGAAATAAAATCCAAATGTTTAAATGTTATTACGAAATGTATGCTAAGCACGATACATTGCTGTTTTCCTGCTCAAATGATGCGAGCTAGTGACTCGATGCCTATGATGATGATAATAAATTGCATTTACAGCGACATAATACATCAACCAAACGTTTACTAAATATAACCTCCTGATGTTTTAGTGTTTATTGTAAATGATGCAAAGAAATACAATTTTCTGAATTATTCAAAATAATATAATAGACTGATTACAATTCTGGAACCATTAATACTTCATGTCAAAAATAAATTTAATAATTTTTCTTTGTAATTACTGTACATGATTAAGTTATATCATTTTTTTTCTATCGAGTTAATTACTTGTTTGAAAAAATTTAGTTTATTGTAGTCATTTCATGAAAGTAAGGATTTTTAGAAAATATTGTTTATTTTTTTCATTTACTTTTTACAAAATATCCCAGATACAAGTAGGATCTTTGAGAGGGAAATACAAATACGAACCCATAAACCGTTACGTCATCGTTTTTGTGTACTTAGATTTCCCGTAGCCTTACTTCATTGCACGTGTGCCGTGTATCTAATGACGTCTCTTTTGTGCATCAAATTGTACTCTGAATACGACCATGAAAATTATACATTATATTTATAGTGTAGCTAGTATTATAAAAGCATCCCTCTGAATTTTTGTTAAAATCAGCTCTGTAATCTTGACTGTAAAGTTCACATGGAGTAGGCTGAAGAACCGGCACAGAGAAATTGACGTACTGCAGCAAGTTTTATATAAGCAATAATGTAAACATGACCTAACGTATGCCTTGATGGAAATTTGATGCTCACAGAGGTTGCATTGGATAGCAGAACAGGTTTAGGAAGTTGATGCTCTATGATCCATAAATATAAGCATTTGTGAGTATAGTTATGTTATTGTATTATGTTTATGTAGTTCTGTACTTCTTTCGAAGTTATCTATGACATACCATTTCAATCCCGGTGAGACTTTGGATTTGTTTACAGTGGTTTCATCATTTGGGCGATTGATACAGATGTATATATATTTTCATTGTAACAATAAAAGAATAAAAAAACTTTTGTTTTGTTTTCAATATCAATGGCAGAGCTAGAGAAATCAACGGGGCGTGGCAATTGGGTGTGCTCAGTACTTCAGTTTGTCAATGGAAACGGGGTACAGGTTTGTTTTACAAATGCCATTGGCCACAATATATACGTGGCCTGTCAAGAAATTGATTAAATTATAGGAATCGGACGGGGTCCACGTCCATTTTACAAACAGGGTTCACGTTCAGTTAACGAAAAGGGTACCCGTACATCTTACAAACGGTGAACCCGTTCATGTTAAAAACCGGGTACCCGTTTATAACACAAACAGGGTACTCGTAAGTAACACACGTTCATTTTCAAACAGTGCATCCGAAAATTTTACAGAGAGTTCGTACAATTTACAAACAACATACCCGTACATTTCACAAACTGTGATCCCGTTAATGTTACAAACAGGGTACCCGTTAATGTTGCAAACAGGGTACCCGTTAATGTTTCAAACAGGGTACCTGTTCATTTTACAAACATGGTACCCGTACATTTTACAAACAGGGTACCCGTTAATTTAACAAACAGGGTACGTTACATTTTACAAACAGGGTACACGTACATTTTACATACATGGTACCCGTACATTTTACAAACAGGGTACCCGTTAATTTTACAAACAGGGTACGTTACATTTGACAAACAGGGTACACGTACATTTTACATACAATGAACCCGTTCAATTTACAAACAGGGTACCCGTTCCTGTCGTAAATAATAACATTTTCAAAACAGTTTATATTCCAAAGTCAAATTTACACAATATAAACAAAATCTACTTGATATAGTAATTTTTTGGAAAACAAAATGTTGCTTCTCTCTAACATCAGCAACGATGTAGTAAATGACAAAATGCTGTAACGTGTTCAACAAGAAGGGTGTATATCTAAAGTGACTGATTATTTGTTTCTGTAAGGATTTTCATTTGATTTATTGGTTTAACATGCTAACTCATCGAAAAAGCATGAAACACCAAAGAACATATATTTCTTATGTTAATCTTTGCTTTTTAAAGACGTAACATTCTCTAATTGATACGGCCTTTTTCTCTAATGCTGTGGCCGTTTTCTCTAATTGAAATGGCCGTTTTCTCTAATTGATACGGCCCTTTTCTCTAATTGATACGGCCCTTTTCTCTAATGCTGTGGTCGTTTTCTCTAATTGATATGGCCGTTTTCTCTAAAGCTGTGGCCGTTTTCTCTAATGCTGTGGCCGTTTTCTCTATTGATACGGCCGTTTTCTCTAAAGCTGTGGCCGTTTTCTCTAAAGCTGTGGCCGTTTTCTCTAAAGCTGTGGCCGTTTTCTCTAAAGCTGTGGCCGTTTTCTCTAAAGCTGTGGCCGTTTTCTCTAATGCTGTGGCCGTTTTCTCTAATGCTGTGGCCGTTTTCTCTAAAGCTGTGGCCGTTTTCTCTAAAGCTGTGGCCGTTTTCTCTAAAGCTGTGGCCGTTTTCTCTAAAGCTGTGGCCGTTTTCTCTAAAGCTGTGGCCGTTTTCTCTAAAGCTGTGGCCGTTTTCTCTAAAGCTGTGGCCGTTTTCTCTAAAGCTGTGGCCGTTTTCTCTAAAGCTGTGGCCGTTTTCTCTAAAGCTGTGGCCGTTTTCTCTAAAGCTGTGGCCGTTTTCTCTAATTGAAATGGCCGTTTTCTCTAAAGCTGTGGCCGTTTTCTCTCATTTGTCGTTGGCCGTTTTCCCGGTTGGCCGTTTTCTCCAGTTCCCATCCACCGCCTCAATGCCAAGGTTGATCCAATAAAACTTGTTATTATTGGTCGACCTTTGCAGCCCCACCCATAGATAGTTTCCTGAAAATTTATCATCCTGTCCAAGGGTACGAACGTTACGATAACTCCACTAATATGTACCCTGGGCTCCGAAGCTAGATTCGCCTGCGCGGCCCGACTTAGGATATAGCCAATTAAATCATTCTCTCGTTGGAATATTATCGAGAAGGAGCCGAGAAAATTATTTGATTGGCTTAAAGCTCAAGTCGGGCCGAGCAACCGAATCTAGCTTCTGAGCCCAGGGTACACATTAGTGGAGTTATCGTAACGTTCGTACCATGAGACAGGATGCTCGAAAATATGAAATCATCCTGTCTTTGAAGTGAAGACTTAATTAAAATTTCTTTGATGTGAAAATGAACAACACTCTGTTTATTGACACTTTATTATGGGAAAATTTCATAAAATTTACCTAAAGTGACCTCACATCTTTACGCGAGAATCTAATTCAAATTTGTTACATCTGACTATGAGGTTTGTAAGAATACTCATCGAGTTGCGAGGAATAACGGTTATCTGTTCTGGGTTAATCATTGTGATGAACTCCGAGTTTCAGCGAGTTGTTGGCCACAATAATTCACGAGGGACAGATTATCTGTACTTCCGAGCACCAAGTTGATCTCGTAAAAATAATCCCCAAGAGGTGTAAACTGTGAAACATGTACATGAGTTCTGAAAGCTTAATGGGATGAAGTGATACCCAAATTTGGTGAACATTGCAACAACTCATATCTTGTGACCTTGACCTTTAATATTCAAGGTCACACAATCAATGAACACACGACCTTGCTGTTACCTGATGGATTGTAGGGAAAACATTTTCAAATGATTTACTCTTCTAAAGATAACATATTCCAAGTTATAGCTTAATAGCACAATTAACTTTTTAAGTTATGGTGTTTACAACGATTTCTTGCAGTGATTACATAACTCGTGACCTTGGCCTTTGACATTGAAATTTTAGTAAACATGACAAAATGGTCCCCCTTAGCTATAGGTAAATATTTTTGTATATTATTTCTGGAAAGCTTAGAAGAAAATAATTAGAGTACGTTATAGGAGAGCGGCGCTGAAAACTGAACAAAAACTGATAGCATCCCAGTTCTTCGACAAGACTGCTTAGATAAGACGTCACTAGCTATCGATAAATTTAACATGAATGAAATGTGTTGATGTCACTGTTTGACGTCATGTTTAATGACGTCATAGAGCTTTGACGCAAGAGCAGTTCAGCCGTCGATTCTCACCCACTGCGCCGCCTTGAATATTTGTTATTGCAAAGAAAACAATAGTAGGTTTGATTTCCTATCTAAAATTGGAGGTTGAAGTGACGCGTGACCTTACAAATTAAGTTATAAGATTATCCAACTTTATCTCTCAACTGATATATGGTGAATGAATTGGGGTTAACGTGTATTGGATATAGAAGATCTAAGCTGCAAAAATAGTTTTGTCAACCAATCAAAATAGGAGTTATTTCTAGAAAATCGGTACTTCCCATGACCATTATGAGAACACTAAAACCCGGCATATCGTTGCCCGCTTGGGTAGGAAAAACAAGACATACCTTCGTTTGTATTGAAGGCTTCCTGGATTTTGGCTTGAGTGTTGAGGTTGGCTAGATAACCGCCCTGTTCTGTGCAGTATACAATGGCCTCTGTGAAGTTTCGGAGATCACCAGCGTATGTCACGATCGTTACTGTCAAAAGATGCTTAAATTCTTCAACAGCATAGAATAATCGATTTTAAATGAGGTTCAAAAAGCTTTGTTAATTGGTTCAAACTTCAATCAATAAAACGTTTAGTGTGAATTTAAAAAAAAAACTAGATAATTATTTCAGGGAGAAAACATGAGGATAAGGGTTTTACATTTTTTAAGACAATTGTATGTTTTTTTACTGTTTTACTAGTACAAGTCAAAGTACCCGGAATTCCCGTATTTAGGCCCACGCGAAAATAGGCCCATGGACTTAAAAACGGGATTATTTTCCGTTGTTGTTGTTGTAAGGGGCAGAAGCAGTAGGAGCAGGAGCAAAAACAGAAACAACCATAAAAAAGTGAGCATGGCTTACCAACTGAATTATTTTCATTTTCCATGTGGAAGTCTCTTGCACAGCATTTGACCCCCAATAAGAGGAATAGAGAAGAATGAATGTTTTTTCTGCGACTGGTCAGACCAAGTAATTTCTCATAAAATGTACATTACTACCCAGCAGGCATTTTAACGTTGACCCAACGTTGAAACAACATCGTTTATCAACATTGAATTGACGTCGAATTTTGATTGGATTTGAAATTGGCCGCGACGTCGAAACCTGACGTTGTTTCGACGTAGAAATGACGTTAATGGATACGACGTCGCAACAACGTTGGTATAACGTTGTCTCGACGTATATACGATATTGTATCAACGTTGAAACGACGTTTTATTGACGTATTTTTAACGCGACATCAACGTCGATACAACATGGCTTTAACACTGATACAACGTTGATACGAGTTGATAAAGTTTATCCCATTTCTAATGATGCTTAATAGGTATGATGAGAGACGTTTTTCAATGTATATAACACTGCAGAGAATGATAGAGACCGGAATCGTATCATAACAAAATATGGTATATCGTCGGGAATAGCTGTATCAATTCAACCAACAAATTAACAAGTCAAAAACAAACCGAGATAATG
Source organism: Steromphala cineraria (assembly GCA_916613615.1). Classification (NCBI taxonomy): domain Eukaryota; kingdom Metazoa; phylum Mollusca; class Gastropoda; order Trochida; family Trochidae; genus Steromphala; species Steromphala cineraria. The sequence continues at coordinate 26,445,293 of OU744723.1, read as the reverse complement.
TTTACATAATTGTTTATTAATCTTTTTATATATTTCTATGAAAAGCCGTCTTATCATATATTCTTGTATATGTTTCTTCACAGCGTTGGCCATCAGCAAAGTTCTGTACAAAAGAAATATAAAAAAACAAGATGTAAATGAAGTAAAAAATCAATCATATAAATTGTATATGTCGATCCCTTATCAAATATGTGCTAATAACTTGTTCTGTTCCTATGAATCCTGCCTTGAATGACTTTTGTGTGCATTGTAACTGATTTATTGTTTAATTGTTAACTTATTTAACATTTCAAACTGGTAAATTAAAAATGAAATGAATGTCGAATGGCATTTACAACAGTATACACTATATACCTGAGGGTAGTTTGACAGATCAACTCCCAGATGCACGTGCATGTATCTTCTCTGCTTCGCCAGTCTCCAGCTCTCTCAATCGACAGACTCTGAGAAGAGTTTATAATATATTCATTTATTATAGTCAAATATAAACAAAATTTTCCTAACACATTTCTTTAAAACACTTCTTGATTCGTGAATTCCTTCAAACATAACTGTAATGGAAGTGAAAAGGTGCCAGTGAGGAATTTGCCTTAAAATTAATTTGTATATACACCTTATGATTATACAATGTATCGTACATGTAGGTTCAAGCTTAAGTGAGCTGATATCAGTCTTAGTCCTATAGTTATAACTGTCATGCTTTAAAATATTAGATGGTCACTGGTAATATTGTGTTTTGCAAGGAAATAAACAATTGAATACGAATTTCATCCATCAACATTTTAGAAAAAGTATGTGGTATGCCATCATTCCGTCATACTTGAACATTATTATATGATTAGTCTGATAAAAAATTAATAAAGTCAACAATGAAAATAAAATCAATTTAATATAACTGGACCCCTTCTAGTTCTAGTTCTAGTTAAATACGGGCGTATAATTTCTACTTTTGGCAAATGATATTTCAGTTATTATTATTGAATACCAATTACATCTATAGGCATACATGTACACGTATAAATGTGCAAATAGTATGCTAGTATGTGGATATTTGATGTCGTTCATGAATATGACGCAATGCGGAACAACACTATTACAACATCCCTAACTTATTAAACTTAAGTAGCCATATCTTTCTATGACGTGATCATAGTTCAATTGACGTAGTCATTCAAATAATTGATCTAAATTATAAAGTTTTAAACTGAGATGATTGCCAATCTACCCGGTTTGAACACAACCCTTTTCATGATCTTTTTCCTACAAAAATAATACGGGACAACGCTGATTATGATTCACTCATTGCCACTCTATGATAACAATTCCACTGCTGTTTCATTTAAGCTGATTCTCAGAGTAAGACAATTATAAATCAAAAACAACAACGGAACTGTACAGTGAACGCTCTGAACCAAATGAACTCCTAAACAGCTGATCGAATACTTTATGAGCTCCGTGCAACACCGGTTACGATATCAAGCAATTTATGCTATGCCACAACACTGTACGGAGTTCAACAATGTTTCGGACACAAGTTGAATGACAGCAGAAGTTTTTCTTTTATCATTGTTGCTATAATAATATTTAATCGTACTAGATCTACAGTTGCCTTGACACTAGGCCTACAGAAGTCAACGAGATGCGTTCAAATGTTGACGTGTCTAAGTGTGATAACTTCAAGTTCAGTATTGGAATGACTAATGAAACTCAATGATGGAAAGTTTAATAGATGAAGGGAAATACTTACCATTTCAAAATAGTAGAGCGATGGCAGTGCACCCGAATCGTGATCCGATATAAGATCTAACAGAACGTTGATTTCACATTACATTGACCGACAAACATGGCGACGAAAGTACTAAGATTGTGACGTAATAGTTGAAACTATGACGTCATCAGCATTTGTGCTGGCGCGAAAATGTGGTATGCTTGTTGGCGAACAAAGTAACGTCGGGAATATAAGATTCATTTCATACGCCGGTTAGGGAAACAAATTATCGGCAAATATTGTTTATGAATAAAGTGCTCACGAATTTGTTCCTGTATTTTCAAGTGCTAGCCTATTCGTGAAACAATGATTTTAAAACGATATTTATTCATTGGTAGATTAATGACTGTTATACATAAATTTATGCATATTTGAAATGACTTTTAAGTGTACTTTTTTTTACTGATTTCATATCTATACATTTTATTGATAATTCGAAAAAGCTTAATTATAAAATGAATGGAAAAGGCTAAACTTTTCTCCTTTTTTTTCACGTTATTTCTTTTTGGACAGGGTACAGCATTTACATACCAATTAATGTCCTATATAAACAGACCAGATAAACATATTCAAGCTAAATAAACAAGTTGTGGCAAGATGACCAAAATGTGATAAATTTATCATACTTACATTCCGTGTAAGTATTTGATTTGTGTAATTGATAATTATAATTCAGTATAGGTTTATTTTATTTTATTGATAATTCGAAAAAGCTTAATAATAAAAAAAGGTATGGAAACTAAACTTTATAAAGGAAAACAATTCTAGACTCTACATAAAGAATTTTCTATACGATATCCTAGAAAAAATGCCTTTCTTGTCGCGCAATCTGTTAGTTGTTACTAACAGTTATTTAGTTAGTCCTTTCTTAACGGGGCGCTCTTTACAAGTTTAAAGGCGAATATCACACAATTTTAACAGAGAATTATTCGCGTTTTTAATGAATGATCAACTATCAAATGACAAAATCTTTAGTTTCACAGGAGACAGACGTGCTTTCATCTGATATAATTCGTAGGTTGTAAAATCGGAACAACGTAAGGTCATTTATCAACATAAATCTCAAATACATAGACCTCAGAAAAAGAAACGTTGAAACGACGTTGTGTATCTTTATTTTCTCGACGTCGAAACAACGTCACCTTAACCGAAAAACCGACGTTGAAACAACGTTGTTCAGTCAACGTCGAAATTACCGACGTCCATGCAACGTCGTTGTTATCAACGTCTAAATTAGCGACGTTGTAACAACGTTGTTATATCAACGTCGAAATTAACAACGTCGAAGCAAAGTTGTCTTTATCGACGTCGAAATTACTGACGTTGAAACAACGTCTTTTTTAAGTTGAACGACGTCGCGACCACATCTCAACTATAATCCAACGTCGAATCCACGGTGTGTGTCTGCTGGGTATGTATTGTATCTTTTCTTGTCATCTCTCCTAATAAGGTAAAAGGAATGTGCATAATATGAAAGGAATGTTAGGATAAATAGTTTTCCGCAAGTTTCAGTCAGACAAATTCTGATATTGGAAAATAACTACCATTGAGTACAAAACATGAAAATAAAAAAATAATAAACCAAATTGGTTCTTATTAAGCACTGCACCCTTCCTATTGGAGTAGCGAGCATGTAAACAAATGGAAATCAAATAGATGAATAGTTTCCTGCTTTAGGTCGGACACATTCTGCTGATTGAATATGACTTTCTGATATGACTGCATCTTTCCAAGTTGGGTAGAAGACATGTGCAAAATTTGAAAACAATTGCTTGAATATTTTTTTCCGTAATAGGTCGGGCAAATTCTGCTGATGGTATATGACTTAGTAAAAACATTGAAACTTTTTAAAACTTCAAATACAAAAAACACTTTTTGTAATGTTGCACTGCACCCATCCTAGTAGGTAAGAATACGTGCCAAATTTGACAGAAATCGGATAAATAGTTTGTCCGTCATATGTCGGACAAATTCGGATATTGGAAAATGACAAAGTTCAAAACATGGAAAAATTTAAAACATCAAGTATTGACGAAATTTGTTGTTTTGCACCCCTCTTAGAAGGGTAGAAGACAAGTAAACAATTTGAAAACAATCGGATGAATGAATAGTTTTTCCGAAATAGGTCAAGCAAAAAATGTCCTCGGACGGAAGGACCGACGGAAGGAACTATATGCTTTATATTATAGGTTATACCATTCAGGGGTGGAGTACATGGGGAGATATCAGCCTCCAGCTTGGCGTTATGCGACGAGCCGAAAGGTATAACGAATTTATCCTACCGAATGTTTAAACAAAACGCATATAACATGAAGTCAAAGAAAAACGTTAATTGCGTAAACCCTTTTGACTATAGTTTGTTCAAAGTTTCATATCGGTTGATCAGAAGTAACCAGCTTGATCATGTGTTCGAGGTAACATACCTTGTACAATTCGAGACGCTGAATCTGCACGCTTTTTTCATGCTTATTATGTGCCGGAGTGTATTATATTGACACGGTCAAGCCAATCATCCATAGTCAGAGGACAAACTATGAAGATTAACATAAAATTTATTGGCGGCCATGTTTTGTGAACACCTTTAATTCATTTTATGTAAGAAAAATGAATCGCATGGCTTAACTTTATGTTATATATTTGAATTATTAGTGATCAATTTAGTTTAAATACATTGTCTTTCAATTGGAACCATTTATTTTCATTTTCCTAAGATCCTCTTATGTTCCCCCTAAACGTACTTCTGCCCCTTTAAGGAAGCAAAAAGGCGACAAACATTAATCTCTAACGTTAAAGTTTAAAGGTTGTTCTGCTTTTTGAGGTAGCCTTGAAGTTTTTTTTAAGCCATACCAATAATGTCAGTAACAAAGAATTCATAAATATGTGATGAAGTTTTCTTCAGGTTTGTTGTTAATGTGATTTCCTTTAATGCCAATAAATATTTTGGAAATTTCGCATTTCAAAATAGAGGTTAAACAAAATCTTGAAGTTTTCAGGATTGTCCAAAGACATAGTTGCACAAGCCATTTCAACTCAAACACATCGAACCAGATCATCTATGTCAAGTATCATGAACATTATCATGAATACTATTTTTCATATTTTTGTACCGAAAGTTGTGAGCAGCACTGAGAATAAAGACAAACATTGAGGGAATCAAGCGAACCATGCATGATCTTAGTTACAATCAACTATCATACACGTTCTTTGGCCTTCCAAGTTTAAGCGCGACCTCTGGGAATCTTGTGTCTAGAATCGTGTGTCTAGAATCGTGTGTCTAGAATCGTGTCCCTTATTCAAAAATAATCAGTCGTACATTATAGGATTCATGGAAAAGGGGATAAAATGCTTTTTGATGATTATTTCTTAACGTTCAACAAACGAAATTTTAACTTAAAAAATTTTCAGCCGATTGCACAACATCCGTATGAAGTTGATGTATATTTCGAGTGATAAAAGAATAAACGCCAGAATCTATTTTATTTGTATTTCCAAAAACTATTTTATTTGCATGTATTTTGCATTTATTTTGTATATTGCATAAAATCCCTATCTGGTCTACTTGACCCTTATCTAGACCTTTTAGGCCTTTTACACCTATATGACGTGTAGATATCAGGTTTCTGGTATTCCTCAACTGAGTCAAGATATGTCATCAATTTTGCATAAACATATTAGAAATTTGTTTCTCAATAAAGAATATTTGATTTTAAATCTTTAAGCCCCAAGCTTAACCAAGTCAGTTCCATTTGAATCCATGTGTTCAATATACACAATAGGTCCAGTTCACTGATGTTTTCAAACAGAAAAATAACAACCAAACAAAAGGTTTAATAAAATAAATACAGTATATACACAACATTAGTGTGAAAAGGTAAAAATCAAAATCAAAGCTGATTACACACATTATGACATAGACATTAAACTTCTGATGATAGCATGTCGTTTGATAAATTGAAAATGCACAAGTGTTACTGAAAGAACAGGAGCAAAATTTTACAATAACAAAGTGACATTTGTATGCCTTTATTTGGTTGCCTGTCCCTCGATAATTATCACGGAAACAGGAAAGCAAAATTGGCTGACCTTAACAGGATTATATTACACTCAAGCTGCAGACTGCATCATAAGAGGTGCATGGACATATACAAAATGATACATGATAATTTTCAATACGATATAAAGCTGACGTTCGAGTATAAGGTTAGATATGTAATTTCTTGAAATAGGACATAATGATGTTACAAAATAATTACAATTTTCTTAAAGTTTCTAGCTTGTTGGTATCAAACAGAGTGTTAATTTTGTACATGTCTGGTCAAGTGTAAAATATTTGTGAGGATACACAGGTTCATACATTGTATGCTTAATCTCTTATTTGATATTGAAAGACAATATATTCAAACTAAATGAAGCAGTTATAAATCAAATATATAATGTAAAGTTCAGTCTTGCAATTGCGTTTTCTTACCCAAAAAAATCATTAAAGGTGTTCACACACAAATGGAAGCCAATTTGTGAATCTTGATAATTTGTTCTCTGTTTATGGATGATTGTTTTCGTGTAATGATATTTATAACATTTAACATTAACGCATAAGTTATCAGTGAAATTTTGAAAATACAAAATCTTCAAAATATGTGCTACTGCCCTTTTAATGCCTAGTCATACATTTGTTCTTGATTTGTGTTTTTTAAACCAAACATTTATTAGATATGTACCCTTTTGTTACAATGAAGTGAGAGGCGGGTCAGCTTTGGAAGAAATGATCGTGTTGACCTTCAAACCACACTGTTAAAAATGGTTTATACTTTGTAACAAACAATATATTTCCAGAGGGTGTGACTCTTTTGGGTTTTGGCATTGACATCTGGACTCAACCTACACGCAGCTTTAGGTCTTCCTTGTGTATCAGTGTTTTGCAAGCAGGTTCTGTAAATATTGCCTAGTCATAATGCCTGACTTTTTGATTGCACAGGATGGTTAAAAGCTGATTTCTGTTAGTTTCTGGATTCTGGTACAGCTGTTTGAACAGCTACATATATTAACAGTTGCATATCAAACCTCTAATTTTATTATTTTCCTGTAGGCACAAATGTTAACTCTCATCCCTCTCCCTCCTCTATCTCAAAGTCTATATCCTCCCCTACTACTACATATTGTATTTATACCTAGTTTACAAATGACGAAAAGACAGTAAGGACAATCATCTAACAACATCCTTAAATGTCATCAACATCCATCACGAAACAAAATAACTCAATATTTTGTTAATGATTTGCAATAAGTTATGGTGTCTGTTACTTTTCATGTATCTCCTTATTACATTCAAAAAGCCAATATTTCAATTGCCAACCCCGATATAGGAAAGATAATAATTTGGTACAGGAAGTACTACTTCTTTGTCTTAAGGAATGCAACAATGTCGCAATGTCCCTCCATTTCTGCAAGTTGAGCAGGTGTATATCCAGCCTTGTTTCTTTTCTTCTCAAAGCCCTTCAGTTCCTCTAAAGCAAGCAGGTACTTCACCCTTGATAAATGACCTTGACTGCAGGCGATGTGAAGAACATTGTCACCATTATTGTCAGTAGTTGTTAGACTTGCCTTGTATCTGTGATGCAACAACTTAATGATTAGAGCGCAATCTCTATTCACAGCCATCATCAACGGAGTTCTCCTATACTCCCCTCTACTTTCTATGTTAGAAACATTCAGGAACAGGACATATTTCACCAATGTAACATATGTACAGGATAAGCATGCAAGATGCATAATGTTATTATGTCTAGCATCTAATGCTATGATATCAGCACCTTTGGACTCCAACAACTTACTACTGTGAATGTTACTATAATAAACAGCAACCAACAGTGGGGTTCTCTGTTTTTCTCCCCTATCATTTATACCAGTTACATTCAGTGAAAGTACGTACTCCACCATCTTTGCCTTTCTACTCATACAGGCAACATGTAGAATGTTATTTTTGTGGTCATCGATTGTTTTAGTATATGCCCCTCTTTCAATCAACAAGCTGACAACAGACACATAACCTTTCTTCACAGCACACATCAGCGGTGTTCTTCCATACTGTCCTCTACTTTCAATATCAATTTTGTTTAGTGACAGAATATCCTTTACTATATCATCAGAATTCCCAGTCATACAGGCAGCATGTAACAAGTTTTTGTGCGTGTCATCTACTGTTTTCGTATCTGCCCCTCTTTCCTTTAAACAACAAGAAACCTCATTAAGTTTCCCATGTTAATTGGTAAATACGTACAGAAAACATTGTCAACTTAAAAAAACACCAAAAAAAGTTTTCATCGGTCCTCTAATAACAAAGATATCGCCCTTCAAAGTGCGCAAATTTTAGGCTTCTCAATTTGACAGTCTGAAAAGGGATTCGACCGGTTGAACGATATTGCCTTTACTGAGCATGCGAGAAAGGGCGATGTGATGTGGCAGGTTATGATTGGCTGAGAGAAGTTTTACAGACTGTGTATTATTACATCATATACAGAACGGAAATGGGCCTAATCAACGTAAATATAACAGACAATGGTGGTAAATAAACAGAATAAACATGTTTTAGCACGATTTAGAAGCTTCATCTGTCCGGCAATAAAACAGAGTAGTAATTAAACAGTTATGGCACATCGTAACTGATTGTGTAATTACAGGCCTAGGGAGTCGCGCTTGGGATATTTCACACTCTTTGACAATGTTGTTACAAGAATTAGGGGATGTTGTTTTAGAGATCAAGCATGTCTGCCCATCTATGACACGCCCAGTTGTCAAAGCACTAGTCATCCATTGGTCAACAATAAGACAAACTAGATCCAATCAAAAATTAAACATTTAGAATTTATCATATGCATTGCATCTGTCTTGAGATGATCACATTCACATGAGATGGAGTATTTTGCGTTTACAGTAACTTCAATAAGGTAGGCTTTGGTCACATGATATGTAAACTAAACTTTGTGCATTCAAACTTATATGTATACATATTTGTTATTTCATGCAGTTGTTTGCGTTAGAAGTTTACAAATATTTAAAATTTAAAATAACATTATCTCAAACAAAGATATAGAATGGTATTTATTTTACGCTGATGAGTTGTCTCTTTGTAAACTAACATTGTTTCTTTATTTGATTGAGAAACGCTCAAAACATGATGAAACATGGTGTCAAAAGGTGTATCAAATTGTATTGCGAACTTAATACAATTTCATGACATGATGCCTCAAAAACACTCTCTTTCCGAATATTTCGTAGTGTGTATATAGCAAAACCTCATTCAGATCATATAAAATTACTTCAGGATTATTCATAAGTTCCTTAAAACATTTCACTAACTTGTTAAATTTGTCTTCAATTTTATCTGGCCACTCATCACAAAATGTAAACTCAGAACTACTAAATTCAAAACATAACTATACCGTAATATCTAAGAGATTTTCAAAACACGATTGAATATTAAGATTTTGCCTTGCTGAAATATCCTTATGTTTATACCATTAATGAAGATATAACCTTAGCATTTAATTGCTTTGTTGTATGTTTTCGAAAATCGTTGTTTCAATACTGTCACTGTATATGATATGTGTACTGATCTGTCCATGTTTTCGTTACGTTACTATTTTGTTAGGGAGCGGCATAAATATAAACATATACCCCGTTTCTTTTTAAAAAAAATAGATATGCGAAACATAGTTCTATGCGAGGGCTATGACATACCATGTTGTCTCATTGATGAATTGACCCTCTGTAGAAGCCGTGATTAAGCTATCAACAGTCAAAAAGATTCAACCAAAATTAGTAAATGTCTTCATTATATGTCTCACTAACTAACCGTCATACTGGAAAGTTGTTTTCTTTGTTTGTATAGTATATATACGCCAAGTAAGTAAGTGACTGCTTGACTCAGTACTGTAAACAATAGCAATAGCCGGACCAGTTTGGCGAGAAAGGGCGATGTGATGTGGCAGGTTATGATTGGCTGAGAGAAGTTTTACAGACTGAAAATATGATGTTTGTTTTCAAAGTCCTTAAATGACTATTTTGCGCATGTTTTTGAACAAACAAAATATCGATGTTATCTCAAGATATCTTTCTGTATCCATTTCTGCATTGTGTACCCCCTCGGGGTTACATGATGTTTAAGATAGTGTAAAGTTGGGCATGACCAAATTCAACAGCATACATCAATGGAGTTTTCCCAAGCCGCCCTCAGCTTTTTATATCAGGGTTAAATATGTTTAATATGGTTTTAGCAAAATGTGATTTATAATTTCTGCATGAATGATGTAGTGCTGTCTTATTAGCAAAATCAATGGCTGTCACATCCAGTTTTTGATGGACTAAATAGTTAAATGTTTTTCACTTGATAACTATTCATGGCTTCCATAATAGCAGTGCGTCCCTTCTCCCCCTGGCAGTTGATACCGACAAGCGGTCTTGAAAGAAGCATCTTCACTTCCTGCAGCTTTCCTCTTCTGCAGGCGCAGTGGAATCTTCTCACATACTCTGGAGGGCAGAGAGTGTCATTTTTCTGTGCAGACATCTCTCCTGAAAAGTTAAAATGTATTTTAATAAATATTTTTTTTGCACGAAATACATTTGCAATACTTGTATTTACAATCTGAAAATTGACAAACCACAAACCCTGTATATCAAATCTCTTTTTTATATTGCTCTGATGATTTTTTATATGTGTTTCAATCAATTATTAATGTATCAATCTTAATTGTAGTTTTTCTGAAATGTTTAGACTATTAAATATCAAATTTAAATTACCTTTTTCATTTATGTTTTGCAATCAAGGTGAAATTTGCTCCGCATTTATTTAAACATGAATTTTAAATGAAGGATCAACAATGAATACAAGGGGAAGTCAATAGGTTCATACACGTGAGTATCAAAAAAGCCGAAAGCAAGAGTCATTGTGATCAAACCATTTGGAAATGTCTCATATTTTTTTTCGATATTCAACACTCACTCGCTTTATAATCTCGATATAAGTCATAAACAAAGATATATGGACAAGGAGGTGTGAATATATTTACCAGTATTTTTTGATAGAGTGGCTGCCCTGCTTTGAGATATGGACTTGGTGATGGGATCTTTCATCTCCTTTACATGGCACAACAAATCTCATCAAAGGTCGTTATCGAGCACTGATGTCGCGTTTGACAAAGTTCTTTACACATGATTGGTCCAAAAGGCTGCCATAAGTGCTGGGTAACTGTTGCTAGGCAGTTTTGAGTCAATATCATGCAATTGAAGAGCAAGGTAAGCTCCATGCTGTGTCAACCAGGATTCGTCTTGAAACTAAATTCTCAATCTATAGGTGCAGGTAATGAGTATGTGCTGATCTATGTAATCTGTCCACAGGCTTTAGAAAGCCGAATTCTAAACTTAAATAATAAATCAAATGCTCTTTCATTTGAAAAATACTACATGAGAATATATAAATGATTTATTGGAAACGATATATCTTACGAAAAAAGAGACACTTAAATATGCCTCAAAATTTAATGCACATAATCATGTTCTCTTTATACTTAAATTTTTGTTTGAAGCATTATACAATTATGTAATTGCTTGTTAAGATTGAAAATTATTCTTATTGTATAAAAGATATATTGTTTAAATCTTTTATTGTATAAAAGATAATTTCGTTGAAATCTCTTTGTCACAAACGTTATTGATAGTTCATGAAAATTCCTTAATGTACACCTTTGTTCATCTTCATACTCATTCATGTAGTAATGGATCAATATATCAATTCGAAGCTGTTTTCACCTAAACACTATTCAAGTTGATTGATTAGCCGTTTAAAAAAAAGAAGACATACTACTTTGCTATTGCTATAGGTTCATCGACGTGATCAAGAAACATTAAAAAATGTCATTATACTTTTTATCAAATACTGGTAAAATAATACATTGTTCATGTCAACATAAACTCCAAAACGTCACTCTTATTACATGCTTAATGTTATTCTATCTGCTTTGCTTAAGTACCACCATTAAATTTGACTAATTGAAGTGTCATTTTCCGGTTTTCGACCATAATCATGATTTTATATCTGCATATTGTCACTATACAAACCTATTAGCTTTGAGATGCTGATTTCATCAACAGTGTGGTAAGCTCTTGATCAGATGACATAATTCATAAATGATTTGATGACAACTATTTATTCATTTAATAACTTAAGTTCTAATTTTGCATTATCGTCAAAAATGTAGGTATTACATTTATATGAAACATATAAAGGGTAAGTTTTGAAATTTGAAGTTTCTTGTGCCGTTCAGTATATGATTGATTCATCTGTATCAATTTCGTCGTAATAAACTTCTATTCAAGTTGGTATGATCTTTTCAATTCGTTTGTAATAACCATAAAACACAATCACTCAACCATAAGTTTTATGTTTACATTTATGTCTTTGGAAATTGATAGATAAACCTTTACAACTTATCATTCACAGTCAAGTACCATATTGTCTAACACGTGTAAAGATGCATACAGTCCAAAGTCCCTACATAAATGTTGAACATTATAACGTTCAAAACAGTCGATTTTCAATTTTGACATTAGTGTGTAGTTAGGTGTGTCAAACAAAAAGATTTATTAAAAAGGTCGGTTACAGACAGCAAAAAAAGGATCGTATAAGAATTCATAAGACATTTGGACTGTCAAATAAAGTTAACAAATGAATCATAATTTGGGACAGGGCGGAAATATTAGATTGATGAATAGGTTTAAGGTTGAGGTAAAATAATCCTTAGAAATAATAATGGTAATAAATAAAACCTTCAGGATAGTTTTTTTTCATAAAGTTTTTCCTTTCTGGTACTTCTCTGGAAAATCAACAGGTAACTAAAACATGTTAACATTTACCCACTGCTGGACCGGAGTCCCTCTGTTCTGCTCATCTACGTCATTCTCTCCCCACAGAGGCAGATCAAGTCATGACATGTTGATCTAGCCTCTGTTCTGCTCATCTACGACATTCTCTCCCCACAGAGGCAGATCAAGTCATGACATGTTGATCTAGCCTCTGTTCTGCTCATCTACGACATTCTCTCCCCACAGAGGCAGATCAAGTCATGGCATGTTGATCTAGCCTCTGTTCTGCTCATCTACGACATTCTCTCCCCACAGAGGCAGATCAAGTCATGACATGTTGACCTAGCCTCTGTTCTGCTCATCGACTACATTCTCTCCCCACAGAGGCAGATCAAGTCATGACATGTTGACCTAGCCTCTGTTCTGCTCATCTACGACATTCTCTCCCCACAGAGGCAGATCAAGTCATGACATGTTGACCTAGCCTCTGTTCTGCTCATCTACTACACTCTCTCCCCACAGAGGCAGATCAAGTCATGACATGTTGACGTAGCCTCTGTTCTGCTCATCTACGACACATTCTCTCCCCACAGAGGCAGATCAAGTCATGACATGTTGACCTAGCCTCTGTTCTGCTCATCGACTACATTCTCTCCCCACAGAGGCAGATCAAGTCATGACATGTTGACCTAGCCTCTGTTCTGCTCATCTACGACATTCTCTCCCCACAGAGGCAGATCAAGTCATGACATGTTGACCTAGCCTCTGTTCTGCTCATCTACTACACTCTCTATCCACAGAGACAGATCAAGTCATGACATGTTGATCTAGCCTCTGTTCTGCTCATCTACTACATTCTCTCCCCACAGAGGCAGATCAAGTCATGACATGTTGACCTAGCCTCTGTTCTGCTCATCTACTACATTCTCTCCCAACAGAGGCAGATCAAGTCATGACATGTTGACCTAGCCTCTGTTCTGCTTATCTACTACATTCTCTCCCCACAGAGGCAGATCAAGTCATGACATGTTGACCTAGCCTCTGTTCTGCTCATCTACTACATTCTCTCCCAACAGAGGCAGATCAAGTCATGACATGTTGATCTAGCCTCTGTTCTGCTCATCTACTACATTCTCTCCCCACAGAGGCAGATCAAGTCATGGCATGTTGATTTAGCCTCTGATCTGCTCATCTACTACATTCTCTCCCAACAGAGGCAGATCAAGTCATGACATGTTGATATAGCCTCTGTTCTGCTTATCTACTACATTCTCTCCCCACAGAGGCAGATCAAGTCATGGCATGTTGATTTAGCCTCTGATCTGCTCATCTACTACATTCTCTCCCAACAGAGGCAGATCAAGTCATGACATGTTGATCTAGCCTCTGTTCTGCTCATCTACCACATTCTCTCCCCACAGAGGCAGATCAAGTTATGACATGTTGATCTAGCCTCTGTTCTGCTCATCTACGACATTCTCTCCCCACAGAGGCAGATCAAGTCATGACATGTTGACGTAGCCTCTGTTCTGCTCATCTACGACATTCTCTCCCAACAGAGGCAGATCAAGTCATGGCATGTTGATCTAGCCTCTGTTCTGCTCATCTACGACATTCTCTCCCAACAGAGGCAGATCAAGTCATGACATGTGGATCTAGCCTCTGTTCTGCTCATCTACGACATTCTCTCCCAACAGAGGCAGATCAAGTCATGACATGTTGACCTAGCCTCTGTTCTGCTCATCTACTACATTCTCTCCCCACAGAGGCAGATCAAGTCATGACATGTTGATCTAGCCTCTGTTCTGCTCATCTACTACATTCTCTCCCCACAGAGGCAGATCAAGTCATGACATGTTGACCTAGCCTCTGTTCTGCTCATCTACTACATTCTCTCCCCACAGAGGCAGATCAAGTCATGACATGTGGATCTAGCCTCTGTTCTGCTCATCTACGACATTCTCTCCCAACAGAGGCAGATCAAGTCATGGCATGTTGATCTAGCCTCTATTCCAATGAGCCGAGTTTTTGTGGCTAGAGTTGGAGATGCCTGTACAAAAAACGTCATACATGTACCTGATTAATTCAAAAATAGAAATATTTACTTTGAAGTTTGCACTGGGAAGAAGGATTTTCATTTCATATTGATTAGATGTATCGCACTTGATATGTCAACCTGCGCATGTGACAACCAATGAAGTAACATTGTAACATTTATTTTAACTAAACATACTTTTAGAACGCTTCATACGATTTATTGGTTAAGGGTGACGTTCCTCGCTTGATGAGTTTAATTAGTGGTAAAATCATTTATTATGTGAGCGATATTTTCCAGCAATCTGATTGGTCGAGAACCGGTCATGTGACAGTCGACAGAAAGTTTTATTATATGATTGACGAGTGGTCTTTTTTCTGAGCAGCTGGTCATCGAAAGTGATCAAACCTTATGTTGACCGCGGGAATGGTCACGCGAGGTTAACATAACAATCCGATGACCTGGAGCTAAAAATAGATCGTCACTACGAGGAGCGCCGTAAAAAGTTGCTTCCAAAAAAACTTAAAATAATTGAATAGTTTTCAAAATAACTGAAACTTTCATAAATCATATAATAAAACAGTTGTTGCCTTCAGTTATCGGTGAATCCAATGGTTTATTGACCTCGGAAACTTATTTCACCTTGGCTATCGCCTCGGTGAACATAACTGTTCCGAGGTCAATAAACCATTGGATTCACCGATAACTGAAGGCAACAACTGTTTTATATGTTATGGATAACACACGCATACGAGGGTGTTATAGCTAACAGAGACCTTTGCCCTAGGGACGACCCGAGTGCGCGTCAGCGCACGAGGGTCGTCCCGTAGGCAAAGGCCTCTGTTTGCTATAACACCCGAGGATGTGTGTGTTATCTATCTTATATACCGAATTAATCACTTATTTAACTTAAAAGCGCAAAAAATCAACAAATTAATTTCATTAAATTTGAGGAGAGCAGAATAGACGTCAATACTCAATGACCTATTACTAACCAATCCCCTGTGGCCTAGTGGTACAGTCTTGGACTACAGTTTGAAAGGTTGTGGGTTCGAATCTCTTATGTTCTACTTTTTAAAATTTTACATTTAGAAATTTTACTTGAACGCTATAGCTAGAGGATTAGGTTGTTGCAAATTTCATATACCGAAAATATAATCACATTTCTAACATTTAAGGTGAACAGTGAAAATAAACTTTTAAAGTTTGAGGAGAGCAGAATAGATATCAACAGTCAATCCCTTCACACTTACCAATCCTTTGTGGTCTAGTGGTATAATCTTGGACTACGAAGTGAGTGTCTCTGTGTTCGAATCCCCCATTTTCTGCCATGAAATGTTTTATCTTGGACATTTTGCCAGAACGCTATAGCATAAGCATATGAAGGGCGTTATCATTTTTTGTTACCGAGATACACCACATCTCTGACGTATAAAGTGTACAGTAGAGCGCAATTTAATATCATCAAGTTCTAGGAGAGCAGCAAAGACCTCACAAAACAATTCCTTCATATTCACCAATCCTTTGTGGTCTAATGGTATAAGTCTTGGGCTACAGAGCGAAGGGTTGTGGGTTCGAATCCCTCGGTTTCGCTTCTGAAAATTTTTGAGATCGATTACCTTACCGGTCTTTGAAATTCTGAGGTGCGAAATGGAGGGCCTCATACTAAATAATAACCTCCTTGGATGTTATTATTTCGTATAAGGCCTTTCCAGCAGGGTGTTATACAGTGCAAGGCCCTCCCGGCCGGGTGTTATACAGTCTAAGGACCTCTCAATTCCATTCCGACGGATGTTCTCCCGAACAAAAACTCGCTTCAAATAGTGTTAAATGGGCCTTGAGGTATATAATGTATAATATTGACTTGACCCCCGTGTCCCCGACTCCTACCAAAAGTGATATTGACTTAAGTTACTTAAAATAGAGCCAATGACGTCAAACCGTTGTTTCATGACGTCATGCTATGGTTATCATGACGTCATGCTATGGTTATCATGACGTCATTGACCCGTCCTCGCAAACAATCGAGCCCAAATGCCGCTCATTGCTAAAGTTTTCTATTATCTTTTGTTTTTTTTGACCGAGACATAATAAAACAATTATGGACTGGTGATTTCGGTCAATACCTGTTTTTATAGACCCGATGAAAACAATATCAACCTCGGACTTCGTCCTCGGTCAATATTGTTTTCCTTGTGTCTATTAAAACAGGTATTGACCTCATCACCAGTCTATAATTGTATAATGTTACGAACATTGCAGTTTGGCAACAACCAGCAGTGGTTCACTGATCAAGACATAGCAAGGAGTTACAACTACAGAACACATCAATATTGCTTTTATTGCGTAAGTGGGGTTCCAGTTCATTTAAATATTGCACAATGAATCAGACATTTGAATTTTGACATTGAATTTATATATTTATGGAAATATTTAGTTACAATTATTCCTCTGAACAAAGTTTATAAGTATGTTGTCAATTCAACAATGTCACTTACATGCACTTTTAACCAAATCGGTATTTGTGTAAGCCCTTAGACTGCAGTGCAATACACAGTTTGTCTCCGTCAAAACAAAGACCAGTTGGAAAATTGAAACCACTTTGCCCAGTTAGAATGTCTCTGATAAATTCTCCGGATTCATGGAGGTGAGTCACTTTGTGTTTGTACCGGTCAGCTATGAGAATGTCTCCTGTACTGGTGGATGTGATTCCCCATGGGTAGCTCAGAGCTCTATCTCCAGTAGGTGTGTATGTGAAAACAACGTCTCCAGACTGTGTCAGACAGATGACAGACTTCAGCCGGTAGTCCGACACCAGGATAGTGCCTTGTCTGTTGACATGGATGTAATGAGGATCTATGAAGCTCTGTCCTGTGACAGGAAGTTTTGTGAAGGTCTTTAAAAGTGTCCCCTCCATATCGATTAGATCAACAGACGGTGGATCATAAGAACCAACCACCAGTGTTGATTGACCAAGAGTTGATAGACCCCTGTATTTCTTACTTGTTTTTATTGAAGAAATAAGTTCCAATCCAGCTGTTGTCACAGCAACCGTGCTGATGCGCTTAGCTTCAGGTAGAGTTGCAGCTACCTTACAGTCATTGATAATCGTCATACACCAAGGCAATCCAGACAGTTTGATTGTACTGTAACACGTCTCCCCCCTTCTTTTGTAAAAGGATTTTACATTTTTGGAACAATTATCAGAGAAAATTGCGACTTGCCGACCTGCTATGTTCATTACCAAACAATCTGAAATATGACATCCTTCTTTCGCATTAAGTTTAGCATCAATGACTTCATCTAGAACAGGCAATGCAGTCAAATCTAGTTCGCCAGTCTTCTGAGTTTTCAAAACCTTCTTGCTAACTGTCACATCCATCATTTCGATCTGTTGCTTTAGCTTGACAAGGTCGTTTTGAAAACTCATTTTCGCTACATCTGTTCTCTCAACTCCCCCTGTTGGGCCTGCAGTCTTAGACGACTGATACATCTCAAAGAGCTGCGCCTCATCCTCCAACTCCAGGGCCTGCTGGATGGCCTGACGCTGCTGCTGGTATAACTGTAGATCCATTTGTTTCGTCTTCATTATCGTCCTCAACTGCTTCTTGTCTTGTTCTGTTTGGACCTTGACCTTCTTGATCAGCTCGTCTTCTTTTTTCTTTAATGTATCCATAGCTTCTTTCATGGTTTTCTTAATTTCAGTTTCCAGAAAAGACCTTTCACCCAAAAGGTGTTTTATTTGTATGTCAAGATTTTTAATCTCAATATTTGCATGATCAAATCTCTCAACTAGATCATGTTGACGTTCTTCAAGTCTTGATATGACCTCTGACAGCTGAATCTTAATGAGCTTTACATTGAGTGCTCCATTTTTAGGCTTGCCTGCTGTCGCCATTTTCAATCTGAAACGATGAGAAAAACATGTTTAAATTGATGTGTTTATGTTTACTGAGATGTTTGGTTTGTTATAAATAGTATATACTCTTATAACACAGACATACACGACTGATTTTAACAAATGTTGGAAATGAATAGATTCTCATTGACTTTCAAAAAGCTCAAATGATACGCTGGATTCATTGACAGCACACAAGCCTTTGACTTGAAAAACTGAATTGTTCAGAAGAGGAAGGTTTTAGTGCCGGGAATATTTTTCTCAAAAAAACTGATTGGATAGAGTTCCAAACAACAATTGGAGTCTGGGGGAACAAATTAATTTTTGAAGTAAAGACTACAATTGACAAACTGTAAGATGTCAAGACCTTGCTGTGTTTATATATTCAAAAGAGTTAAGTGCCTTTTGGAAAATGGGGAAAATGCTGATCAAATTATCACACAACCATCACGTGTTATCCATGATTTTAAATTTGTTTTCCATCTTATGAAACACTTGGAATAGATAACATTAATTCATGACTGATATGGCACAATGATACGTATAAAGGCAGCATACAGAGTAAGGGAAACAACTCTAGACAATGAATTTCACATTATCATCTGGGAAATGTTATCAAATAGTTCATTTCTCTTTTCTTAACATCACTCTTAACAGAAAAAAACCTTTGGAAGCCTGCTGAACGTTCAAAGATTTTGATAAGTTTCAAAACTATAAACTGTGGTTAATCACAATAGTTATTTTGAAATATTTAGAAATAATTTCTCGTCATTATGAATTTGACTGGGAATACAATTTTAAGTGCTGTTGTCATGGCTAAAAGAATGGTTAATTTTGTAAAAGAATTTTAAATCATGAAAATATACTCTTCATAAAAAGTTTTTCGAAAGAGATATTTTACGTTGATTTCAAAATAATAATGCCCCTTTAATTACAAAGTTTTAATTGATACCTTTTACGGTCAAAATTGATACTATACTTAGTCTTAATTCATACCTTTACAGTCACGATTGGTAGTACACTTAATCTTGGAAGCAGGTTTAGTTGTATTGTGTGTTAAAGGGGAAGTAGCAAATTTTCAGTGGGAGTATAAAGTGATGTCAGGAAAATTAAAACAAATGAATTGAAAGAAGTATTTTAATTAAATGAAGCATTAATAAATTAAGTATTTGAATAAGGTGATTCCTTATTCTGACATTGATTTAATTATTTAATTTTGTTAATTAAAGGTGTTCACACAATAATGGTCGCAAATGGTCTTTATGTGTATTTTTTAATGTGTTTTCGGACAATGGAATATTGGTTTGTGTGATGACATATTCGACACTATCAAAATGATACGTTAAACATTAAGGTAGAATTATCAGTGAACATTTCAACATGTGAAATTAAAAAAAATATTGCTACTGCCTCTTTAATAGTTATGTCTTTCGATATATCAGTTGTAACTTTAGTAGTCATAATGTCTGCATTGAAGCTGTAACTAATTAATTCAAACTGAAGTTTAACAAATACTCAACTTTATATAAAATAAATATATTGTCTATCAGTCGACAAACGGCAATAATCTTATAGTAACTTGATATGACAGTTGATTTTTAAGGATTTGTTGTGATGCAAGCAATTT
The DNA here is from genome assembly GCA_916613615.1 of Steromphala cineraria. NCBI lineage: Eukaryota > Metazoa > Mollusca > Gastropoda > Trochida > Trochidae > Steromphala > Steromphala cineraria. The sequence goes on along the minus strand of OU744723.1, from coordinate 26,425,108 downwards.
TCTGATAGGTAAGATAAATATAGCAGTGTGTGCGAATGAACAATACATACATGAAGTACACGTTGAACATAAATGTTTGATAGCTATAGTATCAGTTAAAACAACATTAAGCAATGTTTAGAGTTTAAACAGAAAAAAGTTACATTATCTTAAATGATATAATAATAATATTATATATAATATTAAATATGAAATAAAAATAACTGGTTTACCTGTTCAAAAATAGGTCCTGCTTTGCAAAGAAAATGTGACGAATACACCTCAGCTCGTTATCAAGCTTTGAATGAACAATGCCATGTTTTATGACCTCCGGTTTATTTAACTAGCCCTGTTTGCAGTGTGTCTGTATGTTTTATATGGCCTCAATATAAATCTGCCACTCGTTGATTGTCACTCGATGTGGAGTTCTACTTTACATGTGTTGGCTGAATATCAAAGTAATTAGTCTGTTACAAAATAAATTAGCTGTTACAAAACTCTTTACTTTGAATTATTTAAGAGGACAGTAGTTGTATTGTGCAACGCCTACATTCCATTTATAAGATATACCCACTGTCATTAACAGCTTATCTATCTGGGTACCTTGTTACTTGAACATGACACTCCCTTAAATAGTTCTTGTCCTGCCACGATGTTCTGAATGATCATTATAGTTGGCAAATATGCACTTTACCTCACTCTGTTGTTCTTCCGCCACACTTTCTTTCGTTACTTTCCTCAGGTTTGATACAGTTTCGCTTCCAAGGCAGTTATCTAAAGTATGTCCACTGTCCCAAGCGATTATGTTGTTAATATAATTTAAAGTATTTTCCAACGATGTAATTAATGACCTTTTTGTCAAAGTCAAAATGTCAACCTACTACCACTTTTTAAAAAATAACACAAATATTATTCTCCCATCTGCATCTTGAACTCGCATTGTATACACTCCAGAAAGCTGAACCCAACGTTTTGACGACTGAACCATTGCGTTAGCGCTGATTGAACCTTTATGTTAGGTCATCTCCTATCAAAGGCCTGAGTTTTAGTGGTTTGATATTTCATGTTTTTATATCATTTTCAGCTAAACTAAGGCTAAGAATATTCATTTATCCTTCTGAAAAATTATTTGCCGTGTCATTGATAGTCGATCTGATATGTTTTCCGTTATAAAACACATCGCCCAAATTCAGTCGCGGCAGTCTTGGTAAACTGTTTATTTAGACGGGAAAGTACCGGCACAATCTTGAAAAAGGAATAAATTACTTACTAATGATGTGGACAAATATTTTCTTACTGTTGATCTATATTCAATGGTTCGTCCCACACAAAAGGCAATTTTAAGGAACTACATTTGATTTGAAGCTATATAAGAAAATTGTGTTTGTTCATACTTTTGACATTCCTTCAGTTGACGTGAGAATCCAAACCAGTTACAAGTGACGACACAGATCAGAACTTCCAGGAATATCTGATTTCGATCTCAAAGGGTTAAGGGGGGATTGAAATTGTTTATAAGTTAAAAATCTTATTACAATCCTTTGTTAAAAATATTTTTGATATGGTTTAAAAATAGTTATTCATAATGAAAGTTCAATGTTGCAAAGCTTAGCTCATAGACTGGATATCGATTATTCAATGTTGACAATAAAAACTTTGTTTTTACTTCTATGTGGTAATAAATATAGAGATATTCAAAGTCAGTTAATAAACATTTACCTTCCGTCTACATAGTGACGACAAGTTCTGGAACTGTAGGGAACATATAAACATATAAAGGACTTAGGTAAACATTTCAAGCATTTTATGACTCTAAATATTGAATTTAGGGTGTTTAACGTATCATTGATAAAATATCGTATGTGTAAAGTTACAAGAAAAACAAACTATACCGTATTTATCAATTCTGATATACATCCCTGATAATAGTGATACAATTTAAAGGAAACATCTCTTCAGATTAGGACAAATGGCCTTTAATAGCAAATAACATATAGTTTGCATCACCTGTAACATGTATAGTAAATTAAAATGTGGAATACCTATACCATGTATTCACAGCTACATTAGATAAACACCCAAATACAACTTGTTAACCTGTGAAATCTATAGCACTCATTCAACTTTAGATAAATCAATAATTATTGATGATGGAAGTATTCCTCATTTGATAATCATTTTTCAACTCTAAAACTCTTTATTCTCTGAAAACAGACAACAATGGCACATGAGATTAACATATTTACATTTTACATATAAACAAGACTGTAGCTTACTGACAAAATAACAATTCATTTTTAACTGCGGTGAATATTTGATTAACAAATTTGAAAATGCTGTTACTTTTGTAGTAGTTAATGTTTTTTTAGGGTGGATATGTTTCGAATGTTCAAATATTTGGGATTTAAATATCAATGTCGAGGTGGGAGAAGTATTCCTCATCCAAAACGATATTGAAATTCGTCTCAGCGTTTGGGTCACAAAGAGAACATGCTCAGTCTTCCCGTGAAATGCTCAACCATCGACCCGTCTCGATTGGTAGTTGATGGTTTGTTGGTCTAATTTTGAAATGGAAAATTATGTACCTTTTGGCAGAAGGAGACATTTTTCGGTTTTATCGTACTTATACATAATTTATTTTAGAGCTTTGGACAAATTGGCTCTCAAATGTTGAATAAATTGTGTTTTCTATAGTTGAGGCAAACCAAGGTGTTGAATATTTAAACCGCTCCTTAAATACATAAGATAAAGCACAGTTGTTAAAGACATGTTTCACAAAACGCAGCTTTGGGATTTTACTTGTACTGTCTGTTGAGTCTGTTAATTATAAGCAAAACACTCTTTTTTGTGATGTTACCAGAGAGAGGAAAGACTTGTCAATCTTTCAGTTTATTCCTCTCCCTAATAACCTGCTTCTTGGCTTCTGATAAGGCAGGTTTGAACAGTTATGTATGGATTTGTGTTGGTTTTCGATCCTCTGGATGGCTGAAATATCACAGCTACTCTAACCCCATCCTTTTCTTTATAAGTGATTAAAAAGATTTTAGATATGTTCCTCCGTTAACTAATATGTTACATTGTTGTTTTGAGAGAATATTGTTCATTTTGATTGGTAACATTGAAGGCTGATTTGGTACAGATACTGTACAGGTTTATATCTTCCATCTGATTGATCATGTTTTCTAACTTGTCATGGAGTTTAGCATCAAGATGTATTAGAGAAGTAGAGAGATCTAGATCTTGACTTTTTTTTTGGTTTTGACATTTCTTTTACTTTCATATATTCATCATATATAGATATAGATTGCAGAAAGAGGTCCTTCTTCACATTCAGATTGTCCTTTGTTTCATTTAGTGAGTGAGAGTTCAATTCCTACAAGCTAGAGATACCAATTGTGTATAGTTTGTTTTGGTATATAACCAATGTCAAAAATTCTGTTTTATATTAAGAGTTTTTTTGTTAATCTGGGGGACAGTGTTTCTGAATATTGAAGGGATGTAAAGTTAATTCCGTTTGTTTGATAACATTCGATCAGTCACTTTATACCTTGATATATATTCACTGTTATTGATGTTTTCAATCTCTGTTTTCATAGTCAGGTCACGGATGTTCTTAAGCAAGTATGAAATTCAATTGATGAGTCAATTAAGATTACTGTTGTGTCTACTATAAAAAAATATAACACTACAACTCATGGAGTGGTTCTTTAAATTCGTGAGATATAAAGAGGTTTATGATGGACACGGTAGGGGGAAAACAGCGACATCATTGATGGATGTCGAGAACTAACCCTTTAATACATTTAACTCAGAGTGCTCAATTAATAGAATATAAAATCAGAATGAAGAGGAAAGTTGATGTGAATATGAAGGTCAATTTACCATGTAGAACCATTGTTTATAAGCAAACCTTCTCTTAGAAACATGGATGTTTAAAGCGTGTTTGCCCATTAAAAACTCACATACAAAAAGTGTAAGAATTTGGTGTTACCCCTGTGAACAGAATGGGGTCAAAACGAATCTGACTGTTTGTGAGATATTTTGATATGAACTCTGGTGTCAATGTTTCTGTTATGCCACGATAACCAGTGTGTTTTTTAAGAAAGAAAGCTAACAATACCTGTGTGTAGATGCAGTATGGTGAAACGTTCATGTAGCGACAGCAATTATCAAGTGAAGGTAGTACAATGAAACTAGCGACTTCTAAAGATTACAGGGTCAGTCATAACCAAAGATTAAAGTGTAAAAATAGTATAAATTATTTTACTCCGATTAGTTATGGTTTTTGATACTTTAAAGGGGCAGTAGCACGTTTTTTTATAATTTTATATTTTAAAATTTTCACTGATAATTGTACGTTAATGCTAATTGTATTATTTTGATAGTGTCATAAATCACATTACACATGCTAATAAGCCATAGTCAGAAGACGAAGTATGAAGATTTACATAAAATCCATTGGCGGCCATTTTTTGTGAACACCTTTAATTCATTTTGTGTAAGAAAAAGGATTCGCATGGCTAAACTTTACATTAAATATCTGATTTATTACTGCCCCATTTAGTTACATTTAATACATTGTCTTTCAATTGGAACCATTAATTTTCATTTTCCTGACATCACCTTATATTCCCCCTAAAACGTGCTACTGCCCCTTTAAGGGAAAAATATAAGTAACCTAACATCCAAACATTAACGGCCCAAGCACAATGATAACAAGTATCCAATGTCTAAGAATCACCAACACAAAGATAACGTTTAATTTAATCTGTTTATCATTGGTACCAAGATAACAGTGGACATATATCTATTTATCAATAGCACCAATATAACATTACCCTCGTCAGTCTGTCACAAATACAAGCATAACTTCATGTCTATGTATAAATATCATACAAATCAACAGCTATGCCTATAACTATATGTGCGCTTACTTTCTTACAGCATAAGAAAACAAAGTAATAATTTCTAAAAGGTTGTAACAAACATTTTCTGCGATACATTTATCTGTATACATATTTGTTTATCAGTTCGTGTCTACATAGGAAAACATATAAATCTTATTCCGCACCTCAAACATTTTCAAACATATTTCTTCATTTCCCTCTAAGCATTCTAAAATTCATAACTTGTAAATGAATACCAAATGTCCTCGTTAACGCTCACCAATCAATTTTCTGGATCTGTGTGAAGAAAGAGAAAGCCCTCTTTATAAATGGGAAATTGTTTTGTCCTTGTCTAGAATATGCACATTAATATTATGTCTGCATCGATACTGGTTTCTCATTTACAATTTTCATGGAAATGCTTTCTATGCTAATGTCAAAAGCCAATAACAGCTTTATAGCATTTCAAACATTCACCACACTGTCATTAAAGTAAAACTGTAATGATAACTATACTCATCAACTAATAAAGACATATAAATGTGTAAGTCTGCAGGTATTCATACCACTATCTTAATAGATGTAAAGTTTTCTTAACATTTGAGATTGAATGACAAATACTATAAATATTAAATGCTTAAATGCTTTAATCAATTTACATCTATGTGCTATATACTTATCTAGTTGCATCAGTGAATTAGTTGCTTGAAACGAAAGAAAGTTTTGTTATACATATATATGGTTGAAGGTGTGCAGAACTTATCCATTCCTCTGAAATGACGATTCTGTATTGCTTTTTACTGTTCTGCACATATTTCACAAAAATGTATGCCAGATTTGACGTAAGGCAGCCATATGGTGCAATTATGTGCACGCAGCTGTGTCTTAGATTTGGAAGGTGTCAGCAGCCAATGTTTTTGAAACAACAACTTACATGCATGTTAAGAGGAAGACCTAATCCGGATAGTTCGCTGCTTCTTGATGTTTCGAAGGTGAGTAAGAGGAAAGGTTCTTATGCGTTAGGTATGAGGTAACAATGGTCTTTTTTCAAACATGATAAATATAATCTGAATATAACACAATGGCAAAAAAGTAAGGACTTTAAACCAAGATTATGTTTTTGGAATATCGACTACACTATTTAAAGTATTAAGTTGTTATCAAACAAAGTATATGTATTCAAGTATGACAATTTCAGATTAAATCAATGTATTGAAGTGCAACAGTCTTTGAAAGAAATTCTAAATCAATATCGATTACATTCATTTGCTTTTTTTGCTTTTTTTCCTCCTGTTCTACCATCTTTCAATTGTGTGAGGTCCCCCTCAGATTTACAAGAGTTAATTTGTGAGGTTACCCCTCAGATTTAAAAGAGTTAATGTGTGAGGTCCCCCCTCAGATTTAAAAGAGTTAATGTGTGAGGTCCCCCCTCAGATTTAAAAGAGTAAATGTGTGAGGTTTAGCTTCATATCTTAAAGAGTAAATGTGTGGGGTTACTCCTCAGATCTAAAAGAGTGAATGTGTCAGGTTACTCCTCAGATCTGAGAGAGTGAATGTGTGGAGTTCCCCCTGATATCTAAAAGGGTAAACGTGTGAAGTTGCCCCTCGATTTAAAAGAGTAAATGTGTGGGGTTACTCCTTAGATCTAAAAGAGTAAATGTGTGAGGTTCCCCCTCAGATCTTAAAGAGTTAATGTGTGAGGAACCCCCTCAGATCTAAAAGAGTAAATTTATTGGGCAACTCCTCAGATCTAAATGAGTAAATGTATGAGGTTCCCCCTCAGATCTAAAAGAGTGAATGTGTGGGGCTACTCCTTGGATCTAAAAGAGTAAATGTGTGGGGGTCACTCTTCGGATCTAAAAGAGCAAACATGTGGGGCTACATGTGTGAGGTTCGGCCTAAGATTTAAAAGAGTAAATGTGTGAGGTTCCCCCTCAGATCTAACAGAGTAAATGTGTTGGTTTACTCCTCAGATCTCAAAGAGTAAATGTGTGAGGTTCCCCCTCAGATCTAAAAGGGAAAATATGTGAGGTTCCCCCTCAGATCTAAAAGAGTAAATGTGTGAGGTTCCCCCTCAGATCTAAAAGAGAAAATGTGTGAGGTTCACCCTCAGATCTAAAAGAGCGAGTGTTACTCCTTAGATTTAAAAAAGTAAATGTGTGGGTTTTCCTCTCAAATCTAAAAGAGTAAATGTGTGAGGTTCCCCCTCAGATCTAAAAGAGTAAATATGTGAGGTTCCCCCTCAGATCTAAAAGAGTAAATGTGTGAGGTTCCCCCTCAGATCTAAAAGAGTAAATGTGTGAGGTTCCCCCTCAGATCTAAAAGAGTAAATATGTGAGGTTCCCCCTCAGATCTAAAAGAGTAAATGTGTGAGGTTCCCCCTCAGATCTAAAAGAGTAAATGTGTGAGGTTCCCCCTCAGATCTAAAAGAATAATTGAGTGAGGATCCCCCTCAGATCTAAAAGAGTAAATGTGTGAGGTTACTCCTCAGATCTAAAAGAGTCAACGTGTAAGGTTCCCCCTTAGATCTTTCAGAGTAAATGTGTTGGAATACTTCTCAGATCTAAAAGAGTAAATGTGTAGGGCTACGCCTCAGATCTAAAAGGGTAAATTTGTGAGGTTCCCTCTCAGATCTAAAGGAGTAAATATGCGGGGCTACTCCTCGGATCTAAAAGAGTTTAGTGTTGGGTTACTCCTCAGATTTAAAAGAGTCAATGTGTGAGGTTCCCCCTCAGATCTAAAAGATCACATGTGTGGGGTTACTTCTCAGATCTAAAAGAGTAAATTTGTGAGGTTCCGCCTCAGATCTAAGAGAGTAAATGTGTGAGGATCCCCCTCAGATCTAGAAGAGTGAATGTGTGAGGCTACTCCTTGGATCTAAAAGAGAAAATGTGTGGGGTTGCTCCTCGGATCTAAAAGAGCAAACATGTGCCTCGGTCAATATTGTTTTCCTCGGGTCTAGAAAACAGGTATTGACCTATAGACCCGAGGAAAACAATATCGACCTCGGACTTCGTCCTCAGTCAATATTGTTTTCCTCGGGTCTATAAAAACAGGTATTGACCTCATCACCAGTCTATAATTGTATAGTATCGTGAGAGCATTTCATGTATACGATATTTGTCATATTCTAATTTCCTACTATTTATAAAATATTAACAACAAAACTTGGGTTGCAAAAGGGCTGTTTGAATAATACATCTCAGTAATAAGTATATGAATTCAGAATGCTTAACATCTGTCATTCAAATACTATTTTTCATTGATAGGCTTTTTGTACCTTTGCTTTGAGTGTGTTTTCACTAAAATCTCCAGACCAGGGTTTTATACTTCAGATAGACCGGATATGCAAAACAGAGACAAAAGAAGAACTTATTCTAACATACTCTCATGCTGGACTAAAACGATGTGTAAACAGTGCAACTCGAGGAAGCAACGTCAGTGAGTAAAAATAGATCATTATCGGGACAGTTATCTTGCTTTAAAAAACATTTATGTTAAAATTACGTTAATTTTTTGAATTTTTATTGATTTAGAAATTTTGTTTTTAAACTCAAGAATCTACCTTTAAGCAGCTGTAGTAAGTTGCTCTAGGTGCTTTATATGGATCAAGTTTTTTATCAGTTTAAATGAACAAAATTATTCGTAAAAAAATAAGGTAATAATTTATAAAACTGTTAGAAAACTTATATTATTAAATTCTCTAACATATGATTTGAATATCCCAAAAGCCTGAATCGTATTGCAAAGGAATGACTTCCAGCTCCCATCTAACACACCTATATAATGTGTAAATTGTAACCATCAAATCAGTTGCAAACGTTGTCAAGGAAATCATGATAAGTTGTCATGACTAAATGCTGCTATACTTTAACAAATTTAAAGTATATTGTCCATATATTGACATCCATTATATTTCAGTTACTCCTTCACAGTTCCACATCAGTGTACCTCAAGCCCTGAAAAGATCCAAATGCACTGTTACTTCCATGCAAGAAAGCTCCCAACACACGAACATTATTTTTCTTCTGCTCAACTGTAAGGTGTACAAATCCAAGTGCTTCATGCAGTTAGGGTTCTTGGACATCTCCACCAGAGAACTAAGTAATAAAACCTTGGATCTGTGTGAGAGACAGGAGTGCCGGAGACAGATCTTCTCTGGCCCCTGTGTCAACAGCAACGCAAGTGCTTGTACAGTACCAACTGTGGCTACAACTTTCTTCTCACTATCTACACTCGATCCAAGAGGGCGGACGCGACCAGTCGCATGTAATACAGCTCTCGATTGTGGTGGATTTCTCACGCAAATTAATTGTGAAAGTAAGGACTTAACATCGCTTAAACAACTCAAAGTCATAGTTGTAGCTAGTACAAAGAAGAAAAACAACTCTCACGTGAAAATATGCCTCCAAATGACAAGATCAAGCAACATGGGGCCAGAGCGGCGAGGAGTCAAAGTGAGAAAAGGAAACCTTCGGGATCGCCGGGTGACTCTTTACCTCCGAAATCATCCAAGCAGACGACTCTAGAAGGTGTATTTGACACAAGCACCCCGAAACCGAACTCTAAGAGATCAGAAGCCCCCTCAACGTTGAGTCAAAATGTCCCTCCATTACAACAACAAGAAGCGGATACTACAGGTCATGATGACTCGGACTAGGATATCTCCTACCCCTCGACACTCTTCAACTTCATCAACGAAGCGTCACAAGATGTGCTTACAAGCAAGTTGGCAAGTGCGTTGATGTTACCACAACTTCAGGATAGGTTTAAACAGGCCTTTATGTTAGTTGCAAAGGACGTGGTCGAAGTTGTGCTTAGAGAACATATCGAGCCTATGAAAAAGGAGATGGAAGAGTTAAGGAGGGAGCTTAGGACTAAGACGGACGAACTAGAGCAGTACAGCCGTAGGAACTCGCTAAGAATCAGTGGACTTCCCGAGGACTTTGACGAGGACCCCTCAGACACGGAGAATTTAGGATGAACGTGTTGAAAGGCCTACATAACAGCATAGCTCCCCCAGACTAAGACAGGTGCCATCGAGTGGGAAGAAAGTTTAAGGATAGACACCGGGATATCATTGTCAAGTTCATCAGCTACTATGACAGAAACAAGGTGATCATCAACAGACGGAAGCTACGTGATACGAGAGCGAATGTTTACATCAACGAGGACTTGACAAGGCACAGAAGTCGACTGTTCAAGATGGCTCGATAATTAAAGAAGCAAGGTCGGATTGAATCTACATGGATGAGATGATGAAACTTCCCGAGGTTAATAGAGAGTCGAGCATTGGAACATTCAGTCCTGGTAACTGAGGAATCGGAGAATTGTATTGCCGATAATAAAACGTCTATTTTACTGGGACTGGTTTTTATGACTGATTATAAGCGTCTGCCCTGAATTTAAATTTCAAAGTAACGTACATTCCCTCCTGCCCCACACGCACTTGAGACATCGATAGTTTTGTACTTTTATTTAATAATTTTGAAGCAGGAAAGAAAATCAAATATTTTTTTATGTCGACGTATGATTCGAAGCCGGGACCTCCGGGTTGAGAGTCCTACGGTCTACCTGCTCGACCAAAGAGATATCCCTCCAGCCGAAGCCAGTAGGAAGACAGTAAACCTCACCCTGTCACATTCACCCCCTCCACGAAGTGACTCGCACTGTAAAAATAAAGTTGTCAATTTGACATTAAAAAAGTTGTAGTCCGACGGTGCCTGAGATGAATATACATGTTGTCAATTTGACAACCGACAACTTATTGACAACCTTTTAAAGTTGTCATTCGTGCCCGTGTATTGTCAGATAATTGTCATTGCATTGTCAAGAGGTCGTCAATATATTGCCTTATTTGACAGCGTATGTTGTCAAATCAGCAATCTACACCTGTGAACATAAATGTCTCAAGACAACCTGAATTTTAAAAAGACGATGTCTAAATGTAGGCTAGGTTTAGTTCTTACGCTGCTTCTAAAACAATTGTTCGCAGTCTTAAACAGACAAATGTTCACCTAAATGATGATACAGAGATATCGTAATAAAGTAATCAAAAACGTAGCTTTTCAAAACATAATCATAATACTATAGCATAGTATTATGAAATATAACAAACGTATAGATAACATGAAGAGATGACTATTTATTCATATAAGCAAGACATGATTATTTAATCACTGAAAGATCACGTTGAGAGTACATAACGTGACATCAGATCAAGATATTATCATAGTCTTTTTGAAGAAATTAGTGTTCACAGGTGTTGCATCAACAGCTTCATCTGAACAAATGAAAGTCTTCTCTCTGTCTTGCTTTATATCATGGCACAAGTTCAGTCTCAATGCGTTGAGTAGATCTGGTAGAACCATATGTTACTGTCAGGTTGTTTCATTTCCATTACTGAGTAGCTGCCTATTCTTGATCAATGGTGCCTGTAAATGACAAATCAGCATGTTAATATGTTATTGTTCAAGTCATTGCAAAGCATTGCATGCAAGTATTGCAAACTTTTTATTGATGAGAAGACTATGCGAATTTTAAACATCCGTGTTCAGTTGATTTAATTTTTATATCTTATTGATATCTATCACTTGCCAAAAAAACACACTATTTTTTGCACTCACCATGATAGTCGCCAGAAGACTACCCGTCTATATCAATGGTAAATGGGTATCTGAAATTTAAACAAAAATTACTTCAACACTTACTGATAATGCTGTCATGATATGAATTAGTGAAACAAATTCTTCTTACAATGGCCTGGTAGCACACGCCACTTTATGATTATGTTAAAGCTCTTATCTTCTATAGTCTGTTCTTTTTATATATACACAAACTGAAAAAGGGAAATAACTCGAAAATAATCCGTTTGAGGGGAGATAATTCAAAAATGTTGTCAATACGTTGTCAATTTGACAATGACCAATGACGGCATGCTTGACATGCTCAAAAGATGAAAAAGCAATAAATTAAGAAAATATTTAGCTGTTTGAATTTAGGAGTTCACATATGCAATATCTCAAAGCTAAAAAATGAATATGCAACTTGATATCAGCCTAAATTCTATTGTATTCTATATTTCGGTGACCAAAATCGAGTCGCCAAAATAATGAATATTTGTTTATAAAAACAATAATATGTTTGAAATAGCCTTACGAAATCATAGAATAGCATTCTTTGTTCAATGATGCTTATGGATGTTATGAATATAAGTCAAAGTACTTACTCCAATCTCTTGATTTCTTTGGATTTCGACGTTATTATGTCAGTTACGTTTTGGTTGACCTTCGAAAAAAGGGAAGTCAAGAGTCAACAATCATTTGTCCTTTTTGACAACACTCATTGTCCGACAAACCATGACAATAAATAAATTGTCAAATTGACAACATAATTTTTTCAGTGCGTCCTCGAGTCAAACATTCGAGAGTTATGCCTGTGAAAGATTTACATACAAATAAGGATTAACAAACCTATTCAGGACTTTAAGGTGGTGTGACATTAAGGAATACTCCCAGCTGACGTTGGGCGCCAAATGTAGCAGGAAAGAAAATTCAATATTTTCATGTCCACGCGGAAATCGAACCCGGGACCTCCGGGTTGAGAGTCCTACGCTCTACCTGTTCGACCAATGAAATATCCCTCCAGCAAAAGCTAATAGAAAGTAGTAAACCTCACCCTGTCACAATTTGATATGTTAATGTTGTAAGTCGATTAACTAGTTAACATCAGTTTCCAGCCACTTGTAACGTGTTCCCAAATGCCTTTCTTTCATAGCCGTTTCGTGACGTGTGCTCTTCTCACAACTACCCAGGTTTCATAAAGAACTGTGGTAATCATCAATGTCTGTCTGGTGAAGTAGAGTTTCAATGTATATATGAATCGTATATGTAAAATGATATCACTTGCAGGAAATTTACGCTACATATTGCAAGATTGAATACCATTTTCTTGATTTCTGCCATTCTCACAACTACCCAGTTTTCATAAAGAGTATATATATTAAGGCACTTCATCCACATTGCACTCAGTCCACCCAGCTGTTGGTGCCTGAGAACAGGATGTTTGATCTACGTGGTCGAGCTTAGCACTTGTTTGCTGCTTTGAAAGTGCCAATCCTTCACTGTAATGATGTAGGTAGCACTTTTAATAATGCCTTGCAAAGGGCACCATTAAATCTAGCAATTCTGACAATTTATGGTTGTTGACTTTGTCAGACATATATTGCAGGAAGACTCGCTTTTGCAGAGCATGTTTAGATTTAAATCATTCTTACTTTTTTGTCTTGGATATTTACTTGAAGATACATATGCGTCAATCTAAACAAAGATGTAGATTTCTTTTCACATTTGTTTATGGTTGTATCTGAGTATGTTGATGGTAAATGTCAGTTAGGAGTTAAGGTGTTCACATTATGACCAAGACATATTTTGCAGAGCATCTTGAAGTTTAAATTATCCTTACCTTATTTGTCTAAGATACGTAATTAAAGATACATGCGTCCAACTATGACCAAAATATATTTTGCAAAGCATCTTGAAGTTAAAATCATTGTTACCTTATTTGTCTTAGATACGTAGTTGAAGATACATGCGTCACGTTGAACAATGATGTAGATTTATGGTTTTATCTCAGTATAATGATGGTAAATATCAGTAAAAAAGTTTAATGGCTCAAATTAGGAGCTTATTGAGTTTGAAAGGTTAATTATGATGTATATTGTGAAGCATATTTGATATATCAAGAATTTAATATGTTTATATATAAAACCACACACCAAGAAATACCAAGAAAAGAAAAATGAAAGCATCAACAATAAAACTTGGTTTATACTTTTAATATTTAGATATTTACAGTGTCAAATATTGAAGATAAAAACAGTCAAATATATTGAACAAACTGAGATCTATTTTGAAAAAATATGAATTGTTGATTGCAGATGTGTTACATTGTCGGCATATTCAATTGCTGCACATCGCTATAAAACAACTAACATTAAAGGGGCAGTAGCACGTTTTTTAATAATTTCATATTTCATTTTTTTCACTGATTATTGTAAGTGAATGCTATAATATGTAATATTTTGTTAGTGTCACAAATCTTATTACACAAGCCAATCATCCATAGAGGACAAAATATGAAGATAAACACAAAATGCATTGGCGGCCATTTTGTGTGAACACCTTTAATTCATTTTGTGTAAGATAAAGGAATCGTATGGCTAAACTTTACGTTATACATTTGAATTATGAATGCTTCATTTAGTTTAAATACAATGTCTTTTAATTGGAACCATTAATTTTCATTTTCCTGACATCACCTTATATTCCCTCTAAAACGTGCTACTGACCCTCTAAGGCATGCTCTTACTTAAGCGCAAGTGGAACGAATCAAGGTTGTATTATGTCAACCAAATTTATAGTCAGGGATATTAACGAACTAAGAGATAATTGAAAATGTGTTAAAAAAAATTATAAGAAAACACAATGAAATCATTTGTTTTCAGGTTTAATTTGAATACACAGTGTGCTAAGAAATGTTGTAAAATATAAAGAAATACCTAAACATGAAACAAACAGAATAAAAAAACTGCCAAAAGAACCCTCTGTACAGACTCAGTTTCATTTGTTGATTATAATACCAATATTACAAGATTAAATGTTTTTGATATTAAAAGAACACAATGGCTAATCTAAACAATTGTCTTAACAACTACAGAGACTTTAATGCCATAAAATGGCAACAAGTGTAATCAGATGATAACATATTTGCCAGTCCCAAATAAATTATGTATCCAAAAAAATCAACAAAAATAAAAAATCTGAAAATAGGCATTATCTTAAAAGCACATCCCATATCAAGTTTCTTTGAGTTAGGTTTATTATTGTCGAGTTCTTGAAGCATAATTCTAAATAACTTCCATGGAAACTAACAGAAATATAAATCACTTAAAGTTAGAAGTACAAAAGGAATATCTACACACGTTAACAAATCCAAATACCAAGTGTGATTGAGCTAGGTCTTACAGTTATCAACTGCTGCCCCAGGAATAAAACTATTACGAATGTACAGGCAGGGGTTAAGACAAGGCTGTGCCAATATACCACAGTATGACTCACAGATTGAATAAATTAGGCAATAAAGTGAAACATATTTACAAAAATACAACATCAATGAAGTTGTTTTGAAAAAATAAAACTTCCAAAATCACAAACCTAGGATAACATTCATGTTAACACAAACAGACACAAATTCAAAAATACAAACTTTTGAAAAACAAGGCAAAATTTTACACAGCTTACATACCCCCGCTGTAAGTTCACTGCCAGTACATAACAATGGTAAAAATAAGATTAAATGTTTTAGTGCCAAAATTTCCAAAAACTTTGGTACCCTGAAATTAAAACCACAAAAAAAAAATCTGCACCATACAGGTTACATCCAAAACCAATTTGAAGTTTCCTAGTTTTCAAGTTATACTGCAGAAATGATGTCGGACGGAAGGACAGACACGCGGAGCGTTATATACACACTACGTTTTAGCAGGGGTATGAAAGCATTCACATTAACCTCTTCTTTAATCCTTGTTTGTATTGTTCTTGTCTTGAGACAAAAAGCTGTTAATTCTAGTGTATGTATTGGATATAATGTTTGCTCTACTTTGAACCAAACTTATATTTGTGTAAACCCTTTTCTGCAACTGTCACACACAGTTTATCTTCATCAACACACAGTCCAAATGGATGATTCAAACCATCCTTTTCTGTCAGAATGTCTCTGATGAAGTGTCCTGTGTAACTTATATGAACTACTTTCTGTGCTGAAAAGTAAGCCACTAGAATGTCTCCTGTACTGGTGGTTGTGATTCCATATGGAGCCTTCAGTGCTATGTCTCCAGTAGGTGTGTATGTGAATACAATGTCTCCAGACTGTGTCAGACAGATGACAGACTTCAGACCAAAGTCTGACACCAGGATATTGCCTTGTCTGGTTACATGTATGTAGTGGGGACTTCTGAAGCTATTTTCTATTGTAGGAAGTGTTGTGAAGGTCTTCAAGATGTTTCCCTGCATATCAATCATATCTACAGAGGGTGGAGACTCTGAACAAGCCACCAGTGTTGATTGATCCAGAGTAGAGAGACCCCAGTAGTTCTTACTTGTCTGTATAGTTAAAAGTAGTTCCAGGTCAGGAGTCACAGCGACAATGATGATGTGTTTTTTGTTGGGAAGAGTTACCGCCAGATCTTTCTCACCAATGACTGCTATACACCAAGGGGAACCAGGCAATTGAAGTATACTGGAAGTATGCTGTTTACCTCTTTGGTGAACCGATTTCAACATCTTTGCACTGTAATCAGCAAACACTGTTACTTTCATATCCGAAACGATCATTATAACAACATCCCTCACGTTACAGCTATCAGTTCCAACTACTTTAGCATCAATGACTTCATGTAGTATCGGTGTTGCTGTCAGATCGATTGTGTTACCATCGATCCTCACATCCATCTTTTGTTTCTTCAAAGTAGCAATATCATGGATGAAGTTGATATCAGCTATTTAACTTTTGTCCTCTCCCTGAGTTTATATGATGTCTGCTACAGCTTTTCTGAAACTTGAAACATGAATATTTACGTAAATGTGACAACATAGTTGTTGATAGCGATATAAGATATAAGAATTCCATACCGTTATCTTGATTTGTGAGAGAGTGTATATTTTATCAAGTGGGGCAGCCAGGAATGAAATTGATTACTTTTCTACAGACGTAATATTACAAAACTAGTTTTTTTAAGGTTAACAGGTTTGAGTTATTATAAAAAAAAATCTAATTTGAACCAAAGTCGAATACCATTGTCAGAATTGGCAAAACCCAGACGAGAAATTATATACTGAAACACTAGTACAAATGTAAAAGTTAGAAGTATACAACAAGTTATCCAACTACATGTAGATGTCGGGGCCACATTAATCATCCTCATCATCCATCCATCAATGATCCATCAACCATTGATGGTGAAACTTCAATAATGATTGTCCAATTATCTATCAATCAACCATTGAACACTCAAGTAATCATCCATCAATCAGTTTTCATTCATTCCGCGATTAGACAGGCATTGATGAATCATTCATCGTTTACTAGTTAATCATTATCAAACTTTAAATAATCATTTCTCAATCACCACACTCAGTCGTCAATCATTAATTTTCATTTACAAATCACACATTAATCAATCGTTAATCAATCGATCAATTGTCAATTAATCAACCCCCCCCCCCCCCCTAAATCAATACCGAGTGACCCCCTTGTTCTTACAAAACATTCCCCCTATCCTTGAATATACTATTGAAAACTATTTCGATTGAAAAAATGTACCAACATGTTAAAATGTACAAATAACGTGAAATATGGCACCACACGTTTTTGTACAGTGAGATTATATTTTCACTTATACCAAATGCTTGAATAAACTTCTTACCAAATCCAAAATTCAATGAAATACTTACAAGGAAATTGATGTACTCATAACTAGACTATGAATGAGTGATGTTCCCAGCAGGCACACAACGTCGAATCGACGTTGGATTATAGTTTAGATGTGGTCGCGACGTCGTTCAACTTAAAATAGACGTTGTTTCAACGTCAGTAATTTCGACGTCGATAAAGACAACGTTGCTTCGACGTTGTTAATTTCGACGTTGATTTAACGACGTTGTTACAACGTCGGTATTTTCGACGTCGATAACAACGACGTTGCCCCGACGTCGATAATTTCGACGTTGACTGAACAACGTTGTTTCAACGTCGGTTATTTCGGTTAAGGTGGCGTTCTTTCGACGTCGAGAAAATGAAGATACACAACGTCGTTTCAACGTTTCTATTTCCGACGTCTATGTATTTGAGATTTATGTTGATAAATGACCTTACGTTGTTCCGATTTTACAACCTACGAATTATATCAGATGAAAGCACGTCTGTCTCTTGTGAAACTAAAGATTTTCGTTTGTTAGTTGATCATTCATTAAAAACGCGAATAAGTGTCTGTTAAAATTGTGTGATATTCGCCTTTAAACTTGTAAAGAGCGCCCCGTTATGAAAGGACTAACTAAATTACTGTTAGTAACAACTAACAGATTGCGCGACAAGAAAGGCATTTTTTCAAGGATATCGTATAGAAAATATTTTTTCTTTATGTAGAGTCTAGAGTTGTTTTCCTTTATAAAGTTTAACCTGTTCCATTCCTTTTATAATAAAGCTTTTTCGAATTACCAATAAAATGTATAGATATGAAGTCATTTTCAAATATAGTTACATAAATTAATGTAAAACAGTCATTAATCTATCAATGAATAAATGAATAAATATACCGTTTTAAAAGCATTGTTTCGTGAATAGGCTAGCACTTGAAAATTCAGGAACAAATTCGTGATCACTTTATTCATAAACAATATTTGCCGATAATTTGTTTCCCTAAACGGCGTATGAACTGAAAAAAAGTCATTTTTCTTATATTCCCGACGTTACTTTGTTCGCCAACAAGCATACCACATTTTCGCGCCAGCACAAATGCTGATGACGTCATAGTTTCAACTATTACGTCACAATCTTAGTACTTTCGTCGCCATGTTTGTCGGTCGATGTAAGGGGAAATCAACGTCCTGTTAGATGTTATATCGGATCACGATTCGGGTGCACTGACATCGCTCTACTATTTTGAAATGGTAAGTATTTCCCTTGATCTATTAAACTTTCCATCATTGAGTTTCAATTACACTAGACACGTCAAAATTTGAACGCATCTCGTTGACTTCTGTTGGCCTAGGCCTAGTGCCAATGCAACTGTAGATCTAGTACGATTATACATTATTATAGCACTAATATTAAACTATTATTTGAAAAATAGCATTTGTTTAATTAGTTAAGTGAGTCACGATGATTAAAGAAAGTCATAGGTTCAAAACTTCTGCTGTCATTCAACTTGTGTCCGCAACATTGTTGAACTCCGTACAGTGTTGTGGCATAGCATAAAGTGCTTGATACCGTAACCGGTGTTGCACGGAGCTCGTAAAGTATTCGATCAGCTGTTTAGGAGTTCATTTGGTTCAGAGCGTTCACTGTACGTGTACAGTTTCGTTGTTGTTCAGTTTTGATTAATAATTATCTACTCTGAGCATCAGCTTGAATGAAACAGCAGTTGAATTGTTATCATAGAGTGGCAATGAGTGCATCATAATCAGCGCTGTCCCGTATTATTTTTGTAGGAAAAAGATCATGAAAAGGGTTGTGTTTAAACCGGGTAGATTGGCAATCATCTCAGTTTAAAACTATATAATTTTGATCAATTATTTGAATGACTCCGTCACTTGAACTATGATCACGTCATAGAAAGATATGGCTACTTACGTTTAATACGTTAGGGTTGTTGTAATAGTGTTGTTCCCATATTGCGTCATATTCATGAACGACATCAAATATTCACATATCATACTATTTGGACATTTATACATGTACATGTAGGCCTACAGTATTGATGTAATTGGTATTCAATAATAATAACTGAAATATCATTTGCCAAAAGTATAAATTATACGCCCGTATTTAAGAACAAGAAGGGCTCAGGCGGAGCTATATTAAATTGATTTTATTTTCATTGTTAACTTTATTAATTTTGTATCAGACTAATCATATTATTATGTTCAAATATGACGGAATGATGGCATACCACATACTTTTTTCTGAACTGTTGATGGATGAAATTCGTTTTCAATTGTTTATTTCCTTGCAAAACACAATATTACCAGTGACCAGACCATCTTATATTTTAATGCATGACAGTTTAGCATTATATCTATATGACTAAGATTGATATCAACTCACTTAAGCAGCAAAGTTAAGCTTGAACCGACATGTACGATTCATTGTATAATTATAATGTGTATATATACAAATTAATTTTACATCTTTTCACTGTGACTTCCATTTCATTTATGTTTTAAGGAATCCACGAATCAAGAAGTGTTTTAAAGAAATGTGTTAGGATAGTATTGTTTATATTTGAATATAATACATGAATATTATAAATTTTTCTCAGAGTCTGCTGATTGAGAGGGAGGAGAGAGCTGGAGACTGACGAAGCAGAGGAGATACATGCACGTGCTTCTGGGAGTTGATCTGTCAAACTACCCTCAGGTATGTATATAGTGTATACTGTTGTAAATGCCATTCCGATGATTCGACATTCATTTCATTTTTATTTTACCAGTTTCAAATGTTAAATAAGTTAACAATTAAACAATAAATCAGTTACAATGCACACAAAAGTCATTCAAGGCAGGATTCAAAAGAGCACAAGTTATTAGCACATATTTGATAAGGGGTCGACATATACAATTTATGTGATTGATTTTTCACTTCATTTACTTTTATCTTTCTTTTGTACAGAACTTTGCTGATGGCCAACAATGTGAAGAAACATATACAAGAATACATGATAAGACTGCTTTTCATAGAAATGTATAAAAGATTAATAAACATTTATGTAATCATTATCTCGGTTTGTTTTTGACTTGTTAATTTGTTGGTTGAATTTATACAGCTATTCCCGACGATATACCATATTTTTTTTATGATACGATTCCGGTCTCTATGATTCTCTGCAGTGTTATATACATTGAAAAACGTCTCTCATCATATCTATTCAACATCATTAGAAATGGGATTAACTTTTTACCAACGTTGCAGCAACATCGTATCAACGTTGTATCAATGTTAAAGCCATGTTGTATCGACGTTGATGTCGCGTTAAAAATACGTCAATAAAACGTTGTTTCAACGTTGATACAATATCGTATATACGTCGAGACAACGTTATACCAACGTTGTTGCGACGTCGTATCTATTAACGTCATTTCTACGTCGAAACAACGTCAGATTTCGACGTCGCGGCAAATTTCAAATCCAATCAAAATTCGACGTCAATTCAACGTTGATAAACGACGTTGTTTCAACGTTGGTTCAACGTTAAAATGCCTGCTGGGTTGTAGCAGAATATTTTGATAACAATTTCATTACAACTCTGGTAGAGACTCTGATCACACTTTAACATTCACTGATAGCACGGGTTACCCACTCATATAGACCCTCAGTGTCCCATATGCAGACATGTCAAATGTGATGTGTTACGAAAAACTCTCAACGGACATTGAAGTAAAACAATATGTAGAACATCACACGAACTATCAGCCCTGGTTTTAGTTAACATTTAATCATAACAAGACCCACTCATGTAGACCCTCAGTGTCCTATATGCAGACATGTCAAATGTGATGTGTTAAGAAAAACTCTCAACGGACATTGAATTATAACAATATGTAGAACATCACACGAACTATCAGCCCTGGTTTTAGTTAACATTTAATCATAACAAGACCCACTCATATAGACCCTCAGTGTCCTATATGCAGACATGTCAAATGTGATGTGTTAAGAAAAACTCTCAACGGACATTGAATTATAACAATATGTAGAAAATCACACAAACTATCAGCCCTGGTGTTGGTTAACATTTGATCATAACAAGACCCACTCATATAGACCCTCAGTGTCCTACATGCAGCCATAGCAACCGTGTCTTAAAACAAACTTTCGAAGGTTGTCGAACATTGAAGACTAAAGATATGTGAACATCATATGTGAAATATCAACAAACTCTCTGAAACATTGATATACACTAATTTCAAATTCAACATAAAGCAATAGGCAAACAAAAACAGAAACGGGATGACGAAAAAATTCACACAAGGAAGTAAACATTCTCAGCTGTTTTAGCTTATAAAGTAGACTAAACAGCCGTTTAAACATAGAGCTAGGTAAACACGACTGTTATAGAAGAATAAATACCTCACATGAAAAGTGTCCTCACCTTCAAACACTGTTCTTTCCTCTTAAACCACACAAATCAATCCTTCTTGTTGTTACGGCGATGAGGCTCTAAAGGAGTTGCTTCGTGCTTCGCAGTTTAACATTATTAACAACACAACAGACATTATCACCGCGATTATCTAAAGATTCTGATTGATCAAATTATGATATTCTTAGCATCCGTCTCTGTTTGATAACAGGAATCGGTTCACCTTGTTGTTGTATGTAAATAGTGCCTATTTCCGTTAGAGCTATGAACACAGGAATCAGCCTATCTTGTTGTACGTAAATGCGGCAAACGAGACTCTAAAGGGGTGGGGTCATGCTTCGCATTTATGCAACATACAGTCACACACACACCGATGACTTGTTCTCAATGAACAAGTGTACAATCTAACTCATTCATATTATACATACATGTCGATTAACACTTGTTTTATCAAATTTGATTTTGAAATAATGATTTATTTTTAATTTGATAATTTCTTTCAATTTTAAAATCATTCATATATATTTTTTGTCTGATGATTATCATCAGGACTTGTCAAATGTTGTGTACGAAGTAAAACACTTAAAACATTTGAAATTTAAATTTATACCTAGTTGTGTTCTTGTGTACTTCTTTGAAGCTAATTGTATAATCATTTGAATGTAAATATTATTTTCATTATTGTAAAATGATTTGAACATGTGTTCGAATATCAATGTTATTTCAAAACCTAACATAAGAGTTTGTATATTTGTTTTCAAAATAATGTATCTATTATTATTATTATACAATTTAAAAGGCTCTGTTTTCAATAATTTTAAATAATTCAATAATTTCCATACGGTATAAATAATAAATGGGAACGTGTATTCCCATATCAGTATATTTTGAAAATGGGAAACAGAGCTGTTACTTTGTTTTACACTTAAACGGGCAGTAGCACGTTTTTTGTTATTTTATATTTAAACTTTTTCACTGATAATTGTAAGTTAATGTTAAATGCATTATTTTGACAGTGACAAAAAAATTCATTACACAAGCTCAAGCATCCAAAGTCAGAGGACAAAGTATGAAGATTTACATAAAATCAAATGGCGGCCATTTGTTTTAACACCTATAATTCATTTTGTGTAAGTAAAAGGAATTGCATGGCTTAACTTTACGTTATATATTTAAACTTTTACTGCTCCATTTAGTTTAAATACATTGTTTTTCAATTGGAACCATTAATTTCCATTTTCCTGGCATCACCTTATATCCCCCCTAAAAGCGTGCTACTGCCCCTTTTAATTTGTATATTTTCATTTTTTCCCTGATAACTGTACATTAATGCTAAATATTTCATATTGATAGTGTCAAAAATCTCATTACACAAAGCAATCATCTACAGTCAGAGAACAAATTATAAAGATTCACATAAAGTCCATTTTTGTATAAACACCTTTAATTCATTTCGTGTAAGAAAAGAAATCGCATGGCTGAACTTTACATTATGTGCTTGATTTGTTACATGTTCTGCTTCATTAGCTTAAATACATTGTCTTTCAATTGAACCATTTATTTTTATTTTCCTGACATCACCTATTATTCTCCCTAAAGACGTGCTTCTGCCCCTATAACAGCTCTATTTGAAGTTGATCTAGCCTACTTGGAGATTTTAAGAGCGCTTCAAGCAGAACTGATGTGGCGCTGGGTAACTTAAAGTAACACAGAGTATGTTGATGGGATCACATATATCAAATTTTGAAATCGATGTTATTACATCGGGAACCATTAACTGTTACTGAAAATCACAAGGTCAGTCGCTACATTTGAGCGAAAAAATGGCCATTCAAAGTCGGGATTTTGATCGAAAACCGGACAATGTGGCTCGAGTGGTAAACGCTAATTCGCCAAACGTAATTCTAAACCTTAGCAAAAGCTGACAGGAAGATATATTCGATTCGATAGTGTATATAAGGTATTGTAACTAATAGGTAGGTTACTTGGATGCATAATTTCGACTATTACACACATTATAGATCTTTATCCGATTGTTTATGAAATCAAGCATTCTTTAGTATTAACCATAAATTGATATCTTTGCAGGTTCAGTGATCAGATATGAACTTCAATCAGCACATTAGATATTTTGCAACTTATCAAAACCAAATAAAACTTTAAGAAAGATAATCAGTGTCTCTTTAATTATAATTGCATTGTCAACTCAATACAATACTCAATGCAGTAAGAATTGCACAATAAGAGAAATATGCAAAACTTTATGTACGTAACATATTTATTTAAAGGGGCAGTAGCACGTTTTTTTAAATTTTTATATTTTTAATTTGTCATTGCTAATTGAACGTTAATGCTAAATCTATTATTTTGATAGTGTAAAAAGTCTCATTACACAAACCAATAACTTGTACGCAAAGAGGGGTAATTGGGTTTGAGGTAAACCCCCGTTAAGTCTTCCAGGGCTTGTAGTGTATTTATTGGAACGAAAGCGCTGGTTTATCGAGGATGATGTTTGCAGGCAGAAGATGTTCGCAATGTATAGCCTCAAAAGTGTTTCGCGCTATTCCTTGCAATGCTACCAGCAGCCGTGATGTTAGTGAAATACACTTGAAAGCGACGCTAAACCCTCAATCAACTCACCTAACCATTACATGCAAATTATGCATATGTTAGCGATAAACATTAGAAACGATTGAGACTTGAAATTATCATTCAGAGAATGAACAAAAGATTTTACGTTATAAGAAAATACTAAATGGTACAAAATCATCGTAATTGTTAGTTCAAATAACTCTAGCAATTGATTATGAGGCAAACGTAATTCTTTCGTAGTCCTTTCAAATGTACATATTTGTAAATAATATAATAATAATAATAATAATAATAACACTTTATTGTCCTCAGTAAATACATACATTGGAAATTTTTCTTGTGCCGAAGCACCCGGCAGCCACAGTGCAGCGCCAGTTAAATCGTTGTTCTGCCTTTACAATGCTGAGTGTCAAGCAAGACAGCAACAACTCCCAACTTTTAACGTCTTCTGGTATGACGCGACCGGGAATCGAACCCCGGTCTTCCGGGTGACGAGCGGACACTCTACCACTGAGCTACGCCCCCGGTATACCACGGGAATATCCAATATGTTGAGACTTTACATGCATACCTATGTATGAAATTAAAGAAGTTTTAATAAGTTTTTTTTAATATAAAATATAACCTCTAGATCTTTAGGCCTAATTGATAGCATATTCATTTAATGAATATACCAATTGACTTTAAGCTTGACGCAGTTTCAATCACAATTGTTTTTCAATATTCACTGATGTCACCCAACGAGCAATGAGACGCGAAATGCACGTGCTTCTCGTGAAGTTGATGGAAATGCGGCCATGTTTAAAATGACATCTGTAAATCAAATGTAGACATGTTGATTTTTTAGAGGAGGGGTTAACTTTGACATTTTTTTCAATGGACTAGTTTTTTGTTCAGTCTCTGCTTTAAAAAAACGCCAGAGGGTGATCTATTGAGTTATTTTAACTATAAACTGCATAAAGGTAATTTCACCTTGGAAACTGATTTATTTCCATCCTTTATATGAAAACACCAATGGTAACAGTAATAGTTATATCTACTGTAATGATGGTTAAATCTACAGTCTCGACCACATGTCTTTTGTTAATTGATAGATCAACATAATTCGATAACAAATACAAATAGCCCATGCTTGCTAAATAAGTAAATGATTAATACCGAGCGAGATTCGATTTATCTCCAAGTTGTTCATTCTTCTATTATGAGTGAAAGAAAACATGTAGTGAACTTCTCTAAATAGAGATGTTTTAACTTATCACACTGTGAACACCCATGAAGAAGGATGCCGGGCGGAATGACCTAGTATTACGTGATAATCTGCTCTTTAAATTATCATAGCTACTTGTACTGTCGTGCATTGTAAAACATATAAAACTCCTTCAAATTGTCCATGTAATAAACGTTTATGAAAAGTGTACTTCCATCGGGGAATAAAATGTCAATACTAGTATTGTTTGATAGCAGTTGATTTGATGACAGTTTCAATAGTGTAGCACTTTAAGCGCCGACTCACTCACTCACTCATCAGTGCGTTGAGTTAGGTAAAACACGAGAAAATCGTGCTACACGTTAATAAGGGACGAAATGTACATTCGTAGCACTTGACAGTAGGAAAGCGTTGTTTCAGAGACTCTGTTTCTGTGTCTCTTTCTCTCATCATCATATGTGATAAACAAGACTGAATGCAAATACTCAAATGGACTGACCAAAGTTTGGAAATACGTGTATCCATTTTCTGCAGAAGATACTCTAAGGCCGTACATTTCTGTAGGAAATGAGCACTCGTAGCGCTATACAATAAGGCGCTATCTCTCTTATATTTTAGTTGATAAAATCGGGAACAAAACATTGATCACCATTAATTAATGAAAGAGAAACTCGTTTATTCATTGTATGGAGAAATACTACAGCTACATTATTGTAGGTAGTTCGGATAAAAACTCAAAATCAATGAAACATAGCTATTATACTTTTTCCTGACCAAAGAAGAGATCATCAGAACACAATTTTTTTTACCGACATTGAAAGGGGAAATTGGCTTAATTGACCAAAAACATGTTTATTGTTGGCTGTTGTTTACAGTCTTTCGACTGCATGCAGATATGCCCAACCCCAACACTGTTTGACCCTTAACTGCATATTCAAATATGTGTGTCAGAAGAGAAATGAGTAACGAACCCGGATGGTTAAAGGGGCCAGTCATTTTAAAGGGAAAATATTCTTTAGAGTATTTCATCACAAATCCCTCTAATTATGAAGATCAACAGATAAGTATTTACTGTGATTTACATCTCGTAACACTAAAATGTGTCATACATGTCCTCTGTAGTTCAATGGTATGAAGGAACTGTAGGCAAATTAAAATTTACTAATGGCATACATTACATTGGATCGTGGATTCCAAATTCCACAATTAAAACATGTTAAAATATAATTGACAATGAATACTAGTATTTAGCATTCAAAACGTTTCAATTGTATTGTTGATTTTGCTATACTACGTTAGAGATCTAAAAGGGCTATACTTCGGGATACCTTTCATCTGATTATTTAGACCAGACTTACATATAACCCTTGTCCAGAAACGTATTTCTAACTTTTTAACAATAATTATAGAAAACACTAATAATTTTCGATAATCCAAACAACATGTTTGTGTAATTTGCATATTTCCATTCCAACAGACAATAATGTTGAATTCAGTTAAAATATCTCTGCCTTCACCGAAAAGATCCCTAATTTGCATAACAATTTTGACAATGTGAGAAATATCATCTCCCAAAATTGTTTTACAATTTTTATTTCACCTTTTATATCTTCTTGGTTTTAACATAGTTGTGGCATTTTTTTTTGCAAAATTTCGAAAAGGATAAATAAAAAATTAGAAATTATAATGATGCCATTGTTTCACAATGCTTAAATAAATGGTCCCAATCCAATAATATTTCTCCACGAAAGATTAGAACAAATGCTATGGCTCGATGCTGCTCATAAGTTATAACATAAAAGTCAAATACTTCATTTTTTTAAAATAGATGACCCGATAGTTTGGCGTACTCTCTATCCAATGTGTCATGTTATATGACTTGATCGCTTTGTTTACAAACATCAGACATGATCACCTTTGAGTACAACAGTTTTCATAATCATTACGATGTTTTAACACATCAATGTCCAATGCACACAACGAATATTCAGCCAGCGCACGGCAAAACACATATGCACAGGTCTGAGAATTCTGCATATCATTAGGTGACGTCATCAGGATCAAATTTCATATGACAATGGGAGATGCGCATAAGTAGTCCGAACTTCTTAATAAATGATCAATAAATCCGTACATTTTACACAGAAGCCTTTTCCGTACAGTATCTTGTATTTCCGCACACCTACCCAATCAAACTTTTATCTTTTAGAAATGAACTGAGCTGTGTAAGTTATGTTAACTAAATTAACCTTGTAGATGTAAGTTACGCATTTCTGCTTTTATAGACCTAAAGAGACCCCAACGTTGTTTTAAAACATGTCTATTATTATCACCATATAGTATAAACTGTGTTGATGTATTTAATATACGTGGCGGTGCGATCTAACAACAGAGAATGTGAGTGCCCGATATTTCAGGTCGTCCTGAAATACAATAGGACTCTATCATATAGGTGACAACATATTGTTCATAAATTTAAAAAAAACCGAACATTTTTGCACATGTTTGAAATATCTACTCTTATTGTTTAGCGAAAATTCGAAATCTTAAATGTCTCTCACTCTCACTGACCACTTCGAACCACTATTTATTATCTTTAATTTGAGATATTTTCAATTTACATCATCATCACCTGTGAGCTATAATATAAAATCAAGTAATATGCCTTGTCTTTTTAAAATGAAACGATTTATTTCCATTTTCGATGCGGATTATCCCAAAATATATACGTTCTACAAACCCATCTATCATCAATTCCCAAACTAGACGTACTTGTGATTATGATGAGCCAATAACATACAGTTTGTGATAAAAACTGCAGTTGCGCGAGAAGAAACAAAAATGGTATAATTTAGAAATATAGGCAAGAAATTGACCTTGCTGAGTTGCTTCCCTTTAATCACTGGCTCTAAGCCGTGGTTGGATCAATCTCAACAGATGGTGGACATATGAGTTACAGAACGCAGTATGATACAAGCTTCATGCTGGTCAAGTGTGTGTTTAGAGTTGTAAGGTGCTGCTGTTATTTTCTGCATCAAGAGGGATGACAGTATTCGATCTTTGAATATGAACATCTAACAGACGGACATTAAGATATTTTCACAACATTTAAAGAGAAAAAGTACTATAAAAAGTCTTCATGAAAAACATTAATACAAATGTTACGACAAACTTGTAGATATAGAAAGTGTATATACATATAACATTATACATAGATTTATGTAAAACATATGTAAATATACAAAGGATTAAACAGTTAAAAATGGCACACAAACTTTAACCCACTTGTAACCGATTATGTATTAAGGATATTAAGGGTGTGCATCGGCCGATATAATTCTATTGACTTAGCTATATATGACATTCAAACACGTGATTTACTTCTTAAAATTGATATATTACATCAAATTTAAAAACAAAACTTTTCCATATTTCAATAAAATTTTACATTGAATATGCAAATCAAATTAGAAGATCGATATGCACGTTTTCTAAAAAGTCGTTGTAATGTTAACCTTATCGTCAATTGAGAAAAAACCCATTAAGATTAATTAAGTAATTAAGTTACTTCATTTCACTGTGGATGATTGTATAAAGCGACAAGGAAAAGCAATGGTTACACTGAACAGCTGCTTTTCCAAACTGTTCACTTCTATTCTGACAGATAGATTGACAGCCTGGGCAGACAAATATAAAGCATTATCTGATGTTCAGTTTGGATTCAGGAAAGGTCACTCTACTGTGGATGCGATTTTTGTTTTACAATCAATTATACAGAAGTTCATTAACATGAAAGAGAAATTATTGTGTTTATTTGTAGACTTATCTAAAGCCTTCGACAGCGTGTATAGGAACGGCTTACTATGCAAATTATTCAAGCATGGAGTTAAAGGCAAAATGTGGTCTATGATAAAATCCATGTATAATGAAGTAAAATCATGTGTGAAAGTAAAGTCAAGCTTTACAGAATTCTTCAGCATTGGAGCTGGAATAAAACAAGGAGAAGTCATGTCTCCGCTGCTCTTTTCCTTTTTCATGGAGGATCTAGAACAGGAACTACAAACGTGCAGCAACGATGGAATAATCATTGACTATATAAATATATTCCTAATTCTTTTTGCAGACGATATGGTACTGTTGTCGCGAACACCGAGAGGACTTCAGAACTTGTTAGACTCCCTGCACAAGTATTGCAAAACATGGGGGCTCACTATCAATGTTGAAAAAACAAAAATCATGGTTTTTGAGAAAGGAAAGAAATCATCAATGCAATATCAATGGTCAATTGGAGATAAGGAATTAGAAAGTGACAACATTTAATTATCTTGGGAATATAATATCAGCTAATGGACGAATCAGTATATGTCAAAAGTCATTAGCCGGAAAAGGATTGACAGCACTAAATATTCTTTGTGCTTATCTGCGTACAAGTGGATTTACACCAAGAACATCATGTCAACTTTTTGATTCGTTTGTCTCAAGTACGATGAATTACGGATGTGAAGTCTGGGGAATAACCTACGCTAGCGAAATTGAGAGAGTACACCTGAAGTTCTGCAAGAGGATCCTAAAAGTATACTCACGTGCAAAAGAAACGTCCCCAAACATTTTTTATTTGTAATTTTTTATCTAATGACATTGAACCTAACTCAGTGTTAGGAATAGGTCACATAAACACTCAAGTTGATGACATGACCACAAAAGGACAATAAATGCACGTTTTTTTACGAGAAAAATGATTTTAATCAGTGAAATTTCCTAAATGCACATAAAAATACCCGTATGGTCTTGGGGTATAAAGCCCCCGCCAAAATGTTTTTGGGCATCAGTTACATCATGTTGACAACAAGAACATGCCGCAATTAACTTCAAAGCAGAGAGGTTGAGCAAAGTGGATGCTATGTCGCTAGAATCTTGAACTGCTCGAAGCAAACAATTGGTAGGCTGTTGATGCATTTTGGACAGACTGGCAGGACAATAAACAGGCCAAGCTGCCACATGATGAAAGGTGACCACCCCCATTGTAGACAGACATTTACGGGTGCTGCCCCTGAGGAACAATTTCCTGACTGTGACGTCATCAGCTGCACACAGCCTGAATCATCGAATCAGCAGATGGACAGTGACCAGACGACTGCGTTTACACGACATTTGAGCAAATCGACCTCTCAGAGCAATGAAGTTAAAGCATCAAATTTGACGTCGAATACTGGCTTTAGGGAGTACTGTTCGTCAATGTTGTGAATGTCTTGGCCTAGCCAGCAAGATCTCCGGATATGTATCCAGTAGAGCATCTTTGAGGCTACCTCAGGCGACGTATTCGACAACGCCAACAGCCTCCACTGACAGTGCAGGACTTGAGTCGTGTTTTGCAGGGGAAATGGCACCATATCCATAGTCGTGTTATTAGGCGATTTATAAACCATGTCCGCGGTCGTGTTGCGTTACTTGTTGCATCACAAGGAGGCCACAGCCGATATTATGACGTTTAAGTAACTGAAGCAGTGTGATTTGTGTTTTGACAGGTGATCGAATACCGGACAATACACCCCTAGTCAACTAATCATCTTGTAAAACGGTAAAAAAAATGTCTTTATGTTTCACGAACTCTTGCAATTTGATAAATATACAACAAGTTAATAATAATAAATGGCAGAATATACAAGTGTTTTGAGATTTGCTATTTATAGTTTGAAAACGTTTGGGGACGTTTCTTTTGCACGTGAGTTTACATACCAAAGCTTGTAATGCAGCAGTATACGGAGAATTAGGAAGATACCCCCTCTACATAAATAGATTTGTTCGGGTCGTGCGCTACTTTCTCAAGCTCTCAAATACGAATAATGCTATTTTGAAGTTGGCCTTTAGAATAATGCTAGAGAATTGTACTAACGGTATACAAAATTGGGCTTCCTTTGTAAAAGATGTACTATTCAAAAATGGTTTTGGTTTTGTGTGGTTGAACCCCTCAATTGTAAATCCACAAGAATTTTGTAATGTGTTTAAACAACGTTTGATCGATGAGTTTTTGCAAAAATGGAATTGTGATATTAATAACACTTCGAAACTCGAGGTATATTCTAATATTAAGCAAAGTTTTTCATATGAACCATATCTAAACAGTGTTCCTCAATGTCTATCATTTTACATCACTCGTTTAAGGATTCCTTGTCACAAGTTGAAAATAGAAGTTGGGAGATACTCAAATGTGGATAGAACATGACGTTTATGTGATTTTTGTGTTAAGCAAGGTATTTATGTTATTGAAGACGAATATCATTTCGTTTGTGTTTGTCAAAAGTATCATGTAAATAGAGTTAAATATATTGATAAAATTTATTGGGAATGTCCATCAAAATATAAATTATTTCAGTTGTTACAATCTCAGAATAAAATCACTCAGTTGTACTTAGCTAAGTTCATAAAACAAAGTTTATATTCAATATCATTTTGAAATGTCCTGCCATACTCTGATTGTAAATGTGTTTTGTAATGTTGACGAGGGACTCTGTGAGCTCAAGTCACTAAATTGAATAAACTTCTGTTCTGTTCTGTTCTGTTCTGTTATAATCTGACCTACAACGTAATCTCACAACAATGGCCTGAATCACAAGAAACACGTGTTTCTCATTAAGGATAGACCGTGAACAAAGGATGCACTTATAGATGAGGGATTAGTTTTGCGATTTTAGGTCCCTGATTACCAACGTTTTAACACACGATTTAAAGGCAACATATAAGAATCAACTTTTCACCAAACATGTTTTGCCATTAATTCTTTCATTTAGAAGAAGAAGTTTATTTCAGTTTGTAGGCCATCGGCCCATTTACAAAATACAACAATGATGATATAGTATACAATACAATGGCAATATGAACTGTCAATGTACAGTAGATCGACATTGAAGGGCTGACTTAATAAACTTAGCGCAATTCAGTAGAAGTACCATATCATTAGAAGTCAAAAGCTTTATCAATTTACAATTACCTGGTAATGTATTCCATGAAGGTAAATATTTCTCCCGGAGTAATGCATATTAATTACATTAAAAAAGGAAGTGTACCTCGTTTTCAGTACTTCCGCTAATACACATCTTACAAATAATATCAGAGCCAACAGTTTCTTTCCATATAGTGTTTCATCTTAATGGTAATGCATTAAATCTTAGTAAACATAGATATCTCCTTAGGTCTCTTACCTTAATTCTCAAAATGCAATAATCTACAGGAAGAGATAGTATAATGCTTTTGAAATGTACAAGTCTTGATGAGTTCATAATATTACCACTAATAGTTTGTTTTGAGCAATCAATTAACCTCTGCTTAAACAATGCTAGAAATGATGATACACAGCCAATGTCCTGGACAAGCCAAACATAACCAAATCCATAGCCATTTAAAAGCTTACGTATATTTGAAGCCCAAGTAATCCGACCAACAGAATCTAATCTAAGCATATAATTATAACTTTGTTTAGGGTAACGATCATCAGACATTCTTAATAACTTACACCAAAATGTGATACATTTAAAATAATAATCCTCATTCATACTGTATCTTCCACATTCAGCTAAGGCTGCATTACTTGACACATGTTTACCAACACCTAAAACAAACTTACAAAAATTATTATGAAATTTATCAACAACATTTCTTTCCTGATAACCCCAAATTTCTGCTCCATACAACAAAATTGGTTTGATTTTACAATCAAAAAGTTTAAATAATACATAAACAGGAATATTTTTAAATTTGTACTGTAATTGTTTAATAACTAATAATGCTTTACTGGCCTTTGCAACTAATGTCTTGGTACAAACGATCCAAGACAATCTTGTTGAAAACATGATTTCAAGATAATTATAATATGTTGCGGTTCTTAATTGTGCACCATCAAAAAACCATTTTTCATAAGAACGGAGATAACCACCATTTCTGAACACTAAAACCTCCGTCTTATCCATGTTGACTTGCAATCCCCATGACAAAATTTACATAATATATCGATTTTCCTCTGCAGGCCAACCACACTATCATCAAAAATACATAAGTCATCAGCATACAATAATAACAATAACTCTAAATAATCTTCACCAATAAATATACCTCTAAGCTTCGAAGATTCTAACATAGTTTGAAATTCTGAGATAAACATTGAAAATAAAAACGGACTTAGGACACAACCCTGTCTTACACCGCTTAAGCAATCAAAATACTCTGTCATAGAGGTGCCGGATAATCTAACAGAAGCCTTTATTTTAGAATACATATTTTTTAAAACTGACAACAACTTCCTATGAACACCTTTTTTCATAACTGAAAACCACAACAAATTTCTATTAACCGAATCAAAAGCTTTTTTAAAATCCACAAACAGACAGAAAAATCTACCTCCACTTTTAGATAAATATTTTTGCACAATACATTGTAAAGTAAAAACATAAGTCAGCAAACTGCTGCAGACGTTGATTTACAATATAACAGAAGACCTTTCCGAAAGAATCCATAAGGGATATACCTCGATAATTATCTACACAGTCATAACGACCTTTCTTATGGAGTGGAACAACCAAACCTTTACACCAATCAGTAGGAAAATGCCCAGTGGACAGAATATTATTGTACAGAAGTAATAAATACGGGATAAGAATATCGCCACAACTCTTGATCATCTCTGCTAAAACACCATCCGGACCTGCAGCTTTTCCAAGCTTAAGACCTTTTATGGCCGCTTCAACCTCTTCCTGTGTAATATCAGAGTTCAGAATATTATTGGCATCATCATTATTACAACTTCCGCAAATTGTCTCGTCATGATTATCCAAAACACCTTCAGCATGATCAATAATATCATTGTCTAAACATACATCTGTTAAATTGAAAACACTCTGGAAATAATCGAACCAGCTTTTAGAACTAATATTCGAACTTTCTACATTTGCCTTACTTGTAAAATTGCGAAGTTTTCGCCAAAATGACTTACTATCCCCAGTGCTATCAACCAGCTGATGAATACAAGAATCTTCATACTGTTCCCGCTTCTTACGGCATAAAGATCTATAATTATTCCTTAGTTTACAGAATTCCTGCAAAAGAGCCTTATTACCAGTTAATCTGAACATATTTAGTGCTCTGAACTTGTACACTCTCATCTCCTCACATTCCGCATCATACCACTTATCAACTGGTCTGCCATTTCCCTTACTATCAACCTTACTAGCATGAGACAATAAGCCACAGGACACAGCACCACCCTGTAGAACTCCGGTGAGCACCTCAACAGCAGAATCAACACTATCCTGCAGTATACCAGTAAACATGTCAATATCAAGAGATACAAGAGACATAGCAACATTATACATGTAATTGTCGCATATTTCATTTCTCCACACAAACTTAGGAATATCATAAACACATTTGGTATAAACATCACCATCATCCACACCTACAGTAGTGATATTATTGACCTTTAATGTAATTATGATAGGGAAATGGTCTGATTCACAACGAGTATCGACTTGAAAATCTGCAATAGAGTTAAAAACATCAGATGAACACAACACATAGTCAACAAGGCTTGCACCATGTTTCTTAAAACATGTATATGATCCGTGTTCGTCGCCAGAGAATCGTCCGTTAACAATATGAATTGCAAAAGTACAACATAGATCAATGACATCTCTCCCATAGTCATTACACACATCATCTCTAGAGTTACGAGGAGTGCAGAATGATTCAGAGACATAGTCCATGTCCTCTAAACTAGTGATATATGTGTTATCATCATCTATGATGGAGTCCTTCATATCACCAGTCCTCGCATTATAGTCCCCCGGCAGA
Organism: Steromphala cineraria; assembly: GCA_916613615.1. NCBI lineage: Eukaryota > Metazoa > Mollusca > Gastropoda > Trochida > Trochidae > Steromphala > Steromphala cineraria. Next base: position 26,389,689 of record OU744723.1, on the reverse strand, counting down.
ATAATGTCACAATCTGGGTGGTCATATACCACAGCCGATAGGGCTTTCTCTAAGTACTCGATTCCTTTATGAAGTCTGTTATCGGTCATAAGGCTGGTATTTATGGGATGTATGTAGACAAATCCAAGTATGATATCACGTTTAAAGTTAAACATCTTTCGATCAAACACCAGAAATATAATATCTGTGTAATCAACAATAACACGACGCAGGCCGCATATCAAAGAGGAGTAGACACCAACAGCCACGCCTCCTCTGTAGTTAAAGTCTCTGTAATTCGTGTAAACTTTATGATCTGGGAAAAATGTTTCAATAAAATCTGCCGGACAATTATTCCAGATCTCTAATAAACCAAATATAGTTTGTTTTGACAGATAATCAGTCACCACCTTATTCTCAAGCTTGTTTTTTAATCCGTTGACATTCCAACTAAAAATTGACAGCTGCTCATCTTCGTCAATTTCATTGTAGTTTTCATCGTGAAAAGAGGCCGGGCCGTGATCCTATCTGTGTTGGCTACCGTTGAATTGACATTCTCTTCCGTGTCCGCACGTGCACCTCGCTTTGCGGTGTCCGTTTCTTTCAAAACAACCACCACGCCTTTATCAAGATCATACGTGTACACATTTTTGTCAATGAACAGTTTATCAAATTTGAGAGTTGCTCGTTGTTCATTTCGCCTTGCTTCCATCATCATAGGTTTTAACATACGCCTCTTATCGCGAACTGTCTTTGAAAAGTCCTCACTAATGTACATAGACGTACCTTTTAGTTTCTTGGCTGCTGTGAATATTTTACGTCTCTGATGGTCATCAGGAATAAGTGCTATGATTGCCTTTCCTCTCATTATTCTGTGTGCGCCGTTAATAACAATATGAGAATTGTCTAATTCAAGATGATCTCTCAACACATCGCGCACAGCCGATTCGCAGTCATCCCACGTCTCATTTGTGTTATTTCTTGGTATGCCATGGAAAATCATGTTAGATCGTCTGCTTTGATTTTCTAAGAAATCAAGTTTATCTTCAATGTTACAGACGTAATCCCTCATCTTCATATTTTCCGATTCCAATTGTTCACAACGGTCTTCTATAACACGTAAATGATCAGTGATGTCTCGAACAGATTTATTGACATTATCCAACTCGTCGTCGAATTTTCCTTTCAATCCTTCAATGGCGTCTAATACCGCGGTGTCACTTTTGTTTTGTTTTGGATCAGTCAAGAGTGTTTGCTTAAAAGCAGAACTGCTTCGAAGAGAGCGTTGATCATCATTAGATCTGTCGGTAGGCCCTGGATTGAGCTCGACACCCGCACAGAACAACAACATCAGCACTAAGTTCAACACGGTTATCCGGGTAGCCATGTTTGTCATTGCATGTTTTCGTGGGATCCTGGACGAGATCGCCTTGTGTCTTAACTTGCTTAAAATCCACCACTGTACAGGAGCAAACGTTCCAATTTTGCCACGAAATTGCTCTATACAGATTCCCATTTTGTTCTGTTGTAACTGGGCCCGTGTGAAAAGTTCAATTTGTTTATAAAATCATAATTGAGAGCTTAGCTGTGATACACCCGACTTGCCTAGTCCGCCATATTCTTTCATTAAAACCTTTTGAAGTATTCTAATAACAGTTGCAATAAAGCATCATCGATTGTAATAACAGTTAAATAATCTACATGCTCCAATATGTACAAGTTGTATGACAATCATCATTAAATCACAATAAATGTGTTCAAACTGTAAGTAGATTTGGCGTTCATGGAATAAAGAAAGCATTATGTTTAATTACGAATGGAAAACATTACCATTCCTACATGTTCCAATATTTCATGAAAAAGTTACATTGAATGAAATCATTTAGTGTTTTGATTAAAAAAATATGACCACACAACACAAGATCAATCACATCATTATTTCTACAATTCCATAGAACATGCAACAATCAAAGCTGTTCACGGTCACTATTAAATTATATCTACTTATTGTTTGTTAATCAACTATATATACCAGGGCGTTTTCAAACCATTTTATTCGAGTAAAGCCAAGTATAACCGTCAGCCTTACTATTGAAATTGTTTACCTTTTTGGTTATCGTGGTATTTTTAATTACCGTAGCGGGTTTCAAGATTATTCCCTTGTTTCTTAAACCTTATATCTGGAAAAAATAGGTTAGTCAATCAAATATCAATCTAAATACATTTAGATCAACAGATTTTAATATTTGGTCATACTCTAAATAAACTTAGATCAACAGGTTTTATATTTGGTCATACTGTTGATCTAAGATTGGCCCGTGAGGCGGGTCATCCCGCTGACCTCTGAAATCAGCCGCTCGGCCAATCAGAAAAGTTGCCCTAGCTCGTTTAAAAATGTTTTAAAAACTCAGCAGCACATCTTTTGAAATGGATGATGTTCGGAGCTCTGTCATTCGGAGCGGAGCAGAGCGACCATTTAGATGAACAAACCGATTGCTTGAATGTATTAATAGATTATATTTTTTCATTTTAAAATGATTAGCGTATTTGCTAGTATCAAAAACAAGATCTATTTTTCACAATGCACACTGTTATTGAGAACAGGCCATAAGCTATCTTATGTTTCTTCCGTTCACACATTGAATGAGCGACTATGAACTGTTCGTGACGTCGAATTTAGTTGATCAAATATATACTTTATTTTGTTGAAACTTCGACTTAAATCATTATTACTTGATACGGGAAGCAATCAATATGTGATATATTTGAGAGTTGTTTTTTCCAACGATAACCCCGTCAGATATTGACTGCTTGTTCAGAGTCAGAAAACTGGAATCAGGAAGTGGTTTTTAAGATAAAGACCTAGGTTTGTCAGAAAAATAGATGAAACGGAAGCCATATGTACAATTGACGAGAAACATTCAATAACGCCCTCCTTTTAAAAGTTGTATCTAGGAAGGTTCACATGCTCACAAAGTTACATCGTAGTTATCCAACAATGTTTACCATTTTTATTTCAGATAGACAAGTCTTTTTCTAAGATCTAGTATCGTTTCCATATGTTAAAATTAAATTGTATTGGTCCTAACTGCAAACAGACTAGCATTCACCACATATTACGCAAATAGTAGTGCAAACATAACCAATATCATAAGTTGATTATAACCTGATAAAATATGCCAAGGAATGTACAGTTCAGTTTAAAAGGGATTTTGTGTTGAGAAGTATATAAGGAATATTGATATTTTTTTAGATTATGGTAAAACTTGATATAGGGATAATTTTACTTAAGCATTTTCCTCCAAAATAACAAACGAATTTGTGTCAATAACAAGTTGTGTTGCAGCATGGGGCATGTTTACTTAAACAATAATCAGTAAGACTACCGACCCTGACAAATGGAATTATGTAATACCTCATGCTTGGGGTCACAACGGGAAGCCTACTAATGAATGTTCTTGTTGTTCAACAAGGTTAAAAGAGTTATGGCCCTTGCAGGGATTTTATAGCGCTTTAATTACGGGTACGAGTTGCTTCCCTTGCGAATGACTGATATTCTTGGGTATGAAAATACTGTTTATGTGCGGATTTGATTATATGTAAGAAGCTCAGGGGTTTAGAAACAAAAGTAAATGTTTATGTAACTTTGAATTAAAAATAAATTATGGTTGTGTATAAAGCATATTTTCGGACATAAATGTCAGTTCTTCTTTAGACTTATACTTTACGATCAAACAGAATAAACATGAACAGAAAATCCAGAACAAATCAATTTCATTTTGTAAGGCTATTTTCTTCATAACGGCGCTAGTATTTACGAAGAACCTCTCACTCCTGTAATAAAGAAGTTGTTACATCCATGCGACTCCTCCTTGACGGATATAATTGTTATTGGGAAGATATTATTCTCTACAGAGAGATGGTGATTTGAACATGTTACAAAAAGAGATCTGTCAGGAAGAAAACATTTCATTCATCTCAAGTGAGTGTATAGAATCAACTTCCAACACAAGTAGTTGCTGTACATGTACGTGCTGACACATTGTTTTTTTACCTGGAGATGATTGGTATATAAATCAGACATTGTAAGTCATACCAAAAAGATTTCGATTTTAAGATGATTTTCAAACCGTTTAAGCCCAAGTACTCAATTTTCATTACATGTTGGTAATCATGATAGACAATATATCTCACTTCCAAATGTATGTAAAATAATTCTATGAGAATCTCAGAAACATTCATTCAGATTTGAAAGAGCCGTATTCAAGTGCCACATATACATGTTATTGATAACGAACGAACGCGAATATATACCAAGACCATTCACGAGTTTCATATAAAATTATTAAACAGAACTGACTTTAGTAATCTTTTTAATTTGTTAAATCACTGACAAAAGTCGCGTCATGTCATTTTGTCAGCTAACGATGTGTTATATAAAGTTGTGTTATCGAACACTGATATCTTCAAAGTGCGATTAATAGATTATTTTTAAAAATCGATACAAATAGTATGATATGGATATTTTCATATCACAATATCTATCTTGGCTGATTCCGAATGTGATAAGACAATACCCATATCATACTATTTTTATCATATAAACTTAGAGTTCTAGGTTCATGAAAGTCTCTTGACGACTGGCTGATGCGGGTTTTTGCCCTTGACGACGGTGCTTGATGAAGGCTGTATCGTACATTCAAAATCTCTGTATTTATTAGCAAGTTTATGATAAATGATTCTAATTATGTAACCTTGCAAATATTCGTTCAGTGTCATTCTTACTGCTTTAGATAACTTAGAAAATAACGTTGGACTGAAGTGCTTGTGTCGTTTTAACTCGTTATTGGAACTTTATACCTAATGTCACTAACAATATCAATCAGCTTAAGATGAGTCATTTCAGCAGTAGTCAGTTCTCCTATATGTAAACACATAAAGGTTGGGATACCAAATGGCATGATCCGAAATTACCAAAAAATACCGAAATAACTTTACTTTCAATCTCTACAAGTTTACAGGTTGATTGGACTGAGACACAAAGTCACTAAATTTCGTTCAAGTCTACTACAGGTTGAACTTTTGCATGAGGACATCATCTTGTGATCCGTGGGGTCTTTAAGTGCACGGCGTTGTATACTGTACACCTGGTTGTGTGACAACACTTAAAGAGTCTGCCAAGTTTTGGTCTCAATAGAATTCTGTCGATTCCAGCATTACAATTTATTAATAAAAGAATTATTAAACATTTTGACATTTTGTACATTTCTATTTAAAAAACTCAACATTTCTTTTATCAAAAAATGTTAAAACAAATTATGTTTGCGTAGGTTTATAACATTTTTATAATGATATAACGTCGTAGTTGACTGCATGTTCCCAAATCATATATAGAGGAAACCTCGTATCTTTCTTCTGTAATGAAATGTCTCTTAAACAAGTTGATAGCAAGCGACCAGGAACTTCAAAATTCTCCGCAAGGCAATCAGCGAGTCTGATTTAAACCTTACTGCTGATCACCAAACATAAGAACAACATACATGTACAACATACATGTAGGTACAACTAATTTGCTAAAGGCACCAACGTTATGACGATTACATTTTTTAAGGAATTACACATTAAGCAAAAATAATATTACTAAGGCTAAACTATGCAAGTCTATTTCCCTATCTCAAATTAAATAATTTAACAATGTGCAAGTCTATTTCCCTATCTCAAATGTGTTAAAGATGTTCACACAACAATAGCCGCAAATTAATTCGTGAACTTTAGCCATAGATGTGTGCACGCTTTAGTATTCAGTATAATTATTACTATCAAATTTACCAATATACACCTGCAATTCTTTGTGTTTTGTCTACAAACTAGTTTTTTCAAAAATCATTCAGGCCTTTATCAATCAGCTAAGTTGGTTTGATAAGGACAGCCAGTTCCCTGCAAAGACGACGACTATTGACCGTCTGATTATAGTCCATATATGAATTAAAGTTGTGTGTCAGCAAGGGTTGTATTTTATATGATTCAAAACTTTTGATAATTTTTTTTAAAAATAAGTCAATAATGGAACTCTCATTCATGTAAACACATTTTAACCTTAACACCTTAGAAACACTTTTATCATAGCCAACAAGAACAAATATTTCGAAATCAGTTGCATTCAGTAGATGTTTTCCCCCTGAAAGCCCCATTGCCATACATGCATGCGGTTCGTTGATGAAATTAAGCTACAGAGTAAGAAAAACAACACCGATAGAAAATCTATCATTTAAAGTTTGATATCATATTTACATGTTTCAATAAACAATAAAATACTTAATTAAACCTCCAAAGTTTGGTACCCTCTACAAAAGTGCCATAGCTTTTCGGTAACATCATCATCATGTGTGTAGGTTGTACACCGTGTTAGTCCAATTCCTCAATTGTGTCCGATCGGTATCAACTTGGACGGCAACTAGTGCCTGGTTTGAAGAAAAATAAAATAAAATAGTCGTATGCGACAAAGACAGCTTTCAAGAGTATAATTAGGAACCAGAAACTGTGAGATGGCCACACTTGATTCACTCTGTTGACATGCTGGGGCTTATGTTCGGTCATTTTATAGTAAATTTTGATCCGATTTCCTCATTGTTGGTCGCCAAATCTTGCTTATGATACCACAAAAAAAAAGTAAAAATACTTTTAAGAATATTAAAGTTTGAATATGGGTCTTTAATCTACAAGTCTTTTCAGCTTTTAATCTTCATGAATGTTAGGGTATAAAAAAGTTAACTTTATAAGCCAACCCAGTTTAATTTCATTTAATTAAATTCATGTTGTAAGTTCAAATTACATTTTGCTAAGATAATGCAAAACGTATTATTGTCTTTAATGTTAAAATTTAATGAAAAAGGATATTAATGTAAAATATCAAGTATTTTGATATCTGGATCGACAACTTTGATATAAGGAGGGATGCAGCAGAGAGCATGAATGAAGTATTTTGAAGTTTGAGAAAGGATCATGATTATATCAGTCCTTTGGAATTGTTTTCTTTTTTTATCACACTTATTACAGAGCAATTACACAATGTCATCCTTACATTTGTAATCAAACTGTAATGTTATAAGCACCCTCCAATTGTAGGTTTAATTTTCAGTATATGCTGAAACCAAAAATTTAACTCTCATTATGGCAAATGAAGGAGTGTTCTATTGGTGATAAAATAAGATTTTACCTGCCAATTATGCCATTGATACTTATTTTCAAAGGAAATGATTTAACAGTCATACATATTGACGGAAGCAAAATACAGACATATAGTTTACATGGATACTAGTTTCTGAGCAATTGGCGCGGTTATTGTCCGGATTGCGATCATCATCCCGACTGTAAACCTTTCTATTGCCATTATTTAAGGTCGATTGGATTTAAATCAAAACTTGTCAGCATTAGCCGATGCAACTCTGTTAAATAACGCTATTGTTAAAGTTTTGCATTTGAGATGCAAACAACTCAAGGAGTGGCTCTTTAAGAAGTAAATTTCGTTCTTTCTTTATAGCATTTCGTTTAATTGCAATCTCCGAGTTAGTGGTGTAAAATATACCTGGTACGGGTGTTAGTTACCAGTGATACTGGGCAGATTTAGGGCCAGTGACAATTATACCTGCGCCCTAAACATGTATTTGTCAATTGTTCCGGTGAGTTTTCTAGAACGGTTCAAGAGAAGCACGTGCCTTTCGTGAAAAGCATGTTGAAATTTACATCGTTGCTGGGATAAACATTTTGTGAACTTAAGGGTCTCAAACAGTGGATGCCAGTGACAATTTAAAGGATATGAAGTAGTTTTTTGCGTTTTCTCAGGTAGGGCCTTGCTGGTGCGAACAATTCAGCCACTTGTAAAGAATTCCAACATTCCGAATTTAGTGGTTTTCTTGACCATCCAGTGAAATTACCGGTTGGGTTAACATATAGGCAACATATTGTAAGTAATATATTGGCTTATTTCAATATAGTCAAAATTTATGCACCTTTATATCAAGAGGTTATGATATTCCAAACACTACTCTAACTAAAGTTTCAATGTTATTTGCTTTTTAAAACAGCATGATCAAATATTTGTCTTTTTCTCACCCTTCACAAAAAAAAATAAAAACAATTGTGTTGATTACTGCAAATACAAAGTTCAGTAAAATTATAAGCAAAGGGTGGCAAACTTATCACATCAAAAGATATAGTTTTATCATAAATATTTTCACTCATAAGTGTTCATGTAAAGGCAGAAATACATCAGACAAACCGCGCCCAACAAATTTTTATCAGTTACTGGGAATGATTGACACTGTGCTTGTGTTTTACAGATGTCCATTTCCTCGTGCGATCCGACTGGCATATATTATAAACATTGTACCTATGTACCTAAGCTTTTATGGGCGCTTCGTGTAATGCTGTAATATTACCCATACGGGCGAGGATACACGAGTGGATATTTTTTTGATATCCGCACATGTGCTTTTTAGTGATTCTCAACGTTGATTGGTCGGTTCCTAAGAGAATGAAAGACGATTGGTCGACGGAACTATTTTCACGTTTCATTGATAAATTGAACGTGTCGAACGTATGACGATTAGGTTAAAAATAAAATCGTAGAACGATGAATAATACTGTACATCATATAACTTACAGGTTGATATTTAAACGCAGTATTATTTGAAACTATTCATCTACGTGTTAAATTGTGTGTCATTGTGATCTCAAGATTGTGCTTTTTCAAAAGCGTTATCTGTTTGTAAACAAACATGGCTGCCATCGAAAATTCATGAAATCTATCCAAGCACAAGAATTTCACTGATCCATTAGTAATTGTTAACACATAAAAACCATAGGGACTCATATTCAATACATACATTCATGAAAGCAATAACTTTTACAAATCAACATACTCATAGTTGATCAGCCCTGGGAACCGTGATCACAGGCTGATTAGAGTTATCGTTCTTGACACTTGCTACGTGAATGAAAGTAACGTCGAAAGAAACAAATGTTGTTCAAACTTCAGATTATTTGATTATCCTGACATACAGACTTGTTATTATGCAATCTTTGTAAGTCTCTCTTAAAGATATTGCCACTTTTATCAATTATAGTTTTAAAAAATTGACAGGTTTTTGACATTTTCGTTACAACATTGTGCCGTCAACAACACATCACAGTGGTAGTACGGCGTGACGATCGGCTGATTCAAATACTTATTATCTTTATCAAATAATGTTGTTTGTTAAGAGTTTTATGTGTGTTAATTTGTTCAAGGTTGAAAAGTGTATTATATCATTCAGGGACAATATTTCGTCATTTTCGTATTGTTTTGAAACTGAACTAGATTCCGATGCGTTGTTGACTAATTCATTCTGGAGATGTTCGGTTGGACACGCGTATGAATACTGATCAGCTGACTGGTATCACTTACTACAGCATTACTACGATTTCTCAATCGCATTTTTTCAGTCGTTTTTTAATTATATTTCATTACAAATGGGTAATATATAGAATAACCAACTCGGTACGAGTGATTACTGGATATCTGCCCTCGTCAAAATAATGTTCAGTCGCTCGCCAAGGCTCGCGACTGTGAACATTATTTCGACTCAGGCAGATATCCTGTAATCACTCGTACCTCGTTGGTTATTCTCTAAATACTTGACTACTCACAAAAGTATAACCTACTGAATTGAAACGAATAAAAATATTTGAAGTAAGTATAAGTTCCGAGAAGTACGAGTAGTTTCTGAGGAGAGATACCCAAACGTTGCATTGGGTCCAAAATTCGGTAAAGGTTTTTTTGTAAATACATTGATATGGCGTCTAAACTACGACATTGTCATATTTTACTTTGTTCTTCAAATGTTTTTGCGAATGTTTTGCAACAAAAAATTGTAAGTCTCTAAGTGCATTTTGAAACAAAAGCACAGGTTAATATTTTACAGAAAAGTGTATTGCATATAGAATTATATGAGCGCTAAGAACGATCACCATTGCTTCCCTATGGGTCGTTTTGGAAAGGGATATCTTTTAAAAATCTCTTTATGATCTGTATACAAATCTATGAGCTATTTTCACAACACAACCTCACACTTTGTTAAGAACTTTCCGTCCATCATATTTTATTTGGTTGTGATTATTTGCAATTTTAGATGGAAATAGCTCATTTTAAAATGTTCGATATATTGGATATTTTCAGAAGTGTGTACCGATTCGTATCACGTTATTCCTGTATTGCAATATACCGATATATCGATAATACCGCGCATCCTTGTTATTTTCTATTCACTTTGACCCTTTATTTGAGCAAAAATGACTGTTCGTGATCAATATTTTGATAGATTTGTAAGGTAAAGCCTACTTGTCTTACATTCTTGAACACAAGATGTGTTTGTGAAACACGAATGCCCCCGGATGCATCCTGCTCGCTGTGTCAAGGTCAAGGTCACAAGGTCAAATGTCATGGTGTCATCTGAAAGGTCTCATCACAAGGTATCCATGGCTGCGTTCGTTTTGCACAGAGTGTGTCGCACGAGCGATGAAATTCCTAATCGAACGACCATAGTGTCACTCTCGTGTGCACTCTAGAGTCACTCAATGTCCCTCCTGCTAAATCGGGGAGGGAGGTCGTGAGAGTAACGGAAGTACGTCAATTGACACAGTGTTTATAACATACCACAGGCATACTTACTTAAATATAAGTTTGTTTTAACACATTAGCAACATGCCAATGTGAGGTTAAGATTTGGTTAAAGGAAATCTATAACATATCTGTGATTTTGGAGACCATGTGTTGTTAAAATTTAATCATAAATTGTTTGTGAAAAATTCAATTTTTCGGCCATATTGTTTACAGCCAGGCAACCAAGTGCGACACTCAGTAGAGCATACAAGTCGTTCGCTCTTAGTGGCATCCGAGCATGCGCAAGATTACACTCGAGTGGGTCAAAACGAACGCAGCCCATATGTCAAGTATCAAAGACCTAGCTCTGACCAATAAAAAGTTATGACCAAGGTTAAAGTTTTTGTGGACAGACGGACAGACGGACGGACAGACAGACAGGTGAAAAACAATATACCCCCGGAATCTCCGATTCGGTGGCATAAAAAGATACACTTCCGAGTCTAATATTTGCAGTAATAGCCCATTTGAAAGCGGTAATTTGTAATTTACGAACTTCGAACAGTAGCAGTATTAAAGGGGCAGTAGCACGTATTTTGATAATTTTATGTTTTAAATGCTACACTGGTTATTGAACGTAAATGCTTAATGTATTATTTTGATAGTGTCAAAAATCTCATTACACAAGCCAAACATCCATAGTCAAAGGCCAAAGTATGAAGATTCACATAAAATCCCCTGGCCTCCATTTTGTGTGAACACCTTTAATTCATTTTGTGTAGGAAAAGGAATCGCATGGCTAAACTTCACATTTCATATTTGAGTTATCACGGCTCCATTTAGTTGAAATGCATTGTCTTTCAATTCGAACCATTAATTTTCATTTTCCTGACATCACCTTATATTCCCCCTGAAAACGTGCTACTGCCCCTTTAAGATGTTGAGTTTCGTTCAAACACAGTCTAAGTAAACCTAGCCTCAATATTATCCGTTTCACTCCTATACTGAGTCTAGAAAGGCCTAGTAGTGGGTCGCGTCAACCCACGTACCGAATTGATCATGACCAATCAGAACTCAGCTTACCAAGCCGCAATAGTCTGCCTTCGCACGTATAATGTTGGAAGGTCATAGGTCGCAGAAAGGTCGGTTGACGCGACCCTCTACTAGACCTTTCTAGACTCACTATAGGAGTGAAACGGATAATATTGAGGCTAGGTTTACTTAGACTGGTTCAAACATTAATATCTTGCCTATAAGCGGGCAAGGATTTTTACGGATTTTATTCAATTTATTGCTGAAGCTCGGAGTTTATCACAATAATTCACTCAGGACAGATAATCCGTAATTCCTCGCAAATTGTTGATTATTCTTATGGTACTCCATATGCTGCAGCTATGAAATCTAATCTCTAAGATGCAAGTAGTTTCTGAGAAGACTTAAACAGTGCATGGGGTCTATAATGTTAAGTTTAGTCGAGCGATTTTTGTTCTTACACAAAATGAATTAAAGGTGTCAGGAAAATGAAAATTAATGGTCCCAATTGAAAGACAGCTTATTGAAACTAAATGGAGCAGTAATAATTAAAATATAAAATGTAACGTTTAGCCATGCGATTCCCTTTCTTACAAAAACAATGAATTAAAGGTGTTCACACAAAATGACCGCCAATGGAGTTTATGTGAATCCTTATACTTTGTCCTCTGACTATGGATGATTTACTTGTGTTATGAGTTTTTTTGACACTATCAAAATAATACAATTAGGATTAACGTACAGTTATCAGTGCAAATTTTCAAATATAATGTTTTCCAAAAACGTGCTACTGCCCCTTTAACTTATGGGCAGATTTGGCTCAAAAGCTTTTTGCATCTATCCCTCGTTAAGAAATATCACCGTTAAACTTTGGTTGTTCTAGCGACAGCCAGATTTGCTACGTCTAAATAGCAAAACCAGTTTAACAAAAATTTAAAAAAAACACGTAAATACCAATAAGGATTCAGCCCCGAAAGGTTTAATCCGTAAATATCAGGAAACACGAATTGAATAAATTCTTTTAAACAGTACTCATTAAGCGAATAAACAGGACACACTACATTGGTTACGGTATTCCATCATAAAAGGAAACATTTACTTGACAACAATTTCCAATTTATTTCAAAATAGACAAATGAATACTTCGTGCAAAGATTATATACGTCTCAAACAAGTAACACAATTTTGTTAAGTCAACTTTAAGGCCATACTAAGATTGAGACGATTCCCCTAAACTTGGGCTCAAATTGTAGATGACAGCGTAGAACTGAAATTGCACAAACGTCATAGTTTGTAGTTTGTGCGACTATCATCGTCAATCTTTCTATAAACTGACGAACACACGTTCTGTATATATTCAACCTGTGTCTACGCAAATACTCTCAATTACATAAAATTACTCAAAAATTATTGTTTGTAGGACTTTGTGGCTATATTGTCATAAAAATGAACACATACATATACATTTAACAATCAATACATTTAGTACAATTTAGATGACGGTCTGGTTGGTCTCCATTGAGAGCCGGATATCACTCAAGCACCAGGTCCACATCTAACAACTTTGTAGCGCCATTTCTCCGCAAATAACTCTTTGCCATAAAATTGCATCAAGCAATGGTCTCAAAGTGCAACATCAGCAACGGACTCCACGTCTCCTAATAAACCCTTAGGCTCCAATAAGCTTCGGGTCTACACAAGGCCTAGGGTCACCGGTCAGCCATTGCCATTTAACAATCATGGCTCTGTCAAGCATTGGCTTTTCTTCTCCTCCTTCTTCAAGCATTGGGTCTCCATCAAGTACTGGATCTTCATCAAGCTTGCGATCTCTATCAAGCATCGGGTCTACATCAAGTACTGGATCTTCATCAAGCATGCAATCTCTATCAAGCATAGGGTCTACATCAAGTACTGGATCTTCATCAAGCATGTGATCTCCATCAAGCATCGGGTCTACAACAAGCTTCTGGTCTACAGGAAAACATGGATCTCCATCAAGCATCAACTCTCCATCAAGTACTGGATCTTCATCAAGCATGCGATCTCCACCAAGCATCGGGTCTACATCACGGATCTGTTTTCCAGGTAACAATTGGTCTCCATCAAGCATCGGGTCTACATCAAGCTTCTGATCTCCAGGAAAACATGGGTCTCCATCAAGCATCAACTCTCCATCAAGTACTGGATCTTCATCAAGCATGCGATCTCCATCAAGCATCGGGTCTACATCAAGCTTCTGATCTCCAGGAAAACATGGGTCTCCATCAAGCATCAACTCTCCATCAACTACTGGATCTTCATCAAGCATGCGATCTCCATCAAGCATCGGGTCTACATCAAGGATCTGTTCTCCAGGAAACAATGGGTCTCCATCATTAAGCATCTTCTCTTTACCACACGCCTTAGCTTCATCAATGACCTGACTTCCATCATGGACCGTGTCTTCATCATTGACCTGACTTCTATCTATGATCTTGTTTTCATCATTGACCTGACTTCTATCTTCGACTGTGTCTTCATCAAGGACCTGGCTTCCATCATGGACCGTGTCTTCATCAATGACCTGACTTCCATCATGGACCGTATCTTCATCAATGACCTGACTTCTATCTATGACCTTGTTTTCATCATTGACCTGACTTCTTTCTTCGACCGTGTCTTCATCAAGGACCTGGCTTCCATCATGGACCTTAGCTTCATCAAGGACCTGGCCTCTATCATGGACCTTGTCTTCATCAATGATATGGCTTCTATCATGGACCTTGTCTTCATCAATGACCTGACTTCTATCTTCGATCTTATCTTTTTCACTTGTCTTGTCATTATGTCCCTGGTCAATGTCTCCATCAACCGAAGTATATTTCTGAAGTGTCGTAACTCCGACACGTGCCTGGTCTCCCTCAATCCTCGGATCTCCATTAAGCATATGATCTTTATTTATCACAAGGTCTCCAAAACGGACTGGATCTTTCTCAAGCTTTGGATCTTGTACCGGATCCCCGTCAAACACTAGGTCTCCATAAGGTGACTGGTCAACACTAGACACTAAGTCTTCTTCAATTCCGGGATCTTCATCACATTCTTGGTCTTCGTCAAGTGATTTATCTGTATCAATCGCATTGTCTTCATCAAGCAATGGGATTTCATCAAGCACTCGTTTTTCATCAAGCACCTTGTCTTTATCAAGTGCTCGGTCTTCATCAAGTGCCTGGTTTTCCTCAAGCGCCGGGTCTTCATCAACGGTGGGATCTCCATCAAGTACCTGGTCTCCATCAAGACCCGAGTTCTCTATCAATCGACGGGCCTTATCGGCTAAAGGTGCGTTCACACGGTACAATTTGTCGCATAAAACTTGTGGCTTGCAACAAATTTTATCATGTGAACCCCTGAGTCTGTCCAACAAATGTTGCATACAACATGTTGCAAACGAGTTGCAAGGAATAGGAATTGCTCTATTTTCATCCAACAAGTTGCATGAACCTAGCCAATCAAAACGCGTAAACGTATCACGTGACGTTTTCACTTGTCTTTCGCGAAGATCTCTGCAATAAAAAATGGCGGTGTCAGCTCGATCAATAAAAAAAACCATTACCAAGATCAGACATTGAATCGGCTGTTGGATATAAACGTGTGCATGTTTGTTTATTGAATGTTTCAATCCAGTAATCAGGAAGGTTTCCAAGAAAAACATTCTGTAAATCAATCGTCGAACTGATTCTAGTGTGAATGAAACAGCTGATTACAGTACTGAGTAGAGTTATCGTTCTTGGTATCAATGTGATTCAATACCACGGCTCAGACAAGGCCTAAAAAGTTTGTTCAAATTTAAAACAGGTTAACTTTCCTCACATACAAGTTTGTTTTAATGCATTCCTTATACGTTCTTCTTCTAGATTTCATCATTTTCATCCGTTGACGTTTAAAAAAATTGACAGATTTTTCCAGTTTTCGTTTACCGCAGTAGGGGCTATGCCATGAGTGTTTGACCTGAGGCTCATGATGGGTGGGGTACTTCATAACGAATGTTCATCAAGTAGAAATCTATCAAATAAGATTAATTCAGGATTTATTTAATTTATTTTAATTTAATTTCAGGAATAACAGTGCTATTAATAAATTATACACTTAAGAAAGATTGGGACATACACAATCAAGAATAAATCAATAATTTCATTGGGTACTATTTCAAGTTTTCCTTCAAATGAATGAATCTTAAGATTGGATATAGTAAAATTATCCATAAGTTATGATTTGATATTAAAGAAAAAAGTAGTTTTGTGCCCATTTGAGAATACATTACAAACTATGCACATAAAAATATATTTTAAACCTTTGCTAGACAGACTTTTGTACATATGTAAAAATATCAAACATACACAATTATAACTTCATAACACAGAATTCATTCAAAAGTGACATGACTTTAAAAGAGACAGTTATCCAAATTATTGGCAAACTGCACAAAACCAGCAAATTATACAGTATGAAGAATTTATTTGATATGAGATACTCATTGCAAAAACTTTGATTTTCAACCCATGGAGGAATTAGCAGTACTTGATTACTACATCACTAATTATATCTATTGGAAAAGTGAAAAGAAAAATAAGTCCAAATGATTATGTGTTTACATCAGATTTTACCCTGATTTCTGTTTGAACTTAAAATCATATATTTCATCAATATGTTGATTATTTGACAAGACTTGTCTAAACAAATCAGTGTAATCTTCAAACACTACAATTGAATAGATCATAATAATAAATTATGACATTGGAGCACATATACACATTTAATTTTAATATCATTTGGTTTAGAGTTTGCATTGTTTCATTCTTTCTTAGTATGATTCTTTGAAAGTGTTACAAGTAGTTATTACCTTTATTTCACTTTTTGCTTTACATTGATCTCTGATGTATACATTAACTGGAAATGGTGACATGATTTATAATATTTTTGTACACTGTAGTTATTCTCAGACAAAAAATAAGTTAATATTTAGGTTCAAATCAATGGAAACTGATTCTTTGCAACTCAGTTGGAAAAGTGCTCTTTTATGTTTATTATATGATTTAGAATGGAAAATACAAAAGAAAAATACATTAAAAACTGTTACAAAGTCAATAAAGGCAGAAACAGTTATAATCCTTTTATTTCTTTCACTGAAAACAAGTTTTTTAAATTCATTTAAGAAACAAATATTCATAAAATGCTGATTTTGATCATTAGTAAGGATTTTACTGATGCTTCAGTAATTGTAAGCTGTACGACATTGAACTTTATTTCTTCTTAGCAATGAGAAATGTTACTTTATGTCTTTTGAAATTATTCTCTCTATATATTTTTTAATTCGATGATAATGTTCATTGTGATTTGTGAATGATTGTGGAATGGTGTGATTGGATATGTTGTGTGCGAGTACATGTATTGTTTATTCATTAATTTTACTTATCTTACCATTATGTCATTGAGCATTCTTCATCACAAAACAAATTCCCGTCATGGGCAATAAAGTATTATTATTATTATTATTATTATTATTATTTATTATTATAATTATTTTCATATTACGATACGTGTCGCATTTGAATTGTAAATTCTAATCATACTTGTTTGAAGAGCTCGATCATGGCGGCCTCAACGCTCTTGAAGTCACTCCTAGGCTTATTTTAGCATCGTAATATAAATAAAACCCCAGCTGATTGTCAGATTGATCGAACGGACGACCGCCATTTCAAATAGACGTGTCTCAAATAAATTTTTGATAATGTATGCACTGCATTACAATTTTAATATGATGAGTGTTTATTGACACGTAGGACATTGTGACAATAAATGTACACCGATCAGGTTTGTTGTCATTTTCGCACTACAATCATAAAATGTTAAAGTAGAATATTCGTACAGAAATGAATGAAGACATATCCTGAGTTACGTCAATTGTTTAGTTCCCAGTTCTTAAAGGGAGGCTGATCGGATCTCAGAAAAACCTTAAGATTGAGTAAACGCCGGGACGGGCTCTTTGACTTTGTTATTGTTTTGCAGTTGCATGCTGGGAAAATTTTCGACTGGTTATACAACTACAATGCACTGAAATTAAACGCTCTTCTGCTCAACGTATCATGGAAAGAAGCTGTATTAATTCACAGTGTAACAAATGATCTGGGTCAGACGAAATCTTATGGGTTAATTTCATAACTCATTTTCATAAAGATAAGATAAATTTCTAAACGAAAAGTTTTCGGGGTAGGAGTTATTACTCAGAGACAGAGACCATAGCAAAATTGGGAAGAAAGAGTTAAAATGCTTTCAATGAAACAATGGTAAAATAAATACATCGGTACCTGGTACAATATAAAACATGTTCAGTGAAAAAAACAACGAACCTGCTTAGTTTGAGAGTTAGCGAGCGCCTCCAGCAGGACTAATAACGAACCTGCTCAGATGATCCATGTATATAATCTATGTTAATAATGTATAATCTTACAGTTTGGGAGTGTGTCCGGAGGAAAAGCTTTCATTCATTCAATTTTTAATTGGTCAGATTTAATGTTCTACAACTTCATTGGTTCATTAAACTGGACATTGTGCCCGAGAAAGAAATAACATTTTATGACATGCACAATAATAAGCGGTGATTGTGTATATTTCTTGTCCACTAAGCCAGACACGACGGCGCCATCAAGCAATGGCCCGGCAGTTATATGACCTGTTACGACACATGACTAGACTCACTGGACGTCAATAAACTGACACCTCACACCTGTTATCTGTAACATCCGGCCTTTTGATACACAACTTCAAATGGCAGATTCCTCGTCGTCTTCAAGGCACTTTTTAATGTGTATTAGATGTTACTGCAGACTATTAAATTTAAAACTTCTTTGAGAGGCATTTTAGAAATTGGAATGACAAAGACGTTGTCATCCATATATTCCTCTGCATTATTGTTAAATTTATTATACAAATTTAAAACAATGTTATTTAAGAACGAAAAATGATAGATTAAAATTATTAGATGAGAACATTGCTTTTTTTTTTAAACCCCATTATCTATCACTCAGTTACATGATTTCACTGAATAATGAGACAAACATATGTTTATCTACATTGCATATTTAGGCAATAAGCAAACATTAATATTATACTTCACTCTTTGATTGGATACTTTATCTTCTTAAACTGTGTTAAATTATGTTCTTTTTAGAAGATTTAGGGAAAAAACTAGTCATATGATTTAATCATATATTTTTCGTGAAAAAAAGCTAATGAACGGGTTTATCAATAATTCAAAACTTATTTCAAAATCGTTCCAGTATAATTATTTTGGAATAAATGTAACAGGAAGGGTGATAGGGGCATATTTTTGTTCATATTTTGTTATAGCGCTATCAACATTTAAACCACTAAAAGCTCAGAGAAAATTCATCCTTTCGGACAATGAAATGAAGGAGGGGGACAATGCTTGGTGGTAATGGTGCTACAAAAGTATGGAAGTCATTAAATCCTGATATCCAAAATAACGATACACATAACACAGTTTCCAAAATACAAATTACTGTGATATTCAATATTTATTAAATTATAAAATGATAAATATTGTTAACAAAGACAACATAAGATAAGTCATAGCATGTGGCCTATCATCAGTCAACTTAATTTCAACACACAGAACTTATTTGAAACACCAAACATTTCAATAAGCATTACTATCATAAAATATTGTGATTTTTTCCCTAGGCAAATTCGTGACTTTTTTCCGATTACCATGTCAGATGTGGTCGGATTTCAAAACGATGTACACTATTTTCAACAAATCATACAAGATAGAAATCATACCTATATTTGAAAGGGTTTGTTAAAAGCACTGTACTTAGAACGAGGATTAAAACGTTGTTCTCATATCATTAAGGCTTAAAGGGGCAGTAGCACGTTTTTGGGGGAATATAAGGTGATGTCAGGGAAATGAAAATTAATGGATCCAATTGAAAGACAATGTATTTAAACTAAATGGAGCAGTAATAATTCAAATATATAATGTAAAGTTTAGCCACGCGATTCATTTTTGTTACACAAAATGAATTAAAGGTGTTCACACAAAAATGGCCGCCAATGGATTTTATGTAAATCTTCATACTTTGTCCTCTGACTATGGATGATTGGCTTGTGTAATGAGGTTTTTGTCACTTTCAAATTAGTATATTATGCATTAACGTTCAATTATCAGTAAAACAATTAGAATATAAACTTATCAAAAAACGTGCTACTGCCCCTTTAAATTGTATGGAAATGATATATTTCGAAAAAAAAGATTGACAAAATGATAAAAAGTTTAGCCACGCGTTCATGCTTTAGCGAAGTAAACCTACTAACATTACAAAGAAAGTACTATTTCAAAACAAAGACTTTGTATTTATCATATATGGTGAAAAGTAGTACATAGACGGAACGTAAATGCAATTACATTTAAAAAGAACATACATAAAAAGTTTCATTCTCTACGTTTATCCTCTTTGTAATAAATCATTTTATTAAAATGTAGCCCAACTGGCCATTGAGAATAAAGCTGAGTGTGTTACGACGAAGCTTTGACTATGCTAAAGGCTTTATCAAAAAATAGTGCTTTCGTTAGAATTCTTATGATATTGGGGTAAAAATCATATTTGTTATGGGGCGATCACACTTAGGTTACGAAACCCGAGGTAACACCAAGGTTACGAAATCATCTACAGCTGCCGGGCGGTGCCCAGTTCGTGTCACGTGACCGCGTTACGCAACTAAAAAATTGTTCCGCGAACTCTCATTACCTCGGGTGATTAGCGTTGTCAGACCTGCGATTTTAAAACCAAGCATTATCCAAGCATGTAATATGTTAGCGTATGTACTGTACATTTTAATAATTTAGGCCTAACCTCGTCTCTCGTCTCGACAGAGCTCTCCGTGTATCAAAACTGTCATATGACTCGCTCTTATGACGTCACTTACGGAAATAGCCGAACTGCGACGGGAAAATATGCATACGATCAGCGAGGTCGTCAACTTTTTGATGTTTCGGTCAAGAAACGTTAAACAAAATTGTTTTTCTCTTAAATGTTGTTTTTCACTGGTTTAAATGTTAAAAAAGATCTTGATCAGTTGTAAATATTGTAAAATCCTTTAAGTATTTGTTTGTTGACAGTCTATGACCTACATGTGAAGGAGGCTCACGATGAGAGGGCCAATAATTGTACGCTAATATTTATCAATCAGGTTGCAAAAAAATATGAAAACCTTGTAGCTTTTTGAATGTTCGAATATAAATAGAAACATAATTTCTATTCATAGTTTAAAACACCACTCAAAATATATCACATGCACCTTTCATCTATTGATAAAGAATTAAATTATTTCTTTTCTGCAGGAAAACCCTCTCAACAAAAGAAATGGCTGTCTGACAGGTCATCTCTAGATAGTCTACTTCAGCAAACAACAGAGCTCAGCCTAGCCAAAGAGAACCACAATCTGTATTCAGTTTATAAGCTGACATTGAAAGATACAATATGATTAGTTTCTACTATAGAATAATCTTGAAGAAAAATATTATTTTCATATAGTTCAAAATTTCATTAATGATAAACCACATGATATGGAAATGTTTTATTTGTTTTCAAAGAACTTTATCTGTGAAATCTAGAGGAATTGGATTCATGAACCTTAGTAAAGCAATCTAATCTGGCATTACACTTGTTTTCAGTTTACTAGTACTTATTTTTCCTAATTTAAAGCAGTTATGTAGCACATCAATAGGAAAACTATGTGTATATGTTTATTTACATGTACAATTTTTTTTATATTCATTATAATCTATTTTTTCTTACTTGAAGATTGTAAGTAATATACATTGATTGCTGTATCAATCACAAGCAATTTAACAATCATCACCCATATTAAGCAATATATTTGAAGTAAAACTCCAATAAGTGTGTTAATGGTATTTTCATATTGATTTATAATTGATAAATTGTGACTATGATCTATATAATACATTTTGGTGTAGGTAATTAGAAGGAATTACTGAATTCATGTGTAACATTGTAACAGGTTGAATTCTTCTTAAAAGCCCATTAAAACAGATTCAGTCACTAAACTTCATTCAACCAAATAAAGTTTCAGTTAACCACTTTCACAGGATAATGAATACTTATATTTTATTATGATTTGTCTTGATGTGAGTTCATTCAACTTTTATATATTTTGTAAAAAAACTCAATAAAAAGAATTATGATAAATTGGATAAACATTATTTAGATTATTCAATATAGATACATATATTTCCCAGCTTTAGTAAAATAACATTATACCAAGTTGAAATAAAGAAATCAGTTACAAGAAGGGCCTAATCAGTGGTGTCATACTGAAATAAGTGCTCATTTTGACAATTTTGTATATTTCTTTGAAGCAGCCTTTTTTTCATTACTCATATTATTCATAAATGGGGCAAAAGTGCAACTAAGATTTGAAATGTCCAAATTTCACTACACAGTATATTGTATTTTTTCTTAGACCATCTTGAGATTTGATTTGATAGAAAACATATAGCTTAAATTGACCTGTTATGTTGTAATAATTGTTTCATAAAATGTGTATGAAAAGAGGTATTATCTGCTACTTGTTGAACAAAAAATTTGCAATAAAATAAATAATATATTCAACATATTTCTTCATTACTCAGTGTTTTGTTAATTATGGGAATGTGCATAAAACATGCAAGAATTTGTTTAGCAATATTGAACTCATTCTTTGTTTTTTGTTTGAGAGGAATCTTGTAATTGTCATGTCTCTGTGTCAATGACAGGTCATAGAAAATTGTAAATAATCAGTGTTTCAAATTATTTCAAACCTTTATGGTCATATGAGGAAGGGATATCATTGTCTTATAGATATTCATCTCACCATTCTTCATACGAGAAATCATTTTGACATTATTATGATAACATTCATTGGGACACAAAATTAAAAATAAGTATTTTCCATATTGAAGGATTTTACAGACGCTTCAATATTTTA
Source organism: Steromphala cineraria (assembly GCA_916613615.1). Lineage (NCBI taxonomy): Eukaryota > Metazoa > Mollusca > Gastropoda > Trochida > Trochidae > Steromphala > Steromphala cineraria. The sequence continues at coordinate 26,366,993 of OU744723.1, read as the reverse complement.
AATTAGGCAACGGAAACCTTTAGTTTTCTTATTGATTTGAGTCTGATAAGTACTACGTCTAGCAAGTCGGAACGAGTATAATTGTTTACTTTAAACTATTATAAACCTTTGAACACGTTCATAAGGTTAGCATATTGTATATCAAGCCGTCCAAAGAGTTCAAAGTGACAGTTTTAACGAATGTCACTGGCACCCTTCGGGGGCCCCATCAAACTCCTTACTCGGTTACGCAACAGTTATGAAGCTGTAGAAAGAGAGACCATGAGTTTTGAACCTATTTTTAGAATCCCTGCGTAAACAGAGAACAGCTGATTGAAACGAATAAGCGATATTTTGGAAATATTAGTTGTTAAATTTAATTACCCTGAGGATCATGAGGCTCAGCATTAAAAATTAATTAATTATTTCAATTTAATATAAACAATAAAGCCACAAGAGTTGTTGTGATGTTTCAAGTTGTAATGTCTAGTAACAAAAAGTGTCTAAAACAAAGTACCTGTTTTGAAGTCACGCGAGATTACAAGTTGTATGCAACTGTTGCAACGTGTGAACGGTAAATTGTTTGCAACATCCTTTGTGCAATTTGTGTTGTACAACGTGTTGTATGCCACAGATTGCACCGTGTGAACGCGCCTTAACAGGAAGAGGGCATCCAGCATTCTTCGCATCTCCAACACGTACCATTCTGCTGATGGGCGTTGATGAGGCCGCAAGCCAGACTGTTGGTTATTGTTCAATTCGTCGTCTGATTTTCCGTGATCACTTCTTGGAAAGGAAGTTTTTTCTTTTCCATTTTGATGATAGTTCTGGATATGGTAATTATTGGTTATGTAGGTATTGTGGGTTGTTGGGCCAGTGTGTTCCCTTCTCCAACTTGGTTATTTCCCTTAGTGTTTATTATCCTGGAATGGGTTTCTTCTGCGTGCTGAATTCCGGATCGGTCCCTGAAATTGAATAAGTAGTTAAATTATCATACATTATGCACTCCTCATAATGGTACACACTCAACGGCCAAGGAAACGTCACACAACTTTATTTCAGAGCCAAAAACAAAAATAAATCTAGTATATATATACAGTTATAGACATTCACATGTTATTTCATCAGGGTATGTTATAGATATAACCACACTTCTCGAGGTGTATTGCTCAATAACCTCCTGTTTGAATCGTGGGTCTCCGAGGCGTGGCGTAGCGGAGCCGAGGAACCACGATTCAAACAGGAGGTTATTTAGCGATACACATACAGTTAGATCAAAGGAAACCATAGCAACGAGACCGGAAGTTGGGTATAATGACTTTTACAGTTCATACATGTTAAAACACACAAGAGATGCAAACTCGTAAATAAAATAAAAATTATAACTTACGAGAACTTAATTTGTAAATTGATCCTAAGTTATCAAAAGATGTTATCGATATAATGTACCTTCTTGTACTATAGTAGTACGCATAATAACGCAATTGAAGGGTCAGTCATATGTCGGTATTTTTGTGAAAACGCAATTCAAGGGAACATTCCAGTTTATACATTTAATGTTCTTAGTTCATAGTCATAAAATAACTCAGTTTAAACATGTAACTGGGGCGAGCAATTTTTGTTCATTTCTATTTGACGACTTGACAACCACACTCGGTAAAAAAAACAGCAACAATGAAAAGTGAAACAAATCATCGGTGCTACGAGTGTGAAAGCCTTGCTATGGCTTAACAAAAAAATGCTGTTATGTCCATCATAACATTTATAAATATGAGAATATTTTATCAATACATAAAGTTAAATATATTAAACGAAAAGTAAAATTGATCAACTTACAGCATTTTGTATTAGATAAACACATATTTAGGACAATGTCTTTTAAAACGGTGTTATTTTACTTTGCCATATCGCAGATTTCAAAACGACAATTTGCTAAAAGGGTTTAATGACTATACCTCATAGCTTGCATTGTAAGTGGATACGTTTCCTTTGCCATTCAGGTGTATTATCAGTGTAGACATGTAAATGGATCTGACAAGGCAAGATGACATGACAGACTTTACCGCATTGATCTTACTCGGGTGGTCTCACATACAATAGTATTGTATTATTATAAAATTATGCTGATAGGAAAAGGCGAGTTCAACATCCGTCACCAGTCTACGGAGCTGGAGTTATTTTTAGACTGGAGTATTGCACCGCACGTGTTTCTATAAATAGATCGACATTTTTCTCTCAAGAAACTTGCACTTGAGAGCTGAAACTCTAAAATGATGAAGCTGAGGCATTGGACAATAATGATACCCTACTCGAAGGGTCTATAAGCATTCAGTCTCAATTTAATGTAAAGGAATAAATGAGCAAATTGGGAAAATAAATCAACTTTTAGAAAAAATAAACCTGAAATTCCACAGAAAAGGCACAAACGTTTTTATTAAAAAAGAAGGGTTCAAAAAGATTGCTCTTATGAAACACTGGAGTCTAGGATTATTATTATTCCTGAGGAAAAATTGTAGCTCTGGATTTAGTCGATTTTTCCTTCCTCAGCCCCCTTCTCTCCCTTTATCCCTGTAGTATGACTACTTGTCTGCCAGTTCCGAGAAATTCAGGCAGTTATCGATTCAAGCTTTTGAGTAATGTGCACTTGAAAAAAGGCACTATTGCAAAAGTTCAGAGACTTTGAACGTACACACTGGGAAAGGCCGTACCGGTATTGCGAATCGCGATTTCTAATGCAAACGATTTAAAGGAGGATGCTACAGCTATTTAATATGTATGTTTGAGCTCTCTCGTGCCAGTATTAGCAGAGCATATTTCCTCAAATGTACATAGGATCGATTTTGAAAAGTACACACACACAAAATATGACTGATCTTTCATTACAATTCAGATTTTTTCACAATAATTACTCTTTCATTCGGTTTGAATATAATACTTACCCATTTTCGTTCAAGATTTCTGTTTGGAGCAACTGCTCGCTGTTCTGCCTCTCCGCCATGATAATCAGCCCATAGTGGGATTCCCGTCCACGTCACTTCCTGAACGTCAGCGTCAACAAGATAACTCTGATATGAATCAAGGGACATGTTTAACTGATAACATGATTTTTAAAGGGGCAATAGCACGTTTTTTGATAATTTTATATTTTAAAATTGTCACTGATAATTGTGAGTTAATGCTAAATGTATTATTTGGACAGTGTCAACAATCTCATTACACTAGCCAATCATCCATAAGCAGAGGACAAAGTATGAAGATTCAGATAAAATCCACTGGCGGCCATTTTGTGTGAACACCTTTAATTCATGTTTTTTGTAAGAAAGGGAATCGCATGGCTAAACGTTACATTTTATATTTTAATTATTACTGCTCCATTTAGTTTCAATAAGCTGTCTTTCAATTGGCACCATTATTTTTTTATTTTCCTGACATCACCTTATATTCCCCCTAAAAACGTGCTACTGCCCCTTTAAAGTCATATGGTCTTTTGGAGTTCACAGCTTCGGTTCACGAATTCATACTAAGCCTAAAATACGGTTAGATATATTCCAACAAAATATTAACTTTATTATTATTAATATTTTTTATCATCCAAAAGTGGCTACCACAGTAGATATCGCTTTTCTGAGATCAAGCGATATCTACAAGATATCGCTACAATCATATCGTCATAATCCTATTACATCATCAGTTAAATGACATCACAAGGCTTTGACATCACTAGAACACAGATGACACTACTATGACGTCACAAAGTTCATTGCGTAACAATGCTATGACGTCATAATGCTGATGACGTCACAATGCATGACCTCACTGTTCAAGAAGTCTAATGACAGTTTTGTGTTCAGATATGTTCATTCTTTTGCTAATAACTGTTGAAAATGATTTGGATGATAAATAAAATCTCACCCTCGTGTCGTTTGATATCAAATATATCAACACTCGTTGATTAAAGTAAAAATATCCTCGGCAAGCCTCGGATATTTGTAACTTTAATCAACTCGTATTGATTTATTTGATATCAGAAGACACTTGGGTGAGATTCTCTATTTATCATCGAAAACTGTGTTCCACAGGAGATATCGCTTTGACAGTAGATTTTGAACAATGCCCTGTCATCAGCAGGGACATGACATCACAAACGTTTTGCACCATCAGAAATGACGTAACAATCGATGACATCATAAACACAACGACCTCACAATGCTATGACGTCGTCAAAACGATGACGTCACAATGCTATGACATCACTGGTTAAGGAGTTGGAGGGCTATGCAGTTTTCAAAGATGTACATTTTTCATGCTTATGTGATGAAAAATTATTTTGGATGATAAATAGCATCTCACCCGGCAAGCCTCGGATATTTGTTACTTTTATCAACTTGTGTTGATATATTTGATATCAGAAGACACTTGGGTGAGATTCTCTATATCAACAGGTTGTCGCTTGTAGTTGAACTGTCCAGACAGTCGATCGTTATCATGATTGACTCAGTTATTGTCGTGCTCATGAAAGCCATGCAACTACATCAACGTACTTGTTTCCGCAGTTTTCGCATTTAATTTTCACACGCGTCGAGCTACATATATTTTACGAGCGATTGAAATACTTTCATGGACATAAAGTCTCGTGTTTAAAAGTGTCATTGGCAGAACTTGAAACTATTATTTGCTCACATGTTTTATTGACAAAATATTTTTTTCTCTCCAACATGCACTATGCATATGATAAATTTAATTTTCAAGTGAGCAATGAAGTATATTCTGTTGATGATCTGTACCACGTCTCGTTTTTATAACATATTTTATGTGGATGTGTACTTAGTAATAATACCTTGGCGTAACATTTTAATTATCTTTTTAGGCGAATTGTTCTTGAACATAAGAAATATTATTTTACGAGTCTCATGTTCTTAAATGAGAGAGAAAAATGGAAACATAAATTGTTAATACCAAATTCGTGAAATAAGGGAAATAGGCACATATCATATCAAATATACAGTAGACAGTGTGTATGCCTGCTTGCGTATTGTATTGCATAATATGTTATTTGAGATGTCGTTTTGGCATCGTATGGAGTAAACGAAACAATTTGGCGTTTTCAAGTTGGAAGTGACGATTAGATATACTATTACATTCCTTCTTCATAATATTACTTCTGTTTCGTTCCTAAATGTAAGTAGTAGAATGTTCGAGCTCGTTAGTATTTTCATCACTTTATCCATTATGATCTGGATACGGATTATAAATTATACAATACATAAAGAAAAATCTTTGATAATTAAGTTTAGGCAGACATTTTCATCACAAATGAAGTAACAGAACGACAAAGGCATCATACATGTATGAAATTTTGCATTATAACAAGATATATGTGATTAATAATTCTAGTTGTTAATAATTAAGTAAAGAGTGTAGCCAAAAAGTCAATTTTATTTTTATTAGACATAGTGATATTTAAATTGTATATATCTTTGACAACAGCAGTTAGAATAACATCTACCAACAAGATACTTATTACTATGATATACATGAAGAGAGGTAAAGTGACATTTTCCATTTTGACTCGACGTCTTCTAAATCGTAGTTTCTCATACCCCTATCATTTTAATTGTCTTATCTAATATTTACTTATATTAAGGTGCGTTCACACGGTACAATTTGTCGCATAAAACTTGTGGCTTGCAACAAATTTGTTCATGTGAACCCCTGAGTCTGTCCAACAAATGTTGCATACAACAGAGTCAATAAGTCGTATAAATGATAAGCCAATGAGAAAGTCTATTGAATAAATCAAATGTTGATGCGACTGTGAACATTATTTCGACTCGGGCAGATATCACTCGTACCTCGTTGGTTATTCTCTAAATAAGTGTTAGATATAATTATTGATATTGCCAGGTAAGAAACATCATCGACAACAAAAATAAAATCCGTCTAACAAATCTATAACAACCGAGATATTTGCACACAAGCAAATCTTTAGAACCAATGGAATCAAGTCTAATGAAACTACCGTATTTCCTCGAATAGACGCCCCCGGCGTGTATTTTTTCAGACCCCCTTTACCCCCGGCGTGTATTCGAGACCCGGCGTCTATTTATTTTTAGTAGGAAACAAATATTATACATGGTGTAAAGGGGGAATACTTCAAATTAACTACGGGAGCATTATTAATCAAATTATCACCCAGCGTTTATTCTGGACCCGGCGTCTAATCGAGACCCGGCGTCAATTCGAGAAAATACGGTATGTCACTTTTATCATTAGCCCGCTTTTCTGTACAGCACCGGGCTATTTTCATGCAAAATTGTTCAGCAATTTTATGATATTTCTATCTTTCAAAGTTCTTGATTCTGTTGCGCACTGGGCCTCAAAAGGTTGCGGGTGTCCAGCAAATCTAATGTCTCGGAAAAGATCAGAATCTCCCACAATTGCTTAGTTTTAATGGAAGGAAGGTTTTCGATCTTCTCCATGCGATCGGTCTTCATTATCCGACGGGTTGCCAGCAAACGCATTTTCTTTTCCAAGGGCCAGTTCTTGAACGTTGTTTGATTCTGGCTAACATTCCCGTCTTCCGGTTCGAAGTCCATCTCTTCTTCTTCTGGTTCTGGTGTTGTTACAATGTTCCCACAAAAGGGACATTGTATAAATCTCAAGCCCGATGAACTATGGCAAGGACAAGAACTTACATTTACATGTTGATACACGTTTGTCATGTTGTAAGTGTTGTTGTAAGTGTTGTGAGTACGTATGCTTTGGGTATTTCCATTACCAAGCTGTATATTTCCGGCTTTGATTTGTGGAGCGGAGATTTCCTCTGAACGTTGACTGAAATCGAAAAGTACAACATTTTAAGATTCAATGTTAATGTAAAGTTTCAAATAATATGAATCATGTAATGTAAAAGACACTGTAACGATTTCAATCTAAATAAATTTAGATCAACAGGTTTTATATTTGGTCATACTGTTGTATGACAAAATGAAAAATCTGTTGATCTAAATTTATTTAGATTGTAACGATTTCGACTGTCACACTATTCTACACTGTGAACGTTTTATGTACAACAGAAATCAGTTATTTTCCAAACTTTTAGACATTTTTGATGTTGATGTATATGTACAAATTGACAACTAACAGAAGATGAAATGCTGTCTCTTTTTTCTTGAGGAAAATTACCTATAACTAACCAAATAGATGAAATGCCATGGAGATGTATGATAATCCTTTACAGTAAATACCTATATTCCTTGTCCTCCACGCTAAAGTGTACATATTAGATATTTTTCTTGACTTTGCTTTGTACATATCATTTTCTGTGGACATGTCATAATTATGTGATGTAAATTGATATATGTACAATGATCTTCGGATTGATATCTGGAGGTAATAAAAAGATGCATTCATTCATTCATTCATTCATTCATTCATTCATTCATTCATTCATTCATTCATCCATTCATTCATTCATTCATTCATTCATTCATTCATTCATTCATTCTGTTTCAGACTAGTGGAGTGAAGTGAAGTTGAATATCATGAACACGTGTCAGCTGATTGGACTTCGCAGAGCATTTAAAACAGTGTAATTATGTTAAAAAAATTCATCAAATCGGTTGACCATTGAACGTTGATGACTGGATTGTCTAAACAAGTTCGTTCGTTTAAATGATAAGTCAATGAGAAAGTCTATTGAATAAATAAAATCAAGTGAAAGTTTCAGTTTAGTTTAGTCTGTCCGGAGTTGTGTTTCAATGGAAACGGACAAAAATGTTAATGTACAGCTTCGTATATATATCTGAAGTTTGTGCAAATCTCATGTAATTTCGGTTTCGTTAAGACGTCAATCAATATTCTCAAACCACATTCCTGGATTGTCTGGTCACTGATGCAGGAGTGCATTGTTTGACAGGGGAAAATAGACAGATGGGGTAATATTGTTTTTAAAATTAGACTTCTTAACTTTCGACTGAAATCCTCCTTATTGACTCCCTGAGGAAATCGTCGGCACCATTACTTTGAGTAAGTGCAAAGGAACAACTATGACCTATGACTAAAGTTGCTGATTACTTATTGAGGATTTTATAGAAAAATATAAATAATAGTGTTTTCGAAATTTCGACCCCTGGTCACTTCAATGTCCTGCCAAAATTCTTACGTTTTTTTGTTAGGTACTGAATATGAATATGTTAACACAAATTGAATCTTAACTAATTTCAACATAATCCGTTTTTGCAATGCTCGGATATGCCTGAAAGGCACTCCAAATTACATTATATTTGCACTAGAATACGCAGGTAAGTGAACAAACTTAGACACCCATATTCAAGTCGCAATATTTAAAAAAAGTATTTTTACTGTTTTCGTGATACTTTACGTAATATTTGGCGACCAACCATGAAAAGATCAGACCAAGATCCATTAAAAACGAGACAGTTGATTAAAACATGTACAATTATGATGTCAAACTTTCGACGAAAGATTTTGTTACCGAGTGATGTATTTTTTCCTCAATAGCTTAATTTCATCACGAACCGCATGTAAATATGATAATGGGGCTGAAGGAAAATAGGAAAACCCTAAATGGCGCCATATCAAACAAATACATATGTACAGCATACCGCAGGCCTGTTTTAGTGTAGTTTTTTTCAATCACCCCACGATTACAGTCCATGCTGCAGATAACGGTTTAACCACCCCCACTCACTGAGCTATGTATACGATAAATCCTTTCTCAGGCTCATGTAATCTTTGAATATTATATAAACGACGTTAGATATCAAGAAATACAAGAGATATCTTACTCATTCTCGCTCCTGCTGATGATATCTTGTCGGATCAACTGATCTCTGTTTTGTACCTCCGCCATTGTGTTTGGCTTTGAGGGGAATCCCCTTTCGGCGCACCAGCCTTGCGTTCAGTAAGACGTGACAACCCGGGATGTTCACGAACGTTCGTGAACAAATGTTACTGAACGAAGCGCTCGCCGCGATCGCTCGCTAGCAGTCGCGAACTATCCCGAGAGGTGTTTGCCAAAGCGACAAAGATGGCCGACATCACCTACAGGTGCTCCGAGTGTGGACACTTTTTTTTGGACTCTGGGGCACTATAGGCCTATAGGCATGCATGCTTTCAACGTAAGTATATTGATTACGAAACTGAGATTTTTCATATTGAATTGTTTTGGAACCTAATATTGAAGACTTGACATAAATAATGGGATTTTCCCCGATCTAAATATAGCAGACGACACGAAAACGATAACGAAAACCTTTTTGGTATTGATAATGTGGGGCTATGATGGTAGTCTAGTATTCATTATCTGCTATATTTCATATTTTTTTAAACTTGGGTAACAAGTACACGTTTATGTTTATTTACTTTGCAATTAAGTTAACTGACAATTCGAAATTAATACACTGTTTTCTTCGTCACTCATGATCAACACAGTTATCACAAAGACTAAAAATAAAATACCGGTAAATGTTATTTAAAAATTAAAATTAAAAAGATTTCCAAAACTTGAAAATAATATTTTATAATTGAAACTGTACATTATTTTTCCAATTATATCATATCTTTTACAAACATGTAACTTATTAAATTGACCTAATATAATCGGCCATATTTCAAGTGGTTGCGCAAGTATGATCCAGATTTAACAGGTTTTAAAAATAGAGACGTGTCATAAAAAACCTATGAGCCGATTGATAAAATCTTATTAACACTGACGTTAGATGAATAATATGATGTGACTCTGGCAAAGCGCGCCTTCTAATTACATATATGTGCGTCTCTTTCGTGTACGGAATAATGGCAGAAATTTTGGGAGATCTGGTAACTTGATACACCCAGCTTATCTTGTGTGAAGCATAACTATCTTCTCCTTACAAGTGATTCTGTCAATACGGTAGCTTAATTTACTTGAAACGATTTCTTTATTATGAAAACACTTCATGATGGTTTACGAGTTCAACAGAGAGCAGATCGAGAACAGGCCAATTGTATAAATGCTTGTAAATTAAATACATCCTTGATTTGAAAATTATTTATAATTTTCTAAAGATAAATATTCCCTAATATTAAAGTTTGTAACGTTTAACAACGTCATCAACATATCCGATGAAACTGGCAGATGGATTTTCATTCTTAAAGAAGAACTATTATGTAAACTGTATAATGATAACTACGAAAGCCTACAAGGGCCAAACTCACTGACAATTTTTTTTTTAAAAGTTGTATTTACAACTTTAAAAGGTGTAATTACAAGTTTTGAATGTTGTAAATTCAAGTTTTAATGTTGTAATTACAACTTTCTACGGTGAAATAACAAGTTTTGAATTTGTATTTTCATATTTTGAAGTTGTAATTATAACTTTTTAAAGTTATATATTCAAGTTAAAAAGTTGTAAATACAACTTTTATAAAGTTGAATATTCAAGTTTTTAAGTTGTAATTACAACTTTGAAAGGTGTATATTCAAGTTTAAAAGTTGTAATTACTTCTTTAAATGGTGTATAATCAAGTTTAAAGGTTGTAATTACAACTTTGAAAGCTATATATTCAACTTTTGAAAGATGTCTATTCAACTTTCAAAAATAGTACATTCAACTTTTATAGGTGTAATTTCAACTTTTATAGGTGTAATTTCAACTTATTAAGGTATAATTTCAACTTATGAAAGTTATATTATCAAGTTAAAACGTTGTATTTTCGACTTTAAAGTTGTTTATTCAAGTTTTAAGTTTTGATTTTAATAAATGTTTGAAGAATTACATTTTTTACTTACAAAAAGTTGTAATTTCAACTGTAAAAGTTGTAATTTCAACTTTAAAACTTGTAATTTCAACTTTAAAACTTGTAATTACACCTTTAAAAGTTCAAATTACAACTTTTAAAGTTGTAATAACGCGGTTGAAAGTTGTAATTACGCCTTTAAAAGTTGTAATTATACCATTAAAAGTTGTAATTACACCTTTCAAGTTGTAATTACTCCTTTAAAAGTTGTAATTACAAGTTTTAGAAAAAAAAATTGTCATTGAATTTGGCCCTTGTAGGCTTTCGTATGTAAGAACATGACCTAACGGGGTATTTATCGTGGAAAGAAGTTCAAGGGAACATTTCAGTTTATGCATATACTTACATTAGTAAATGATTATAAAACAACACAGTGGAAACAGATTACTGGGAGTAACAATCTTGTTGACTAATGTTTGACAAGCGAAGTTTATTTCTACAAAAATAACCAAATTGGACTGTCCCTTTAATACGTAAGTTGTTATCATGTAAGCAGAAGAATACGTTACCAATTACCAATAATGAAGTCATGAAATGTTGATACAACCTCTGTTCTAACTAGCCGAAATCCGTGGGTTCTGGCAGTTTCCCCCGGCGCAAAATAATTCGCTGATTGCGCAAATAATAAATATAACTTTGATTTTCTCCAATCAGGCATCTCCCATTTTATCCCACAAAGTCGGCATAATAGAACAGAGGCTGTATTGATATTTCATGACTTGATCTGCCTCTTTGGGGAGAGAATGCTAAAATAGTGACTTACAAATATTACCCTCACAACAATAACCAGATTGTTGGATTACTTTCATCAACAAGTGAGTTCACATAGCCCCGCTTCAAACTTTGTTCAAAGAATTTCAAACAGTAGAATTGATAAACATTGTTTAAAGTTTATGATTGTTTAGTATACAGTTTTAAAGGTACGTCATTGTGTAAGTCTCCTTTGAACTGAAACCACAAAACTATCTTCATTAATATATTTTACCATTAAAAGGGTACATCTAGGAATAGTGGTTGATCTTTGTTTCAAATTTTAGGTAGTGATCATACAATTCTACGAGATGTGCTGAGGACAAACATATTTTGAGTCACTTTGTTAGTCATGTTTAAAAAACACAGAAAAGAAAATTCACATATTGTTTTACTTTCAAAGGGCATAACCAAAATCATGATTGACATGTGTAGAAAATTTGGTGAAGCTGAGATGTATATATCAAAGAAATTTATCATCGAATAACTTTTTTAGTCATATATATATCCATGGAAACTGCAAAAATAATTGTTTTTAGTCTAACCTCCAAAAGGCACATCTAGGTATCATGGTTGATAAGTGTATGAAATTTGGTGAAGCTAGTAGGTATAGTTTTTGAGATATGCTACGGACAAATTTTGTGACGGCCAGACAGAAGATGAACGAAAAGAATGAACGCTATATATACTCCCGCTTATGCTTAAAACGTACATTGGTCAGTTATTCTCTCATTTATGTATTTGTTTAGGTTAGCCAGGTCAGCCGCTTACATAAAGTAAACTTGTTCCTTTCTCTTGCCTGTTGCAGAATCAGCGCGCGCCGGTCAAATGTTTGCTTTAACGAATCAAGCACAGCATATCATTTTTGGCACACATCCCCCGTCAATGCGAAATCATGTACATTGCAATCGTGTAAAACTCGAAATGCAAAAGTCTGTTTTAAAAAGCTGATTTTACAACTCTTGATTTTCCATTTTCCATTTTCCATTTTCCATATGTGAAACGTAACTTATAGCATTGCTTATTGTGAATATTACTCTTATTCAAAATAGAAAATCGGGTTTTGTCTTTTGACATTTCTTGAATTACATTTCAACTTTGCAAAGTTGAGAACAGCAAGTTGAGTTTTACAGGATTGAAATGTTAGTTTTGCACGCTTGGACTTGTCTTTTCGAGAATTGCATGGTTGAGAACGACAGTACATCTTGCGAGTTACGAGTGTACATGATTTCATTTTTGGCACACATCCCCTTCCATATGAAACAGCTGCATGGTATGAACGTGTCAATGCTGATCCGGAACTTAAACACTTCCAGAAAATTCATTCAGTACTGGCTCCACACAGAGCCTGGCTCCTTGCCAGGCAGTCTCCACACCTAAAGCAACAATGCAAGTTTGTTGTGAAACTGTGTGCATTATGGCGCCCAGGAGGTGCACAAGGGACATGTGATCTGTGCCAAACTTCGTTCAAAGATCTCCTGATCCATACAGTATGTCACTGCACAGCTAAATGCAGTGAACGAGATAGACTGTGGCTCGAAATATCAAGCATTGGCCCGATAGAGCTGGCAGTGAATCTGCTCAACCAACCTGACGAGGACGTGGTATGCTCTCTTCTCGCATGCACTCCATGTGTCGACCTGGATGACACTGACTCTGCTATGTACTCATCTACGATAGCCCAGGGGCTGTACAGACTATGTAAATACACCAAATTTACCCTGACTTAAAGCGAGATGATGCAAGCAAATTCAAAGCTATGCCCCCATGATGTATTACATTTATAAATCTTTTTAAATATCTCTCTCCCTTGATGTACATTTTCTGTCTGTCCGTGTTATTGTAAGTCTCCAAAGGAGGAATAAAGAATATTATTATGCAAGTCTATTTCCCTATCTCAGATGTGTTAAAGGTGTTCACACAAAAACAGCCGCCAGTGATTATTGCTTGATAGATGTTATCATTTATATAACTATGCATACTAAAATATGGCCTACTGACTTTTAGTCAAATGAAAATACATATGACTAACATCGATTGGAAATATTTAGAAGATTTAGATAACATAAGTATTACCAAGTCATTTCGCAAAGGCCATACGGAATCCGATGTTATCGAAATTAAGAGCAGCGGACACATGTAATAAACACTTTGTTGCACCGGACAATCGGTGTTCTTGCTATGTAAATGCATTGGGCGGTCTTATTCTAACCCTTCCGTAGGAGCCTTCAGCAGGGTTGAGTTTGAACAATGCTCAATCACATACCAAGACATAAACAAAACACCTGCTTGACTCCGCTTAATCATGATTTATATTTTCTCCGTCCATTAAACTATTTTAGTAAGAATTTTAACTTGCATTAAAACTTCCAGACTTGCTTTGCAAAATTTAGACACATATTTTAAGTTTGGCAACTTAGGTGCACCTAATTCACAGTGATTAAAAGGAAATATTTCACAATACTGTCAGTCAGGATTGTGTATAAGCGTATCTGAACAAGTCATGTTGTTATTTTCCAAGATGGCCTGATACTAGTCACAATGATACAACTCGGTGATCATTCTGACGTGTTAATTTCTTGTAAGCCACAGTGTTGGTGATCATTTTTCTTTAGAATTGAAAAGAAAGTGCACAAGAAAATGTTTGTGTTTGTGTATCTTCTGTGTGAATTTTTATCTTAAATACTTAGAATCTTTTTAGGTAAATGTATATCATAACATAATACCCGTTTTTTACTTTATTTTCAATTAAAAAACACCGCTCTGACTCTGTTTCTATCCCGATTTCTCTCTCTCCCTCTTCTCACCCCCCACCCCCTCCCCCAATATCCCAAATCTTTATAGGAAAATGTGAGCGATGGCTGACCAGATACCAAATATGGTGTTATGAATACGGAAAATCTCAAAAAGTCCACCCCCCCCCCCCCCCCCCCCCCCCTCAGTTTTCCAGGGCTTGTGGTGTAGATTTATCGGAACGAAAGCGCTGGGTTATCGAGGATGGATAATTACTAGTTTTCGTGGAAAATTGGATCATCTTTAAATTTGCACTGATGCAGAAAGTATGTGTCGAATTTACATGAATACCAGTTATATAAACTATCAAACGCTATCATATTCATAAAACACAATCAGATATATTCGCAAAAGCTAAATTCCCGCGTCCAACTTTCTTTATTACAAATTATATGACCTATCAAAGATTATCAAATCGTAATATTCATTCTGACTCAATAAGATTGACGCGCGTCAATGTAAGATTCCCCATCACAATCGTGAATTCAAACTTCTTCATTTCCCTATATACGACGTCGATTAGCTTAAAAGGTAAGAAAGATACTTTCCTTCAAACTACCAAAACTTCTCGATTAGATTACACTAGTGGTTAAGTTTAGCATAGATATTACCTCGGACAACTCACGGAGTGGACCCTCAAAGGGGCAGTAGCACGTTTTTTGATAATTCTATATTTTCAAAATTTCACTGATAATTGTACGTTAATGCTAAATGTATTATTTTGATGGTGTCAAAAATCTCAATACACATTCGCCAATCATCCATAGTCAGAGGACAAAGTAGAAAGATTCAACTAAATTGATGGGCGGTCATTTATGCGAACACTTTTAATTCATTTTGTGTAAGAACTTTGCTTTACATATTTGAATTTTTACTGCTCCATCAAGTTCAAAAGCATAGTCTTTCAATTTGAACCATTAACTTTCATTTTCCCGACATCATCTTCAATTTCCCTAAAACCTTGCTATGTCACTTTAAAATCCGTTTAAAAAATAAATTTCAACCGATAACCGCCAGTCTCCATTGTTAGATAACAATCACGACCTTCATATTGTCACTTTACTAAACGAATTAGCGTAAGAATATATTATTTTCAGAAACAGTGGGTTATCACCAATAAAACGACACCATTTATAAAGTTTGAGATATTTGAGTCAAAACAAGTTTTTCGGTCTTTCAAACTTTCAAATAGCAAAATCCTTTCAAGGCAAAATTTCAAGTTTATGGTATGTTTTAGTTTAAACTTCATATTTGTTATTACTTTCAGGAAATTCCTAATAAATTGTAAATATTTACGACACAAATATTTTGTCTATTTCGTAGATCAAAAACCGAAATGTCTCTTTTACTTAAAGAACAACCAACAATTATTGTAATGTATATGAATATCTCAGTTCGATTAAAATTGGTCTAGTTTCGAGGGAAAATATTCAAAATATCAACTCAACCGGGATATGAAGAAAAGTTTGATTCTCGATGGAATTTAAGACGTTTATTCCTCGGAACTAGGCCCATTTTAATCAAACTGTGTACAACTCATATTTATTACTCCTAGGCATGAAAGTAAGTAGTGACATATTTTCAATATGAGCACATGCGCACATATCATTTTTGTCAACGATTGTTGTAGCGAGAGTTCACGTAAAAGTCATATCACCGATTACTCGGGTAAAAACCTCTATGGTATTAGGACGATATGTGGCTCAAATTTGTTGTACTTTGAAGAAGAACAGATCCCATTTGTTGTATTGAAATTATAAACAACCCACATAACTCTATTTTTATGTTGTACTGTGAAAATATATTACCAACAACATTTATATTATGGTGATTTACTATACACACTCTCTTAAAAGTTGAAATGTTAAGATGCACAAATGATTTAGAGTTCTAAGTGAACGACGGCGGCGACTGACAGATTGGACGCATAAACTCGCCTACATCAAGCAGCTAGGACTTACCATTCGTACGAAAGAATCTAAATACTGCTCAGTAGAGTTCATCTCAGGTGACAAGAACCAACTGATTTCAATAAGATAGGACACTGGTATTAATCTTCCACAAAAATGCGACAAAATTCATCGAAACAAAAATACTTATTTACTATCTTGGCTTTAACATTTGCATTGCAGATAAACATTAGAACAGGAACGTTCGGTCTTCTTGGTAGGTTTATTCCGGCTTGCAAATGATGAACCTGTGATTATGATCGTAGAAGTAGGACCACATATTTTCATTGTGTTTGCTCTGTAAGGCAGATCTGCGCACTGAACTGGGGTTGAATTTATTACCATCAAGGACGTTGACGTCGGGAACGTACCAGCTAAAAAGAGTTTTATACACTATCATTCACACCTGACTATACGCTACCTGAAAACAGAAATAACTAAACTAGGCCACGTTTAATAAAACGTCTATGGTCGGTTTGGTATTATAAAATTCGATACATAGTCTTTCAAAACTGATATGTCAAAATGTCAATATTTTCACAAAACGAACCTGAAAATATTTCTTTTTTTGCCATATACCAATTACTATTTTTCTTGAATGACGTATCTAATTAGATGAACAATAGGTATACTTATTAATTTTCCTGATGTCGCCTTTTATGCCCCCTAAAACGGGCAACTGTTCCTTTAAAAGTTGATCTAATGACATCAAAAAAATACTTACCAATTTCAAGACATAGGAACAAAAGACATTAAACACTGCAACTGCAAGGAACTATCGAGCTAAAGTATGCAAATCCAGTTCCCTAACCCAGATGTGTAAAAGGTGTTCACACAATAATAGCCGCAAGTGATTATTGCTTGATATATAGATGTTATCATTTATATGTGATGTGATGAGATATGGGGTTTATCCCCGCTTTCAAGAGTATTTCACTGATATTGCGGCTGCTAGTATTATTGCAGGTAGAAAGCCCGCAACACTATTGTGACTATGTATTGCGGTGAAACCTGCGAGCATCGGCTGAAACTAGCAACCATGGGTGGTTCTCAACTGAAATTCAATGTAGCATTGCACCCAAACCTTACTGCGTGTAGAACAGTTCTCTACTGCAGACAAAGTTGCCGAACCCCTGGCTGGATTCGAACCCGGGACCTTCTGATCCGAAGTCGAACGCGCTAACCTATCATTTATATAACTTTGCACGCTTAAACTATGGCCGAATGATTTTTTGGTCCAAAGGAAAGTACATATGGTTAACATCAATGGGGAAGATTAAAAAGATTTGTTAATTTTAGAATAATTTGATTTAATAAAAAGGAAACATTGGTAGCAGTCAGTACGTATGAATCTATAAAAGGTTTAAAGACGTTCGTTAAATTTAGCCATGGTTGTGTGCGGGCTAGTAGTACTAGTATTCAGCTATAAATATTACCATCAAAAGTGTTTTTAGTGACACTGCTAATGTTAAAACGAACATAAATCCTAGTATACATTGTAATTATTTTTGTTTTGTCTAAAAACTAGTTTTTATAAATCAGTCAGGCCTGTATCAATCAGCTAAATTTGGTTTAAAAAGAACGGCCACTTTCTTGCTAAGACGACGAGTATTGAACGTTGCTAGGGCAACGGAACGAGTAGAGCATGATTTGCACGTGGAGTTGTCTATTTCAGATCCCGCACTGTCCGCTTTGGAGAGACGAGACAGATTTGAAGATACTGCTAACATAGCTTGATATAAGAGTGATTTAGATGATTTATGATCAGTGTCTAAATTAATATATTAATATTTTCAGTATTTCCAAAGTGTCCCCGGCAAGTACATGCTTGGACGAGTCTAATGCAGGGTAGCGCAATGCATATTTCAAACTCATATGTGAGTATTTCTTTTCTTAAAGTAAGTTTAGATAAGCTTTTTTTTTTCTTGCTACAGTATTCATAAGGTCAAATTTTGTATTTTGTAATAAGAATTTTGTATATTTCCACATAAGATAATTGTCACCCCTTTAAGTAAAATGGACAAGTCCATGAGTCAAAACAGTGCAAGTATCAAACATAACTTTATT
The DNA here is from genome assembly GCA_916613615.1 of Steromphala cineraria. Taxonomy (NCBI): domain Eukaryota; kingdom Metazoa; phylum Mollusca; class Gastropoda; order Trochida; family Trochidae; genus Steromphala; species Steromphala cineraria. Next base: position 26,348,652 of record OU744723.1, on the reverse strand, counting down.
TCTATTTATGTATGGATTGTTTTCAAATTGTTTGGATAATATTATTCAATCTTTAATCTTTTTCATGATATGAATTATTTGCAGGGTTCAGGCTTTTCTATTTGCCCCTTTTGTTTTTCTGTAGATATATTAGTAGCGCTTCACTCACTTTTGTGTGTTCAATCAGTATTTGCATAGGGCATACAAGAGTTACTTCCCTTGAAGTGTGGAACAATATATATTTTCAAACGTAAGCATATATCACCTTTTATTGATACCAGATGTCTTTGTGTTCCACAGAACTTGGAGCACTACTTCAACTTGTTTTTGAAGAAAATCCAGTGTAATTACGACTGAACTCGTAATTTTATCAAATAACAACATGAAAATATACCTTTTCAAGAAAATATTCACGATATCTAAATTTACATTCCTTATGTTAAGAGAGATGCATTCATGATGAATTATCATAAAATTACCATAGTATCCATGTCTTAGTTATGAATACAGGAGATGTTTCATATGTATATATAAACAAGCAATTTTTTCAACAATTAAAAATAAACAAAACACAACTGCAGCCCTCGGTGTTTTAGAAGATATGTGAAAATTATAAATGAATCATATTAATAGTTTTCCTGCAATAGGTCAGATAATAAATGTCTTCGGATAGACGGACGGACAGAGTGTTGGTATTACTATACTTTCGACAGTTTGTAGAGGGTATAATTATGATAATCACTGCAGTGAGACTAAGCCCTCTTGACTACAATTTTGTACATTTCGCTGTTATAAACGTAAAAACAAGTCAAAACTAAATTTGTTTTGAAATGATTTATTTTACAAAGAACCCAAACAAAAACAAAATAATGCCAACACCACTTTAAGGGTGTATGATAACGTTTCAGTCGCTCAATCAGAACGATATAAAGATAGATTTTACAATCTCTGCAGACATTATCTGGACATTCCTTCAAATAGCTAAAAAAACGCATGTGCTCTTTTTTATTGAAGATGAAAGGAAAGTATAAAGTTATGAAAAATGATTTTAAAAATGTAGAATAACTGAATACTTAAATGCAAAGTCAGAAGTGAGAACTACATATTATTATATCAATATATGATAGTTCAACCTTGATGCTAAGAATAATTCTAAAAAAGATCTATGACCATGATAAAAGTAAAATAAAATATGTAAAGTTTCAAAGCTTTACTAAATAAAACTACACATTACAATCTCTGCAGACATACACAGTAGCAGCACATTCTTTTAAATAACGAAGGATCTCCTGTCTTCGTTTTTGTTTAAGAGGAATAGTTGTCTCTTGATATGATTAAACAGATAAAAATATTGTAGAAGAATGTGTATACACATGAAGATGCAAAAGATCTTATAAGTTATTCCTGAAAAAAAACAAATAAAAATTATTCATCATCACAATCAAAAATCAAATTATCAAATGAAATAAGTAAAGTTTCGAATATCTATTGACTTTACTAGTTTCATTGCCGTAACAAGGATTTCAATAGTAAGCATTTTCAGGTTCGATAAAAGACAAAACAAATAAAATCCTTCACCGCCCCCCTTCTTCTCTCGAGCCTGAATTCTGCTGCTCCCCGTCCTACTGTATATATCCATCCAAGTTCACTCTTCGGGTTTTCTTCTCTGCATTTTTGTTACCAACATTTTCCTTGTTTGGTTTCATTTCTGCTTCTGAAGATGTTGAGTCTTTGGCTTCAGTTATCAGCCGCTTCCTACGACTTTCTAGTTTTTCTTTAAGGATTTTTTTAGAGTTTCCAAAAGTTTGTTCTATTTTTTTTCTTTCTTTTTCCTTGGTTTTATTCTCTGTCTTAAAAACCTTCTCAGTCTCATCCGATTTCCTAGATGGGTTATATATGCGATGAGTTCCTAATCATTCACTGGATCAACCTATAAACAAAATACCATTTATAACAGTCATAACGGAACTTTTTTCTTGCAATGAAGAGTATGCTAAACTTTCAATGATTTGCTAGCGGTTTTGCAGATATTAAGTACAAATTTTACCGTATATTTCTTATCTTTTAAAGGGACAGAAGCAAGTTTTGGGAAAATATTTTCTTCAAATTATTGACAAAAGATGATGTCAAACATATTATCCCCAGAAGGTCAAATCCTCATTTATACTTTCCTCAAAGGGGCAGTCGCACGTTTTTAAAAGAATATAAGGTGATGTCTGGAAAATGAAAATAAATGGTTCCAATAATGGACAATATATTTAAACTTAATGAAGCACTACTTAATGAAATATAAAATATAATGTGCAGAATTGCGATTCCTTTTTCTTACACAAAATGAATTAAAGGTGTTCACACAAATTGGCCGCCAATGGACTTTACTGAATTTTTATAACTAGTTTTCTGATTATTGATGATTAGTTTCACTACTGACATTTTTGACACTGTCGAAATAATTCATTTAGCATAAAACGTAAAATAATCAGTGAAAAAAGAGTATAAAATTTCAAAAAACGTTCTATTGCCCCTTTAAGATTACAATATATCACTTAGCTTGAAAAAGTGGTATCTTATCTAACTTAGACTGAGCATGCGCAGTAAGAGTGTTGTGTATCGAGTGTTTCATTTTGAGCTGTCGCCTGCTATTGACGGCAATTTTTATGTTGGCAATCTGTATTCATTTTGCTTCCTAAAATATATTTGCTTAGCCTTAAAGAAATTAACATATTTGCGGGTGTATTCCTTTTCAATGCTTAGAATAGATCAGTATACATTATCATATCCTTCTTCTACCAGTCTGATTAAAATCGACTGTGATTCGAGGAAAAAAGTGTAAAAAGATTATCTCTAGCGGGGCTCGAACCTCACCCAGCCCGGCTTTCCTCTCATTCACAGTCTGAAGGCACCCCTATTGCCCGCATGTTCTGACAGAAGCTCATTTAGCCAATCGAAAGGAGCGCAGTGAAAGCTTCGGTATCCCTCAGGGGCAGGCAACTCCAGTTTACCATTCGTTATACATAATCGCCGCTAAACGCTATTTAAAAACGAGGATGTGATTGGATAGCTTACGACTGGGTTTGTCTGCGCTGGTTATAGCAACACGCGATAGAGGTGGGTGCATTCAGACCGAGACGGAGAGGATATCCCGGATGGTTCGAGCCTCGATAGAGACAATATTTTTTATATTTTATTCCTCGGAGCACGGTCGATTTTAATCAGACTGCTTCTTCCACTAAAACACCTACTTCTGACCCTTTATTCATCATGATAACCACATATTCAAGAAAGTTCATAGATCATTGGATTGCAATCAAGATACAGTATATATGTACCTTTTCATGTTTTAGTTTTGCTACAACTTCTTTATCTTCATCTAGTTTTTTTCTCAAGGAATACCTAAAATACATTGTCTGACTCCATCTTCAGTGTCTAAACTCAGAAAATGTGAACTGGTATTACCAGCACTACTTATATGAAATACAAGTCGCTTAACTCAATGCCCTGAATGGGGAACATTTAGAAGCTTTTTTTTTATTTTATGATAATTTAATTTAATAAAAAAAACGTTGGTTGATGCCCGTACGTATGTCTGAATGGATAAACGGTTCAAATAACTTAAAACGTGAATTTTACCCATGGTTGTGTCAGGCTTTAGTATTCAGTAATAAATGTTACTATCAAATGAGATTTTATTAAAACATTGCTAATGTTAAAAGGACCATATATCCATACAATATACTCCTAAACATTGCAATTCTTTGTGTTTTGTCTACAAACTAGTTTTTTTCAAAAATCATTCAGTCCTGTATTAATCAGCTAAATTTGGTTAGATAAGAACTGCCACTTCACTGCAAAGACGGTATGTATTGAACGTTGCTAGGGCAACGGGACGAGTAGAGCATGATTTGCACGTGCAGTTGTCTATTTCAGCTCCCGCACCGTTGGTTTTGGAGAGACGAGACAGACTTGAAGAAACTGACCACTTAGCTTCATATCAAGATTATTGATAATGAGTTGATAAATATTTTGTAACCTTTTTCGTTGCCTTTGTCCCTATAGCCAACTAAATACACACATATCTAAATAACGTACATGTGTTTTACTTTGTTTTAATGTGTTTTTTGAAAAATGAGAAAATTTAATAATCACAGTTTTGTGTTCTTCCGTGCAACTCTACACATAGCACAAAAATGCCTGCTTTAATAACCAGCCAGGGGAACGCCTCCCGCAAATTGAAAAAAAACCTCGCATTAAGCCTTTTTCAATATGTTGACAATGGAAAAGGCGAAATTTTGTCCGGTCCCACTCCTATATCCAAATAATTCAAAGAGAAAACTACATCATCTAAATACTTAAGGCAGAATGATCGTACCATGATACTCCTATTCCTTTATTTTAAAGGGGCAGTAGCACGTTTTTTGATAATTTTATATTTTAAATGTGTCACTGATAATTGTACGTTAATGATAAATGTATTATTTTGATAGGATCAAAAATCTCATAACACAAACCAATCATCCATAGTAAGAGGACAAAGTATGAAGATTAGCCTAAAATTCATGTGCGGCCATTTTGTGTGAACACCTTTAATTCATTTTGTGTAAGAAAAAGCAATCGCATGGCTAAACTTTACATTATATATTTGAATTATTACTTCTCCATTTAGTTTAAATACATTGTCTTTCAATTGGAACCATTTTTTTTTCATTTTCCTGACATCACCATATATTCCCCCTAAAAACGTGCTACTGCCCCTTTAAAAGCCAGATTCCTAAATCTGTACGACCCGCCAATATCTGAGGGATTCATATTGTTATTTGTATAATATATATATATATTTTTAAAAAGAGAGTTGGTTTCTCACGTGAAGAAAGGTTGTATATGGGTAAAGAGTAAACATCAGATGGTTCAGAAATCAACAGCCAGGAAAACACTAAATCAGCCCCAAAGGTAATCAATCTTTCTTCTTGTGAGCTAACTGAAACTCAGATAACAGTTCTTAAGTTAGGTTTGAAATTTACACCAACACCAAAACCTAATCCACATGATTTAGAAAATGATGTAAAAAGCTTTTGCAGAAAAATGAGATTTGCAGATTACTTTTATCAGGAGGATAATAATAATGATAATGAAGAAGATAATGTAAATTCAGTTGATGATAATCAAAATGTAGAATCTCTTTGTAAAAACAAGTCAAAAACAATCCCCCCAAAAAGTAAAAATAAACATTTGGAACATTTTTTAGATATTTTAACTAATCAACCCCTCACAAATGCAGGAAACATTAAATCCAACATAAACCAAAAAGAAAGAAAAGCCGTAGAAGAGCTAAAAAATAATAGCAATATCATAATAAAAGAAGCAGACAAAGGAGGGGCAGTGGTTATTATGGACTCGGATTATTATGAGTCCAAAATAATGGAATTGCTACAGGACCCAATCTCATATAAAAACCTCCCTAAGAACATTGATAAGAAAATCATATCAAATCTTAACAAATTGATAAACAGACATGAGGATAATCTCACAAAGGATGAGGTAGATTACATATTAAACTTTGAATTCAAAACAAGTAATTTTTATGGCCTCCCTTAAATCCACAAATCTGAAATCATAAAAACACAAATCAATCTACAAAACTAGGAGTATGTTCAAATTCTAAGACCCCTTGATCTTAAATTTCGACCAATAGTAGCTGGACCAGCCTGTCCAACCCACAGATTAAGCAACATAATTGATATCATTCTCCAACCCTTCCTTACAAATATCAAAAGTTATGTTAGAGATGATTTAGACTTTCTTAATTACATTCCTGACCAATCACCGGATGATACTCAATTAGTTAGCTTTGATGTTACATCCCTCTACAGCAATATCCCTCACGAACTAGGCGTGGAAGCTCTTGAATATTGGATTGACAAACACCCTGAAAATTTAAACAAAAGATTTGACAAGTCTTTCATCATTGAGTCAGCCAAATTCATTTTAGAAAACAACACCTTTCAGTTTAATGTTTTATACAGATATTAGGGACAGCCATGGGCACGAAATTTGCACCTGTTTATGCAAACCTGGTTTTAGGATACCTTGAGGAACAACTTTATGTGCAACTTAGAAATCAATATGGGGATGAATTTACAGAAGATTTCATCTCAAAGTGGAAACGTTACCTTGATGACTGTTTTCTATTATGGCAAACATCTAAGGGGGATATTTTATATATTTTTAATCTATTGCAGAATTTGCATCCTAATATCAAATTTACAATTGAAACTAACCACAATGAGCTCCCGTTTTTAGATATCCTTATTAAAAAGGAAGGTACAAAACTCATCACTGACATTTACCATAAACCTACCGACACACAACTTTATCTTCATTCAAGAGTGCTCATGAAAAACATGTAAAAACAAATCTCCCCTATTGCTTAGCACGACGCATATGTACTATTATTAAAGATGGTAAGCTACGACAAAAAAGGTTAGAAGAACTGAAAGATTCTCTTTTAAAACGAGCTTTTCCTCAAAGTATGATAGACAAAGGTATTGAAAAAGCAACCAACCATACCATTGCGGAATTGAGAAAACCAAAAGAAAAGATGGTACCAAAACGTACCATAACATTTGTAAGTACCCATAATCCAAACAACCAAAATATGTTCCCTATAATTAAGGACAACTTAAACCTTTTAAACCAAGATAAAAAACTGAAAGCGATGCTTGAAAAAACCCTTATCATTAAAAGCAAGCGGCAGCCAAATAACCTTAAAAAGGTATTAACTAGAGCAAAATTCAGCACTAACAACACTCAGGCTGAAGTAACAAAATGTCATGATAAGAGGTGCGGCACTTGTCCTGTTATTATTGAAGGCAAAGCTTTTAAATTTGAAACTGGGGATGATTTTCAAGTTAAACACACAATGAATTGTAAATCTAAAAATGTAATTTATGCAATTCTTTGCCTCACCTGCAATCTCACCTATATAGGACAAACAAGTAATTTACAAGCACGAGTAAGGGTTCATAAACAACAAATACATGACCCTAATCTCCGACATCTTAAGATAAGCAAGCACATTGCAGAATGTAGCAATAGAAAATTTTATATTTTCCCTTTCTACAAAGTTTATGCAAAGTCAGAAAATAAAACTTTGAGTCTTGAAACAAAAGAAACATTTTTTATCCAAAAATATTGTCCAACACTGAACCGTGCTATCTTAAACAGTTAGCTCACATAAGGAAGTGATTACCGTTGTGACATATTAGAATACTTGTTGAATGACACCTCTCTATCCATTAAGTGATTGATAGGACAATACAGATTCGTCAATGCTGACTGAGTCTATTATGTTCTAATTGCACCCTACAATTAGTGCTTGGGGCAATCGTTACGTGATTGACAACACATGACTGACTTCCTAACTGTCAATCTAAACACACAACAATGTGTTGATTATATGAATTTATTGTTTTGTTCTTGTGTATAAATATGTGTAACCTTCCATTTGTAATCATACTTGAAAAGACCCACACAATGGTCGAAATGAATTCATCGTATTAAAGAAAATTGATCCAGTCTGAACCATCTGATGTTTACTCTTTACCCATATATATATATATATATATATATATATATATATATATATATATATATATTCACAAAAAGTTAATTGTCCAGGTGTATGGTCCAACTTCGTCTAATGAATATTAAATAAAAACATAATGCCGGATTTTTCTCCTACCGGTTTCATTTTTAATCTTCAGGGAGAATGAAACGTTACAAAAGTCTATGACGTCATCGTTTATATTGTGACGTCACAGTAGGGAACAATGTACATTTTGGTTCAACAACATGAACAAATGTTAATATTTACCAACATTGAGTTTGGGGAGGAATTTCTTGATAAAATAGTCTTCTTTTAAAGTTCTTTTAATTTTATCAGAGTTATTCATTTGATAAAACGGGAAAATGTTGAATTTTATGTCTCTCCCTTCGGCACAAAGGTCCAAGTGTTCACTTAATGGAATACAGCGTACCTCCGGGCACTTTATTTGTTGTTTGTGTACTCGAACACGGGCTCGTATATATATATATACATTGTATATATATATAGACAAATAGCACAAACCAAGTTGGTTTTGTGTTGTTTAGCCTTGTAGGGGTTTGGAAGAGTGCTCAACATTGGTGAATGGAGCAAGATAAATGTAGTATACAAGTCAATGTTTTCTACATTATCCAAATTTTCTATCACTACAGCTCTGTTTCATGCTGAGTGCATTTGTCAAGTGATAGGTTATGTCAGGTTTTGGCCACCTTTTGTTACATGTGTGCGCTTGGGCTTGTTGGCTGATTGGCGCCCATTGGTTGGGTTTTGGCTATGTGTTTCTTTGTTTCTTGGGTTGCTGCGTTTTGGGGCTGGTTTTTGGCTTTGGCTGTTTCTGAGCAGGAATTTATTGTTGTGTCTACATGTGTTGACCTAAGGTATACTCAAATGCATCCTGTCGTCACAAAATTTCATGTGTTTATCATTTATTCCTATGCAGTATATATATAATGATGATAATAATAGCTTTCTTATACCGCGAATATATCCATGACAAAGCATGCTTAAAGCGCCATGAGTATTATTACCCTGGAGGGATAGTACATTCGGTGCCGCCGATTAACAAGCGCTCCGCGTGACAGTGTTGGTCCGTACTTCCACCTTGTTCAGGTACCCATTTGTACAGCTGGGTGAACCGAGTGCAATGTGGATGAAGTGTCTTGCCCAGAGACACAACACAGGATGAGACCCAAGTCACAAATTTTTGGTGTCTCCACCGGGATTCGAACCCGGGTCTCCGGCGTGAGAGGCAAGCATGCCAACCACAACACCACTGTGCTCCGACTTCTAAATGCGAATTCTAAATCTTGATCTTACTAATTAATCCTAGAAAAAGTGTCATTTTATGGGAGCGGTTATGTTAGCCATCTGAATTCATTAAAGGATACGAAAATACCTCTATTCTGTAAATATAATGGTTTGTAAGAGATGAAGATTGTTCTTGTTCGTATCACAAACTTGAATATGATAAGTTTTGAATTGACTTTTGCAACACTTTGGTCAACATAAGATATTTGGTTTTCTTATAGCAATTTATTTCAAAATGACAGAACATATTATGTTTAAAGGGGCAGTAGCACGTTTTATGGGGATTATAAGGTGATGTCAGGAAAATGAAAAAAAAAATTCTAAATAAAAGACAATGTATTTAAACTAAATGAGGCAGTAAAACATCAAATATATAACGTAAATTTCAGTCATCTTATTAATTTTCTTAGAAAGGATAAATTAAAGGTGTTCACACAAAATGATCGCCAAAGGACTTTATGTGAACCTATTATTTTTTTCTATGTCTATGGATGATTGGCTTGTATAATGAGATTTTTAACAATTTCAAAACAATACATTTAGGAGATAAACATATTGTGTTTGGAAATCAGTTTTATTATTTCGTGACGGTTGTTAGCGTTAAGTTAAGTTCTGCATATATTCACAAAAATGACGTCGGAATAATTGCATTGGTGTTGTGAATAAATTTAAGGTTAGTGTATGCCGCATTTGGATTCGTATTCGTATGAAATTCTGGCGGGTTATTTTTATCAAGCCCGTTTTGATCTAACGCTACAGAATGATAGACCGTGCGAAATGGAAATCTGAACTGTTGTCAGTGTCGAGTATTCTACCTCTTTTGACAGACTGCAGGCATTAAGCTTGCGGATAGTTTGAATAACTCTATAAATAATGTACATACAACGCAATAATTGCATATTTTGTGAACATTTTCGACACAACAGCAATATTTCAAAACTTCTTGTTGCTAGGCAACAACTGAATTCTTGCGCATTAGACAAAGTAAACAGAGCACTGTATAACCAAATAATACGCCCTCTGATTTTTCAAAGCACCAATCAAAAACGAGTATTTTGCACATTTATGGTAGAAATAGCTAATTAAGACTAATTATGAGAAATAGAATTAACATACACTTATGAGTGGAAACTTGAAAAGACAAATTTTTTTAAAATGGTGTTACTGCCCTTTTTAAAGCCATTTTACATGTTGTATTGACCACCGTAGACATTATTGTAAATATTGTATGGCGGTGACTGATATCTTTTGTTCTTTGTGATATTGTAAATACTTTGTTCGCATTGTCTTTAACAAATCTCGATGTTGAGTACCACATAAAGGACATTCCAGTAGCTCGCCAGTGTTCATTTAAGTTAGCAATGTTTAAGAAAGAAAATGTCATTTTAGCCTTTCAGGAGTTGAACATCCTTCATCACATTTAAATAACCGTTGTATATCACTGTTTTCCAAAACAAACTCTGTCAAAGTGAATCCATTAGATAACCAAAAAAATTCCTGAGCATTTTTTCATATATTCGTGTTCCTTCTTTCATTTTTTATTTTGTTTTGCATTTGCTGTTCTACCAATTAATTAGCACCTTACATAGCAAATTATATATCTATGAATAACAAAATACTTATGTGTTTTTGTTGCATATTGTGCCACATGAATACTAAACAAGCAACTGACATGGTCGAGCTATATCACCCCCTCCCACCTGATATTGTCACACACTGCATAGATTCTTAAAAGCTTTTTCTATCACTATTTTGATGTTGAAGATTAAAATTTTATTATATTGCAGATTCATATGTCAGATTAAACTCTATATTATATGAAAGAAACTGTAAATCAAAATACACAACAAACTAACATTATGATCAGCGTTTGCAAAATTAAAACACACTGACAAAATGAAAACCAGGCCAGACTTGTGTGAACCGGACAGGACTTGTAACAGTTTGATTACCATTCTGTCCCTAAAATCACTAATTTCTATGTAGATATTCTCAAATTTGTTACTGATGACATATTCTATCAAGTTTTTATCTTTTTTTATGACAAGTAAGATTAGACACAACATGTTATGGACGGACGGACGGTGCCCATTTAACAACCCCCTCTCCCCCGCAACTTTGGTTTTGAGGTTATTGAATAAAAAGCAATAACAAATAGATTTTCAAATGTTAATGAGAAATTTAGTTTTCCCTTTTTGTCAATCTTCTTATTGTTTTATAAGGTCTCCAGGACAAAGTCTGGAAGACCCTTTGCTTTTATTTGATTTCTTCAAGTTTATTATTATCATTATTATATGTACTTTTTGGTGAACGAGCTACAGCCCAAACGGCTGCTTCAAATTCTGCCAAACTTGGCATGCTGATAGCCCGTATATTGGAATAGACATGCGAAGCTCTTTGGCCAAATCGACCCGTTTAAGGTCAAGTTCGAAATACACTTCGAAGAGACTTGAAACTTTTTTTTAAAAGACGCGCAATTTGATTTTAGTGCCTTTTCGATCGGTTCCGACCCACCCCCCTATTTGAGAATCGTCTTCTCTAAAGATACTTGCACTAGAGAGCACCTTCACTGAAATTCATACACAATGTAACTGACGTACCATAGTGACCTTTCACAGTTGAACAAAATTTAAAAATCACCAACTTCAAGGGCGCACAACTCCAAAACCAGACTTTAGAATTTAATGATTTATTTCCGGAATATCTTCAGTTTTAAGAAATACTTTTTTGTCACTTAAGTAGATAGGGTTAGGGTTAAATAAGAGTTAGGAAAACATAGACGCAAAGTAAGTCAAATCGATTTCTGTAACTTAAAAGTTTGTCAGAACAACGCTTTGATATGTACAAAAGTCTGGTTCTATTATATCCAAAATATCATCTGTTTTAAGAAATTCAATTTTGGTCACATTAGTGGATAGGGTTAGGGTTAGAAAAGGGTTAGCGATCAACATGACAACAAAGTTAATTGAGTTGTTTTTCGTTTCTCTAAATTTTGTACACTGTTTCGATATGTAAAAAGTCTTCTTGGCCTGTTATTTCCAAATGATCTTCAATTCTAAGAAACATCATTATTGTCACATTATTTGATAGGGTTAGGGTTAAATAAGGGTTAGCAATCAACATGGTTTCCAAGAGAGTTAAATTGCTTTTTGTTTCTAAAAATATTGTCAGAGCATTGTTTCGATTGGTAAAAAGTCATCTTTGCCTGTTATTCCCGGAATTTCTTTATTTTTCAGTAATATTATTTTTGTCACATTAGTTGATAGGGTTAGGGTTAAAAAAGGGTTAGCAAACAAATGGTCACAAAGTGAGTTAAGATGCTTTTGTTTCTTAAAACTTTGTCAGAGCAATGTTTTGATATGTAAAAAGTCTTTTTGGCCTGTTATTTCGGAATATCTTCAGTTCTAAAAAACACCAGTTGTGTTACATTAGTGGATAGGATTAGCATTAAATAAAGGTTCGAGATCAAAATGGTCACAAAGTGAGTTAATTTGCTTTTTATTTCTTGAAACTTTGTCAGAACAATGTTTCGATATGGAAAAAGTCTTTTTGGTCTATTTTTTCCTGGAATATCTTCAGTTTTAAGAAACACAATTTTTGTCAAATTAGTGGACAAGGTTAGGGTTAAATAAGGGTTTAGCGATCAATATGCTCACAAAGTGAGTTAAATTGCTTTTTGTTCCTTGAAACTTTGTCAGAACAATGTTTTGATATGTAAAAAGTCTTTTTGGTCTGTTTTTTTCCGGAATATCTTCAGTTTTAAGAAACACCAATTTTCACAAATTAGTTGATAGGGTTAGGGTTAAATAAGGGTTAGCGATCACTTTGCTCACAAAGTGAGTTAAGTTGCTTTTTGTTTCTTGAAACTTTGTCAGAACAATGTTTTGATATGTAAAAAGTCTTTTTGGCATATTATTTCCGGAATATCTTCAGTTTTAAGAAACACCATTTTTGTCACATTAGTGGATAGGGTTAGGGTAAAATAAGGGTTAGCGATCAACATGCTCATAAAGTGAGTTAAGTTGCTTTTTGTTTCTTGACACTTTTTCAGAACAATGTTTTGATATGTAAAAAAATCTTTTTGGCCTGTTTTTTTCGGAATATCTTCAGTTTTAAGAAACACAATTTTTGTCACATTAGTGGATAGGGTTAGGGTAAAAAAAGGGTTAGCAATCAACATGCTCACAAAGTGAGTTAAATTGCTTTTTGTTCCTTGAAATTTTGTCAGAACAATGTTTTGATATGTAAAGAGTCTTTTTGGTCTGTTTTTTTCCGGAATATCTTCAGTTTTAAGAAACACCAGTTTTCACAAATTAGTTGATAGGGTTAGGGCTAAATAAGGGTTAGCGATCACTTTGCTCACAAAGTGAGTTAAGTTGCTTTTTGTTTCTTGAAACTTTGTCAGAACAATGTTTTGATATGTAAAAAGTCTTTTTGGCATATTATTTCCGGAATATCTTCAGTTTTAAGAAACACCATTTTTGTCACATTAGTGGATAGGGTTAGGGTAAAATAAGGGTTAGCGATCAACATGCTCATAAAGTGAGTTAAGTTGCTTTTTGTTTCTTGAAACTTTGTCAGAACCATGTTTTGATATGTACAAATTCTTTTGGTCTGTTTTCTCCCGGAATATCTTCAGTTTTGAGAAACACCATTTTTGTCAAATTATTGGATAGGGTTAGGGTTAAATAAGGGTTAGCGATCACTTTGCTCACAAAATGAGTTAAGTTGCTTTTTGTTTCTTGAAACTTTGTCAGAACAATGTTTTGATGTGTAAAAAGTATTTTTGGCCTGTTATTTCCGGAATATCTTCAGTTTTATAAACACCAATTTTTGTCACATTAGTGGATAGGGTTAGGGTAAAATAAGGGTTAGCAATCAACATGCTCACAAAATGAGTAAAGTTGCTTTTTGTTTCTTGAAACTTTGTCAGAACAATGTTTTGATATGTATAATGTCTGTTTGGCCTGTTTTTTCCGGAATATCTTCAGATCTAAGAAACACAATTTTTGTCACATTAGTGGATAGGGTTAGGGTAAAATAAGGGTTAGCGATCAACATGGTCACAAAGTGAGTTAAGTTGCTTTTTGTTTCTTGACACTTTTTCAGAACAATGTTTTGATATGTAAAAAAATCTTTTTGGCCTGTTTTTTTCGGAATATCTTCAGTTTTAAGAAACACAATTTTTGTAACATTAGTGGATAGGGTTAGGGTAAAAAAAGGGTTAGCAATCAACATGCTCACAAAGTGAGTTAAATTGCTTTTTGTTCCTTGAAACTTTGTCAGAACAATGTTTTGATATGTAAAAAGTCTTTTTGGTCTGTTTTTTTCCGGAATATCTTCAGTTTTAAGAAACACCAATTTTCACAAATTAGTTGATAGGGTTAGGGTTAAATAAGGGTTAGCGATCACTTTGCTCACAAAGTGAGTTAAAATGCTTTTTGTTTCTTGAAACCTTGTCAGAACAATGTTTTGATATGTAAAAAGTTGTTTTGGCCTGTTATTTCCGGAATATCATCAGTTTTAAGAAACACCATCTTTGTCACAATAGTGGATAGGGTTAGGGGAAAATAAGGGTTAGCGATCAACATGGTCACAAAGTGAGTTAAGTTGCTTTTAGTTTCTTGAAACTTTGTCAGAACAATGTTTTGATATGTAAAATGTCTGTTTGGCCTGTTTTTTTCCGGAATATCTTCAGATCTAAGAAACACAATTTTTGTCACATTAGTGGATTGGGTTAGGGTAAAATAAGGGTTAGCAATCAACATGCTCACAAAGTGAGTTAAGTTGCTTTTTGTTTCTTGAAACTTTGTCAGAACAATGTTTTGATATGTAAAAAGTCTTTTTGGCATATTATTTCCGGAATATCTTCAGTTTTAAGAAACACCATTTTTGTCACATTAGTGGATAGGGTTAGGGTAAAATAAGGGTTAGCGATCAACATGCTCATAAAGTGAGTTAAGTTGCTTTTTGTTTCTTGAAACTTTGTCAGAACAATGTTTTGATATGTAAAAATTCTTTTTGGTCTGTTTTCTCCCGGAATATCTTCAGTTTTGAGAAACACCATTTTTGTCAAATTAGTGGATAGGGTTAGGGTTAAATAAGGGTTAGCGATCACTTTGCTCCTAAAATGAGTTAAGTTGCTTTTTGTTTCTTGAAACTTTGTCAGAACAATGTTTTGATGTGTAAAAAGTATTTTTGGCCTGTTATTTCCGGAATATCTTCAGTTTTATAAACACCAATTTTTGTCACATTAGTGGATAGGGTTAGGGTAAAATAAGGGTTAGCAATCAACATGCTCACAAAATGAGTTAAGTTGCTTTTTGTTTCTTGAAACTTTGTCAGAACAATGTTTTGATATGTATAATGTCTGTTTGGCCTGTTTTTTCCGGAATATCTTCAGATCTAAGAAACAAAATTTTTGTCACATTAGTGGATAGGGTTAGGGTAAAATAAGGCTAAGCGATCAACATGGTCACAAAGTGAGTTAAGTTGCTTTTTGTTTCTTGACACTTTTTCAGAACAATGTTTTGATATGTAAAAAAATCTTTTTGGTCTGTTCTTTTCGGAATATCTTCAGTTTTAAGAAACACAATTTTTTCACATTAGTGGATAGGGTTAGGGTAAAAAAGGGTTAGCAATCAACATGCTCACAAAGTGAGTTAAATTGCTTTTTGTTCCTTGAAACTTTGTCAGAACAATGTTTTGATATGTAAAAAGTCTTTTTGGTCTGTTTTTTTTCGGAATATCTTCAGTTTTAAGAAACACCAATTTTCACAAATTAGTTGATAGGGTTAGGGTTAAATAAGGGGTAGCGATCACTTTGCTCACAAAGTGAGTTAAGATGCTTTTTGTTTCTTTAAACTTTGCCAGAACAATGTTTTAATATGTAAAAAGTTGTTTTGGCCTGTTATTTCCGGAATATCATCAGTTTTAAGAAACACCATTTTTGTCACAATAGTGGATAGGGTTAGGGTTAAATAAGGGTTAGCGATCACTTTGTTTACAAAATGAGTTAAGTTGCTATTTGTTTCTTGAAACTTTGTCAGAACAATGTTTTGATGTGTAAAAAGTATTTTTGGCCTGTTATTTCCGGAATATCTTCAGTTTTATAAACACCAATTTTTGTCACATTAGTGGATAGGGTTAGGGGAAAATAAGGGTAAGCAATCAACATGCTCACAAAATGAGTTAAGTTGCTTTTTGTTTCTTGAAACTTTGTCAGAACAATGTTTTGATATGTATAATGTCTGTTTGGCCTGTTTTTTCCGGAATATCTTCAGATCTAAGAAACAAAAATTTTGTCACATTAGTGGATAGGGTTAGGGTAAAATAAGGGTTAGCGATCAACATGGTCACAAAGTGAGTTAAGTTGCTTTTTGTTTCTTGACACTTTTTCAGAACAATGTTTTGTTATGTAAAAAAATCTTTTTGGCCTGTTTTTTTCGGAATATCTTCAGTTTTAAGAAACACAATTTTTGTCACATTAGTGGATAGGGTTAGGGTAAAAAAAGGGTTAGCAATCAACATGCTCACAAAGTGAGTTAAATTGCTTTTTGTTCCTTGAAACTTTGTCAGAACAATGTTTTGATATGTAGAAAGTCTTTTTGGTCTGTTTTTTTCCGGAATATCTTCAGTTTTAAGAAACACCAATTTTCACAAATTAGTTGATAGGGTTAGGGTTAAATAAGGGTTAGCGATCACTTTGCTCACAAAGTGAGTTAAGATGCTTTTTGTTTCTTGAAACTTTGTCAGAACAATGTTTTGATATGGAAAAAGTTGTTTTGGCCTGTTATTTCCGGAATATCATCAGTTTTAAGAAACACCATTTTTGACACAATAGTGGATAGGGTTAGGGTAAAATAAGGGTTAGCGATCAACATGGTCACAAAGTGAGTTAAGTTGCTATTTGTTTCTTGAAACTTTGTCAGAACAATGTTTTGATATGTAAAAAGTAGTTTTGGCCTGTTATTTCCGGAATATCATCAGTTTTAAGAAACACCATTTTTGTCACATTAGTGGATAGGGTTAGGGGAAAATAATGGTTAGCGATCAACATGGTCACAAAGTGAGTTAAGTTGCTTTTTGGTTCTTGACACTTTGTCAGAACAATGTTTTGATGTGTAAAAAGTCTTTTTTGCCTGTTATTTCCGGAATATCTTCAGTTTTAAGAAACACCATTTTTGTCACATTAGCGGATAGGGTTAGGGTTAAATAAGGGTTAGCGATCAACATGCTCACAAAGTGAGTTAAGTTGCTTTTTGTTTCTTGAAACTTTGTCAGAACAATGTTTTGATATGTAAAGGGTCTTTTGGACTGTTATTTCCAGAATATCTTCAGTTTTAAGAAACACCATTTTTGTCACATTAGTGGATAGGGTTAGGGTTAAATAAGGGTTAGCGATCAACATGGTCACAAAGTGAGTTAAGTTGCTTTTTGTTTCTTGAAACTTTGTCAGAACAATGTTTTGATATGTAAAAAGTCTTTTGGACTGTTATTTCCAGAATATCTTCAGTTTAAAGAAACACCATTTTTGTCACATTAGTGGATAGGGTTAAGGTTAAATAAGGGTTAGCAATCAACATGCTCACAAAGTGAGTTAAGTTGCTTTTTGTTTCTTGACACTTTTTCAGAACAATGTTTTGATATGTAAAAAATCTTTTTGGCCTGTTATTTCCGGAATATCTTCAGATCTAAGAAGCACAATTTTTTTCACATTAGCGGATAGGGTTAGGGTTAAATAAGGGTTAGCGATCAACATGGTCACAAAGTGAGTTAAGTTGCTTTTTGTTTCTTGACACTTTGTCAGAACAATGTTTTGATATGTAAAAAATCTTTTTGGCCTGTTATTTCCGGAATATCTTCAATTTTAAGAAACACCATATTGTCACATTAGTTGATAGTGTTAGGGTTAAATAAGGGTTAGCGATCACTTTGCTCACAAAGTGAGTTAAGTTGCTTTTTGTTTCTTGAAATTTTGTCAGAACAATGTTTTCATGTGTAAAAAGTCTTTTTGGCCTGTTATTTCCGGAATATCTTCAGTTTTGAGAAACACTATTTTTGTCACATTAGCGGATAGGGTTAGGGTTAAATAAGGGTTAGCGATCAACATGCTCACAAAGTGAGTTAAGTTGCTTTTTGTTTCTTGACACTTTGTCAGAACAATGTTTTGATGTGTAAAAAATCTTTTTGGCCTGTTATTTCCGGAATATCTTCAATTTTAAGAAACACCATTTTTGTCACATTAGTTGATAGTGTTAGGGTTAAATAAGGGTTAGCGATCACTTTGCTCACAAAGTGAGTTAAGTTGCTTTTTGTTTCTTGAAATTTTGTCAGAACAATGTTTTCATGTGTAAAAAGTCTTTTTGGCCTGTTATTTCCGGAATATCTTCAGTTTTGAGAAACACTATTTTTGTCACATTAGCGGATAGGGTTAGGGTTAAATAAGGGTTAGCGATCAACATGCTCACAAAGTGAGTTAAGTTGCTTTTTGTTTCTTGAAACTTTGTCAGAACAATGTTTTGATGTGTAAAAAGTCTTTTTGGCCTGTTATTTCCGGAATATCTTCAGTTTTAAGAAACACCATTTTTGTCACATTAGTGGATAGGGTTAGGGTTAAATAAGGGTTAGCGATCACTTTGCTCACAAAGTGAGTTAAGTTGCTTTTTTTTCTTGACACTTTGTCAGAACAATGTTTTGATGTGTAAAAAGTCGTTTTGGCCTGTTATTTCCGGAATATCATCAGTTTTAAGAAACACCATTTTTGTCACATTAGTGGATAGGGTTAGGGAAAAATAAGGGTTAGCGATCAACATGGTCACAAAGTGAGTTAAGTTGCTTTTTGTTTCTTGACGCTTTGTCAGAACAATGTTTTGATGTGTAAAAAGTCTTTTTGGCCTGTTATTTCCGGAATATCTTAAGTTTTAAGAAACACCATTTTTGTCACATTAGCGGATAGGGTTAGGGTTTAATAAGGGTTAGCGATCAACATGCTCACAAAGTGAGTTAAGTTGCTTTTTGTTTCTTGAAACTTTGTCAGAACAATGTTTTGATATGTAAAAAGTCTTTTGGACTGTTATTTCCGGAATATCTTCAGTTTAAAGAAACACCATTTTTGTCACATTAGTGGATAGGGTTAGGGTTAAATAAGGGTTAGCGATCAACATGCTCACAAAGTGAGTTAAGTTGCTTTTTGGTTCTTGAAACTTTGTCAGAACAATGTTGTAATATGTAAAAAGTCTTTTTGACCTGTTATTTCCGGAATATCTTCAGTTTTATAAACACCATTTTTGTCACATTAGTGGATAGGGTTAGGGTTAAATAAGGGTTAGCAATCAACATGCTCACAAAGTGAGTTAAGTTGCTTTTTGTTTCTTGACACTTTTTCAGAACAATGTTTTGATATGTAAAAAATCTTTTTGGCCCGTTTTTTCCGGAATATCTTCAGTTTTAAGAAACACCATTTTTGTCACATTAGCGGATAGGGTTAGGGTTTAATAAGGGTTAGCGATCAACATGCTCACAAAGTGAGTTAAGTTGCTTTTTGTTTCTTGAAACTTTGTCAGAACAATGTTTTGATATGTAAAAAGTCTTTTGGACTGTTATTTCCGGAATATCTTCAGTTTAAAGAAACACAATTTTTGTCACATTAGTGGATAGGGTTAGGGTTAAATAAGGGTTAGCGATCAACATGCTCACAAAGTGAGTTAAGTTGCTTTTTGGTTCTTGAAACTTTGTCAGAACAATGTTGTAATATGTAAAAAGTCTTTTTGACCTGTTATTTCCGGAATATCTTCAGTTTTATAAACACCATTTTTGTCACATTAGTGGATAGGGTTAGGGTTAAATAAGGGTTAGCAATCAACATGCTCACAAAGTGAGTTAAGTTGCTTTTTGTTTCTTGACACTTTTTCAGAACAATGTTTTGATATGTAAAAAATCTTTTTTGCCTGTTATTTCCGGAATATCTTCAGATCTAAGAAACACAATTTTTTTCACATTAGCGGATAGGGTTAGGGTTAAATAAGGGTTAGGGATCAACATGCTCACAAAGTGAGTTAAGTTGCTTTTTGTTTCTTGAAACTTTGTCAGAACAATGTTTTGATGTGTAAAAAGTCTTTTTGGCCTGTTATTTCCGGAGTATCTTAGGTTTTAAGAAACACCATTTTTGTCACATTAGTGGATAGGGTTAGGGTTAAATAAGGGTTAGCGATCACTTTGCCTCACAAAGTGAGTTAAGTTGCTTTTTTTTTCTTGAAACTTTGTCAGAACAATGTTTTGATGTGTAAAAAGTCTTTTTGGCCTGTTATTTCCGGAATATCTTCAGATCTAAGAAACACCATTTTTGTAAAATTAGTGGATAGGGTTAGGGTTAAATAAGGGTTAGCGATCAACATGCTCACAAAGTGAGTTAAGTTGCTTTTTGTTTCTTGACACTTTGTCAGAACAATGTTTTGATATGTAAAAAGTCTTTTTGGCCTGTTATTTCCGGAATATCTTCAGATCTAAGAAACACCATTTTTGTAAAATTAGTGGATAGGGTTAAGGTTAAATAAGGGTTAGCGATCAACATGCTCACAAAGTGAGTTAAGTTGCTTTTTGTTTCTTGAAACTTTGTCAGAACAATGTTTTGATGTGTAAAAAGTCTTTTTGGCCTGTTATTTCCGGAATATCTTAGGTTTTAAGAAACACCATTTTTGTCACATTAGTGGATAGGGTTAGGGTTAAATAAGGGTTAGCGATCACTTTGCTCACAAAGTGAGTTAAGTTGCTTTTTTTTTCTTGAAACTTTGTCAGAACAATGTTTTGATGTGTAAAAAGTCTTTTTGGCCTGTTATTTCCGGAATATCTTCAGTTTTAAGAAACACCATTTTTGTCACATTAGTGGATAGGGTTAGGGTTAAATAAGGGTTAGCGATCAACATGCTCACAAAGTGAGTTAAGTTGCTTTTTGTTTCTTGAAACTTTGTCAGAACAATGTTTTGATATGTAAAAAGTCTTTTGGCCTGTTATTTCCGGAATATCTTCAGTTTAAAGAAACACCATTTTTGTCACATTAGTGGATAGGGTTAGGGTTAAATAAGGGTTAGCGATCAACATGGTCACAAAGGGAGTTAAGTGGCTTTTTGTTTCTTGACACTTTGTCAGAACAATGTTGTAATATGGAAAAAGTCTTTTTGGCATATTATTTCCGGAATATCTTCAGTTTTATAAACACCATTTTTGTCACATTAGTGGATAGGGTTAGGGTTATATAAGGGTTAGCAATCAACATTGTCACAAAGTGAGTTAAGTTGCTTTTTGTTTCTTGACACTTTGTCAGAACAATATTTTGATATGTAAAAAATCTTTTTGGCCTGTTATTTCCGGAATATCTTCAGATCTAAGAAACACCATTTTTTTCACATTAGTGGATAGGGTTAGGGTTAAATAAGGGTTAGCGATCAACATGGTCACAAAGTGAGTTAAGTTGCTTTTTGTTTCTTGACACTTTGTCAGAACAATGTTTTGATGTGTAAAAGTCTTTTTGGCCTGTTATTTCTGGAATATCTTCAGATCTAAGAAACACCATTTTTTTCAAATTAGAAGATAGGGTTAGGGTTAAATAAGGGTTAGCGATCAACATGTTCACAAAGTGAGTTAAGTTGCATTTTTTTTCTTGAAACTGTGTCAGAACAATGTTTTGATGTGTAAAAAGTCTTTTTGGCCTGTTATTTCCGGAATATCTTAGGTTTTAAGAAACACAATTTTTGTCACATTAGTGGATAGGGTTAGGGTTAAATAAGGGTTAGCGATCACTTTGCTCACAAAGTGAGTTAAGTTGCTTTTTTTTCTTGAAACTTTAACAGAACAATGTTTTGATGTGTAAAAAGTCTTTTTGGCCTGTTATTTCCGGAATATCTTCAGTTTTAAGAAACACCATTTTTTTCAAATTAGTGGATAGGGTTAGGGTTAAATAAGGGTTAGCAATCAACATTGTCACAAAGTGAGTTAAGTTGCTTTTTGTTTCTTGACACTTTGTCAGAACAATGTTTTGATATGTAAAAAATCTTTTTGGCCTGTTATTTCCGGAATATCTTCAATTTTAAGAAACACCATTTTTGTCACATTAGTGGATAGTGTTAGGGTTATATAAGGGTTAGCGATCACTTTGCTCACAAAGTGAGTTAAGTTGCTTTTTGTTTCTTGAAACTTTGTCAGAACAATGTTTTGATGTGTAAAAGTCTTTTTGGCCTGTTATTTCCGGAATATCTTCAGTTTTAAGAAACACCATTTTTTTCAAATTAGTGGATAGGGTTAGGGTTAAATAAGGGTTAGCAATCAACATTGTCACAAAGTGAGTTAAGTTGCTTTTTGTTTCTTGAAACTTTGTCAGAACAATGTTTTGATGTGTAAAAAGTCTTTTTGGCCTGTTATTTCCGGAATATCTTAGGTTTTAAGAAACACAATTTTTGTCACATTAGTGGATAGGGTTAGGGTTAAATAAGGGTTAGCGATCACTTTGCTCACAAAGTGAGTTAAGTTGCTTTTTTTTCTTGAAACTTTAACAGAACAATGTTTTGATGTGTAAAAAGTCTTTTTGGCCTGTTATTTCCGGAATATCTTCAGTTTTAAGAAACACCATTTTTGTCACATTAGTGGATAGGGTTAGGGGAAAATAAGGGTTAGCGATCAACATGGTCACAAAGTGAGTTAAGTTGCTTTTTGTTTCTTGACGCTTTGTCAGAACAATGTTTTGATGTGTAAAAAGTCTTTTTGGCCTGTTATTTCCGGAATATCTTCAGTTTTAAGAAACACCATTTTTGTCACATTAGTTGATAGCGTTAGGGGAAAATAAGGTTTAGCGATCAACATGGTCACAAAGTGAGTTAAGTTGCTTTTTGTTTCTTGACACTTTGTCAGGACAATGTTTTGATGTGTAAAAAGTCTTTTTGGCCTGTTATTTCCGGAATATCTTCAGTTTTAAGAAACACCATTTTTGTCACATTAGCGGATAGGGTTAGGGTTTAATAAGGGTTAGCGATCAACATGCTCACAAAGTGAGTTAAGTTGCTTTTTGTTTCTTGAAACTTTGTCAGAACAATGTTTTGATATGTAAAAAGTCTTTTGGACTGTTATTTCCCGAATATCTTCAGTTTAAAGAAACACCATTTTTGTCACATTAGTGGATAGGGTTAGGGTTAAATAAGGGTTAGCGATCAACATGGTCACAAAGTGAGTTAAGTTGCTTTTTGGTTCTTGAAACTTTGTCAGAACAATGTTGTAATATGTAAAAAGTCTTTTTGACCTGTTATTTCCGGAATATCTTCAGTTTTAAACACCATTTTTGTCACATTAGTGGATAGGGTTAGGGTTAAATAAGGGTTAGCAATCAACATGCTCACAAAGTGAGTTAAGTTGCTTTTTGTTTCTTTACACTTTGTCAGAACAATGTTTTGTTGTGTAAAAAGTCTTTTTGGCCTGTTATTTCCGGAATATCTTAGGTTTTAAGAAACACCATTTTTGTCACATTAGTGGATAGGGTTAGGGTTAAATAAGGGTTAGCGATCACTTTGCTCACAAAGTGAGTTAAGTTGCTTTTTTTTTCTTGAAACTTTGTCAGAACAATGTTTTGATGTGTAAAAAGTCTTTTTGGCCTGTTATTTCCGGAATATCTTCAGTTTTAAGAAACACCATTTTTGTCACATTAGTGGATAGGGTTAGGGTTAAATAAGGGTTAGCGATCAACATGCTCACAAAGTGAGTTAAGTTGCTTTTTGTTTCTTGAAACTTTGTCAGAACAATGTTTTGATATGTAAAAAGTCTTTTGGCCTGTTATTTCCGGAATATCTTCAGTTTAAAGAAACACCATTTTTGTCACATTAGTGGATAGGGTTAGGGTTAAATAAGGGTTAGCGATCAACATGGTCACAAAGGGAGTTAAGTGGCTTTTTGTTTCTTGACACTTTGTCAGAACAATGTTGTAATATGGAAAAAGTCTTTTTGGCATATTATTTCCGGAATATCTTCAGTTTTATAAACACCATTTTTGTCACATTAGTGGATAGGGTTAGGGTTATATAAGGGTTAGCAATCAACATTGTCAAGTGAGTTAAGTTGCTTTTTGTTTCTTGACACTTTGTCAGAACAATGTTTTGATATGTAAAAAATCTTTTTGGCCTGTTATTTCCGGAATATCTTCAGATCTAAGAAACACCATTTTTTTCACATTAGTGGATAGGGTTAGGGTTAAATAAGGGTTAGCGATCAACATGGTCACAAAGTGAGTTAAGTTGCTTTTTGTTTCTTGACACTTTGTCAGAACAATGTTTTGATATGTAAAAAATCTTTTTGGCCTGTTATTTCCGGAATATCTTCAATTTTAAGAAACACCATTTTTGTCACATTAGTGGATAGTGTTAGGGTTAAATAAGGGTTAGCGATCACTTTGCTCACAAAGTGAGTTAAGTTGCTTTTTGTTTCTTGAAACTTTGTCAGAACAATGTTTTGATGTGTAAAAGTCTTTTTGGCCTGTTATTTCTGGAATATCTTCAGATCTAAGAAACACCATTTTTTTCAAATTAGAAGATAGGGTTAGGGTTAAATAAGGGTTAGCGATCAACATGCTCACAAAGTGAGTTAAGTTGCTTTTTTTTTCTTGAAACTTTGTCAGAACAATGTTTTGATGTGTAAAAAGTCTTTTTGGCCTGTTATTTCCGGAATATCTTAGGTTTTAAGAAACACAATTTTTGTCACATTAGTGGATAGGGTTAGGGTTAAATAAGGGTTAGCGATCACTTTGCTCACAAAGTGAGTTAAGGACATACCCTACCCAGAAATAACAATATTTAGATTTTTCTGAAAATAAGCATGTTTGTTCAACTGAATGTGCTGATTTCAAAAATCAAATAAAAAAAGGGGGTCACCGTGCTCGTTTTTGAGTAAAATCGATTTAAAAAATGACATTTTTGTGAAAAAAGCCAAAAAATATCAAATTTTGTATTTGACCACAATTTTTGTGTAAGCATGAAATATCAAAAAATATTAATGATTAAAGTGAGAAATGAAACAGTTGTACATGTTAAAAACAAAAATGTTTGATAAAAAAATCATTTTAATAAATTTTTCAGGTTTTTTGTCACACGTAATCATATTTTTCACCCCAAAAAATGAATAGATTTTCTTAATAAATAACTTTTAAAAATTTAGAATTTTTTTAAATTCTCAATATATGAACTTGACAATATAAGAAACTGAAATTTGAAGATAAAAATGGGGGTCACCGTCGAAAAAACGCGAACTCTTTCCTGTTGAAAATGAATATAGGGAGTGAAAAAATTGCCTACTGCAGCCGGAGCGAGTCTAGAATGCCGTTGGCTTTCCTTTACAAGCAACAGTTTGTTGACGGCTTGTGCAATATCGTTCAAAATTATATATTTTAATCTAAAAGACACACAAGTTAACCTCTTAATCTCTTTAATTTTCCACAAATTTATAAAAAAGACTAAAAAGAACAACAAAGTATCCGGGGTATCATGCGACATTTGAAGTCATTGAGCAACGAATCAAGTGTGCACATTCGCATCATGCATTGCATTAAACATCACCCACTGCAATGAGCATGCATGCCTTTTCGTGTTCTTCACAAATCTATGAATTACCCGTTATATTCAAGTAATTTTCACTATCCAAATCTACCAAAGAAGCATTATTTCATGAGCACTGCAGACAAATCTGCATACGGACGATCGACGACACATGTAAACTTCCGCTTAGACTGTATTTCGTCCTTGACTACATTTTCGTTACTCTCATGTTTAGATCAACTTTGCAAAAATTACGGTGGATGTCAGTTTCATTCGCTAATAAAAGGTTATTATATTCTGAAAACTTTTGTTTGGAAACTTGGAATAAAAACATATCTTTGTCTTGATAAGATTGGATCCCGCAGCAAGTCTAGTTGACATCAAACGTAGGTGGTCAACAACATCGTGGTTCAATCAGGTCACACACAGAATTCTACCTTCGAATCGACTATCGTCCAAAGAGTTTTTATGAGGCAAATATTCATAATAATGGACTATATATATGTGATAATTTAATCTACAGGTTGCATACTTTGACATATTGTAAACTTTATATAATATATTATTTAATCAATGGATATATGTTTCTATATTTTTCATAGCTTACCGGTAGGTCTCAAGTTCCCAACAAAATAAATCAAAGAAGTCTATTTCAATTATATATTTTATTTCAGCAAAAACTTTTAATATTTATGTAGCCTTGTATAGAAATTGAACTCAGTGCTATATGCCATAATACATATCTATTCCTGAATATCAGCATGTTTCACATACCTTTAATTTTTTCACATGTATCCTTGTCATTAACTTTATTCACATTTTTCCTTTAAATTTCTAAAATAAGACTACTTATAGGTCTTAGCCAGGTAGCCATGATAGGGATTCAATTCAAATTAACTGCTGGCACTGTGGCACAATTAAAAAAATCATGGACCATGTTGCAGATGGAAAGTCTGTTAGATTATGTGTTTCAAGTTCCAGGAAAGTGCACAATGGGCAGGAACAATCACACCACTGCTGCTGCATCATAATCTGCAATAATAAAAACATAGGATAAAAACATATCAATCACACCTTTTTTTATTCTTTTTAAAAATATTTTTAACACAATATATTAGTTTGATACACTTATGACAGTATGTAATAAGAAGAGATACTGCAGTTACAAATATGATTTTGAACCATTTGCTTTTCCAAAATATAGGTAAAAGGAAATAGAAACAGAATATATATAAAACCAATCAACATCACCACTCCAGGAATTGAACGCCTCTTGAGCAAACTAAACCCCACCAAAGCTGCCGGACCAGACTGCATAAAGCCTCGGGTACTTAAGGAACTGGCCCACAGTATTGCTCCAATCCTTACCACAATCTTTAGGAAATCTCTTGAGACCGGTAAGATACCTAAAGACTGGAAAATGGCCAATGTTACACCAATCTACAAGAAAGGACAGAGGTATATCGCAGAAAATTATAGACCCATCTCTCTGACATGTGTATGCTGTAAGATCATGGAGCATATGATAACCAGCCATGTTATGAACCATGTAGATGACCAACAGATCCTGTACCCACTCCAGCATGGATTTAGGCGAGGAAGGTCATGCGACAGCCAACTGATTGACTTTGTGGAAGATGTAACTAACAACATGGAGGATGGATTCCAAACCGACGTCCTAGTAATGGACTTCTCCAAGGCCTTTGACAAGGTATGCCACAGCCTACTCCTCCACAAAATCAACCACTATGGCATACGAGGCAGCGTCAACACCTGGATTCATGACTTCCTATCATATAGAGAACAAGCAGTAGTTGTTGAAGGAGAAACATCTGAGAAAGTAGACGTGAAGTCCGGGGTCCCTCAGGGATCGGTGCTCGGCCCATCATTATTTCTACTATACATAAACGACCTGCCAGATAACATACGCTCTAAAGTACGCCTGTTCGCTGACGATACCATCATGTACCTGACCGTTCATTCTGACGTCAGCGCTGACACCCTTCAAACAGACCTAGACCAGCTAGGAGCATGGGAACAAAAATGGAAAATGACCTTCCACCCAGCTAAGTGCCAAGTGATCACAATAACCAGGAACAGGCGGAAAATCATCAAGAGGGTTTACACTCTGCACGGGCACATCCTCAAGGCAGTGGACTCTGTAAAGTACCTTGGATGCACCATCTCATCAGACCTTAACTGGGGAAACCACATCAGCAACATCTGTGGTAAAGCAAACAAGACCATTGGCTTTCTAAAGAGGAACCTTAACATCAGTTCTCCCCCAATAAAGGAAAAGGCATACATGGCCCTTGTTCGACCCCAGCTAGAGTATGCAAGCTGTGTATGGGACCCTCATCGCAAAAAGGACATCGATCGAGTAGAGATGGTGCAACATAGAGCGGCCAGATATGTAACCAACAATTACAGGAGGACAATCAGCATTACCAACATGTTGCAGAATCTAGGTTGGACTACGCTACAAGAAAGAAGAAAACATGCAAGGCTTACAATGTTCTACAAGATACACAGAGGACTAGTGCATATCAACAAGAGCCTACTTGTACCACCACTACGGCGTAGCAGAAACATTCACGACCACTCGTATCAAGTTCCATCCTGTCGAAGTGATTACAGAAAGTATGCATACTTCCCAAGGACCATCAGGGAATGGAATGCTCTACCACCAAACATTCCCCCCGCAGACACACTGGAGATATTCAAGTCTCAGTTGTGTGCTGCTCCGTAATCACTTACGAAAGATGTTTTTAACCTGTTTTTAACCTTTTAACGTTCAGCCGCCATGCGCACCACCCAAACATGTCATTATAATCAACATCTTGATTGTGGACATTATCCGGCAGAAGAAGCAGAAGCAGAGAAAATATGTTCTGAATCATAAAGCAATGCCATTTCCAATCAAAGAGAAACATCTTTTCATGTGATTTGTAAATTCAGAACTTATATTCCTTGGGAGAAACTGAAAATGTCTTAACCTATTTATAACTATATCTGTAATCCTGAAAACTTAGATATAAACATTTGATCAGATCTAATTACATTTTGTTTCTTTCACACTGTGGGTTTATTTGGTGTACTAGGTTGTTTTTTTAAATGGGTAATTGATAGACATATTGTAATGATGATAATGTTCATTGATATTAATTATACATACAATGAAATATCATGATAATTTTGGTAATATTGAAAATAAATCAACTTTTATCTCAGTTCTCCAGTGGGGGGTAATGTGTTTAATAATTATCTCAGTTCTCCAGTGGGGGATAATGTGTTTAATAATTAACTGCATAAAATTATTCTATCATTTTCTTGTCACCCTTCCAACATAATTTGATTGCATTTCAATCTCTGAAGTTAATAATGACTTTAAATCATGAAACTGAAACATACTGAAAAATTATGAAATCAGAAAAAAATCAAAATGATAAATAGAAGATAATCACAACACACAATGCACATCAATTTTATAATTTATTTCTATAAACTGTAATATGAGAAATTTTGCTATCCCAAATCTGAAAATAAGACAGTTGAATTGGCATTAATCTGACATTGGCATCAATCTTAACTTTGGAGAAAAAAAAGGAGACTGAGTGTTCTTTATTTTCAACCTAAAATTGAGCTCTCAAGTCTTCTTATAGACTTGCATAAGCTTTTAATAATAATAATAATAATAATAATAACACTTTATTGTCCTCAGTAAATACATACATTAGAAATTTTTCTTGTGCCGAAGCACAATCCTCAATCCTTTATGTTATTTTCAAGTAGGGTCTAGCTGACAGACTAAATTGGCATCTCACCTGCTTAGACATGAATTCTTTGTCTTTCCACAGAGGTAATTCCCTTCTGAATCCAAAAATTCACTTGTTGAGTTGTACAATAGCTCTCAACATCTCCAAAATATATGTTCAGGAATCAGGATATAATTCACCTAAACATCATTTCCTCTGACTGCAAATCTGAAAAAAATCCAAACAAAAAACATAAGTTTTACTGAAGAATATTTAATATTAACCATCAATTTCATCTCCATGTTTTCAGATTTGTTTTGTTTTTTTGTTGAAAAATTAAAACAATTGAGTCAGATTAAAATATTTTCTTTAGAAATTATTGTTGAAGATAGTATACACAACTTGCTGCAGGCTTCACTAGTAGTTTAACACTGAGACTATAGTTTTTTTTTAAATGCTTTAAAATTCTTGAAAATCAAGTCTTGATCTTAGCTGAAATCTCAATATATACCCTAGCTGAGGCTGAGGCTCTAGCTTTCTCACATGTGTTTAAATTATCAAAATAAACGTAAATGAGTAATAAGTTTGAATTATTTTTATATTCATGGCTGAATGTTAGTCTATTTTCACCTCAAAAGTTATTAAGCAAGTATAGGCCTATAATTTGAAAGTTGCCTACCTGAAAAGTGCTGTGCTGTCATTATCGCTGCCACATAAGAAGTGTTGACTGTTGATCGAGGTAATTCCGGGCTGCACAGTCACACTGGCGGATTTCCCTATTTCAAGTTGTTATGATTACCGCACCGCAGTAAGAAAAACAACATGGTCAGTTGACTGTCGTCGTCGCGCTGCCTTTGCATTCACGATGGTTGGCAAAATATTTCGTTGCATATTTTTGATTTTTCAATGAAACGAAGAAAACTTCGCTGAAGTCTTTCATCCTTTTCAGATTTTCTTCTTTTTTGCTTCGACTTTGGCAACTTTAAGCGACAGATTTCGCATTTTACCGGCTGCTTGACTGATTGACGCCGATCAGCTGATGACAGCATGGCTTGTTTTTCAACGCTACCATACATCGGTTTCTTGTCGTTAATGTGAAGTAATCTTTTTATTTCAGACTTAAATAAACAAAGTGGACCTTTCAAAATCTAAATTATCTTACAACTTACATAAATAATAGTTATCAGTATGCTTTTTATACGAGTTTGTAAATTTCAGCATTGTCGCAAATTTCTCATCGTATCGATGTGCGATGCGCACGGTTCTGCGCAGTAACAACGTTTTGATGCGTAGGGTATGTCCTTAAGTTGCTTTTTTTTCTTGAAACTTTAACAGAACAATGTTTTGATGTGTAAAAAGTCTTTTTGGCCTGTTATTTCCGGAATATCTTCAGTTTTAAGAAACACCATTTTTGTCACATTAGTGGATAGGGTTAGGGTTAAATAAGGGTTAGCAATCAACATTGTCACAAAGTGAGTTAAGTTGCTTTTTGTTTCTTGACACTTTGTCAGAACAATGTTTTGATATGTAAAAAATCTTTTTGGCCTGTTATTTCCGGAATATCTTCAATTTTAAGAAACACCATTTTTGTCACATTAGTGGATAGTGTTAGGGTTAAATAAGGGTTAGCGATCACTTTGCTAACAAAGTGAGTTAAGTTGCTTTTTGTTTCTTGAAACTTTGTCAGAACAATGTTTTGATGTGTAAAAGTCTTTTTGGCCCGTTATTTCTGGAATATCTTCAGATCTAAGAAACACCATTTTTTTCAAATTAGAAGATAGGGTTAGGGTTAAATAAGGGTTAGCGATCAACATTTTCACAAAGTGAGTTAAGTTGCTTTTTTTTCTTGAAACTTTGTCAGAACAATGTTTTGATGTGTAAAAAGTCTTTTTGGCCTGTTATTTCCGGAATATCTTAGGTTTTAAGAAACACAATTTTTGTCACATTAGTGGATAGGGTTAGGGTTAAATAAGGGTTAGCGATCACTTTGCTCACAAAGTGAGTTAAGTTGCTTTTTTTTCTTGAAACTTTAACAGAACAATGTTTTGATGTGTAAAAAGTCTTTTTGGCCTGTTATTTCCGGAATATCTTCAGTTTTAAGAAACACCATTTTTGTCACATTAGTGGATAGGGTTAGGGGAAAATAAGGATTAGCGATCAACATGGTCACAAAGTGAGTTAAGTTGCTTTTTGTTTCTTGACGCTTTGTCAGAACAATGTTTTGATGTGTAAAAAGTCTTTTTGGCCTGTTATTTCCGGAATATCTTCAGTTTAAAGAAACACCATTTTTGTCACATTAGCGGATAGGGTTAGGGTTAAATAAGGGTTAGCGATCAACATGGTCACAAAGTGAGTTAAGTTGCTTTTTGGTTCTTGAAACTTTGTCAGAACAATGTTGTAATATGTAAAAAGTCTTTTTGACCTGTTATTTCCGGAATATCTTCAGTTTTATAAACACCATTTTTGTCACATTAGTGGATAGGGTTAGGGTTAAATAAGGGTTAGCAATCAACATGCTCACAGAGTGAGTTAAGTTGCTTTTTGTTTCTTGACACTTTTTCAGAACAATGTTTTGATATGTAAAAAGTCTTTTTGGCCTGTTATTTCCGGAATATCTTCAGATCTAAGAAACACAATTTTTTTCACATTAGCGGATAGGGTTAGGGTTAAATAAGGGTTAGCGATCAACATGCTCACAAAGTGAGTTAAGTTGCTTTTTGTTTCTTGAAACTTTGTCAGAACAATGTTTTGATGTGTAAAAAGTCTTTTTGGCCTGTTATTTCCGGAATATCTTAGGTTTTGAGAAACACCATTTTTGTCACATTAGTGGATAGGGTTAGGGTTAAATAAGGGTTAGCGATCACTTTGCTCACAAAGTGAGTTAAGTTGCTTTTTTGTTCTTGAAACTTTGTCAGAACAATGTTTTGATGTGTAAAAAGTATTTTTGGCCTGTTATTTCCGGAATATCTTCAGTTTTAAGAAACACCATTTTTGTCACATTAGTGGATAGGGTTAGGGTTAAATAAGGGTTAGCGATCAACATGCTCACAAAGTGAGTTAAGTTGCTTTTTGTTTCTTGAAACTTTGTCAGAACAATGTTTTGATATGTAAAAAGTCTTTTGGCCTGTTATTTCCGGAATATCTTCAGTTTAAAGAAACACCATTTTTGTCACATTAGTGGATAGGGTTAGGGTTAAATAAGGGTTAGCGATCAACATGGTCACAAAGGGAGTTAAGTGGCTTTTTGTTTCTTGACACTTTGTCAGAACAATGTTGTAATATGGAAAAAGTCTTTTTGGCATATTATTTCCGGAATATCTTCAGTTTTATAAACACCATTTTTGTCACATTAGTGGATAGGGTTAGGGTTATATAAGGGTTAGCAATCAACATTGTCACAAAGTGAGTTAAGTTGCTTTTTGTTTCTTGACACTTTGTCAGAACAATGTTTTGATGTGTAAAAAATCTTTTTGGCCTGTTATTTCCGGAATATCTTCAGATCTAAGAAACACCATTTTTTTCACATTAGTGGATAGGGTTAGGGTTAAATAAGGGTTAGCGATCAACATGGTCACAAAGTGAGTTAAGTTGCTTTTTGTTTCTTGACACTTTGTCAGAACAATGTTTTCATATGTAAAAAATCTTTTTGGCCTGTTATTTCCGGAATATCTTCAATTTTAAGAAACACCATTTTTGTCACATTAGTGGATAGTGTTAGGGTTAAATAAGGGTTAGCGATCACTTTGCTCACAAAGTGAGTTCAGTTGCTTTTTGTTTCTTGAAACTTTGTCAGAACAATGTTTTGATGTGTAAAAAGTCTTTTTGGCCTGTTATTTCCGGAATATCTTCAGTTTTAAGAAACCCATTTTTGTCACATTAGTGGATAGGGTTAGGGTTAAATAAGGGTTAGCGATCAATATGCTCACAAAGTTAGATAAGTTGCTTTTTGTTTCTTGACACTTTGTCAGAACAATGTTTTGATGTGTAAAAGTCTTTTTGGCCTGTTATTTCTGGAATATCTTCAGATCTAAGAAACACCATTTTTTTCAATTAGAAGATAGGGTTAGGGTTAAATAAGGGTTAGCGATCAACATGCTCACAAAGTGAGTTAAGTTGCTTTTTTTTTCTTGAAACTTTGTCAGAACAATGTTTTGATGTGTAAAAAGTCTTTTTGGCCTGTTATTTCCGGAATATCTTAGGTTTTAAGAAACACAATTTTTGTCACATTAGT
Source organism: Steromphala cineraria (assembly GCA_916613615.1). Lineage (NCBI taxonomy): Eukaryota > Metazoa > Mollusca > Gastropoda > Trochida > Trochidae > Steromphala > Steromphala cineraria. The sequence goes on along the minus strand of OU744723.1, from coordinate 26,315,214 downwards.
GGATAGGGTTAGGGTTAAATAAGGGTTAGCGATCACTTTGCTCACAAAGTGAGTTAAGTTGCTTTTTTTTCTTGAAACTTTAACAGAACAATGTTTTGATGTGTAAAAAGTCTTTTTGGCCTGTTATTTCCGGAATATCTTCAGTTTTAAGAAACACCATTTTTGTCACATTAGTGGATAGGGTTAGGGTTAAATAAGGGTTAGCAATCAACATTGTCACAAAGTGAGTTAAGTTGCTTTTTGTTTCTTGACACTTTGTCAGAACAATGTTTTGATATGTAAAAAATCTTTTTGGCCTGTTATTTCCGGAATATCTTCAGATCTAAGAAACACCATTTTTGTCACATTAGTGGATAGGGTTAGGGTTAAATAAGGGTTAGCGATCAACATGGTCACAAAGTGAGTTAAGTTGTTTTTTGTTTCTTGACACTTTGTCAGAACATTGTTTTGATACATGTATGTAAAAAGTCGTTTTGGCCTGTTATTTCCGGAATATCTTCAGTTTTATAAACACCATTTTTGTCACATTAGTGGATAGGGTTAGGGTTAAATAAGAGTTAGCAATCAACATGGTCACAAAGTGAGTTAAGTTGCTTTTTTTTTCTTGAAACTTTGTCAGAACAATGTTTTGATGTGTAAAAGTCTTTTTGGCCTGTTATTTCTGGAATATCTTCAGATCTAAGAAACACCATTTTTTTCAATTAGAAGATAGGGTTAGGGTTAAATAAGGGTTAGCGATCAACATGCTCACAAAGTGAGTTAAGTTGCTTTTTTTTTCTTGAAACTTTGTCAGAACAATGTTTTGATGTGTAAAAAGTCTTTTTGGCCTGTTATTTCCGGAATATCTTAGGTTTTAAGAAACACAATTTTTGTCACATTAGTGGATAGGGTTAGGGTTAAATAAGGGTTAGCGATCACTTTGCTCACAAAGTGAGTTAAGTTGCTTTTTTTTCTTGAAATTTTAACAGAACAATGTTTTGATGTGTAAAAAGTCTTTTTGGCCTGTTATTTCCGGAATATCTTCAGTTTTAAGAAACACCATTTTTGTCACATTAGTGGATAGGGTTAGGGTTAAATAAGGGTTAGCAATCAACATTGTCACAAAGTGAGTTAAGTTGCTTTTTGTTTCTTGACACTTTGTCAGAACAATGTTTTGATATGTAAAAAATCTTTTTGGCCTGTTATTTCCGGAATATCTTCAGATCTAAGAAACACCATTTTTGTCACATTAGTGGATAGGGTTAGGGTTAAATAAGGGTTAGCGATCAACATGGTCACAAAGTGAGTTAAGTTGTTTTTTGTTTCTTGACACTTTGTCAGAACATTGTTTTGATACATGTATGTAAAAAGTCGTTTTGGCCTGTTATTTCCGGAATATCTTCAGTTTTATAAACACCATTTTTGTCACATTAGTGGATAGGGTTAGGGTTAAATAAGAGTTAGCAATCAACATGGTCACAAAGTGAGTTAAGTTGCTTTTTTTTTCTTGAAACTTTGTCAGAACAATGTTTTGATATGTAAAAAGTCTTTTGGCCTGTTATTTCCGGAATATCTTAGGTTTTAAGAAACACCATTTTTGTCACATTAGTGGATAGGGTTAGGGTTAAATAAGGGTTAGCGATCACTTTGCTCACAAAGTGAGTTAAGTTGCTTTTTTTTTCTTGAAACTTTGTCAGAACAATGTTTTGATGTGTAAAAAGTCTTTTTGGCCTGTTATTTCCGGAATATCTTCAGTTTTAAGAAACACCATTTTTGTCACATTAGTGGATAGGGTTAGGGTTAAATAAGGGTTAGCGATCAACATGCTCACAAAGTGAGTTAAGTTGCTTTTTTTTTCTTGAAACTTTGTCAGAACAATGTTTTGATGTGTAAAAAGTCTTTTTGGCCTGTTATTTCCGGAATATCTTAGGTTTTAAGAAACACAATTTTTGTCACATTAGTGGATAGGGTTAGGGTTAAATAAGGGTTAGCAATCACTTTGCTCACAAAGTGAGTTAAGTTGCTTTTTTTTCTTGAAACTTTAACAGAACAATGTTTTGATATGTAAAATGTCTTTTTGGCCTGTTATTTCCGGAATATCTTCAGTTTTAAAAAACAACATTTTTGTCACATTAGTGGATAGGGTTAGGGTTAAATAAGGGTTATCAATTAACATTGTCACAAAGTGAGTTAAGTTGCTTTTTGTTTCTTGACACTTTGTCAGAACAATGTTTTGATATGTAAAAAATCTTTTTGGCCTGTTATTTCTGGAATATCTTCAGATCTAAGAAACACCATTTTTTTCACATTAGTTGATAGGGTTAGGGTTAAATAAGGGTTAGCGATCAACATGGTCACAAAGTAAGTTAAGTTGCTTTTTGATTCTTGACACTTTGTCAGAACAATGTTTTGATATGTAAAAAGTCTTTTTGGCCTGTTATTTCCGGAATATCTTCAGATCAAAGAAACACCATTTTTGTCACATTAGTGGATAGGGTTATGGTTAAATAAGGGTTAGCGATCAACATGGTCACAAAGTGAGTTAAGTTGTTTTTTGTTTCTTGACACTTTGTCAGAACATTGTTTTGATATGTAAAAAGTCTTTTTGGCCTGTTATTTCCGGAATATCTTCAGTTTTATAAACACCATTTTTGTCACATTAGTGGATAGGGTTAGGGTTAAATAAGGGTTAGCAATCAACATGGTCACAAAGTGAGTTAAGTTGCTTTTTGTTTCTTGACACTTTGTCAGAACAATGTTTTGATGTGTAAAAAGTCTTTTTGGCCTGTTATTTCCGGAATATCTTCAGTTTTAAGAAACACCATTTTTGTCACATTAGTGGATAGGGTTAGGGTTAAATAAGGGTTAGCGATGACTTTGCTCACAAAGTGAGTTAAGTTGCTTTTTTTTTCTTGACACTTTGTCAGAACAATGTTTTGATATGTAAAAAGTCTTTTTGGCCTGTTATTTCCGGAATATTTTCAGATCTAAGAAACACCATTTTTGTCAAATTAGTGGATAGCGGTAGGGTTAGATAAGGGTTAGCGATCAACATGCTCACAAAGTGAGTTAAGTTGCTTTTTGTTTCTTGAAACTTTGTCAGAACAATGTTTTGATGTGTAAAAAGTCTTTTTGGCCTGTTATTTCCGGAATATCTTCAGTTTTAAGAAACACCAATTTTGTCACATTAGTGGATAGGGTTAGGGTTAAATAAGGGTTAGCGATCACTTTGCTCACAAAGTGAGTTAAGTTGCTTTTTTTTCTTGACACTTTGTCAGAACAATGTTTTGATGTGTAAAAAGTCTTTTTGGCCTGTTATTTCCGGAATATCTTCAGTTTTAAGAAACACCATTTTTGTCACATTAGTGGATAGGGTTAGGGTTAAATAAGGGTTAGCGATCAACATGCTCACAAAGTGAGTTAAGTTGTTTTTTGTTTCTTGAAACTTTGTCAAAACAATGTTTTGATATGTAAAATGTCTTTTTGGTCTGTTTTTCCCGGAATATCTTCAGTTTTGAGAAACACCATTTTTGTCAAATTAGTGGATAGGGTTAGGGTTAAATAAGGGTTAGCGATCACTTTGCTCACAAAGTGAGTTAAGTTGCTTTTTGTTTCTTGAAACTTTGTCAGAACAATGTTTTGATGTGTAAAAAGTCTTTTTGGCCTGTTATTTCCGGAATATCTTCAGTTTTATAAACACCATTTTTGGCACATTAGTGGATAGGGTTAGGGTTAAATAAGGGTTAGCGATCAACATGCTCACAAAGTGAGTCAAGTTGCTTTTTGTTTCTTGAAACTTTGTCAGAACAATGTTTTGATATGTAAAAAGTCTTTTGGCCTGTTATTTCCGGAATATCTTCAGTTTAAAGAAACACCATTTTTGTCACATTAGTGGATAGGGTTAGGGTTAAATAAGGGTTAGCGATCAACATGCTCACAGAGTGAGTTAAGTTGCTTTTTGTTTCTTGAAACTTTGTCAGAACAATGTTTTGATGTGTAAAAAGTCTTTTTGGCCTGTTATTTCCGGAATATCTTCAGTTTTAAGAAACACCATTTTTGGCACATTAGTGGATAGGGTTAGGGTTAAATAAGGGTTAGCGATCAACATGCTCACAAAGTGAGTCAAGTTGCTTTTTGTTTCTTGAAACTTTGTCAGAACAATGTTTTGATATGTAAAAAGTCTTTTGGCCTGTTATTTCCGGAATATCTTCAGTTTAAAGAAACACCATTTTTGTCAAATTAGTGGATAGCGGTAGGGTTAGATAAGGGTTAGCGATCAACATGCTCACAAAGTGAGTTAAGTTGCTTTTTGTTTCTTGACACTTTGTCAGAACATTGTTTTGATATGTAAAAAGTCTTTTTGGCCTGTTATTTCCGGAATATCTTCAGTTTTATAAACACCATTTTTGTCACATTAGTGGATAGGGTTAGGGTTAAATAAGGGTTAGCAATCAACATGGTCACAAAGTGAGTTAAGTTGCTTTTTGTTTCTTGACACTTTGTCAGAACAATGTTTTGATGTGTAAAAAGTCTTTTTGGCCTGTTATTTCCGGAATATCTTCAGTTTTAAGAAACACCATTTTTGTCACATTAGTGGATAGGGTTAGGGTTAAATAAGGGTGAGCGATGACTTTGCTCACAAAGTGAGTTAAGTTGCTTTTTGTTTCTTGACACTTTGTCAGAACAATGTTTTGATATGTAAAAAGTCTTTTTGGCCTGTTATTTCCGGAATATTTTCAGATCTAAGAAACACCATTTTTGTCAAATTAGTGGATAGCGGTAGGGTTAGATAAGGGTTAGCGATCAACATGCTCACAAAGTGAGTTAAGTTGCTTTTTGTTTCTTGAAACTTTGTCAGAACAATGTTTTGATGTGTAAAAAGACTTTTTGGCCTGTTATTTCCGGAATATCTTCAGTTTTAAGAAACACCAATTTTGTCACATTAGTGGATAGGGTTAGGGTTAAATAAGGGTTAGCGATCACTTTGCTCACAAAGTGAGTTAAGTTGCTTTTTTTTCTTGACACTTTGTCAGAACAATGTTTTGATGTGTAAAAAGTCTTTTTGGCCTGTTATTTCCGGAATATCTTCAGTTTTAAGAAACACCATTTTTGTCACATTAGTGGATAGGGTTAGGGTTAAATAAGGGTTAGCGATCAACATGCTCACAAAGTGAGTTAAGTTGTTTTTTGTTTCTTGAAACTTTGTCAAAACAATGTTTTGATATGTAAAATGTCTTTTTGGTCTGTTTTTCCCGGAATATCTTCAGTTTTGAGAAACACCATTTTTGTCAAATTAGTGGATAGGGTTAGGGTTAAATAAGGGTTAGCGATCACTTTGCTCACAAAGTGAGTTAAGTTGCTTTTTGTTTCTTGAAACTTTGTCAGAACAATGTTTTGATGTGTAAAAAGTCTTTTTGGCCTGTTATTTCCGGAATATCTTCAGTTTTATAAACACCATTTTTGGCACATTAGTGGATAGGGTTAGGGTTAAATAAGGGTTAGCGATCAACATGCTCACAACGTGAGTCAAGTTGCTTTTTGTTTCTTGAAACTTTGTCAGAACAATGTTTTGATATGTAAAAAGTCTTTTGGCCTGTTATTTCCGGAATATCTTCAGTTTAAAGAAACACCATTTTTGTCACATTAGTGGATAGGGTTAGGGTTAAATAAGGGTTAGCGATCAACATGGTCACAAAGTGAGTTACATGTAAGTTGCTTTTTGTTTCTTGACACTTTGTCAGAACAATGTTGTAATATGTAAAAAGTCTTTTTGGCCTGTTATTTCCGGAATATCTTCAGTTTTATAAACACAAATTTTGTCACATTAGTTGATAGGGTTAGGGTTAAATAAGGGTTAGCAATCAACATGCTCACAAAGTGAGTTAAGTAGCTTTTTGTTTCTTGAAACTTTGTCAGAACAATGTTTTGATATGTAAAACGTCTTTTTGGCCTGTTATTTCCGGAATATCTTCAGTTTTAAGAAACACAATTTTTGTCACATTAGTAGATAGGGTTAGGGTTAAATAAGGGTTAGCGATCAACATGCTCACAAAGTGAGTTAAGTTTCTTTTTGTTTCTTGAAACTTTGTCAGAACAATGTTTTGATATGTAAAAAGTCTTTTTGCCTGTTATTTCCGGAATATCTTAGGTTTAAAGAAACACCATTTTTGTCACATTAGTGGATAGGGTTAGGGTTAAATAAGGGTTAGCGATCAACATGGTCACAAAGTAAGTTAAGTTGCTTTTTGTTTCTTGACACTTTGTCAGAACAATGTTGTAATTATGAAAAAAGTATTTTTGGCCTGTTATTTCCGGAATATCTTCAGATCTAAGAAACACCATTTTTGTCAAATTAGTGGTTAGGTTTAGGGTTAAATAAGGGTTAGCGATCAACATGCTCACAAAGTGAGTTAAGTTGCTTTTTGTTTCTTGAAACTTTGTCAGAACAATGTTTTGATGTGTAAAAAGTCTTTTTGGCCTGTTATTTCCGGAATATCTTAGGTTTTAAGAAACACCATTTTTGTTACATTAGTGGATAGGGTTAGGGTTAAATAAGGGTTAGCGAGCACTTTGCTCACAAAGTGAGTTAAGTTGCTTTTAGTTTCTTGAAACTTTGTCAGAACAATGGTTTGATATGTAAAAAGTCTTTTGGCCTGTTATTCCCGGAATATCTTCAGTTTTAAGAAACACCATTTTTGGCACATTAGTGGATAGGGTTAGGGTTAAATAAGGGTTAGCGATCAACATGCTCACAAAGTGAGTCAAGTTGCTTTTTGTTTCTTGAAACTTTGTCAGAACAATGTTTTGATATGTAAAAAGTCTTTTGGCCTGTTATTTCCGGAATATCTTCAGTTTAAAGAAACACCATTTTTGTCACATTAGTGGATAGGGTTAGGGTTAAATAAGGGTTAGCGATCAACATGGTCACAAAGTGAGTTAAGTTGCTTTTTGTTTCTTGACACTTTGTCAGAACAATGTTGTAATATGTAAAAAGTCTTTTTGGCCTGTTATTTCCGGAATATCTTCAGTTTTAAGAAACACAATTTTTGTCACATTAGTAGATAGGGTTAGGGTTAAATAAGGGTTAGCGATCAACATGCTCACAAAGTGAGTTAAGTTTCTTTTTGTTTCTTGAAACTTTGTCAGAACAATGTTTTGATATGTAAAAAGTCTTTTTGCCTGTTATTTCCGGAATATCTTAGGTTTAAAGAAACACCATTTTTGTCACATTAGTGGATAGGGTTAGGGTTAAATAAGGGTTAGCGATCAACATGGTCACAAAGTGAGTTAAGTTGCTTTTTGTTTCTTGACACTTTGTCAGAACAATGTTGTAATTATGAAAAAAGTATTTTTGGCCTGTTATTTCCGGAATATCTTCAGATCTAAGAAACACCATTTTTGTCAAATTAGTGGTTAGGTTTAGGGTTAAATAAGGGTTAGCGATCAACATGCTCACAAAGTGAGTTAAGTTGCTTTTTGTTTCTTGAAACTTTGTCAGAACAATGTTTTGATGTGTAAAAAGTCTTTTTGGCCTGTTATTTCCGGAATATCTTAGGTTTTAAGAAACACCATTTTTGTTACATTAGTGGATAGGGTTAGGGTTAAATAAGGGTTAGCGAGCACTTTGCTCACAAAGTGAGTTAAGTTGCTTTTAGTTTCTTGAAACTTTGTCAGAACAATGGTTTGATATGTAAAAAGTCTTTTGGCCTGTTATTCCCGGAATATCTTCAGTTTTAAGAAACACCATTTTTGGCACATTAGTGGATAGGGTTAGGGTTAAATAAGGGTTAGCGATCAACATGCTCACAAAGTGAGTCAAGTTGCTTCTTGTTTCTTGAAACTTTGTCAGAACAATGTTTTGATATGTAAAAAGTCTTTTGGCCTGTTATTTCCGGAATATCTTCAGTTTAAAGAAACACCATTTTTGTCACATTAGTGGATAGGGTTAGGGTTAAATAAGGGTTAGCGATCAACATGGTCACAAAGTGAGTTAAGTTGCTTTTTGTTTCTTGACACTTTGTCAGAACAATGTTGTAATATGTAAAAAGTCTTTTTGGCCTGTTATTTCCGGAATATCTTCAGTTTTATAAACACAAATTTTGTCACATTAGTAGATAGGGTTAGGGTTAAATAAGGGTTAGCGATCAACATGCTCACAAAGTGAGTTAAGTTTCTCTTTGTTTCTTGAAACTTTGTCAGAACAATGTTTTGATATGTAAAAAGTCTTTTTGCCTGTTATTTCCGGAATATCTTAGGTTTAAAGAAACACCATTTTTGTCACATTAGTGGATAGGGTTAGGGTTAAATAAGGGTTAGCGATCAACATGGTCACAAAGTGAGTTAAGTTGCTTTTTGTTTCTTGACACTTTGTCAGAACAATGTTGTAATTATGAAAAAAGTCTTTTTGGCCTGTTATTTCCGGAATAACTTCAGTTTTATAAACACCATTTTTGTCACATTAGTGGATAGGGTTAGGGTTAAATAAGGGTTAGCAATCAACATGGTCACAAAGTGAGTTAAGTTGCTTTTTGTTTCTTGACACTTTGTCAGAACAATGTTTTGATATGTAAAAAGTCTTTTTGGCCTGTTATTTCCGGAATATCTTCAGATCTAAGAAACACCATTTTTGTCAAATTAGTGGTTAGGTTTAGGGTTAAATAAGGGTTAGCGATCAACATGCTCACAAAGTGAGTTAAGTTGCTTTTTGTTTCTTGAAACTTTGTCAGAACAATGTTTTGATGTGTAAAAAGTCTTTTAGGCCTGTTATTTCCGGAATATCTTAGGTTTTAAGTAACACCATTTGTGTTACATTAGTGGATAGGGTTAGGGTTAAATAAGGGTTAGCGATCACTTTGCTCACAAAGTGAGTTAAGTTGCTTTTAGTTTCTTGAAACTTTGTCAGAACAATGTTGTAATATGTAAAAAGTCTTTTTGGCATGTTATTTCCGGAATATCTTCAGATCTAAGAAACACCATTTTTGTCAAATTAGTGGATAGGTTTAGGGTTAAATAAGGTTTAGCGATCAACATGCTCACAAAGTGAGTTAAGTTGCTTTTTGTTTCTTGAAACTTTGTCAGAACAATGTTTTGATGTGTAAAAAGTCTTTTTGGCCTGTTATTTCCGGAATATCTTAGGTTTTAAGATACACCATTTTTGTCACATTAGTGGATAGGGTTAGGGTTAAATAAGGGTTAGCGATCAACATGCTCACAGAGTGAGTTAAGTTGCTTTTTGTTTCTTGAAACTTTGTCAGAACAATGTTTTGATGTGTAAAAAGTCTTTTTGGCCTGTTATTTCCGGAATATCTTCAGTTTTATAAACACCATTTTTGTCACATTAGTGGATAGGGTTAGGGTTAAATAAGGGTTAGCAATCAACATGCTCACAAAGTGAGTTAAGTTGCTTTTTGTTTCTTGAAACTTTGTCAGAACAATGTTTTGATGTGTAAAAAGTCTTTTTGGCCTGATATTTCCGGAATATCTTCAGTTTTAAGAAACACCATTTTTGTCACATTAGTAGATAGGGTTAGGGTTAAATAAGGGTTAGCGATCAACATGCTCACAAAGTGAGTTAAGTTGCTTTTTGTTTCTTGAAACTTTGTCAGAACAATGTTTTGATATGTAAAAAGTCTTTTGGCCTGTTATTTCCGGAATATCTTAGGTTTAAAGAAACACCATTTTTGTCACATTAGTGGATAGGGTTAGGGTTAAATAAGGGTTAGCGATCAACATGGTCACAAAGTGAGTTAAGTTGCTTTTTGTTTCTTGACACTTTGTCAGAACAATGTCGTAATATGTAAAAAGTTTTTTTGGCCTGTTATTTCCGGAAAATCTTCAGTTTTATAAACACCATTTTGGCACATTAGTGGATAGAGTTAGGGTTAAATAAGGGTTAGCAATCAACATGCTCACAAAGTGAGTTAAGTTGCTTTTTGTTTCTTGACACTTTGTCAGAACAATGTTTTGATATGTAAAAAATCTTTTTGGCCTGTTATTTCCGGAATATCTTCAGATCTAAGAAACACCATTTTTGTCAAATTAGTGGATAGGGTTAGGGTTAAATAAGGGTTAGCGATTAACATTGTCACAAAGTGAGTTAAGTTGCTTTTTGTTTCTTGACACTTTGTCAGAACAATGTTTTGATATGTAAAAAATCTTTTTGGCCTGTTATTTCTGGAATATCTTCAGATCTAAGAAACACCATTTTTTTCACATTAGTTGATAGGGTTAGGGTTAAATAAGGGTTAGCGATCAACATGGTCACAAAGTGAGTTAAGTTGCTTTTTGTTTCTTGACACTTTGTCAGAACAATGTTTTGATATGTAAAAAGTCTTTTTGGCCTGTTATTTCCGGAATATCTTCAGATCAAAGAAACACCATTTTTGTCACATTAGTGGATAGGGTTATGGTTAAATAAGGGTTAGCGATCAACATGGTCACAAAGTGAGTTAAGTTGTTTTTTGTTTCTTGACACTTTGTCAGAACATTGTTTTGATATGTAAAAAGTCTTTTTGGCCTGTTATTTCCGGAATATCTTCAGTTTTATAAACACCATTTTTGTCACATTAGTGGATAGGGTTAGGGTTAAATAAGGGTTAGCAATCAACATGGTCACAAAGTGATTTAAGTTGCTTTTTGTTTCTTGACACTTTGTCAGAACAATGTTTTGATGTGTAAAAAGTCTTTTTGGCCTGTTATTTCCGGGATATCTTCAGTTTTAAGAAACACCATTTTTGTCACATTAGTGGAAAGGGTTAGGGTTAAATAAGGGTTAGCGATGACTTTGCTCACAAAGTGAGTTAAGTTGCTTTTTGTTTCTTGACACTTTGTCAGAACAATGTTTTGATATGTAAAAAGTCTTTTTGGCCTGTTATTTCCGGAATATTTTCAGATCTAAGAAACACCATTTTTGTCAAATTAGTGGATAGCGGTAGGGTTAGATAAGGGTTAGCGATCAACATGCTCACAAAGTGAGTTAAGTTGCTTTTTGTTTCTTGAAACTTTGTCAGAACAATGTTTTGATGTGTAAAAAGTCTTTTTGGCCTGTTATTTCCGGAATATCTTCAGTTTTAAGAAACACCAATTTTGTCACATTAGTGGATAGGGTTAGGGTTAAATAAGGGTTAGCGATCACTTTGCTCACAAAGTGAGTTAAGTTGCTTTTTTTTCTTGACACTTTGTCAGAACAATGTTTTGATGTGTAAAAAGTCTTTTTGACCTGTTATTTCCGGAATATCTTCAGTTTTAAGAAACACCATTTTTGTCACATTAGTGGATAGGGTTAGGGTTAAATAAGGGTTAGCGATCAACATGCTCACAAAGTGAGTTAAGTTGTTTTTTGTTTCTTGAAACTTTGTCAAAACAATGTTTTGATATGTAAAATGTCTTTTTGGTCTGTTTTTCCCGGAATATCTTCAGTTTTGAGAAACACCATTTTTGTCAAATTAGTGGATAGGGTTAGGGTTAAATAAGGGTTAGCGATCACTTTGCTCACAAAGTGAGTTAAGTTGCTTTTTGTTTCTTGAAACTTTGTCAGAACAATGTTTTGATGTGTAAAAAGTCTTTTTGGCCTGTTATTTCCGGAATATCTTCAGTTTTATAAACACCATTTTTGGCACATTAGTGGATAGGGTTAGGGTTAAATAAGGGTTAGCGATCAACATGCTCACAAAGTGAGTCAAGTTGCTTTTTGTTTCTTGAAACTTTGTCAGAACAATGTTTTGATATGTAAAAAGTCTTTTGGCCTGTTATTTCCGGAATATCTTCAGTTTAAAGAAACACCATTTTTGTCACATTAGTGGATAGGGTTAGGGTTAAATAAGGGTTAGCGATCAACATGCTCACAGAGTGAGTTAAGTTGCTTTTTGTTTCTTGAAACTTTGTCAGAACAATGTTTTGATGTGTAAAAAGTCTTTTTGGCCTGTTATTTCCGGAATATCTTCAGTTTTAAGAAACACCATTTTTGGCACATTAGTGGATAGGGTTAGGGTTAAATAAGGGTTAGCGATCAACATGCTCACAAAGTGAGTCAAGTTGCTTTTTGTTTTTTGAAACTTTGTCAGAACAATGTTTTGATATGTAAAAAGTCTTTTGGCCTGTTATTTCCGGAATATCTTCAGTTTAAAGAAACACCATTTTTGTCACATTAGTGGATAGGGTTAGGGTTAAATAAGGGTTAGCGATCAACATGGTCACAAAGTGAGTTACATGTAAGTTGCTTTTTGTTTCTTGACACTTTGTCAGAACAATGTTGTAATATGTAAAAAGTCTTTTTGGCCTGTTATTTCCGGAATATCTTCAGTTTTATAAACACAAATTTTGTCACATTAGTTGATAGGGTTAGGGTTAAATAAGGGTTAGCAATCAACATGCTCACAAAGTGAGTTAAGTTGCTCTTTGTTTCTTGACACTTTGTCAGAACAATGTTGTAATTATGAAAAAAGTCTTTTTGGCCTGTTATTTCCGGAATATCTTCAGTTTTATAAACACCATTTTTGTCACATTAGTGGATAGGGTTAGGGTTAAATAAGGGTTAGCAATTAACATGGTCACAAAGTGAGTTAAGTTGCTTTTTGTTTCTTGACACTTTGTCAGAACAATGTTTTGATATGTAAAAAGTCTTTTTGGCCTGTTATTTCCGGAATATCTTCAGATCTAAGAAACACCATTTTTGTCAAATTAGTGGTTAGGTTTAGGGTTAAATAAGGGTTAGCGATCAACATGCTCACAAAGTGAGTTAAGTTGCTTTTTCTTTCTTGAAACTTTGTCAGAACAATGTTTTGATGTGTAAAAAGTCTTTTTGGCCTGTTATTTCCGGAATATCTTAGGTTTTAAGAAACACCATTTTTGTTACATTAGTGGATAGGGTTAGGGTTAAATAAGGGTTAGCGATCACTTTGCTCACAAAGTGAGTTAAGTTGCTTTTAGTTTCTTGAAACTTTGTCAGAACAATGTTTTGATATGTAAAAAGTCTTTTGGCCTGTTATTCCCGGAATATCTTCAGTTTTAAGAAACACCATTTTTGGCACATTAGTGGATAGGGTTAGGGTTAAATAAGGGTTAGCGATCAACATGCTCACAAAGTGAGTCAAGTTGCTTTTTGTTTCTTGAAACTTTGTCAGAACAATGTTTTGATATGTAAAAAGTCTTTTGGCCTGTTATTTCCGGAATATCTTCAGTTTAAAGAAACACCATTTTTGTCACATTAGTGGATAGGGTTAGGGTTAAATAAGGGTTAGCGATCAACATGGTCACAAAGTGAGTTAAGTTGCTTTTTGTTTCTTGACACTTTGTCAGAACAATGTTGTAATATGTAAAAAGTCTTTTTGGCCTGTTATTTCCGGAATATCTTCAGTTTTATAAACACAAATTTTGTCACATTAGTTGATAGGGTTAGGGTTAAATAAGGGTTAGCAATCAACATGCTCACAAAGTGAGTTAAGTTGCTTTTTGTTTCTTGAAACTTTGTCAGAACAATGTTTTGATGTGTAAAACGTCTTTTTGGCCTGTTATTTCCGGAATATCTTCAGTTTTAAGAAACACAATTTTTGTCACATTAGTAGATAGGGTTAGGGTTAAATAAGGGTTAGCGATCAACATGCTCACAAAGTGAGTTAAGTTTCTTTTTGTTTCTTGAAACTTTGTCAGAACAATGTTTTGATATGTAAAAAGTCTTTTTGCCTGTTATTTCCGGAATATCTTAGGTTTAAAGAAACACCATTTTTGTCACATTAGTGGATAGGGTTAGGGTTAAATAAGGGTTAGCGATCAACATGGTCACAGAGTGAGTTAAGTTGCTTTTTGTTTCTTGACACTTTGTCAGAACAATGTTGTAATTATGAAAAAAGTCTTTTTGGCCTGTTATTTCCGGAATATCTTCAGTTTTATAAACACCATTTTTGTCACATTAGTGGATAGGGTTAGGGTTAAATAAGGGTTAGCAATCAACATGGTCACAAAGTGAGTTAAGTTGCTTTTTGTTTCTTGACACTTTGTCAGAACAATGTTTTGATATGTAAAAAGTCTTTTTGGCCTGTTATTTCCGGAATATCTTCAGATCTAAGAAACACCATTTTTGTCAAATTAGTGGTTAGGTTTAGGGTTAAATAAGGGTTAGCGATCAACATGCTCACAAAGTGAGTTAAGTTGCTTTTTGTTTCTTGAAACTTTGTCAGAACAATGTTTTGATGTGTAAAAAGTCTTTTTGGCCTGTTATTTCCGGAATATCTTAGGTTTTAAGAAACACCATTTTTGTTACATTAGTGGATAGGGTTAGGGTTAAATAAGGGTTAGCGATCACTTTGCTCACAAAGTGAGTTAAGTTGCTTTTAGTTTCTTGAAACTTTGTCAGAACAATGTTGTAATATGTAAAAAGTCTTTTTGGCCTGTTATTTCCGGAATATCTTCAGATCTAAGAAACACCATTTTTGTCAAATTAGTGGATAGGTTTAGGGTTAAATAAGGTTTAGCGATCAACATGCTCACAAAGTGAGTTAAGTTGCTTTTTGTTTCTTGAAACTTTGTCAGAACAATGTTTTGATGTGTAAAAAGTCTTTTTGGCCTGTTATTTCCGGAATATCTTCAGTTTTATAAACACCATTTTTGTCACATTAGTGGATAGGGTTAGGGTTAAATAAGGGTTAGCAATCAACATGCTCACAAAGTGAGTTAAGTTGCTTTTTGTTTCTTGAAACTTTGTCAGAACAATGTTTTGATGTGTAAAAAGTCTTTTTGGCCTGATATTTCCGGAATATCTTCAGTTTTAAGAAACACCATTTTTGTCACATTAGTAGATAGGGTTAGGGTTAAATAAGGGTTAGCGATCAACATGCTCACAAAGTGAGTTAAGTTGCTTTTTGTTTCTTGAAACTTTGTCAGAACAATGTTTTGATATGTAAAAAGTCTTTTGGCCTGTTATTTCCGGAATATCTTAGGTTTAAAGAAACACCATTTTTGTCACATTAGTGGATAGGGTTAGGGTTAAATAAGGGTTAGCGATCAACATGGTCACAAAGTGAGTTAAGTTGCTTTTTGTTTCTTGACACTTTGTCAGAACAATGTCGTAATATGTAAAAAGTTTTTTTGGCCTGTTATTTCCGGAATATCTTCAGTTTTATAAACACCATTTTGGCACATTAGTGGATAGAATTAGGGTTAAATAAGGGTTAGCAATCAACATGCTCACAAAGTGAGTTAAGTTGCTTTTTGTTTCTTGACACTTTGTCAGAACAATGTTTTGATATGTAAAAAATCTTTTTGGCCTGTTATTTCCGGAATATCTTCAGATCTAAGAAACACCATTTTTGTCAAATTAGTGGTTAGGTTTAGGGTTAAATAAGGGTTAGCGATCAACATGCTCACAAAGTGAGTTAAGTTGCTTTTTGTTTCTTGAAACTTTGTCAGAACAATGTTTTGATGTGTAAAAAGTCTTTTTGGCCTGTTATTTCCGGAATATCTTAGGTTTTAAGAAACACCATTTTTGTTACATTAGTGGATAGGGTTAGGGTTAAATAAGGGTTAGCGATCACTTTGCTCACAAAGTGAGTTAAGTTGCTTTTAGTTTCTTGAAACTTTGTCAGAACAATGTTGTAATATGTAAAAAGTCTTTTTGGCCTGTTATTTCCGGAATATCTTCAGATCTAAGAAACACCATTTTTGTCAAATTAGTGGATAGGTTTAGGGTTAAATAAGGTTTAGCGATCAACATGCTCACAAAGTGAGTTAAGTTGCTTTTTGTTTCTTGAAACTTTGTCAGAACAATGTTTTGATGTGTAAAAAGTCTTTTTGGCCTGTTATTTCCGGAATATCTTAGGTTTTAAGATACACCATTTTTGTCACATTAGTGGATAGGGTTAGGGTTAAATAAGGGTTAGCAATCAACATGCTCACAAAGTGAGTTAAGTTGCTTTTTGTTTCTTGAAACTTTGTCAGAACAATGTTTTGATGTGTAAAAAGTCTTTTTGGCCTGATATTTCCGGAATATCTTCAGTTTTAAGAAACACAATTTTTGTCACATTAGTAGATAGGGTTAGGGTTAAATAAGGGTTAGCGATCAACATGCTCACAAAGTGAGTTAAGTTGCTTTTTGTTTCTTGAAATTTTGTCAGAACAATGTTTTGATATGTAAAAAGTCTTTTGGCCTGTTATTTCCGGAATATCTTAGGTTTAAAGAAACACCATTTTTGTCACATTAGTGGATAGGGTTAGGGTTAAATAAGGGTTAGCGATCAACATGGTCACAAAGTGAGTTAAGTTGCTGTTTGTTTCTTGACACTTTGTCAGAACAATGTCGTAATATGTAAAAAGTTTTTTTGGCCTGTTATTTCCGGAATATCTTCAGTTTTATAAACACCATTTTGGCACATTAGTGGATAGAGTTAGGGTTAAATAAGGGTTAGCAATCAACATGCTCACAAAGTGAGTTAAGTTGCTTTTTGTTTCTTGACACTTTGTCAGAACAATGTTTTGATATGTAAAAAATCTTTTTGGCCTGTTATTTCCGGAATATCTTCAGATCTAAGAAACACCATTTTTGTCAAATTAGTGGATAGGGTTAGGGTTAAATAAGGGTTAGCGATTAACATGCTCACAAAGTGAGTTAAGTTGCTTTTTGTTTCTTGAAACTTTGTCAGAACAAGGTTTTGATGCGTAAAAAGTCTTTTTGGCCTGTTATTTCCGGAATATCTAAGGTTTTAAGAAACACCATTTTTGTCACATTAGTGGATAGGGTTAGGGTTAAATAAGGGTTAGCGATCACTTTGCTCACAAAGTGAGTTAAGTTGCTTTTTTTTTCTTGAAACTTTGTCAGAACAATGTTTTGATGTGTAAAAAGTCTTTTTGGCCTGTTATTTCCGGAATATCTTCAGTTTTAAGAAACACCATTTTTGTCACATTAGTGGATAGGGTTAGGGTTAAATAAGGGTTAGCAATCAACATGCTCACAAAGTGAGTTAAGTTGCTTTTTGTTTCTTGACACTTTGTCAGAACAATGTTTTGATATGTAAAAAGTCTTTTTGGCCTGTTATTTCCGGAATATCTTCAGATCTAAGAAACACCATTTTTGTCACATTAGTGGATAGGGTTAGGGTTAATAAGGGTTAGCGATTAACATGCTCACAAAGTGAGTTAAGTAGCTTTTTATTTCTTGAAACTTTGTCAGAACAATGTTTTGATATGTAAAAAGTCTTTTGGCCTGTTATTTCCGGAATATCTTCAGTTTAAAGAAACACCATTTTTGTCACATTAGTGGATAGGGTTAGGGTTAAATAAGGGTTAGCGATCAACATGGTCACAAAGGGAGTTAAGTTGCTTTTTGTTTCTTGACACTTTGTCAGAACAGTGTTGCAATATGTAAATAGTCTTTTTGGCCTGTTATTTTTACGGAATATCTTCAGTTTAATAAACACCATTTTTGTCACATTAGTGGATAGGGTTAGGGTTAAATAAGGGTTAGCAATCAACATGGTCACAAAGTGAGTTAAGTTGCTTTTTGTTTCTTGACACTTTGTCAGAACAATGTTTTGATATGTAAAAAATCTTTTTGGCCTGTTATTTCCGGAATATCTTCAGATCTAAGAAACACAATTTTTTTCACATTAGTGGATAGGGTTAGGGTTAAATAAGGGTAAGCTATCAACATGGTCACAAAGTGAGTTAAGTTGCTTTTTGTTTCTTGAAACTTTGTCAGAACAATGTTTTGTTGTGTAAAAAGTCTTTTTGGCCTGTTATTTCCGGAATATCTTCAGTTTTAAGAAACACCATTTTTGTCACATTACTGGATAGGGTTAGGGTTAAATAAGGGTTAGCGATCACTTTGCTCACAAAGTGAGTTAAGTTGCTTTTTGTTTCTTGAAACTTTGTCAGAACAATGTTTTGATATGTAAAAAGTCTTTTTGGCCTGTTATTTCCGGAATATCTTAGGTTTTAAGAAACACCATTTTTGTCACATTAGTGGATAGGGTTAGGGTTAAATAAGGGTTAGCGATCACTTTGCTCACAAAGTGAGTTAAGTTGCTTTTTGTTTCTTGAAACTTTGTCAGAACAATGTTTCGATATGTAAAAAATCTTTTTGGCCTGTTATTTCCGGAATATCTTCAGTTTTAAGAGACACCATTTTTGTCACATTAGTGGATAGGTTTAGGGTTAAATAAGGGTTAGCGATCACTTTGCTTACAAAGTGAGTTAAGTTGCTTTTTGTTTCTTGAAACTTTGTCAGAACAATGTTTTGTTGTGTAAAAAGTCTTTTTGGCCTGTTATTTCCGGAATATCTTCAGTTTTAAGAAACACCATTTTTGTCACATTAGTGGATAGGGTTAGGGTTAAATAAGGGTTAGCGATCACTTTGCTCACAAAGTGAGTTAAGTTGCTTTTTGTTTCTTGAAACTTTGTCAGAACAATGTTTTGATATGTAAAAAGTCTTTTTGGCCTGTTATTTCCGGAATATCTTAGGTTTTAAGAAACACCATTTTTGTCACATTAGTGGATAGGTTTAGGGTTAAATAAGGTTTAGCGATCACTTTAAGTTGCTTTTTGTTTCCTGAAACTTTGTCAGAACAATGTTTTGATGTGTAAAAAGTCTTTCTGGCCTGTTATTTCCGGAATATCTTCAGTTTTAAGAAACACCATTTTTGTCACATTAGTGGATAGGGTTAGGGTTGAATAAGGGTTAACAATCAACATGGTCACACAGTGAGTTAAGTTGCTTTTTGTTTCTTGACACTTTGTCAGAACAATGTTTTGATATGTAAAAAATCTTTTTGACCTGTTATTTCCGGAATATCTTCAGATCTAAGAAACACAATTTTTTTCACATTAGTGGATAGGGTTAGGGTTAAATAAGGGTTAGCAATCAACATAGTCACAAAGTGAGTTAAGTTGCTTTTTGTTTCTTGACACTTTGTCAGAACAATGTTTATATATGTAAAAAATCTTTTTGGCCTGTTATTTCCGGAATATCTTCAGATCTAAGAAACACAATTTTTTTCACATTAGTGGATAGGGTTAGGGTTAAATAAGGGTTAACGATCAACATGGTCACAAAGTGAGTTAAGTTGCTTTTTGTTTCTTGACACTTTGGCATAACAATGTTTTGATATGTAAAAAATCTTTTTGGCCTGTTATTTCCGGAATATCTTCAGTTTTAAGAGACACTATTTTTGTCACATTAGTGGATAGGGTTCGGGTAAAATAAGGGTTAGCGATCAACATGCTCACAAAGTGAGTTAAGTTGCTTTTTGTTTCTTGAAACTTTGTCAAAACAATGTTTTGATATGTAAAATGTCTTTTTGGTCTGTTTTTCCCGGAATATCTTCAGTTTTGAGAAACACCATTTTTGTCAAATTAGTGGATAGGGTTAGGGTTAAATAAGGGTTAGCGATCACTTTGCTCACAAAGTGAGTTAAGTTGCTTTTTGTTTCTTGAAACTTTGTCAGAACAATGTTTTGATATGTAAAAAGTCTTTTTGGCCTGTTATTTCCGGAATATCTTCAGTTTTATAAACACAAATTTGTCACATTAGTGGATAGGGTTATGGTATGATAAGGGTTAGCAATCAACATGCTCACAAAGTGAGTTAAGTTGCTTTTTGTTCCTTGAAACTTTGTCAGAACAATGTTTTGATATGTAAAAAGTATTTTTGGTCTGTTTTGTTTTTCCGGAATATCTTCAGTTTTAAGAAACACCAATTTTCACAAAGAAGTTGATAGGGTTAGGGTTAAATAAGGGTTAGCGATCACTTTGCTCACAAAGTGAGTTAAGTTGCTTTTTGTTTCTTGACACTTTCTCAGAACAATGTTTTGATATGTAAAAAATCTTTTTGGCCTGTTATTTCCGGAATATCTTCAATTTTAAGAAACCCCATTTTTGTCACATTAGTGGATAGGTTTAGGGTTAAATAAGGGTTAGCGATCACTTTGCTTACAAAGTGAGTTAAGTTGCTTTTTGTTTCTTGAAACTTTGTCAGAACAATGTTTTGATATGTAAAAAGTCTTTTTGGCCTGTTATTTCCGGAATATCTTAGGTTTTAAGAAACACCATTTTTGTCACATTAGTGGATAGGGTTAGGGTTAAATAAGGGTTAGCGATCACTTTGCTCACAAAATGAGTTAAGTTGCTTTTTGTTTCTTGAAACTTTGTCAGAACAATGTTTTGTTGTGTAAAAAGTCTTTTTGGCCTGTTATTTCCGGAATATCTTCAGTTTTAAGAAACACCATTTTTGTCACATTAGTGGATAGGGTTAGGGTTAAATAAGGGTTAGCGATCACTTTAAGTTGCTTTTTGTTTCCTGAAACTTTGTCAGAACAATGTTTTGATGTGTAAAAAGTCTTTGTGGCCTGTTATTTCCGGAATATCTTCAGTTTTAAGAAACACCATTTTTGTCACATTAGTGGATAGGGTTAGGGTTGAATAAGGGTTAACAATCAACATGGTCACACAGTGAGTTAAGTTGCTTTTTGTTTCTTGACACTTTGTCAGAACAATGTTTTGATATGTAAAAAATCTTTTTGACCTGTTATTTCCGGAATATCTTCAGATCTAAGAAACACAATTTTTTTCACATTAGTGGATAGGGTTAGGGTTAAATAAGGGTTAGCAATCAACATAGTCACAAAGTGAGTTAAGTTGCTTTTTGTTTCTTGACACTTTGTCAGAACAATGTTTATATATGTAAAAAATCTTTTTGGCCTGTTATTTCCGGAATATCTTCAGATCTAAGAAACACAATTTTTTTCACATTAGTGGATAGGGTTAGGGTTAAATAAGGGTTAACGATCAACATGGTCACAAAGTGAGTTAAGTTGCTTTTTGTTTCTTGACACTTTGGCATAACAATGTTTTGATATGTAAAAAATCTTTTTGGCCTGTTATTTCCGGAATATCTTCAGTTTTAAGAGACACTATTTTTGTCACATTAGTGGATAGGGTTCGGGTAAAATAAGGGTTAGCGATCAACATGCTCACAAAGTGAGTTAAGTTGCTTTTTGTTTCTTGAAACTTTGTCAAAACAATGTTTTGATATGTAAAATGTCTTTTTGGTCTGTTTTTCCCGGAATATCTTCAGTTTTGAGAAACACCATTTTTGTCAAATTAGTGGATCACAAAGTGAGTTAAGTTGCTTTTTGTTTCTTGAAACTTTGTCAGAACAATGTTTTGATATGTAAAAAGTCTTTTTGGCCTGTTATTTCCGGAATATCTTCAGTTTTATAAACACAAATTTGTCACATTAGTGGATAGGGTTATGGTATGATAAGGGTTAGCAATCAACATGCTCACAAAGTGAGTTAAGTTGCTTTTTGTTCCTTGAAACTTTGTCAGAACAATGTTTTGATATGTAAAAAGTATTTTTTGGTGTGTTTTGTTTTTCCGGAATATCTTCAGTTTTAAGAAACACCAATTTTCACAAATAAGTTGATAGGGTTAGGGTTAAATAAGGGTTAGCGATCACTTTGCTCACAAAGTGAGTTAAGTTGCTTTTTGTTTCTTGACACTTTGTCAGAACAATGTTTTGATATGTAAAAAATCTTTTTGGCCTGTTATTTCCGGAATATCTTCAATTTTAAGAAACCCCATTTTTGTCACATTAGTGGATAGGTTTAGGGTTAAATAAGGGTTAGCGATCACTTTGCTTACAAAGTGAGTTAAGTTGCTTTTTGTTTCTTGAAACTTTGTCAGAACAATGTTTTGATATGTAAAAAGTCTTTTTGGCCTGTTATTTCCGGAATATCTTAGGTTTTAAGAAACACCATTTTTGTCACATTAGTGGATAGGGTTAGGGTTAAATAAGGGTTAGCGATCACTTTGCTCACAAAATGAGTTAAGTTGCTTTTTGTTTCTTGAAACTTTGTCAGAACAATGTTTTGTTGTGTAAAAAGTCTTTTTGGCCTGTTATTTCCGGAATATCTTCAGTTTTAAGAAACACCATTTTTGTCACATTAGTGGATAGGGTTAGGGTTAAATAAGGGTTAGCGATCACTTTAAGTTGCTTTTTGTTTCCTGAAACTTTGTCAGAACAATGTTTTGATGTGTAAAAAGTCTTTGTGGCCTGTTATTTCCGGAATATCTTCAGTTTTAAGAAACACCATTTTTGTCACATTAGTGGATAGGGTTAGGGTTGAATAAGGGTTAACAATCAACATGGTCACAAAGTGAGTTAAGTTGCTTTTTGTTTCTTGACACTTTGTCAGAACAATGTTTTGATATGTAAAAAATCTTGTTGGCCTGTTATTTCCGGAATATCTTCAGATCTAAGAAACACAATTTTTTTCACATTAGTGGATAGGGTTAGGGTTAAATAAGGGTTAGCAATCAACATAGTCACAAAGTGAGTTAAGTTGCTTTTTGTTTCTTGACACTTTGTCAGAACAATGTTTTGATATGTAAAAAATCTTTTTGGCCTGTTATTTCCGGAATATCTTCAGATCTAAAAAATACAATTTTTTTCACATTAGTGGATAGGGTTAGGGTTAAATAAGGGTTAGCGAACAACATGGTCACAAAGTGAGTTAAGTTGCTTTTTGTTTCTTGACACTTTGTCAGAACAATGTTTTGATATGTAAAAAATCTTTTAGGCCTGTTATTTCCGGAATATCTTCAGATCTAAGAAACACAATTTTTTTCACATTAGTGGATAGGGTTAGGGTTAAATAAGGGTTAGCGATCAACATGGTCACAAAGTGAGTTTAGTTGCTTTTTGTTTCTTGACACTTTGTCATAACAATGTTTTGATATGTAAAAAATCTTTTTGGCCTGTTATTTCCGGAATATCTTCAGATCTAAGAAACACAATTTTTTTCACATTAGTGGATAGGGTTAGGGTTAAATAAGGGTTAGCAATCAACATAGTCACAAAGTGAGTTAAGTTGCTTTTTGTTTCTTGACACTTTGTCAGAACAATGTTTTGATATGTAAAAAATCTTTTTGGCCTGTTATTTCCGGAAAATCTTCAGATCTAAAAAATACAATTTTTTTCACATTAGTGGATAGGGCTAGGGTTAAATAAGGGTTAGCGATCAACATGGTCACAAAGTGAGTTAAGTTGCTTTTTGTTTCTTGACACTTTGTCAGAACAATGTTTTGATATGTAAAAAATCTTTTAGGCCTGTTATTTCCGGAATATCTTCAGATCTAAGAAACACAATTTTTTTCACATTAGTGGATAGGGTTAGGGTTAAATAAGGGTTAGCGATCAACATGGTCACAAAGTGAGTTAAGTTGCTTTTTGTTTCTTGACACTTTGTCATAACAATGTTTTGATATGTAAAAAATCTTTTTGGCCTGTTATTTCCGGAATATCTTCAGTTTTAAGAGACACTATTTTTGTCACATTAGTGGATAGGGTTCGGGTAAATTAAGGGTTAGCGATCAACATGCTCACAAAGTGAGTTAAGTTGCTTTTTGTTTCTTGAAACTTTGTCAAAACAATGTTTTGATATGTAAAATGTCTTTTTGGTCTGTTTTTCCCAGAATATCTTCAGTTTTGAGAAACACCATTTTTGTCAAATTAGTGGATAGGGTTAGGGTTAAATAAGGGTTAGGGATCACTTTGCTCACAAAGTGAGTTAAGTTGCTTTTTGTTTCTTGAAACTTTGTTAGAACAATGTTTTGATATGTAAAAAGTCTTTTTGGCCTGTTATTTCCGGAATATCTTCAGTTTTATAAACACAAATTTGTCACATTAGTGGATAGGGTTAGGGTATAATAAGGGTTGGCAATCAACATGCTCACAAAAAGTGAGTTAAGTTGCTTTTTGTTCCTTGAAACTTTGTCAGAACAATGTTTTGATATGTAAAAAGTATTTTTGGTCTGGTTTTTTTTCCGGAATATCTTCAGTTTTACGAAACACCAATTTTCACAAATAAGTTGATAGGGTTAGGGTTAAATAAGGGTTAGCGATCACTTTGCTCACAAAGTGAGTTAAGTTGCTTTTTGTTTCTTGAAACTTTGTCAGAACAATGTTTTGTTGTGTAAAAAGTCTTTTTGGCCTGTTATTTCCGGAATATCTTCAGTTTTAAGAAACACCATTTTTGTCACATTAGTGGATAGGGTTTGGGTTAAATAAGGGTTAGCGATCACTTTGCTCACAAAGTGAGTTAAGTTGCTTTTTGTTTCTTGAAACTTTGTCAGAACAATGTTTTGATATGTAAAAAGTCTTTTTGGCCTGTTATTTCCGGAATATCTTAGGTTTTAAGAAACACCATTTTTGTCACATTAGTGGATAGGGTTAGGGTTAAATAAGGGTTAGCGATCACTTTGCTCACAAAGTGAGTTAAGTTGCTTTTTGTTTCTTGAAACTTTGTCAGAACAATGTTTTGATGTGTAAAAAGTCTTTTTGGCCTGTTATTTCCGGAATATCTTCAGTTTTAAGAAACACCATTTTTGTCACATTAGTGGATAGGGTTAGGGTAAAATAAGGGTTAGCGATCACTTTGCTCACAAAGTGAGTTAAGTTGCTTTTTGTTTCTTGAAACTTTGTCAGAACAATGTTTTGATATGTAAAAAGTCTTTTTGGCCTGTTATTTCCGGAATATCTTAGGTTTTAAGAAACACCATTTTTGTCACATTAGTGGATAGGGTTAGGGTTAAATAAGGGTTAGCGATCACTTTAAGTTGCTTTTTGTTTCCTGAAACTTTGTCAGAACAATGTTTTGATGTGTAAAAAGTCTTTGTGGCCTGTTATTTCCGGAATATCTTCAGTTTTAAGAAACACCATTTTTGTCACATTAGTGGATAGGGTTAGGGTTGAATAAGGGTTAGCAATCAACATAGTCACAAAGTGAGTTAAGGTGCTTTTTGTTTCTTGACACTTTGTCAGAACAATGTTTTGATATGTAAAAAATCTTTTTGGCCTGTTATTTCCGGAATATCTTCAGATCTAAAAAATACAATTTTTTTCACATTAGTGGATAGGGTTAGGGTTAAATAAGGGTTAGCGATCAACATGGTCACAAAGTGAGTTAAGTTGCTTTTTGTTTCTTGACACTTTGTCAGAACAATGTTTTGATATGTAAAAAATCTTTTAGGCCTGTTATTTCCGGAATATCTTCAGATCTAAGAAACACAATTTTTTTCACATTAGTGGATAGGGTTAGGGTTAAATAAGGGTTAGCGATCAACATGGTCACAAAGTGAGTTTAGTTGCTTTTTGTTTCTTGACACTTTGTCATAACAATGTTTTGATATGTAAAAAATCTTTTTGGCCTGTTATTTCCGGAATATCTTCAGATCTAAGAAACACAATTTTTTTCACATTAGTGGATAGGGTTAGGGTTAAATAAGGGTTAGCAATCAACATAGTCACAAAGTGAGTTAAGTTGCTTTTTGTTTCTTGACACTTTGTCATAACAATGTTTTGATATGTAAAAAATCTTTTAGGCCTGTTATTTCCGGAATATCTTCAGATCTAAAAAATACAATTTTTTTCACATTAGTGGATAGGGTTAGGGTTAAATAAGGGTTAGCGATCAACATGGTCACAAAGTGAGTTAAGTTGCTTTTTGTTTCTTGACACTTTGTCAGAACAATGTTTTGATATGTAAAAAATCTTTTAGGCCTGTTATTTCCGGAATATCTTCAGATCTAAAAAATACAATTTTTTTCACATTAGTGGATAGGGCTAGGGTTAAATAAGGGTTAGCGATCACTTTGCTCACAAAGTGAGTTAAGTTGCTTTTTGTTTCTTGAAACTTTGTCAGAACAATGTTTTGATGTGTAAAAAGTCTTTTTGGCCTGTTATTTCCGGAATATCTTCAGTTTTAAGAAACACCATTTTTGTCACATTAGTGGATAGGGTTAGGGTTAAATAAGGGTTAGCGATCACTTTGCTCACAAAGTGAGTTAAGTTGCTTTTTGTTTCTTGAAACTTTGTCAGAACAATGTTTTGATGTGTAAAAAGTCTTTTTGGCCTGTTATTTCCGGAATATCTTCAGTTTTAAGAAACACCATTTTTGTCACATTAGTGGATAGGGTTAGGGTAAAATAAGGGTTAGCGATCACTTTGCTCACAAAGTGAGTTAAGTTGCTTTTTGTTTCTTGAAACTTTGTCAGAACAATGTTTTGATATGTAAAAAGTCTTTTTGGCCTGTTATTTCCGGAATATCTTAGGTTTTAAGAAACACCATTTTTGTCACATTAGTGGATAGGGTTAGGGTTAAATAAGGGTTAGCGATCACTTTAAGTTGCTTTTTGTTTCCTGAAACTTTGTCAGAACAATGTTTTGATGTGTAAAAAGTCTTTGTGGCCTGTTATTTCCGGAATATCTTCAGTTTTAAGAAACACCATTTTTGTCACATTAGTGGATAGGGTTAGGGTTGAATAAGGGTTAGCAATCAACATAGTCACAAAGTGAGTTAAGGTGCTTTTTGTTTCTTGACACTTTGTCAGAACAATGTTTTGATATGTAAAAAATCTTTTTGGCCTGTTATTTCCGGAATATCTTCAGATCTAAAAAATACAATTTTTTTCACATTAGTGGATAGGGTTAGGGTTAAATAAGGGTTAGCGATCAACATGGTCACAAAGTGAGTTAAGTTGCTTTTTGTTTCTTGACACTTTGTCAGAACAATGTTTTGATATGTAAAAAATCTTTTAGGCCTGTTATTTCCGGAATATCTTCAGATCTAAGAAACACAATTTTTTTCACATTAGTGGATAGGGTTAGGGTTAAATAAGGGTTAGCGATCAACATGGTCACAAAGTGAGTTTAGTTGCTTTTTGTTTCTTGACACTTTGTCATAACAATGTTTTGATATGTAAAAAATCTTTTTGGCCTGTTATTTCCGGAATATCTTCAGATCTAAGAAACACAATTTTTTTCACATTAGTGGATAGGGTTAGGGTTAAATAAGGGTTAGCAATCAACATAGTCACAAAGTGAGTTAAGTTGCTTTTTGTTTCTTGACACTTTGTCATAACAATGTTTTGATATGTAAAAAATCTTTTAGGCCTGTTATTTCCGGAATATCTTCAGATCTAAAAAATACAATTTTGTTCACATTAGTGGATAGGGTTAGGGTTAAATAAGGGTTAGCGATCAACATGGTCACAAAGTGAGTTAAGTTGCTTTTTGTTTCTTGACACTTTGTCAGAACAATGTTTTGATATGTAAAAAATCTTTTAGGCCTGTTATTTCCGGAATATCTTCAGATCTAAAAAATACAATTTTTTTCACATTAGTGGATAGGGCTAGGGTTAAATAAGGGTTAGCGATCAACATGGTCACAAAGTGAGTTAAGTTGCTTTTTGTTTCTTGACACTTTGTCAGAACAATGTTTTGATATGTAAAAAATCTTTTAGGCCTGTTATTTCCGGAATATCTTCAGATCTAAGAAACACAATTTTTTTCACATTAGTGGATAGGGTTAGGGTTAAATAAGGGTTAGCGATCAACATGGTCACAAAGTGAGTTAAGTTGCTTTTTGTTTCTTGACACTTTGTCATAACAATGTTTTGATATGTAAAAAATCTTTTTGGCCTGTTATTTCCGGAATATCTTCAGTTTTAAGAGACACTATTTTTGTCACATTAGTGGATAGGGTTCGGGTAAAATAAGGGTTAGCGATCAACATGCTCACAAAGTGAGTTAAGTTGCTTTTTGTTTCTTGAAACTTTGTCAAAACAATGTTTTGATATGTAAAATGTCTTTTTGGTCTGTTTTTCCCAGAATATCTTCAGTTTTGAGAAACACCATTTTTGTCAAATTAGTGGATAGGGTTAGGGTTAAATAAGGGTTAGGGATCACTTTGCTCACAAAGTGAGTTAAGTTGCTTTTTGTTTCTTGAAACTTTGTTAGAACAATGTTTTGATATGTAAAAAGTCTTTTTGGCCTGTTATTTCCGGAATATCTTCAGTTTTATAAACACAAATTTGTCACATTAGTGGATAGGGTTAGGGTATAATAAGGGTTGGCAATCAACATGCTCACAAAAAGTGAGTTAAGTTGCTTTTTGTTCCTTGAAACTTTGTCAGAACAATGTTTTGATATGTAAAAAGTATTTTTGGTCTGTTTTTTTTTCCGGAATATCTTCAGTTTTACGAAACACCAATTTTCACAAATAAGTTGATAGGGTTAGGGTTAAATAAGGGTTAGCGATCACTTTGGTCACAAAGTGAGTTAAGTTGCTTTTTGTTTCTTGAAACTTTGTCAGAACAATGTTTTGATATGTAAAAAGTCTTTTTGGCCTGTTATTTCTGGAATATCTTCAGTTTTTAGAAACACCATTTTTGTCACATTAGTGGATAGGGTTAGGGTTAAATAAGGGTTAGCGATCACTTTGCTCACAAAGTGAGTTAAGTTGTTTTTGATCCTTGAAACTTTTTCAGAACAATGTTTTGATATGTAAAAAGTCTTTTTGGCCTGTTATTTCCGGAATATCTTCAGTTTTATAAACACCAATTTTGTCACATTAGTTGATAGGGTTAGGGTAAAATAAGGGTTAGCAATCAAATTGCTCACAAAGTGAGTTAAGTTGCTTTTTGTTTCTTGAAACTTTGTCAGAACAATGTTTTGATGTGTAAAAAGTCTTTTTGGTCTGTTATTTCCGGAATATCTTCAGTTTTAAGAAACACCATTTTTGTCACATTAGTGGATAGGGTTAGGGTTAAATAAGGGTTAGCGATCAACATGCTCACAAAGTGAGTTAAGTTGCTTTTTGTTTCCTGAAACTTTGTCAGAACAATGTTTTGATATGTAAAACATCTTTTTGGCCTGTCATTTCCGGAATATCTTCAGTTTTATAAACACAAATTTTGTCACATTAATGGATAGGGTTAGGGTAAAAAAAGGGTTAGCAATCAACATGCTCACAAAGTGAGTTAAGTTGCTTTTTGTTCCTTGAAGCTTTGTCAGAACAATGTTTTGATATGTAAAAAGTATTTTTGGTCTGGTTTTTTTCCGGAATATCTTCAGTTTTAAGAAACACCAATTTTCACAAATTAGTTGATAGGGTTAGGGTTAAATAAGGGTTAGCGATCACTTTGCTCACAAAGTGAGTTAAGTTGCTTTTTTTTCCTTGAAAATTTGTCAGAACAATGTTTTGATATGTAAAAAATCTTTTTGGCCTGTTATTTCCGGAATATCTTCAGATCTAAGAAACACAATTTTTTTCACATTAGTGGATAGGGTTAGGGTTAAATAAGGGTTAGCTATCAACATGGTCACAAAGTGAGTTAAGTTGCTTTTTGTTTCTTGAAACTTTGTCAGAACAATGTTTTGTTGTGTAAAAAGTCTTTTTGGCCTGTTATTTCCGGAATATCTTCAGTTTTAAGAAACACCATTTTTGTCACATTAGTGGATAGGGTTAGGGTTAAATAAGGGTTAGCGATCACTTTGCTCACAAAGTGATTTAAGTTGCTTTTTGTTTCTTGAAACTTTGTCAGAACAATGTTTTGATATGTAAAAAGTCTTTTTGGCCTGTTATTTCCGGAATATCTTAGGTTTTAAGAAACACCATTTTTGTCACATTAGTGGATAGGGTTAGGGTTAAATAAGGGTTAGCGATCACTTTGCTCACAAAGTGAGTTAAGTTGCTTTTTGTTTCTTGAAACTTTGTCAGAACAATGTTTTGATATGTAAAAAATCTTTTTGGCCTGTTATTTCCGGAATATCTTCAGTTTTAAGAGACACCATTTTTGTCACATTAGTGGATAGGTTTAGGGTTAAATAAGGGTTAGCGATCACTTTGCTTACAAAGTGAGTTAAGTTGCTTTTTGTTTCTTGAAACTTTGTCAGAACAATGTTTTGTTGTGTAAAAAGTCTTTTTGGCCTGTTATTTCCGGAATATCTTCAGTTTTAAGAAACACCATTTTTGTCACATTAGTGGATAGGGTTAGGGTTAAATAAGGGTTAGCGATCACTTTGCTCACAAAGTGAGTTAAGTTGCTTTTTGTTTCTTGAAACTTTGTCAGAACAATGTTTTGATATGTAAAAAGTCTTTTTGGCCTGTTATTTCCGGAATATCTTAGGTTTTAAGAAACACCATTTTTGTCACATTAGTGGATAGGGTTAGGGTTAAATAAGGTTTAGCGATCACTTTAAGTTGCTTTTTGTTTCCTGAAACTTTGTCAGAACAATGTTTTGATGTGTAAAAAGTCTTTTTGGCCTGTTATTTCCGGAATATCTTCAGTTTTAAGAAACACCATTTTTGTCACATTAGTGGATAGGGTTAGGGTTGAATAAGGGTTAACAATCAACATGGTCACACAGTGAGTTAAGTTGCTTTTTGTTTCTTGACACTTTGTCAGAACAATGTTTTGATATGTAAAAAATCTTTTTGGCCTGTTATTTCCGGAATATCTTCAGATCTAAGAAACACAATTTTTTTCACATTAGTGGATAGGGTTAGGGTTAAATAAGGGTTAGCAATCAACATAGTCACAAAGTGAGTTAAGTTGCTTTTTGTTTCTTGACACTTTGTCAGAACAATGTTTATATATGTAAAAAATCTTTTTGGCCTGTTATTTCCGGAATATCTTCAGATCTAAAAAATACTATTTTTTTCACATTAGTGGATAGGGTTAGGGTTAAATAAGGGTTAGCGATCAACATGGTCACAAAGTGAGTTAAGTTGCTTTTTGTTTCTTGACACTTTGTCAGAACAATGTTTTGATATGTAAAAAATCTTTTTGGCCTGTTATTTCCGGAATATCTTCAGATCTAAGAAACACAATTTTTTTCACATTAGTGGATAGGGTTAGGGTTAAATAAGGGTTAACGATCAACATGGTCACAAAGTGAGTTAAGTTGCTTTTTGTTTCTTGACACTTTGGCATAACAATGTTTTGATATGTAAAAAATCTTTTTGGCCTGTTATTTCCGGAATATCTTCAGTTTTATGAGACACTATTTTTGTCACATTAGTGGATAGGGTTCGGGTAAAATAAGGGTTAGCGATCAACATGCTCACAAAGTGAGTTAAGTTGCTTTTTGTTTCTTGAAACTTTGTCAAAACAATGTTTTGATATGTAAAATGTCTTTTTGGTCTGTTTTTCCCGGAATATCTTCAGTTTTGAGAAACACCATTTTTGTCAAATTAGTGGATAGGGTTAGGGTTAAATAAGGGTTAGCGATCACTTTGCTCACAAAGTGAGTTAAGTTGCTTTTTGTTTCTTGAAACTTTGTCAGAACAATGTTTTGATATGTAAAAAGTCTTTTTGGCCTGTTATTTCCGGAATATCTTCAGTTTTATAAACACAAATTTGTCACATTAGTGGATAGGGTTATGGTATAATAAGGGTTAGCAATCAACATGCTCACAAAGTGAGTTAAGTTGCTTTTTGTTCCTTGAAACTTTGTCAGAACAATGTTTTGATATGTAAAAAGTATTTTTGGTCTGTTTTTTTTTCCGGAATATCTTCAGTTTTAAGAAACACCAATTTTCACAAATAAGTTGATAGGGTTAGGGTTAAATAAGGGTTAGCGATCACTTTGCTCACAAAGTGAGTTAAGTTGCTTTTTGTTTCTTGACACTTTGTCAGAACAATGTTTTGATATGTAAAAAATCTTTTTGGCCTGTTATTTCCGGAATATCTTCAATTTTAAGAAACCCCATTTTTGTCACATTAGTGGATAGGTTTAGGGTTAAATAAGGGTTAGCGATCACTTTGCTTACAAAGTGAGTTAAGTTGCTTTTTGTTGCTTGAAACTTTGTCAGAACAATGTTTTGATATGTAAAAAGTCTTTTTGGCCTGTTATTTCCGGAATATCTTAGGTTTTAAGAAACACCATTTTTGTCACATTAGTGGATAGGGTTAGGGTTAAATAAGGGTTAGCGATCACTTTGCTCACAAAGTGAGTTAAGTTGCTTTTTGTTTCTTGAAACTTTGTCAGAACAATGTTTTGTTGTGTAAAAAGTCTTTTTGGCCTGTTATTTCCGGAATATCTTCAGTTTTAAGAAACACCATTTTTGTCACATTAGTGGATAGGGTTTGGGTTAAATAAGGGTTAGCGATCACTTTGCTCACAAAGTGAGTTAAGTTGCTTTTTGTTTCTTGAAACTTTGTCAGAACAATGTTTTGATATGTAAAAAGTCTTTTTGGCCTGTTATTTCCGGAATATCTTAGGTTTTAAAAAACACCATTTTTGTCACATTAGTGGATAGGGTTAGGGTTAAATAAGGGTTAGCGATCACTTTGCTCACAAAGTGAGTTAAGTTGCTTTTTGTTTCTTGAAACTTTGTCAGAACAATGTTTTGATGTGTAAAAAGTCTTTTTGGCCTGTTATTTCCGGAATATCTTCAGTTTTGAGAAACACCATTTTTGTCAAATTAGTGGATAGGGTTAGGGTTAAATAAGGGTTAGCGATCACTTTGCTCACAAAGTGAGTTAAGTTGCTTTTTGTTTCTTGAAACTTTGTCAGAACAATGTTTTGATATGTAAAAAGTCTTTTTGGCCTGTTATTTCCGGAATATCTTCAGTTTTATAAACACAAATTTGTCACATTAGTGGATAGGGTTATGGTATAATAAGGGTTAGCAATCAACATGCTCACAAAGTGAGTTAAGTTGCTTTTTGTTCCTTGAAACTTTGTCAGAACAATGTTTTGATATGTAAAAAGTATTTTTGGTCTGTTTTTTTTCCCGGAATATCTTCAGTTTTAAGAAACACCAATTTTCACAAATAAGTTGATAGGGTTAGGGTTAAATAAGGGTTAGCGATCACTTTGCTCACAAAGTGAGTTAAGTTGCTTTTTGTTTCTTGACACTTTGTCAGAACAATGTTTTGATATGTAAAAAATCTTTTTGGCCTGTTATTTCCGGAATATCTTCAATTTTAAGAAACCCCATTTTTGTCACATTAGTGGATAGGTTTAGGGTTAAATAAGGGTTAGCGATCACTTTGCTTACAAAGTGAGTTAAGTTGCTTTTTGTTGCTTGAAACTTTGTCAGAACAATGTTTTGATATGTAAAAAGTCTTTTTGGCCTGTTATTTCCGGAATATCATAGGTTTTAAGAAACACCATTTTTGTCACATTAGTGGATAGGGTTAGGGTTAAATAAGGGTTAGCGATCACTTTGCTCACAAAGTGAGTTAAGTTGCTTTTTGTTTCTTGAAACTTTGTCAGAACAATGTTTTGATGTGTAAAAAGTCTTTTTGGCCTGTTATTTCCGGAATATCTTCAGTTTTAAGAAACACCATTTTTGTCACATTAGTGGATAGGGTTAGGGTTAAATAAGGGTTAGCGATCACTTTGCTCACAAAGTGAGTTAAGTTGCTTTTTGTTTCTTGAAACTTTGTCAGAACAATGTTTTGATATGTAAAAAGTCTTTTTGGCCTGTTATTTCCGGAATATCTTAGGTTTTAAGAAACACCATTTTTGTCACATTAGTGGATAGGGTTAGGGTTAAATAAGGGTTAGCGATCACTTTAAGTTGCTTTTTGTTTCCTGAAACTTTGTCAGAACAATGTTTTGATGTGTAAAAAGTCTTTGTGGCCTGTTATTTCCGGAATATCTTCAGTTTTAAGAAACACCATTTTTGTCACATTAGTGGATAGGGTTAGGGTTGAATAAGGGTTAACAATCAACATGGTCACAAAGTGAGTTAAGTTGCTTTTTGTTTCTTGACACTTTGTCAGAACAATGTTTTGATATGTAAAAAATCTTTTTGGCCTGTTATTTCCGGAATATCTTCAGATCTAAGAAACACAATTTTTTTCACATTAGTGGATAGGGTTAGGGTTAAATAAGGGTTAGCAATCAACATAGTCACAAAGTGAGTTAAGTTGCTTTTTGTTTCTTGACACTTTGTCAGAACAATGTTTTGATATGTAAAAAATCTTTTTGGCCTGTTATTTCCGGAATATCTTCAGATCTAAAAAATACAATTTTTTTCACATTAGTGGATAGGGTTAGGGTTAAATAAGGGTTAGCGATCAACATGGTCACAAAGTGAGTTAAGTTGCTTTTTGTTTCTTGACATTTTGTCAGAACAATGTTTTGATATGTAAAAAATCTTTTAGGCCTGTTATTTCCGGAATATCTTCAGATCTAAGAAACACAATTTTTTTCACATTAGTGGATAGGGTTAGGGTTAAATAAGGGTTAGCGATCAACATGGTCACAAAGTGAGTTTAGTTGCTTTTTGTTTCTTGACACTTTGTCATAACAATGTTTTGATATGTAAAAAATCTTTTTGGCCTGTTATTTCCGGAATATCTTCAGATCTAAGAAACACAATTTTTTTCACATTAGTGGATAGGGTTAGGGTTAAATAAGGGTTAGCAATCAACATAGTCACAAAGTGAGTTAAGTTGCTTTTTGTTTCTTGACACTTTGTCAGAACAATGTTTTGATATGTAAAAAATCTTTTTGGCCTGTTATTTCCGGAATATCTTCAGATCTAAAAAATACAATTTTTTTCACATTAGTGGATAGGGTTAGGGTTAAATAAGGGTTAGCGATCAACATGGTCACAAAGTGAGTTAAGTTGCTTTTTTGTTTCTTGACACTTTGTCAGAACAATGTTTTGATATGTAAAAAATCTTTTAGGCCTGTTATTTCCGGAATATCTTCAGATCTAAAAAATACAATTTTTTTCACATTAGTGGATAGGGTTAGGGTTAAATAAGGGTTAGCGATCAACATGGTCACAAAGTGAGTTAAGTTGCTTTTTGTTTCTTGACACTTTGTCAGAACAATGTTTTGATATGTAAAAAATCTTTTAGGCCTGTTATTTCCGGAATATCTTCAGATCTAAGAAACACAATTTTTTTCACATTAGTGGATAGGGTTAGGGTTAAATAAGGGTTAGCGATCAACATGGTCACAAAGTGAGTTAAGTTGCTTTTTGTTTCTTGACACTTTGTCATAACAATGTTTTGATATGTAAAAAATCTTTTTGGCCTGTTATTTCCGGAATATCTTCAGTTTTAAGAGACACTATTTTTGTCACATTAGTGGATAGGGTTCGGGTAAAATAAGGGTTAGCGATCAACATGCTCACAAAGTGAGTTAAGTTGCTTTTTGTTTCTTGAAACTTTGTCAAAACAATGTTTTGATATGTAAAATGTCTTTTTGGTCTGTTTTTCCCAGAATATCTTCAGTTTTGAGAAACACCATTTTTGTCAAATTAGTGGATAGGGTTAGGGTTAAATAAGGGTTAGGGATCACTTTGCTCACAAAGTGAGTTAAGTTGCTTTTTGTTTCTTGAAACTTTGTTAGAACAATGTTTTGATATGTAAAAAGTCTTTTTGGCCTGTTATTTCCGGAATATCTTCAGTTTTATAAACACAAATTTGTCACATTAGTGGATAGGGTTAGGGTATAATAAGGGTTGGCAATCAACATGCTCACAAAAAGTGAGTTAAGTTGCTTTTTGTTCCTTGAAACTTTGTCAGAACAATGTTTTGATATGTAAAAAGTATTTTTGGTCTGTTTTTTTTTCCGGAATATCTTCAGTTTTACGAAACACCAATTTTCACAAATAAGTTGATAGGGTTAGGGTTAAATAAGGGTTAGCGATCACTTTGCTCACAAAGTGAGTTAAGTTGCTTTTTGTTTCTTGTGTAAACTTTGTCAGAACAATGTTTTGATATGTAAAAAGTCTTTTTGGCCTGTTATTTCTGGAATATCTTCAGTTTTAAGAAACACCATTTTTGTCACATTTATGGATAGGGTTAGGGTAAAATAAGGGTTAGCAATCAACATGCTCACAAAGTGAGTTAAGTTGCTTTTTGTTCCTTGAAGCTTTGTCAGAACAATGTTTTGATATGTAAAAAGTATTTTTGGTCTGGTTTTTTTCCGGAATATCTTCAGTTTTAAGAAACACCAATTTTCACAAATTAGTTGATAGGGTTAGGGTTAAATAAGGGTTAGCGATCACTTTGCTCACAAAGTGAGTTAAGTTGCTTTTTTTTCCTTGAAAATTTGTCAGAACAATGTTTTGATATGTAAAAAGTCTTTTGACCTGTTATTTCTGGAACATCTTCAGTTTTGAGAAACACAATTTTTGTCACATTAGTGGATAGGGTTTGGGTAAAATAAGGGTTAGCGATCAACCTGGTCACAAAGTGAGTTAAGTTGCTTTTTGTTTCTTGACACTTTGTCAGAACAATGTTTTGATATGTAAAAAATCTTTTTAGTCTGTTATTTCCGGAATATCTTCAGTTTTAAGAAACACCATTTTCGTCACATTAGTGGATAGGGTTAGGGTAAAATAAGGGTTAACAATCAACATGCTCACAAAGTGAGTTAAGTTGCTTTTTGTTTCTTGAAACTTTGTCAGAACAATGTTTTGATATGTAAAAAGTCTTTTTGGCCTGTTATTTCCGGAATATCTTCAGTTTTATAAACACCAATTTTGTCACATTAGTGGATAGGGTTAGGGTATAAAAAGGGTTAGCAATCAACATGCTCACAAAGTGAGTTAAGTTGCTTTTTGTTCCTTGAAACTTTGTCAGAACAATGTTTTGATATGTAAAAAGTCTTTTTGGTCTGTTTTTTTCTGGAATATCTTCAGTTTTATAAACACCAATTTTGTCACATAAGTGGATAGGGTTAGGGTAAATTAAGGGTTAGCAATCAACATGCTCACAAAGTTAGTTAAGTTGCTTTTTGTTCCTTGAAACTTTGTCAGAACAATGTTTTGATATGTAAAAAGTCTTTTTGGCCTGTTATTTCCGGAATATCTTCAGTTTTAAGAAACACCATTTTTGTCACATTAGTGGATAGGGTTAGGGTAAAATAAGGGTTTGCGATCAACATGCTCACAAAGTGAGTTTAGTTGCTTTTTGTTCCTTGAAACTTTGTCAGAACAATGTTTTGATATGTTAAAAGTATTTTTGGTCTGTTTTTTTCCGGAATATCTTCAGTTTTAAGAAACACCAATTTTCACAAATTAGTTGATAGGGTTAGGGTTAAATAAGGGTTAGCGATCACTTTGCTCACAAAGTGAGTTAAGTTGCTTTTTGTTTCTTGAAACTTTGTCAGAACAATGTTTTGATATGTAAAAAGTCTTTTTAGCCTGTTATTTCTGGAATATCTTCAGTTTTAAGAAACACCATTTTTGTCACATTAGTGGATAGGGTTTGGGTAAAATAAGGGTTAGCGATCACTTTGCTCACAAAGTGAGTTAAGTTGCTTTTTGTTTCTTGAAACTTTGTCAGAACAATGTTTTGATGTGTAAAAAGTATTTTTGGCCTGTTATATCCGGAATATCTTC
The DNA here is from genome assembly GCA_916613615.1 of Steromphala cineraria. Taxonomy (NCBI): domain Eukaryota; kingdom Metazoa; phylum Mollusca; class Gastropoda; order Trochida; family Trochidae; genus Steromphala; species Steromphala cineraria. The sequence continues at coordinate 26,278,087 of OU744723.1, read as the reverse complement.
AGTTTTAAGAAACAAAATTTTTGTCACATTAGTGGATAGGGTTTGGGTAAAATAAGGGTTAGCGATCAACATGGTCACAAAGTGAGTTAAGTTGCTTTTTGTTTCTTGACACTTTGTCAGAACAATGTTTTGATATGTAAAAAATCTTTTTAGCCTGTTATTTCTGGAATATCTTCAGTTTTAAGAAACACCATTTTTGTCACATTAGTGGATAGGGTTAGGGTTATATTAAGGGTTAGCGATCAACATGCTCACAAAGTGAGTTAAGTTGCTTTTTGTTTCTTGAAACTTTGTCAGAACAATGTTTTGATATGTAAAAAGTCTTTTTGGCCTGTTATTTCCGGAATATCTTAAGTTTTATAAACACCAATTTTGTCACATTAGTGGATAGGGTTAGGGTTAAATAAGGGTTTGCGATCAACATGCTCACAAAGTGAGTTAAGTTGCTTTTTGTTCCTTGAAACTTTGTCAGAACAATGTTTTGATATGTAAAAAGTATTTTTGGTCTGTTTTTTTCCGGAATATCTTCAGTTTTAAGAAACACCAATTTTCACAAATTAGTTGATAGGGTTAGGGTTAAATAAGGGTTAGCGATCACTTTGCTCACAAAGTGAGTTAAGTTGCTTTTTGTTTCTTGAAACTTTGTCAGAACAATGTTTTGATATGTAAAAAGTTTTTTTGGCCTGTTATTTCTGGAATATCTTCAGTTTTAAGAAACACCATTTTTGTCACTCAGTGGATAGGGTTAGGGTAAAATAAAGGTTAGCGATCAACATGCTCACAAAGTGAGTTAAGATGCTTTTTGTTTCTTGAAACTTTGTCAGAACAATGTTTTGATGTGTAAAAAGTCTTTTTGGCCTGTTATTTCCCGAATATCTTCAGATCTAAAAAGCACCATTTTTGTAACATTAGTGGATAAGGGCAGCATTAAGTAAAGGTTCGAGATTAACATGGTCACAAAGTGAGTTAAGTTGCTTTTTGTTTCTTGACACTTTGTCAGAACAATGTTTTGATATGTAAAAAATCTTTTAGGCCTGTTATTTCCGGAATATCTTCAGATCTAAGAAACACAATTTTTTTCACATTAGTGGATAGGGTTAGGGTTAAATAAGGGTTAGCGATCAACATGGTCACAAAGTGAGTTAAGTTGCTTTTTGTTTCTTGACACTTTGTCATAACAATGTTTTGATATGTAAAAAATCTTTTTGGCCTGTTATTTCCGGAATATCTTCAGTTTTAAGAGACACTATTTTTGTCACATTAGTGGATAGGGTTCGGGTAAAATAAGGGTTAGCGATCAACATGCTCACAAAGTGAGTTAAGTTGCTTTTTGTTTCTTGAAACTTTGTCAAAACAATGTTTTGATATGTAAAATGTCTTTTTGGTCTGTTTTTCCCAGAATATCTTCAGTTTTGAGAAACACCATTTTTGTCAAATTAGTGGATAGGGTTAGGGTTAAATAAGGGTTAGGGATCACTTTGCTCACAAAGTGAGTTAAGTTGCTTTTTGTTTCTTGAAACTTTGTTAGAACAATGTTTTGATATGTAAAAAGTCTTTTTGGCCTGTTATTTCCGGAATATCTTCAGTTTTATAAACACAAATTTGTCACATTAGTGGATAGGGTTAGGGTATAATAAGGGTTGGCAATCAACATGCTCACAAAAAGTGAGTTAAGTTGCTTTTTGTTCCTTGAAACTTTGTCAGAACAATGTTTTGATATGTAAAAAGTATTTTTGGTCTGTTTTTTTTTCCGGAATATCTTCAGTTTTACGAAACACCAATTTTCACAAATAAGTTGATAGGGTTAGGGTTAAATAAGGGTTAGCGATCACTTTGCTCACAAAGTGAGTTAAGTTGCTTTTTGTTTCTTGTGTAAACTTTGTCAGAACAATGTTTTGATATGTAAAAAGTCTTTTTGGCCTGTTATTTCTGGAATATCTTCAGTTTTAAGAAACACCATTTTTGTCACATTTATGGATAGGGTTAGGGTAAAATAAGGGTTAGCAATCAACATGCTCACAAAGTGAGTTAAGTTGCTTTTTGTTCCTTGAAGCTTTGTCAGAACAATGTTTTGATATGTAAAAAGTATTTTTGGTCTGGTTTTTTTCCGGAATATCTTCAGTTTTAAGAAACACCAATTTTCACAAATTAGTTGATAGGGTTAGGGTTAAATAAGGGTTAGCGATCACTTTGCTCACAAAGTGAGTTAAGTTGCTTTTTTTTCCTTGAAAATTTGTCAGAACAATGTTTTGATATGTAAAAAGTCTTTTGACCTGTTATTTCTGGAACATCTTCAGTTTTGAGAAACACAATTTTTGTCACATTAGTGGATAGGGTTTGGGTAAAATAAGGGTTAGCGATCAACCTGGTCACAAAGTGAGTTAAGTTGCTTTTTGTTTCTTGACACTTTGTCAGAACAATGTTTTGATATGTAAAAAATCTTTTTAGTCTGTTATTTCCGGAATATCTTCAGTTTTAAGAAACACCATTTTCGTCACATTAGTGGATAGGGTTAGGGTAAAATAAGGGTTAACAATCAACATGCTCACAAAGTGAGTTAAGTTGCTTTTTGTTTCTTGAAACTTTGTCAGAACAATGTTTTGATATGTAAAAAGTCTTTTTGGCCTGTTATTTCCGGAATATCTTCAGTTTTATAAACACCAATTTTGTCACATTAGTGGATAGGGTTAGGGTATAAAAAGGGTTAGCAATCAACATGCTCACAAAGTGAGTTAAGTTGCTTTTTGTTCCTTGAAACTTTGTCAGAACAATGTTTTGATATGTAAAAAGTCTTTTTGGTCTGTTTTTTTCTGGAATATCTTCAGTTTTATAAACACCAATTTTGTCACATAAGTGGATAGGGTTAGGGTAAATTAAGGGTTAGCAATCAACATGCTCACAAAGTTAGTTAAGTTGCTTTTTGTTCCTTGAAACTTTGTCAGAACAATGTTTTGATATGTAAAAAGTCTTTTTGGCCTGTTATTTCCGGAATATCTTCAGTTTTAAGAAACACCATTTTTGTCACATTAGTGGATAGGGTTAGGGTAAAATAAGGGTTTGCGATCAACATGCTCACAAAGTGAGTTTAGTTGCTTTTTGTTCCTTGAAACTTTGTCAGAACAATGTTTTGATATGTTAAAAGTATTTTTGGTCTGTTTTTTTCCGGAATATCTTCAGTTTTAAGAAACACCAATTTTCACAAATTAGTTGATAGGGTTAGGGTTAAATAAGGGTTAGCGATCACTTTGCTCACAAAGTGAGTTAAGTTGCTTTTTGTTTCTTGAAACTTTGTCAGAACAATGTTTTGATATGTAAAAAGTCTTTTTAGCCTGTTATTTCTGGAATATCTTCAGTTTTAAGAAACACCATTTTTGTCACATTAGTGGATAGGGTTTGGGTAAAATAAGGGTTAGCGATCACTTTGCTCACAAAGTGAGTTAAGTTGCTTTTTGTTTCTTGAAACTTTGTCAGAACAATGTTTTGATGTGTAAAAAGTATTTTTGGCCTGTTATATCCGGAATATCTTCAGTTTTAAGAAACAAAATTTTTGTCACATTAGTGGATAGGGTTTGGGTAAAATAAGGGTTAGCGATCAACATGGTCACAAAGTGAGTTAAGTTGCTTTTTGTTTCTTGACACTTTGTCAGAACAATGTTTTGATATGTAAAAAATCTTTTTAGCCTGTTATTTCTGGAATATCTTCAGTTTTAAGAAACACCATTTTTGTCACATTAGTGGATAGGGTTAGGGTTATATTAAGGGTTAGCGATCAACATGCTCACAAAGTGAGTTAAGTTGCTTTTTGTTTCTTGAAACTTTGTCAGAACAATGTTTTGATATGTAAAAAGTCTTTTTGGCCTGTTATTTCCGGAATATCTTAAGTTTTATAAACACCAATTTTGTCACATTAGTGGATAGGGTTAGGGTTAAATAAGGGTTTGCGATCAACATGCTCACAAAGTGAGTTAAGTTGCTTTTTGTTCCTTGAAACTTTGTCAGAACAATGTTTTGATATGTAAAAAGTATTTTTGGTCTGTTTTTTTCCGGAATATCTTCAGTTTTAAGAAACACCAATTTTCACAAATTAGTTGATAGGGTTAGGGTTAAATAAGGGTTAGCGATCACTTTGCTCACAAAGTGAGTTAAGTTGCTTTTTGTTTCTTGAAACTTTGTCAGAACAATGTTTTGATATGTAAAAAGTTTTTTTGGCCTGTTATTTCTGGAATATCTTCAGTTTTAAGAAACACCATTTTTGTCACTCAGTGGATAGGGTTAGGGTAAAATAAAGGTTAGCGATCAACATGCTCACAAAGTGAGTTAAGATGCTTTTTGTTTCTTGAAACTTTGTCAGAACAATGTTTTGATGTGTAAAAAGTCTTTTTGGCCTGTTATTTCCCGAATATCTTCAGATCTAAAAAGCACCATTTTTGTAACATTAGTGGATAAGGGCAGCATTAAGTAAAGGTTCGAGATTAACATGGTCACAAAGTGAGTTAAGTTGCTTTTTGTTTCTTGACACTTTGTCAGAACAATGTTTTGATATGTAAAAAGTCTTTTTGGCCTGTTATTTCCCGAATATCTTCAGATCTACGAAACACAATTTTTGTCACATTAGTGGATAGGGTTAGGGTTAAATAAGGGTTAGCGATCAACATGGTCACAAAGTAAGTTAAGTTGCTTTTTATTTCTTGACACTTTGTCAGAACAATGTTTTAACCCTTCCGATGCGGCTATATGTTTTTGCTCAACTAGCCCCCGTGGCGACATTGTTTTGTCCGGTGCCAGCCACCGTTATGTCCTGATTGCACCGCTCACTGAATATTTTTATGTAGCGAGTCCTGTGTCTTTTACAACAATTGGTGTATCTATTTCGCGGATCCCGGATTTTTATTTAGAGCCTTGTAAAATGTTGATTTATGCACACACAATAATTCTTTTACATGGACTTCTAGATACACTGTGCCTCTTTATAAATATATAAAAAAACATTACGGTGCGCCTCATATTTTTTTTCCCACAGTCATCAAAAGAAAGTCTTTATTTCCGCTTGCCGCTTCTTTATTTTAGACATATGATACATGGAAATAAAGACAATTCTTTTCACTACACAATGATGTAAAATTTAAATAATTATCTCTAATGGTTCGTGAGATATGAATGCCGCAAGGTGCGCGAGGTAAATGCAAGTTATATTAGCGATAGCCGGAGCGCAACTAGCGCGTGTGAACGATCACCGCTTCTTCATTCCTGTCCGCGCATAGACATTTGATACATGGAAATAAAGACAATTCTTTTCTCTACAAGTTGATATAAAAATCACGCCGGCGCGCGCAAGTAGCGCGGATGGACGATGTCATTTATTCCGCGCATCGCTGCCGCTTCTTTATCATTGTGCGCGCATAGACAAATGATACATTGAAATGAAGACAATTTTCTCACCTACAAAATGGTGAAAAAAAATTGAAATTATCTCAAACGTTTCGTGAGATATGAATGCCGCAAGGTGGGTAACCCCAATCATTTTTGAGAAAAGGTTTGTTATTTCCGACAGATAGCGCAGCGCTTGCAGTTTCTTTAGTTTTTCGTGCGCATTTACAAATGACACATTGGATTGAAGCTCGTTCTTCGCTCTTTACAATGATGTAAATGATTTGATCCCCACCCCCTTCCAAAATTGTATATAGTGCCAAAGAAGGGGTGGGGGTTCATGATGCGGCTTCAGTTGAACTTCCACGGACAGCTCACATTGACTTTCTCTGTCTCTGTTACGAAATGAAAAAAGAAAAATTTATTTTTATAAATACTTGTACAATATATTCAACAAATATATAATGATTACAATAATCACCTTCAAAGGTGCGAATAACAGCCTTTTAGGACCTAGGTCAAGGTCTAGAGTTCAGTCCATACTTCTACTTCTTTTTTCTTTCTTCAATTATCTTCATCCCCATCTTCGTCTTCCTTCTCTAACAGACTGATGTAGGCTTTACAGAAATCTTGTGATGTATGGTATAGGCGGAAACATGGTTCTACACACAAAGCAACATTGCAGTCTAGACACTCGAAAGAAGATTCTCTTCCTACTCTTTTCTTCTTTCCAACTGGCTGGTTGGCAGCTGCCGCTCCACGTCGCATGAGTTCACGTCTGGCTTAAGAACATACAACACAGGTGCGTGACAAATACTTCTTTCTTCCTACAGGCTCGATCTTTGACGGAAAGTGACGACCATGCAGGCATACAATACTATCGTCGGTCGTACATCGCCGACCCCGGGGACGTCTGCCGAGAGTTGCAACCTTCTCTCTGTCCACAAAGGTTATGATGTGTTGAACTATTTCTTTCCTAAATTCTCTGTTTGTCTTCAAACTTTTATCTTTGGAGAGTTCTTTGTACAGAACGTAGGCATTCAAAGAGCAACGTTGAGGATATGAAACCGCACACGCTTCCACCACTTTAGAGTTTTCATTTTGAACAGTGTGTACGACAACATCTGACCGGCCCGGTCGACGCCACCCATGTACTTGTTGTATTCATGAACGATACAAGGTTTTGTAATTGGTTCTCCAGTCACCTGTTTTTCCTTCCCGACTCGACATCTTCCGTGTCCTCAACAGTGGACATAAGCAAGACTGATTTTCTGTCCTCATACCTGACGATCAGAAGTTCTTTGTTGTGTTGCTGCAACATAGAACCTTTCTCTGCTTTCTTCGCTTCCTCTTCAGTTTAACTGGGATTCCACTCCTATTTCCTCTCAACGTCCCCGTCGCACCGAAACCACACTTCCACAGATTGATGTACAATGTTACAGATGAATAGAAATTGTCCATGTAAACATGATAGCCCTTGCGTGAGTAATCTTTGACCAAATCCATGACCAAATCATACGTTTTCCCTCCTATAGAAACTTTGTTGGTTCTTCCAGTGTAGAGTTTGAATTTACAGACATATCCATTGTGCGAGTCGCACAACATGTAAGCCTTAATACCATACTTCTTAGGTTTGTCAGGGTTGTAAACCTTGAAGCTGAGGTTTCCTTTCCAAGGCACCAATCCCTCATCAACTGAGCTATGTTGATGCGGTATGTAAACTCTTGAGAACCGATGTATGATGCGGTTATACAATATTCCAAGTTTATTGAGTGGCGAAAACTGAGGTGTGTTTCGTCCTGGCATTGTACTGTTATCAGATAAGTGAAGAAACGTGAGCAACAACCAAAACCTGTCTCTAGGCATACACTTTGGGAAGAAAGGCGTCGAGGTAACATCACTAGTCGACCAATACTCTGAAAAGTTCCTCTGTACAACTAAGGACATGGCGATAGTCATCGCTACGAATACTTTCATTTCCTCAGCATTCGTATCCTTCCACTGGCGCATTCTTGACTTGGGCGGGAGGACCTTGTTGTCGCATTCTTGGTGAAAGTATCTATTGGTTTCCGTTGCCATCAATCCGTAATCATCTTCTTGTAAGAACATTTCGAAATATTCAATAGGTTTTGGTTGCTCAGGCAATTCTTTGAACTGTCCCAGCCCACGTGGCCTCGGCCCGTCCTTCCAGTTTTCCGCAAAATCCCCCTCCCCTGTATCAGAGGTGTCACTGTCTTGATCATCCAAGTCAACGAACTCATCTGTGGAAGTACTACCAGCAGAAGCAGCTTCCCCCGTTATCTGGATCACTGTCCATGTCCGATACCAATCCATCACTATCACTATTCCCGTCACTATCATCAGTAGTTTCAATATCAGAAGTTTCATCAGCATGGACTTCGGAAGAGAACTCGTCGTCTGAAGCATACGGCCCCGCATAGTTCCGAGTCCTCGGTCTCCTTCCTCTAAATCTTGGCATCTTCTATATCATCTGTAATAGATTGAAACAGATTTAGACATGTGCAAGAATGAACAACTCAGGAGCATTTTACAGAGAAAACCAGTGTGAGCCTCATGGACATTCATTTGCCGTCATTCCAAAGTATTTGAAACAATCACACCATCGGCGCCGACGGCGCCGACGGCACCAAAGGCAATAGTAAAATTCACATATTTGGACGTTTTATGACTGTCCCGGCTAACCCCGGTTCTTTTTTTCATACGACTCCCCCAAAGTCGAAAATCTGGACTTTCTTCTGACTTCCTAGGCGACGAGTTGGCGAGTCGCGAACGAAACAACCATCTACGTCAGGGAAGCTCTGATTGTCAGTTGTGGATTACAAAAGTTTTGCAACTTTTGATAGGTTCCACGGACCTAACCGCCGCAGCGTCACGGCGAAACTCGAACAAAATTGCCTATGTCAAAAAAAGACATCAACACATTTTGCGGGGCTTCTTGCTTCTGTATTTCTTTCTGCGCATATACAAATGATATACCAAAATGATGGCAATTGTATTCTCTTTCCATCGATATATCATGTGTTAGAGTGCGCCACTTGGTTAGTGAAATATCAAGCGCGAAAGCAATCTCTCGGACTTTGTGTTCTGAAATCCGAGGTACTGGGCAACGTTGCCCATGAAATTGGTTGTTTTCGAATGGAACAGCCTTGCCCGACATATAAGGAAAATGTTCCAGACCTCGGAATAACACCGAAAATAGTTTTTGAATTTCACTAAACATGATATTGATTTTGAAAGTTTGGGCGCTAAGGGTCAATTTTTCCCATGGTTCGCGATGAGGCCCGCACTAGAAATAGTGAAAATTCTCGAATGACTTTTCCGAGCACCCTCGATTTTTCATGGGAAAAATTCCCACAAACTTTCCGTCCCTCTTGGGAGAAAATCCTCGGTCTCCTAAAAAGTTGAATAAGTCAAAAACCGATTGTTTTGCGTCAACAAGATTTATACCGCAGATAGAGCCCCGACTTTTCCATCTCTTTTCATGAATGAATTTTTTTTATTTTGTTATTGACGAAAACGGTTTTATGTAAATATTTCAATAATTAGTAACTTCTCCTTTCTTCCAGGGACGTGAAAGGGTAGACATTGACACTCAAAGTTTGGACATGTGCAGTTTCAGCAAATGGCATCACAAACAAAAATGTTCACGCAGTTCTAAAAAACCTGAGTGCAGCCGAAATTTAGTGGGAAATTTTTCACACAAAAACGACTATAGTTGGAAAAAGCGTCTCGGTCTTGACAATATTTCTGTTTCCGGATTATAACTTTTTAGGCAGAACTGGAAGCAAACTTCTGATTTTTGATGTTGAAGCTTGGGGGGCTAAGGGTAAATTTGTACCATGTCTCGTGACGAGGCCCGCACTAAAAATATTGAAAATCCTCGAAAGAAAACTCCGAGTACGCTCGATTTTTCATGGGAAAAAAGTCTATACTTCACGGCGAAGCTCTTCGTCATAACCCGAGAGTGAAAGTGGCCCAAAAAATGCCCATATTTTCGGGTGCTCTCAGAAAAGTAGAACAAAAGCACGATCGTGCTCAAAACCCGATAGTGTGAATGTGGTCATGGGACAACTTTCCCATTACATCATGGTGAAACCCGGGACAAAATTTCCGATGCCCGGAAGTGGTCAGAACACTCGGACGTCCCTTACATCATGGGAAAACGTTCCCATTACCTCATGCTTTATATTTGGCACGGAAATATAACGCTCCCCGCATCGTAAGGGTTAAGTTGCTTTTTATTTCTTGACACTTTGTCAGAACAATGTTTTGATGTGTAAAAAGTATTTTTGGCCTGTTATTTCCGGAATATCTTCAGTTTTAAGAAACACCATTTTTGTCACATTAGTGGATAGGGTTAGGGTTAAATAAGGGTTAGCGATCAACATGCTCACAAAGTGAGTTAAGTTGCTTTTTGTTTCTTGCAACTTTGTCTTAACAATGTTTTGATATGTAAAAAGTCTTTTTGGTCTATTTTTTTCCCGGAATATCTTCAGTTTTAAGAAACACAATTTGTGTCACATTAGTGGATAGGGTTAGGGTTAAATAAGGGTTAGCGATCAACATGCTCACAAAGTTAGATAAGTTGCTTTTTGTTTCTTGACACTTTGTCAGAACAATGTTTTGATATATAAAAGTCTTTTTGGCCTGTTATTTCCGGAATATCTTCAGTTTTATAAACACCATTTTTGTCACATTAGTGGATAGGGTTAGGGTAAAAATAGGGTTAGCAATCTGCATGCTCACAAAGTGAGTTATGTTGCTTTTTGTTTCTTGAAACTTTGTCAGAACAATGTTTTGATATGTAAAAAGTCTTTTTGGCCTGTTATTTCCGGAATATCTTCAGTTTTATAAACACCAATTTTGTCACATTAGTGGATAGGGTTAGGGTAAAATAAGGGTTAGCAATCAACATGCTCACAAAGTAAGTTAAGTTGCTTTTTGTTCCTTGAAACTTTGTCAGAACAATGTTTTGATATGTAAAAAGCTTTTTGGCCTGTCATTTCCGGAATATCTTCAGTTTTATAAACACAAATTTTGTCACATTAGTGGATAGGGTTAGGGTAAAATAAGGGTTAGCAATCAACATGCTCACAAAGTGAGTTAAGTTGCTTTTTGTTCCTTGAAACTTTGTCAGAACAATGTTTTGATATGTAAAAAGTATTTTTGGTCTGTTTTTTTTCCGGAATATCTTCAGTTTTAAGAAACACCAATTTTCACAAATTAGTTGATAGGGTTAGGGTTAAATAAGGGTTAGCGATCACTTTGCTCACAAAGTGAGTTAAGTTGCTTTTTTTTTCCTTGAAACTTTGTCAGAACAATGTTTTGATATGTAAAAAGTCTTTTTGGCCTGTTATTTCCGGAACATCTTCAGTTTTAAGAAACACCATTTTTGTCACATTAGTGGATAGGGTTAGAGTAAAATAAGGGTTAGCGATCAACATGCTCACAAAGTGAGTTAAGATGCTTTTTGTTTCTTGAAACTTTGTCAGAACAATGTTTTGATATATAAAAGTCTTTTTGGGCTGTTATTTCCGGAATATCTTCAGTTTTATAAACACCATTTTTCTGTAACGTTCTGCCTCCTGAAAATATATATACAATCTACAGATTTTGTTGACACCCAAACCGCGAGGGACTAATGAACATTTTGTCGAGCTAGAAAAGTACATTCTCTTCCCACAGAACATAACTGTATTTACGCTCAGGCCGATATCCTCGGCATATGAGGTACATCATGACAGTAAATGCATCATATGGATAAGTGATAAGCCAGGAGATTTTACAGTTAGCATTATGATTTTACAAAATTTGCTAAGTTTTTTAAATATAGACACCTTTTTACACATGAAAAGATTTTGAAGTTTAAGCATATTTGGTCTCTTTGAGAAATGTAAAGGTATGTACAAGATTATTTCTAAAGTAAAATATTCACATCCAAAAATACAATGGAACTCATCTCCAACATCATCATACAAAACAATATACATTTTCTTTCAGACTCAGGTATCTTATTCCATCTTCCTTTTTCAATCGGTAAATGGTGGCAAGAGGTTCGAAACAGTAGTAATGGGATAGCTTTATTTTGGGGAAGGGACATTAGGTATGTTTCAAGTTCAAGTTGCGGTTTCAGAACAGAATATTAACCTTTTTTCGAGTTTTCCACCTGAGACCTCCACGATTGTTTAGCATTATCGGTTAAAATAGAGAGGGCAGTTTGTTTGAGCCAGGAAGATGAAACAGGAAACTGTGATAACCATATATAGCTTAGTCCTATACTGTTAAGGATATTATGGATACATGACAACCAACGATAAGTGTAAGTTCCATTATTATAGAGGTTATATACAATTGAATATGTAATATAAGATATTTTGCTGGCTTTCTCAGTAATTAATTTTGACCAGAAGGTCAACATGCGGGTTTTTACATCAACAGAGAGAGGAACTTTACCAAGTTCTCCATAAAGCATATACAATGGGGTAGTTTTTTAACGGGTAACAGTTTTCTCATAAAACAAATATGTACATTTTCAATCGATTAAGACCAACAAAACCCCATATTTCACAACCATACAGTAAGATAAATTTTACCATTGTATCAAAGAGATACAGCCGACACTGGATTGATAAATTAAAGATTTGGCTTTTACCTAATACAAAATACATTGCTTTAGTAGCCTGTTGACAAAGATTTGTAATGGATACTTTGGATACTAAAATTGCATTTCCTTTCAAAAATAACACCAAGGTACATGTACTTATACTCGTTAACGTATTCTAGGGGGATACCATTGAGAAAGATATCTTTAGCCACATCATTTTTGTTACCCCCAAAAACAAGAACTTTTGTTTTATCCACATTTATAGTCAGTTTCCAAATATTGCAATATGATTCAAAATGATTAATGGGTTTTTGTAGATTTGTTTTTGAAGAAGCTAATAGGAGAGTGTCATCGGCGTATAAAAGAACAAACAGTTTGAGAGACAATTCTAACATGGAATCTATTGTTTCAGAGTTAACTAACAAACTTGGACAATCTTTTGACATTTGGAATGTTTCTAAATCATTCAAAAACAAAGAAAATAATACCGGAGACAAGTTTTCTCCTTGTCTTACTCCAACCAGGCAGGGAGAAAAATCAGATTCGCTGTTTTAAATACTTATACGTGATTTTATACCACTATACATAGATTTTAAAATTCTAAGACATTTACCATCTATACCTCGATCAAACAATTTACTCCACAATGCTGTCCTCCATACACTGTCAAAAGCTTTCTTGAAATCAATGAAACAGCAGAATATTTTCTTCTTTCTTGACTTAAACAATTCAACAAGGCATTGAAGGGTGAATATATGATATGAATGATATATATGAATAATGTGAAATACTTTTTACGGAATCCAGCCTGCGCTTCAGATAAAATATTTGGATTTTCGATGAAATTCTGAATTCTATTACTAAGAATACTTGTAAACAGCTTTCCAAAACAACTTAAAAGACTAATAGGTCTATAATTCTCTAGATTGTTTTTGTCGCCTTTACCTTTATAAATAGGGCGAATAATTCCACTGAGCCACTGTTCAGGATAAATACCATCATCTAAAATTTTATTGAATAAACTAACATAGACCGGTAACAAAACGTCTTGAGTGGTTTTGATATATTCATTGATGACTTCATCAGGACCACATGCCTTGCTATTCTTCAAATAAGAAATAGCATCTACATGTAAGAGTTCTTTCTGTGTAATAGAACTATTTAAAACGCTGTTACAATCTCCAGTGCTTATATCTAAAGGATCTGAAATATCACCAGGTTCTTCATCGGGCACATCGTTATTTACCTTCTTAAAGTATTTATAAAGTTCCTCAAGTGGTGGAAGATCCAAATCCTTACTATATGTTCGCAACATTTTCCAAAACGTTTTGGAATCTTCCTTTCGTAATTTTAATAATTTGCCCTGCAAGTTATTTCTATGAAGATTATGAAATTTCTTTTTATGCCCCCGAATCGAATTTATAATCAAAAGTTTTATGTTTTTGAAATAAACATTTAGCCTGGTGATATTTTACTCTACTGATCTTACAATCACGGCCAAACCAAGGTTTGTGTTGTTGCCGTTTATGGTTATACAATGACATGGTTTGTTGTTTTAAACCAAAAGCATTCTTTGCACTTGTAATAAAAACATTATTAATATCATCCACAAGATTTGTTAGTGTCACTTGGTCTCCTTTAGCACAATTGTCAATGCCCTTAACAATGTCATCGATTTCACTTTGGCGAGAGTCAATTGCATTTTGAAATTGAGAAACTTGTCGTTATTCCAGCGACGGTGCGTGCACGCGGAGTTTGTGCAGTTGTCAGTTGTTTGCCTTCTCTGATTGACAGTTCGTGTTGATGTCACACATGTTTACACTCAGTTTCAACGCACTGTGAGCATCCGATAGAATAGGGTCAAAATCTGGGACACTGAAGTTACATACTGTTTTTAGGATATCTAATGAACAGATCCCATAGTCAATTAAGCTGCAACCTTTACACGTTGTTTACCTATATCTTTGTCCTCACCAAATCGACCATTGATAATAAAAAGATTATTATTTCTACAAATATCAAGCAGTCTTTTGCCATGGTTATTTTATCTCCCAATATCTGATGAGTGTCTATTTATGTCAAGTCCAAGTGAAGAAAAGAGAGATAAAACACTTGTTTCATCTAAAACATCTTCTGGTACTCCAATGTAATCACACATTGAATCAGATATTTGAACAAAATTAGGTAAAGTTCTTGTTCTTGCATTAAAGTCCCCTAGTAATACAATTTCACAGTCATTGGCAAATTTAATTATATCATTGTCAATGTCAACAAATTGGGGTATGTTAAAATATGGTGAACTTTCAGGGGGAATGTATACTTCACCAATAAATAAATCTTTGTCTATGTTAAGAATATATCTTGAAGCTTTAATCCAAAGGACACAGTCTGTGCTCGTTTCTATACATTTGGTGTATTTTTTCAATGATTTCCTTACTAAAATAGCAATACCTCCTGATCTTATTCTAGAGTCTCTGTTTTTGTATACACATCATAATCAGGCATATATATTGTGTCCACAGAGGCAGTTCAGTCATACCCGAGTACTCCTTTGTTCTATTACGGCTAATACATGGGATAGAAAGGTAGAAATCTGATTGGAGGCAATTGAAGTTAATTGGGCAATCAGTGACGCCGTTTCAAAAGTGGTCATTCACAAAACCTCCGTATGATTCGCCAATTCCAAAGCTATCATCAAAATATAACACCCAGGGGTCATAACTCTTAATTTTACAAAACAGCGCTTTTTATCATTAAATTTGTTACTGTTGAATTAGTAAAATTAAAATTATCATACAAAAAATTATAATGTGCACTATAAAGCTGTTTCTATCTTATGAAAAACTTAATATATATTTTTCAAATATTTCCCTCTCACACTGTTATTGGAAAATACACATAAATGCATGATATTTTCCATGTCACATGTCAGCTTTTTCCAAGTCATGGATATGCAAAAGGTGTTTTCATTGTCTGCAATAAAGGGAGATATTATGAGTAATAATTATTTTGCCGCTGGAGCAGTCTGCCACCTGCCGAAACCCAGAGATCATGGCTTCTTAGAACAGAGGCTCGCTCGCACTGTACTGCATACCATATTTTCTAGATGTATGTTCAATAGTCACAAATGCTATCAGTATCCAAAATATGTACTTACCAAAATGACGTCGGATGGATGAAAATGGTGATTATATTTGATCAGATAGTGAGGTATAGTTAACCGTTTACTGTCATCATGAGTGATTTGGAACACGTACGCTTCGTTTTCACACTGCAATCTTAATGCGAAGATTGGATGCATGTTTCCAAATTATATGAGTTTCATTTTTGAGTGAGTATAACATCAGTGTTTGAAAGCAACGTGATAAAATGCGTAACAATAAAAATGTGTATGTTGATATGTTAAATGCAGGTTAGTAGGTAATAAATAGAGGATATTATATGAGTTTCCATGACATGTTAACGAGAGAAATTCCTTAATGTAAGTATTTTCGAGCAATAGCGGGGTGTATACCTGCATATCTAGCATGCATTCATCATATAATTGAGGGTGTTATCGATGCAATAAAGCTATCTGATAAACTTGGGATCACATTGGCCTCAAAATCTGATAAAGATACAAATAGGTCAAAACATGAAGTTTTTTCTCAAGACTCCATGCAAGTCATGCGAGTCCTACATTGGTCGCTAACCATTGATGACGTAATCGGGAGTTTTTAGGTTGTGTTTTTTTGATCGAATAAAATAAAACAACAAGTCTAATTTAGTCCTTAAAAAATCTGTCAGGGTAAGCTTATGACGCATTCGTATTTTAGAAATAGCTTGGTTATAGAAGCATTTAAAGTTGTTTTCATCGTGCTTTTACATAAAAAAATATCACGATATGTAGCTAACAATACCGGCGATCGACCAAATCTGTGCTTCAATTTTCGAGAACAAAATATGCCCAGACCGCTTTGATCGTGAGGGTTATCAACTTATCAGCAAAACACAAACCATATTCAAGTGATAGTACACATTATCTAGTAGCGTAGTAACAAACTACAATACCACTGTGGCTATGCAATGAAGTGAATCCTGCGAACATCGGCTGGAACTAGCAAGCCATTGGTGGTACTGCACTAAAATTCATTGTCGCATTGTACGCAAACTATACAGATTGTAATAGTTCTTGACTTCAAAGTTGCGACGCCCCTGGTGGGATTCGATACCTGGACCTCTTGATCTGTAGTCGAACACGCTGACCACTGCGCTATCCTGCCCCCTCCAAACTGACGACATTCTTAACAAAGTCAGCAATTTATTAGAATTACGATACTTATGTTAGAAACAATCCTGGATAAAGATAATGTTCATGGTAACAGACATTGTTGCCGAAATCTTTTTTGAAATCCGTCTGATCTTAAAAAGGGGCATACCTTACTTGCGAAGATTATCTACATAAACAAGAACAAATATTAATCATAATCAATATACAACAACAATGTTCACCTTAGTAGAAAGTAAGGTGCCGCATAAAAAGACAATAACATACTTAGCTTCCAAAAAGAGTCACTCCTCGAATTTTAAAATTTTCTTAAAAACGAAAGATTGTCATGATTCATAACATAACATTCATAACTCACACATTTATCCGAAAACGCAATTCTACGATGTATCAGTTTAAAAATCTGAAAACCATCATACAGTTAGACAATGAATAAACATACCCCGTATCTAGAAACTTTCTAGTGCGTATCTAGAAACTTTCTAGATACGCACTAGAAATTTTCTAGATACGCACTAGAAATTTTCTAGAACGTATCTAGAAAATTTCTAGTGCGGTTCTAGTGCGTATCTAGAAATTTCTAGAAATTTCGAGTTTTTACATTTTTTTTAATAATCAAATATTTTTACTTTATTTGAAATCCCCGTCTTTACTTTCCTTAGTGTTAAATTTTCAACATGATTCAATTAATAGAAAGGGAGTTAATTGATATTTAATAATAGATCTCCCTCGTTTTAACGCGCTTCTCCTCACTAAGGGGCGATCTAAATATAGCACACACACTGCTTTATGGCCCCTCACTGATCGGCGCTAATTACATGTAGATGTCTCGTCAGCATGAAGCTACGGGACATGCTGTTTCTTTTCGTTGTAGCACATTGTAAATTAAAGAACAGTAAGATAGAAGTAATATGAACAGAGATTGATAATACATTGATATTGATTTTAATTACGAGTGTCTGTAAAATCACGAGCATGGATCCTTTAGCGGGCAAGTTGCAAACAAATCTTTTTAAATGACTGTCAAGTAAACTGTTAAAAATAGTTGTACATGTATTAAGTTAAATTAAAGAATGTGCGTCATTAAAGTCGATTTTGAAGTTAACAACATTCCACAAAGCAATTGTCTCACAGAAGCCTTAGCAATTCATGCAGCACGCTGTTTCTCTACTTCAAGATGTAATTCTGGAGATCTTCACCTCTGCATAGGCTTAAGACTATAAAAAGAAATATGTACATGTATAACTCAATCCAATCACTAAACAACCTAACTCTTGAGAATCTCGTTCACTAGCTTCCTATATATATTTCTGTAAACACACGTCTTATATCTAGAGTATAATTTGATCACAATTATAATTCTAATTGTGGGTTACTGACCGGGGATGACTAGCATTCATAACAATTGGTTGTTTTATGTAATTATAAATCTTCTGCTTCACATCAACGCAGAAGTCTATTTCACATAAATTTCATAGTGATACCGATTGTCATTATCCGCTTTTCGATCATTATCGTTACTTTACTTATTCTACCTTGTTTACCTCCATCCTCCACTGTGCAGAACCGATTTAATTCAGCAACAGTCGATAATCCGCGATCAAAGGACACAATTGATAAAGTTTGGCTCACGTGAATGCAAATAATGTGACAAGTACAATAAAGACCTAAAGACAAAATAATAGAATATAAAGAACTTCTGTGATATCTATCTGCATTTATTGACCCATTGACCAAAAGGTGTTGAGTGCATAGTCAGAAAAAACTCACATAGACAGAAAGACAGAAATAAAAATCTGTTCTGTCTCGTTTCATAGTTCTACACAAACGATCCCAACAAAGCATGTTTAAAATAATGAGTCATCCATGAATTAAAATAAGGTTGTTAAAGGATAAAGGATCAGATAGGATATCAAGTAATTTTAAGAAATATGCATTCACCGAGTATCTTTTATTGAGTTACAATAATACGGAACGATCAGAGTTTAGTGAAAATACACTTTCATTACTCTAAAATAGATTTTCAGCTTCTTGAACTGCCTCTAAAACACTTGGGTAAGCTAATATGATATTTGTGTTGCAGTATTTCATTTGTATATGCATATTTTTAATGCCTATGAAGTTTCATGTAAGCCAATCGGTTGGGTGTTATGATCATTAAGATTTACATGCGTTTTCCTTGTGAGTACATAATCTATTTCAAGCCGTTTGTAATATATTTACCAAGAAGCTTTCCACAACGGTTGGTTATTTCGTCCTATATTTTCATTTTAATTCATCAATTATATTTTCCATTCTTTTGAGAAATTTCTTAAGACAGTCGCTTTCCGACAATATGCACTTGTACAGATACACGAGATATAACCGAGATTCCTCAATGTTTTTATTGCAGATCTTTAGGTGTGTTTTATATAAACCGTATTAGTTATTTTTTATATTAACCATTTTCGATATTGAATAGAAAAGTTAAAATAACCAAAATCTTACAATGATCGTGAGAACTTCAGGTTACAACTTTATTTTCAAAAGCTGATCAATCATTATTTAGAATATTTGTATGTGGTTTATTTCGGTTATTTGTATAAAGTAAAAAATTAATTTGCAATATGTAAGACAATTGATATATTTTAGTCTGCCAGCCTGGGTCTAAAATAAGATAAATTCATTAACAAGACTATTAGGAGACTCAAATGCTAAATGAAAATAATGAAAAATCAGTCTTCTTTCCATTTTATTTAATTTTCATACATTTATTGACCGTTTCATTTCAATGTAGAGCGGTCAATTTAGACTAAATATGTTCAATTTACTTATAGAATTGCATTGGACTCGTTAGGGTAGCGCAGCAATAAACTCTCTCTCTCCCTCCCTCCCTCCCTCCCCTCCCTCTTTCCCTCCCTCTCTCTCTCTCGTAATCTATTTTATCTCCTTCACTCACTCTTTCATAATTGATTAATTTCCCCCTCTCTCTCTCTCTCTCTCTCTCTCTCTCTCTCTCTCTCTCTCTCTCTCTCTCTCTCTCTCTCTCTCTCTCTCTCTCTCTCTCTCTCTCTCTCTCTCTCTCTCTCTCTCTCTCTCTCTCTCTCTCTCTCTCTCTCTCTCTCATCTCTCTCTCTCTCTCTCTCTCTCTCTCCCTCTCCCTCTCTCTCTCTCTCTCTCTCACTCTCACTCTCACTCTCACTCTCACTCTCACTCTCACTCTCACTCTCTGTAATAAACATCCAAAGCCTTTTACGATGCAGCGACCACAGGTGTGTTCGGGGGATACGGTTTACTGAGTTAAAAGCATATATTGGACTATTTAACAAAGAAAGCAGATATTGGACCAAAATATGCTTTCCTTGTTAAATATAACACAGTCATCATGTAAATTCAAGGACACCCATTTTATTATTTCAGACTGAACGAGATACTAAGTTGCTATTTTTATGTCATCATCATTTCGATCTGTTAAAATATTGGAACATGAAGTAGCTAGGTGAAATTGAACAGACAAGTACGCCATAAGTACCAACCCAAACCACTGTATATTTAAAAAACCCAAGCCATTCAAATGTAAAATCTGACAACTGTGTATGTATTTGTGCAACAACAGAAATCTTTCACCTAGTAGAGATATCATACCGTCAAATGTGAGCCATGACACATCCGTACTGCAACGGGATTTTCATGAAAAAAGGTTATAGTTTAATTAAGATATTCATATATGTGTTCATGTCATTAAAGTATCGTCGTAACACAGATACTGCGCTATTGCCATATGATGTCCATCGGTATGTTTAGGAATACCTTTAAGTGGTTGACTGTATCAGAATGATATGAACGATATGAAATTTATCTCGCTTATAAATTGTAACTGATAAATGACATACACGTATTAGAGCTAAATTCAACCATTTAATCATATTGGCGTACACATGTACGCTATAAAAGTACGCTATGAAAATGATTGCCTTCTTGTGATAAAAGAGTACAAAATCAAGTTTATCCTACAGCAAAATAACAACGCGCATTTTCTTAATGCATCAAAGTTTACGATTTGAAACACGGGTTTTATATCCACATTCACAGAATATTTCTAGTGTTCTGTTACATACACTATACAAATATAATAAAGTTTACTTTATAGAAATGAAACAAAAGCAAATCAATTTGAGAGATATTCATTTCAGATAAAATGAAAGTCGCAAACAGAAGACCGTCACGTGAAATGCTTCATGTTTGTACACCTGAACACTTCTCCATGACGCAATGTTATTGCAACGGATTGCCACGAATCCTACATCGTGATTACAAGATAATTCCCGTTTTAGGGGGAGGGGGAGGTTGGGACTGTCTGTCTGCGTGTTGAGTACTGTCGCGACAATACACTGCTCACTCAGCCATGCAGTCACTTGATGACCAGTGGATTTATGTTCTCTCATAAACTTCATCCCTTTATTCAATGTTTTATTTTATTATCATCTATATATTCTGTTATATAATGATTGATATTACGTATACGTATATAGACAACAACTTCGTCCGGATTTGTTGAAATTAATTATCATGAACAAGTTTTTAGGACGTTCCTTAACAGGTCTCTGAGTTTCAGAAAACATCCTATTCGTTGTTAGTACGTTTGAAATATTCTCAATTAGGTCTTTCTACTTTGGCAGTGCAAATTGAATTGACGGATAAAAATTCATCACTTTTTCACTAACTCACGGGGATTTGATAACTATGAACACTTTTGCATCTGGAATAGAGTGAATGTCGGTTAGTTTTGTGATTACAATATGTGTATGTATTTCTGCGCAACCTATATTTTTCAGTTGATAAAAAACTATTTTTCACGACTCTTTTGTATAAATGAATGATGTGAACTAAGAATCAATATCGTTTTCCTTCAATTTTGTTGAAAGCAGGGAAACATTGCGCTAGTTTTGTGAAGACAGAAAACAATAAAAGAAACACTTTTTGGACAATGAATTGACATAAACCTGATTATTATAAATGTTTTACTTTGACAGCGAGAACAGGTTTGAAAACGGTCGAGAACTTGCTTGGTCTTTACCGAAAACGGGCCCGAACAGCACGCCCTACTGACCGCATGAAAACGTAGTAAAACGTGAAGCACTCTCTAAAAACGAGCTAGAACAGGATTGTGCGTATTAAGGCCGAGACAGGTCTTGTTGATAATTTATGTTAACTGTCCGAGGAAACGAGGTAAACAGATAATTGTACCCGATCTATAAACGTACTACAAACTGTCACAGGACTAGAGAGGTTGACGTACTAAAAACTGTGGATAAACATTCTGGCGTCGTAGTTAGATAACATGTTAACAAAAGTTTCTCGTCTCTATCCCAATGAAGGCCGTTATGTGAACATTTTAGAACGGGGTAGAACGTTTTTAAAACTATCTCTGTGTGACTAAGGCACTCATTAACCCCTGGATATGCTTCACGGCTTAATGCCTGGGCCCCTTGTCAGCTTAATTGCCCGCTCTAGCGACGCTGATTAGCTCACAGTAGACGGGATGACAGGAAGCTGTCTAGTCTACCATAACCTTCTGATTGTTTTATTGTTTCATGGCGATCAGTCGGGAAAAAGAAAAGTGTAAATAAGGATAGCAAACAGTGCAATGTGCACCATTGTTGTTGGTAATTAAAGTTTATTTCTTCATCTATAGTATATTGACATATGAATACACAATCACTAACTTGTCAACAGAAATCTGTTCACACGTGATGGGCGTGGTCGAAATTTCTGGTGACCAAATCCTGTAACTTTACAGCTTAAACAGATTGACTTATTGTAAATCGAAGAAATCGCTTTTAACTCATTAGTTTTTATAAAATGTACTACGGTTTGGCTCAGGATTATCTAAACGTACTTGTACCAGGTACAGTATCGAAGCTAAGTAACTACAATCTAAGAAACAGTGCTTCTATCCAATCAATCAACTGTAGGACGCATAGATATTCTCTTTTTTACCTAGCGTCATTGATTCATGGAACTCTTTACCCATCGCAGTTAGGAATGCTCGATCGATACCCAAATTCAAAAAGATTATCAGCCCAGCTGTATCTCCAAGTAAGTTTGATTTAAATTTAGGAACACGCTTTTGTCAAATAATTCATTGCCGCCTCAATCTCGGATGTAGTGATCTGAATGCAGACAAATATAACCGAAACATATCTGAAATATCTAGGTGTTCTTGTGGCCATTTTAATGAAGACGCCCTTCACTACCTGTTTGTTTGTCGCAACTATCATAATCTAAGATCAAATATGTATTTCTATACACAAGGGTATAATTTGAAAACAGTATTGTACAGAAACGAATCTTTAGATAACAGAATAAACAACAATATCCTCAGATCCAATTCAGTAGTAAAAGTAATCGCTTTTCATGAGCTCCTACTGTTCACTAGTTATATCTGTAACAAAGATATAATATCATCTTTACTGCAGCATATCATATCATCGGCATCACCAACAACATTACTCTTTAACATAAACTGATCTGACTATAAAGATAGTTATATCAACTGTATTTTTCTAATTGTATTGTATATTATGTCCAGCTTTCTCTGTTGTATTTAGGAGCGGTGTTCAAATAAGCATTGTGGCTTGTTCACCAATCCATATTTCAGTTTGCGAAATAAAAATATGTTCAAACCACTTATTGTAGTTGTATATATATTTATGTGGCTCTCGCGAGGAGGACCGCCCGAATGTGCCTCCTATATGCTTCTCTCGGAGATTATGAGTTCATGATGAAGAATTAGTCGCAATGAAAACGTATAGCTTTGTTACATTACAAATATACGATATATACTTGACTGTACATACCAATATTTAATGCAAAATAAAGAGCAGCAAACTAGTGCAGAAGCATTAACTAGAGCTTGATATACACTCGGTGCCAATGATAAATTATTTTAGAATTATCAATATATGAAGAAAGTATGAAATCCATTGTTTGCAACTGGTTTCCATGGTCTAAGGGTTAGCTGACTGGGCCTGAATCCAACTTCTCACACGTTCGAATCCATGTCACTTTCAAGGCAATGAAGAACACACCGGCACGTGGAAACCTCGGACAATATGAGTTTGTATATTAATAATTACTCGAACATAACAGAAGAAGAATATGAATATCTTCATAACTTCCAATATGATGGACAGCATAACTTTACATTTCACTACCAATGGGCGGTAATAAGCATGTCCCACTGCCATAAACTGAATTACGTAATGTAGTTTTACGCAATCATCTAATCATCTCATCAATCGTCCCTATCTAGAATCCGAATGTGTATTGTAACATAAACTGTTTATTGAAACTTAATGTTTTGACACACCGACCTACTTGTGTATTACACTTGAGCGACCTCTGGCGTGTTCAGGAGATACGGTTCACTGAGTTAATTGCACCTGACATTATCTGGTAACGCTTTTTACAATTTTATAACACGAAAATCATGTTCAGAAAACAATACGACAATTCAATTCAATAACTTATTTAATAGCTATCAAGATATTAAAGTGATATGTGTTTGTCGTAAGTTAGTTCTGTGGCAGTATAATTTCACTCAAGTTTAATCCGCTCCGACACACACAATATTATTAATAGATGTCTAATTAATTTGTCAACATTAAGATCGTTACCAAAGAAGAAGTAGATAAAGAAAGAAAACACAAAGAAGGGCTTTGAATGATATGACAACTATAATCTTTATGGTGAAAAACGTTTTGATCTTAGTTTCATAATGTCCATACCCAATAACAAAACTAAATCGATGAACAGAAACGGTAGTATATTCTTTATTTCATTTAATAACGTATTTTAAAGAATTTAATAATAATACTCATTTCGTTCTGTAAGTTGATTTCCCTTACAATATTAAAAAAAGTGAAATGTTGACTCAAATTGGAAAGTAATGTATATTGTATGTACATGTATAGCCGATATATTCACGAGCTTGTTTTGTAAAATATGGAATTACCTACGTAATTCATTCTTGTCTTTCTGACGCAACTAAACCAACGTGTATAACAAGTTCTTCTTTCCAGATAATTGGTTATCAAATTGGAGAGATACGTAATATATTGCACAGTAACTCAACGCCATATTAACCCAGATTATACATGACTTCAGTTATGATAATGCGGATTATGCATTTCTTTCCTAAATATATTGAAAGGTGAATCGTTGACTCAAAATGGAGAAATAATGTCCTGTAGCTGACATCTGCATGAGCCTCTCGTGCTGTACATGCAATCAGCTGACAGTTATAAGCGAAACCGTACGAGCTACCGCAATAGAATGTACTGCTATTGTTAATATGACCAAACATTTTTAAGAAACCGTAATTTAATGTACATAGAAAGATATGGTATCAATGATTTATTCATACGATTAATATACAAAAAAACATTCATGATAAAGTTTCTACAAGTGAACCTCAAAGGTTATGAAAAACATCCTGTATTTTCAACTGGCCTCCGTGATCTAATGGTAACGCACTGGAATCTGCATGTCACAGGTTTGAATACATTGTTTCGACTGTAGCATTTGTAAATTAGTTATTTTGGAAAATTGAAATTTCTGTGAGTGTATATATGATTTGCAAATAGAGGTTTGAATTGAAATTAAGTTCGAGAATCAAAATATCATCGCTTCACTATCAGATGATGCCGGGTGTTCATCATGATATCTTTCTACTATAATGTTTAATTGTATGAATTGATAATCAGACTGAGACAGTTATATATATTTTGTTTAAACATATACGTGAATACTTTAGTATTAGAAAAGTTATAATAACAATACAGTCCGTTAATGTCATTTCACGCAATCAAAACAACTGAAAATGGCGGATCAACATGTTATCGTCTCTTAGACAGGCTTGTTACAAACATGTAATAATTGACAGTATTATGCAACTCGGCATCGGTGTTTCTTTCATCATTCACTTTGATGTGAAAAATGAACTTTGTGTATGCGCTCACTGTGTTAACAACTTGCCAATCACAAGTCGCATGACCTTGTTTATACATGTATTACCGTTTATATGTATATTACCGCATATGCAAAAGTTTGTGTATTTCCCGAATGTGTGTTTTACCAACACACATTCTCTTAATGATCAAAACCCCTGTACGTTACACTAAATGAATGAAGGCAGCTACGTATTAGAGATGAAAATCAACGTTATTGCTCGTCTTGTCACTGACCGTTTAATATAGTATGACTCCATTAATTCCACTGCTATGTGAGAGAAAACATCATTAAATCAACACAAACATTATGCATCGGATAAATAGATGTATCAATGCATGGTACGTACATGTATGTCTGAGAGATATTTTCGACATTACGGGACTGTCCTATGAACATTTTGAAGATGGCGACATTACAAAACAGAAACCCGCTATATTTTTTAACCAAAATATTGATAAAAACTATTTTTGATAGCATATCAGCACCTTTATATATTAAAAATGTTAAGACTATTAAAAATGCCTCATGATCGTGTAATATTGCCGTAGCAAGACTTTTCACACTAATAGTGCTGATCATTTTTTTATGATTGTGTACCAATTTTACTACATCAAGCTCAGCATCCTGTCTCAACTAGGTTGTGTACTAATCATGAACTAATGAGATATATGTACAAACAGAAATGTCACCTTGAATTGAATTTCGTTTCGAACAAGGAATACCCTGATGGGACTGTCCCTTTTTCTTCATTGAATGTTTTATTAAGACCTACGAATCGCTCTAATGATTAATGCTAATTGCATCTCTTTCTAAATAAGTTATCTCAAGCATGTTTGTTATTTTGTTTTCATACGAATTGGAGAAAAAGAAATACCTTTACAAAGATACCTTCACTAAGCAAACATTGATGTCGACTTGTAGTTTTTTTTCTCCAAATACAGATTCGATATACAAGAAGTGTCAGCGAAATATATACCTTTAAAAACGTCATAGACAATAAAATCATAAGTATATTTAATATTTGAACTGTTGTATAAAATCTATTTTGTTATTGTCTGTTCAGTGTAAGTTCGGTTCGCTTTGCCTTGCTCATAGAAACTTCAAACACTGTCATCACATAGTTTACCTGTTAGTGTTTAACTTTTAATTGAAGAAGACCGCATATTCAACGTTTTCTTGAATGCCTTTATATATCGGTAATTTTGTTAATTTGCATATTAAAGTTATTTCATTTCTTTATTGCCTTCATTGTCTTTACCATGCTGCATCTCACTGTTGTTAATCAAATGACTTTGTCGAGCAGTACAATATCATAATTGTTACTTTATAACCATAATCAAAATAACTTTGCATCTGTTTCTTCCAATTTGCCATTTAACACTCATTTAAGCTTTCCATCTATGTAATGAAATGCTTATTATTCTAAAAGGGGGCATAGCACGTATTTTGGAAAAGATATAGTTTTAATGTTTCACTGACAATTGTACGTTACAGTTAAATGTATTATATTGATAGTGTCAAAAATCCCATTACACACACCAATCACTTTAATCACTTAATCACTTTTAACAAATTATGAATATTCACATAAAGTCCATTGGTACCAATTTGTGTATGAAAACCTTTCATTCATTTTATTAAGAAAATAGAATCGCATCACTTTACATTATATATTTTATTTATTACTGCTTCGTTTAGTTTTAAGACATTGTCTTTCAATGGGAATAATTTATTTACATTTTCCTGATAACACTTTATATTTTCCCTAAACTGTGCTACTGCCCCTTTAACAGTTAACCCGTTATCAATCATATGAATGGAAAGACGGGCTGTGTTACAAAGAGGAAGTAAAATTGTTATAACCTTGTTTAGAGCAAAACGGGAAATAAAGTCTAGATGAACTGAATGAAAAGTTTTAAGAAATAACGTTACACAATTGAAGGTACAGTAAGCTTTCTTACAAACTTCAAAACTTTGCGGCAACCGATTGTTGTTGTCAAGGTTATATAAGTATGACTTTTGAATATCGTCAAGGTCGTCAAGAATTTGTATTACTCAATGTTCAAATTATCTACTGTATTATTTCTGTATGAACATTTTTTCCATTATAATAGTCTTTTCATACGACGCTGTACATTTCTGTAAGCATGAAATAAACTTTTTTTCTGACTGCAGATGAAATGAAACGTTCCGATCGTTTAAGGTTATGTTTATAAACTGGTTTATTTTGCAGGTAACATCAGTGACACATTACAACTATTTCTTGTGCAACAGTGGCCATTGTAAACAATGAATGGTGATTTAATCAGCGACAAAGCCTGTCAGTTCCCCGTTAAGTAGCGCGTTAACCATGCGTGACAGTTGCATAGCAGGGGCGTTATAATGAGGGCAGGTGGTAGAGGAGGAACACTTTAACATGGAATATCTTCGTTTCTAATAAACCCACAAACTTCATAATTTCACATTATATCAAATTGAATAAGCAGTTTTATAATATGTAAAAAGATCTTAATTATCTTACAAAAAATAAAAACTCGAAATTTCTAGAAATTTCTAGAAATTTCTAGAAATTTCTAGATACGCACTAGAAATTTTCTAGATACGTTCTAGAAAATTTCTAGATACGCACTAGAAAATTTCTAGATACGTTCTAGAAAATTTCTAGATACGTTCTAGAAAATTTCTAGAAATTTCTAGAAAGGGGGTACTTTCTTTCTGGTTTAACTGTACATATTGAAGGAAGAAAACATTATAGAAACATATATATATAAATATAACATAAATGAATACTAGTTATTAATCATTATCAAGTCGTTTTTGTCATTCAGTCTGCTTTTGATACGTTTCGAAAATTAAGTTTGACCGATTGACGTGCGTCATCGTCCAGTTTTCGATCAATCAAACCTTCAAACCTTCCTAGTTAACATGCGTTAATATACTTATATATATATGCTTCTTGATCAAATGATATTATTGTTTAAGATTTGCATTTGGGATCCCAAATAGCTCATGCAGTGCCTCTTTACGTGGCAATTACACGTACTTCTTTATAACATTTCGTATAATTGTTCTTTGCACGCGTGCTAGTTAGCAGTGATTCTTGGCAGATTTAGGGCCAACGAAAGTTTAACTTGTGCCCTAAACATGTATTTGTTAATCGATCCTGTGAGTTTTCTAGAACGGTTCATGAGATGCAATTCGTGATATGCATGTGAATATTGACATTGTGGCTGGGTAAAACATTTCGAAAAGATGACGGTCTCAACCAGTGGGTACCATTACCAGTCTAAGTGAGTGAGAGAGAAGATAGAAAAGGGAGAAAGGGATCGAAAGGACGAAGAAAAAGCCATTACCAGTCTAAAGAATAACAAGTAAATTGTCATTGTCCTTTAAAAGAATAAAGGTCTTAATCGAAATCAACGTGGCGGGAGATGTCACGCCAGGTCTTGCTGATTCGGTCATTAATCCTCCTGTAGTTCACGATTCTAAATAACAAGAGGATAAGTAATAGTTACCGACTGAGACCGAGGTGAGACCAAGTTATATCTAGGACCACAGTCTGTGGAGCACAGTGGTTAGCATGCTGGCCTCTCACGCCGGAGACCCGGGTTCGAATCCCGGTGGAGACACCAACAATTTGTGACTTGGGTCTCATACTGTTTTGTGTCCCTGGGCAAGGCACTTCATCCACATTGCACTCAGTCCACCCAGCTGTGAAAATGGGTGCCTGAAAATTGGATGTACAGACCTACATGGTCGTGATTAGCGCTTAGTAGCAGCTGTAAAAGTACACTCCTTCGGGGTAATAATGTAGCGCTTTGAGCATGTCTTAGGACGTGGAAAAGGCGCAATATAAGTATGCACATTATTATTATTATTATTATCTAACTTGAACCCGAGGTCATCTAACTTGAACCTGAGGTCGAGGTCGGTAACTATTTTACACACTATCTCAACCCTATATTCATCCATTTTCAACATTGAAATAAGTTTTGATAATGGTGAAATGCAAATCTTTCTTATATACAATAAGAAGGCAAAACATTGACTCTAATTGGAGAACAATGTCCATTTCAAGCAGCTGACATTAGCATGAGCCTCTCGTGCTGCACGTGCAATCCGTGCTGCACGTGCAATCCGTGCAGGACCGTATACGTACAAGCCAAACAATATATTGATATAAAAAAGATAACAAAAAACTTGATTCAATATGCATATAAATAGTTGGTACCAATGACTTAGATAAATAAATTGTCACTATATCAAGAATCATATACGGTTATGTTTATTCTCAGAAAAAAATGTAAAATGTAAACCATGAGGTCATGAAAAACATCCTGTACTTTCAACTGGCCGCCGTGGTCTAATGGATATGTCACTGGGCTTGAAATCAAGCGGTCACAGGTTCGAACCCATGTTTGGAGTGCAAAATTTCTAAAGGCCTTGTATTGGAAAATTGAAATTTTAGTTAGTGTCTTTCATTTGCAAAGCAAACTTTGAACTTCTCTTAATTTCGGAGAAAAATATCATCGATTCACATCAGGTGCTCATGGCAATATCGGGTATTCATCATGAACGCACGCTTTGTCTGATGAACACCTCGGCACGTGCATTTCACAGACAATATGATTTGGTATGAAAAATAAATACTCGAACAAAACAAAGGAGCTAGTGTGTAAATGACTAATACACATTAAAAGGGCTGGTCCATCTTTCTTTACTTGAACATGATTTGACAATTTCAAATAATCACAGTAATATCACATACAAAAATATTTTCCAATGGTTTCCTGTCGTAGAAACGTGAATCAGTTTTATTTCACAAGAAATTCTTACTGCTGAGTACTATTTATCTTCCCATACGATACGTCATGCAGCTTTCAAAATGTAAATCATTGTACTTTGGAATTTGATATGAAGTTCAATGAACAAGTAGTATTAAATTTTCAGCAAAGATTTAAAAACATCATAAGGCACTTGAAAGAAATCACGGATAAACTCCTTACCGCGAATCCTTTGCTAAAATGACTTGTATGACGTTGTTTCGTCACATGTGCTGTGCGGAGTTTGGAAGCTATTCTATCTCTGAAGATCAGCTGTTTCAAAGTTCACTAGGTACAAGCTTGTTTGTTTTGACAATTACAAGCCCAAGTTTTGCTTGTGTGACAGGGTGAGGTCTACTACTTCCTACTGGCTTCGGCTGGAGGGATATCTCTTTTGCCGAACAGGTAGAGCGTAGGACTCTCAACCCGGAGGTCCCGGGTTCGAATCCCGCATGGGAAATATTGGATTTTCTTTCCTGCTACAATTGGCGCCCAACGTCGGCCGGGACTATTCCTTAATGCCACATCACTTTTAAGTCCTTTATAGGTTTGTAAATCCATATGGTATGTAAATCCTTCATAGGCATATCTCCTGAATGTTTGACTCGAGGACGAGTCACTTCGTGGAGGGGGTGAATGTGACAGGGTGAGGTCTACTACTTCCTACTGGCTTCGGCTGGAGGGATATCTCTTTGGCCGAACAGGTAGAGCGTAGGACTCTCAACCCGGAGGTCCCGGGTTCGAATCCCGCGTGGACATGAAAACATTGGATTTTCTTTCCTGCTACAATTGGCGCCCAACGTCGGCCGGGACTATTCCTTAATGTCACATCACCTGTAAGTCCTTCATAAATCATTCATCCTTCATAGGCATCTCCCGAATGTTTGACTCGAGGACGAGTCACTTCGTGGAGGGGGTGAATGTGACAGGGTGAGGTCTACTACTTCCTACTGGCTTCGGCTGGAGGGATATCTCTTTGGCCGAACAGGTAGAGCGTAGGACTCTCAACCCGGAGGTCCCGGGTTCGAATCCCGCATGGGAAATATTGGATTTTCTTTCCTGCTACAATTGGCCTGTTCGGCCAAAGAGATATCCCTCCAGCCGAAGCCAGTAGGAAGTAGTACTCTCAACCCGGAGGTCCCGGGTTCGAATCCCGCATGGACATGAAAACATTGGATTTTCTTTCCTGCTACACTTGCATTGCTCAAAACATTACATTTTATTTCACACAAGTATTCTAGTATCAGCGTAAAATTTCTAAAAGGTGCATTGATACATTCACTTGAGGATTCCTGGCGTTAGTTTCATAACAATTTTAGCAACAGTGCCCGTCAACCGTGCCAGTTATAATCGGACGTAGACCGAAACGTCTGTCCCCGAATGTAGTATCCTCGCACATGTCCTATGCGGTTGCAGGCAGATCCTCTAGATTTCCATAGATTTGCATATTCAATTTTGTAATTTGCAAAAATAAATGCAGTTATTTTCCGTCGGATCCTGTTCATTTTTTGGCACATTTGTAACGAATCGTCTCAGCTACATCCTGTGTAATCTTTCATCTTTTATTTTAGTAATTTAATAAAATTAATTGAAATAATATGTGTTCATTTTTGTAAATAAGTTTATAATGGTGATCTATGGGTCACTTTTCCAATTTGTGTATATAACTGGCACAGGTGACGGGGTCTGTAGCTAAAATTGTGGCAACGTCAGGAATCTACGTAATAAAAACGTTCCAACGTCCCTACAACGTCGAATTCAGGTAGGAAAACCACGTTGTAGCAATCTGTTTGGGAGTCTACAGCACAACGTTGTCACAACGTCAGAAAGTATGTAATAACAACAAAAAAGGGACGTTTTGACAACGTTATTGCTACGTATATTTGTTAGCTGGGTTAGGTTTCTTCACTCCGTGTAAAATACTGAAGTGTAATATTAATTTGGCAATTTTAAACTAGTTAATGTCCCAATGCATCTATGAAGCCATTATAGTGTGTTGTTGTGACGTCACATTGCAAACGCGGCGTCTGATTGCTTGAGAGTTCTGAAAGTATTGTTTCAGCACATTGTTGGCTTTTTTCTTTAATTCTAGGGAAATTAATAAACATAATAATACACTCTAATCCAAACTAACACTCTAATCTAAAACTATGTTTAAAAATTTGTGAGTTTGTGTCAAACTCGTTTTCGCTACTTTTATACAAAATCATTTTCTCGTTTTAAAGAAATACAGTCTAAGTAAACCTAGCTTAAATAATATCTGTTTCAATTCGATATTGACTCTAGCGAGATCTAATGCCTGGTCGCGTCAGACGACCTTTCACCGACCTAACATTCCAGTTGCTTCGCCTACTGTAGTCTTATTAGTCTGTGTTGAATGCTTTGGTTGATATAACAGGTATTCAAAGCTTCATTTAAATGTGCGTTACTGTCATAATAAAATAAATTGATTATGAAGAATGTAGTATAGATTGTCAAATAAAAGAAACAAGACAACACAAGACGAGACGAGATGGGTTTTTTTCAAATGCGAGAAAAAATCTCGAGCGAGAACTATTGAATGAAAGAAGTCTCTAGCGGAGAGAGAGTTAAGGCAACGGAAATGTGAAAAATAAACCGGAACGCCGTGGGGCTCTCAGAGTCTCTACACAATATACTCACAGTTGTAAAAGAACACCACTCCATGATGATACACTCCATGAACACACTTATGAATAATGGTCCATGAATTTACTCTGTGAATGATAACATGTTGATTATGATGTTATGATTCTGTCTCAATCAACTTCCAAGCGATGGTCACTCCGTGTGAGGTATGAAGGTGAGGGATGAACGTCTTGATGATAGCGGCCCCACGTTGGGCGCCAATTTGTGGCCAGCTATATATCTGTTCGGCACTGGGACGCTGGTCAAGACGTAACAAACAAGGATGGTTGGTGATATGATGGATTTATTTGATGGAGTTGATGAATCTGTTGCTGAGGTACAATCTGGAAATGAAATAATGTGTTTCCACCTCAGCAACAGAAATTGGAGTCATAAAACAACAATATATTTCAAATAAATAATTTTAACAATATTCATCTAGTAATAATATCACATTATATTGCAAGTATATCACATGAACATAATTTCATATTACATGTAAAGACATATAAATATTGCACTTAGAAATGAGTCCTTTTAAAAAGCACATGACATGGCCATTTTATTAGATTACAGAGATTATTAAATACTATGTTACTGAATTAAATTAATATTTTACACATTAAATATTATCCTTATTGGTTTATACTTATTATTTAGTTAACATTAAGCACTTTATAAAATAATTTGAAAGAGATTTGAGGCAGATTGAAAAAAGATTAGAAAATCCTGGCAATGAAATAAGTGTTTCCACCTCAGGAACAAAAATTGAAGTGAGGTGAGAAACAGGTAGGCAAAGGAAGTGGTCACAGAGAACTACAGTAGCCAATTAGGAGACAGGTTACACATCAAAGGAAGCCTTTGATGTTACCTATAAATAGAATAGGGGAAGCCCAAATGGTGGGTAGCCTGTAAAGCTGAGCTAAAAGTAGAGTAGAAAGTGAAGGGAGTTGCTTGTTGGCAACGCTCCTGAAGCAGAAGAGTACAGGTGAAAAATGTATAGGGGTGGCGTTCAACGGCAAACAAGTACAACAGAAGACATATAAACATTTAACCTATAATGAATGATGAATTGATTTGAATGATGCCTTAATAGGTGATTTTAGGCAAAATAGTGAAATATGCCCCGTCACATGTACAAATACATATTTTTTACCTTAGCATGGCTCTCCTCAAGTGATTCACGAAGGTTAGATTAACTTAATATCTAAGAGACATGTGATGTATTTGATTATGGTACGTTTATAACAGCACAAAGAACACACACAAAAAAAACCACTTAAAATATTCTTTGACCAATGATTTAAATTTTATCTTATCAGTTTGAAAATACAATATTAAAAACTCTAAATATGTGCAATTTAAAATAATATATTCTTACAAATCAATATTTGAGTATACTAGTAGAAATAGAATCAACTTTCAACCTGGCCAACTTTATTGAATCTGAATCATGATATTCCACTTGTCTATTATTCTACTTTGCAGATTACAAAAAGATGCATGTAGAAAGGACCGTAGCTGACAAATCAACAGTTCTTTTCAAATAATTAAATGTGTAACGTTTGATAAAAATCCTCCACAGAAATGGCCTGCATGAATATGTAGCACATCGTACATTAAATTTGTTTTTTAAATATCAAGATATCTTTTTTTAAAGTTGTTATTTATTTGGAGAAAGCAAATTAAATGTTGTTTCGAAACTATAACCTATTTGAGTGATTTCACATTAACTACAGATATTTTGCAGTGAAGTTATAGTTTTAGATTTCATCCTCATGTTTGGGTCACGTGATTCTTATGCTAGAAATGGGTCTGTACATATTCCACAACCAAGGCGACAAAACCAATATCTTACCTATATTTACTAACCTCAATTGACTACTTTGGTACTGATGATAAATTCAACAACACAAATTGATTAATTCTATGTTTATTCTTTGTTTTAAATGACGGTAACAGTTTGCATGATTTATTAATCAGAAAACTGATTTTGAATTACTGGTGTTAAGTTGACGTAAATGCTTAATCAATGTTTAAAACCTTTTTTGATCTTTACACATACCTGAATATACCAAATTACATAATGTCGATATCGGATGTTGGAGACATCAAGTATAAATGTATCATTCAAATGGGTTTTATTTTCCATTATTGGACATATTTCATCTGATATTTTAAATAAGAAATTTTATGACAATTAATAACTCATTGGCCAGTAACATATACATTATACATAGTTGGACATATCCAATGTGCAATTTTTTCCAGAATTAAACAAATCTTAAATGGATTATCAAGCTTATTGTAACAATTTCAGACACCTTTGAAAAGTCTCAGTTATGCTTTCTATTTCTTTTAAAGTAATAACGGTTAGGAAGATTGGGCTAATTGTAGCAATTTCTGACCCCGTGAGTTTGGTAGTCATGGCTTCGTACGGTAGCAGGATCATCCAATACACCTTCCCACTTTGGCCAGCAGTGTCCACTTGGGGCATAATCAAACGATTTGCAGTTGGGCATGTTTGAGCAGATCTTCTGACAATCCTCCAGGGATCCAGCAGGGGACATTCCCAAGTCGGATCTAGGACGTTCCATTCCAGGGAATAATGCATATGAGTTGCTGTATGCTGTGCATCCTACAAAAGAACACATCATAATATCTCAGTCAAAGTCCTTAAAGGATAAAACACAAATATAGTTTTCAAATACATTTTAGATATGAGATAATTCACAGGTCATTTTGTATCATGTCACAACATCAAGCCTTAATGATAAAACTAAACCTTTTCCATTGTCAGACTATACATGTAGGTGCCTTACTTTATAGTTAAACCAAGTGATGATTATAGTTATCTCACAAAAGATAGCCAGTGCCATATAATCCTGTAAACTTGCAAACATGTATGACCGCCAACAGTTAACAGTGATAAACGGAAGCAGTGCTTCTCTGAACAAAGCAGTTTCTACAAAGATTTGCACAGACAATAAAAGTCAACGTCTCTAACACAGAAATCATATAAACTGTAAAATATGTAGGTGTCTTACTGGATTCCAAACTCTCAATAGCAGCTCAGATTAACAACGTCTGCAGGATGTGCCACTTAAACCAAGTTCAACCCATTATAAACAAGACATTGCCTACAGATACCAGATACTGAGTTGACTTGACTTCTGCAACAGTCTTTATGTTGGACTCCCTGCACTCCATCTAACAAACTGCAGAAGGAACCAACATTTCCCGTGTTACATATAAAGCTCTAAATGGACAGTCAAAACGTCCATACGTCCCAGAACGAAACTAAAATCTCATCTCCTGAACCTTTCCAACACCAAACTGATAACCCGCTCTTGGTTATCATATCATACCTTCCCTTGACCAATGCTTTAGTTGAGAATTATTGGAATTTTGAAATTTAAAAATGGAAGTATAGATGGTATTTCTCTATTCTGCAATTACTGCAATAACGTGTGTATTCTCAAAAGTCTTTATTCATTTAGTATATCAACAAATTACCATGTGTACAGGCGTGTTTGACCGGGTTGAAGCTGTAGCCTAGGATGCAGCCACATGTAGACTGTCTGCACTCGGAGTTGAGGAACTTACATTCAGCATTCAATGTGCAGTTTTCTCCAAACCCACCTGAACGAGAAAAGTATACTTATATTTTCTTAGTATGCCAAACTGTGTTTCCTTACGGAAAAAGTATTGACATTTTTCTGATGAGGTATATCATGCCACTAATACACAATAAGTAAAATTTATTAAACTGTGCATTAAAGTGTCAAGTTGGAATGCATCTGATGAGTAGCAGCTGTATGTACAAATCTTTGAACGTTGTAAAGGAGAAGAAAATAAAATGTTACAAAGCAAAACATTTTAACAGTAACTCAACATAATTTTGAATCCTCAATTAGAAATTGTATGATGGATTGACCATTGTATAGTGTAACAGAATTTTGTAGTTTCTATCTAATGAAATAAAAGAGTCCAAAAACAGCAAATAACATACAGTAAAGTAAATTTAAACTTTACAGGTGCGTTTTTTTTCCAAACCAATCTGAATTAAAAACGAATAAGATTTATAACTAATACCAATGATCTTTTCAAGACCACCCAGACCATCCAACTGTCTGAATGATCTTCATCTGTACATACTTTCCCCTACCCTCACTGATGACATCTTCACTACGCTCCCAACACTCACCTGTTCCCTGGAGTTGGTAGGTCACCTGATCACATCCACACTACGTTACAAACACTCACCTGTTCCCTGCGGTTGGTAAGTCACCTGATCACATCTACACTACGCTACAAACAATCATCTGTTCCCTGCAGTTGGTTGGTCACCTGATCACATCCACACTACGCTACGAACACTCAACTGTTCCCTGGAGTTGGAAGGTCACCTGATCACATCCACACTACGCTACAAACACTCACCTGTTCCCTGCAGTTGGTAGGTCACCTGATCACATCTACACCACGCTACAAACACTCACCTGTTCCCTGGAGTTGGTAGGTCACCTGATCACATCCACACTACGCTCCAAACACTCACCTGTTCCTTGTAGTTGGTAGGTCACCTGATCACATCTACATAACGCTCCCAACACTCACCTGTTCCCTGGAGTTGCTAGGTCACCTGATCACATCTACACAACGCTACAAACACTCACCTGTCCCCTGGAGTTGCTAGGTCACCTGATCACATCTACACTACGCTACACACACTCACCTGTTCCCTGGAGTTGCTAGGTCACCTGATCACATCTACATTACGCTTCAAACACTCACCTGTTCCCTGCAGTTGGTAGGTCACCTGATCACATCTACATTACGCTACAAACACTTACCTGTTCCCTGGAGCTGGTAGGTCACCTGATCTCATCTACATTACGCTACAAACACTCACCTGTTCCCTGCAGTTGGTAGGTCACCTGATCACATCTACATTACGCTCCCAACACTCACCTGTTCCCTGGAGTTGCTAGGTCACCTGATCACATCCACACTACGCTACACACACTCACCTGTTCCCTGGAGTTGCTAGGTCACCTGATCACATCTACACTACGCTACACACACTCACCTGTTCCCTGGAGTTGCTAGGTCACCTGATCACATCTACATTACGCTTCAAACACACACCTGTTCCCTGCAGTTGGTAGGTCACCTGATCACATCTACATTACGCTACAAACACTCACCTGTTCCCTGGAGTTGCTAGGTCACCTGATCACATCTACACTACGCTACACACACTCACCTGTTCCCTGCAGTTGGTAGGTCACCTGATCACATCTACATTACGCTCCCAACACTCACCTGTTCCCTGGAGTTGCTAGGTCACCTGATCACATCTACACTACGCTACACACACTCACCTGTTCCCTGGAGTTGCTAGGTCACCTGATCACATCTACATTACGCTTCAAACACTCACCTGTTCCCTGCAGTTGGTAGGTCACCTGATCACATCTACATTACGCTACAAACACTTACCTGTTCCCGGGAGCTGGTAGGTCACCTGATCTCATCTACATTACGCTACAAACACTCACCTGTTCCCTGCAGTTGGTAGGTCACCTGATCACATCTACATTACGCTCCCAACACTCACCTGTTCCCTGGTGTTGGTTGGTCACCGGATCACATCTACACTACGCTACAAACACTCACCTGTTCCCTGCAGTTGGTAGGTCATCTGATCACATCTACATTACGCTCCCAACACTCACCTGTTCCCTGGAGTTGCTAGGTCACCTGATCACATCTACACAACGCTACAAACACCCACCTGTCCCCTGGAGTTGCTAGGTCACCTGATCACATCTACACTACGCTACAAACACTCACCTGTTCCCTGCAGTTGGTAGGTCACCTGATCACATCTACACTACGCTACAAACACTCACCTGTTCCCTGCAGTTGGTAGGTCACCTGGTCACATCTACACTACGCTAGACACACTCACCTGTTCCCTGGAGTTGCTAGGTCACCTGATCACATCTACACTACGCTACACACACTCACCTGTTCCCTGCAGTTGGTAGGTCACCTGATCACATCTACATTACGCTACAAACACTTACCTGTTCCCTGGAGCTGGTAGGTCACCTGATCACATCTACACTACGCTACAAACACTCACCTGTTCCCTGCAGTTGGTAGGTCACCTGGTCACATCTACACTACGCTAGACACACTCACCTGTTCCCTGGAGTTGCTAGGTCAACTGATCACATCTACACTACGCTACAAACACTCACCTGTTCCCTGCAGTTGGTAGGTCACCTGATCACATCTACACTACGCTACAAACATTCACCTGTTCCCTGCAGATGGTAGGTCACCTGATCACATCTACACTACGCTACAAACACTCACCTCTTTTCCAGGGTCTGTTAGGTCACGTAGTCACATCTAAACTACACTCCCAACACCTTTTCCAAGGGCTGCGTTTGTTTTGCACTTAATTAGTGTGCCGCATGTTTGATGAAATTCATTTCCAAATGAACAAAGTGTGACAATGTTTTGCATTCTAGAGTCACTCGATGGTCCTCCGGCTAAATCGAGGTGGCAGGTCGTACGAGTAATGGAAGAACGTCAAGTGACGCCGTGTTTTCTACAATACCCAAGACATGGTTACTAATATTGACCTATTTCAACATATAAGTAATAAAGTAAAGTGAGGTAAGATTTTGGTGAAGGTAAACTATAACACATAGGGGATTTCGGAATGCATGTGATGTTACAATTTCATTAATTGTCAAACTCAACTTTTCGGCCATATCGTTTACAGCAAGGCAACATGACACTCAGTTAAGCATACAAACCATTTGTTTTTTTTGTTGCATCTGAGAATGCGCAAGATTATGCTTGAGCCAGTCAAAACAAATGTAGGCCTGGATCTGGTAGGTCACGTGATCACATCTATTCTACACTACTACACTCATCCCTTCCTTGAGCTGATAGGTCACGTGATCACATCTATACTACACTCCAAACACTCACCTCTTCCCTGGAGCTGGTTGGTCACGTGATCACATCTACACTACACTTCAAACACTCACCTCTTCCCTGGAGCTGGTTGGTCACGTGATCACATCTACACTACACTCTAAACACTCACCTCTTCCCTGGAGCTGGTTGGTCACGTGATCACACCTACACTATACTTCCAACACTCACCTCTTCCCTGGAGCTGGTTGGTCACGTGATCACATCTACACTACACTTCAAACACTCACCTCTTCCCTGGAGCTGGTTGGTCACGTGATCACATCTACACTACACTCCAAACACACACCTCTTCCTTGGAGCTGATAGGTCACGTGATCACATCTACACTACACTCTAAACACTCACCTCTTCCCTGGAGCTGGTTGGTCACGTGATCACATCTACACTACACTCTAAACACTCACCTCTTCCCTGGAGCTGATAGGTCACGTGATCAAATCCAGCCCCATTTCCCAATTTCTTCAACTTGTCAACATCAGCAGAGAACTTATAACATGTACCATTTCGAGCATATTGAAATGTGATACATCGCAAATCCTTGTAACATGTGTTAAGGCAGTCCATTTTCGAACCAACAGAGCCCATCCAGATGAGGAACTCATCGGTTGTTCCATTGTACCTCTCTTCCAAAAGTTTCAGGGGTGATTGACACTCCATTTTTACTTCCCTTACCACCAAAACATGGAAAATAACCAGAATAAACATCAAGGACACCTTCCTCATGCTGCCGCAATACCAACTTGCAAGTGATTTGTGACTCACAAAGTTCTCTTGTCTAGCATCAAGTAACAAAGCATGTAAGTGCGCAGGTATTGAATGTGCTTTTGACAATATTGCTCTCTGTCATGGGAATTAGGTACTAAGGAAAACTTGTTTACAGGGCAATACAGTTTCTGTAGAAATGTAATCATATTTATGCTGTTGTCTTTGAATCAAGCACTTTCATCAAGCAATATCTTAAAGTAGTTGTTTATACAAGTCAGGTTAACCGTGAATACAAAACACTTAACACAAAGGCATTGATGCGCAAAGGTAGTCATTGACTCTTTTGTTTCATATGCACATAAGAAAGAAAATTGACAATTCTAATTGCTAGTGACAATTTCTTTTTAGACAATGGGTTTTCCTACATTGTAACCTTTAATGCCTTCGAGAAAACTTTTAAAGGATCGTTTTTTTCGTTCGGGGATGGTCTAGGTCTCTAGTGGTCGGAATACGCACAACAACAAACTGTGTACACGAACTAAACACGTAAGGATACTTTTTTTATGGAGTGTACAATATCAAGCTTTTCCTTAATAATATTTAAATATTTGAATAGTCATGAATATGCTAACATAAAACAGCAAGCATAGTCCAATTTTGAATAAATCCAAATACTGACCCTAAGTGCACATGTGGTAATATCGCTAGCTCTTATCATTATGTTTTTGAATGTCCACTAAATCAAAACCAGAGAGACAATTCCATGTTAACACTGAAGCGCACATGTAACGTAAATGTTTTCATCGATCTTAAACTTTTGTTAGAGGTAAGTGCAGACCTTTCATTATCTCAAAATGTTCATGTCTTTAAATCAGTTCAATCATTCATTCGTGATACCAAACGATTTGAGTAATCCGGTTATAAGTGCATACAGTTCTCGTCTTGTCTTGTCTTTCTGTTGTACCCCTTGTACCCTTGTGTCCAGTATCTGTCATCTTTGTGCATAACCATATGTATGTTCAATATTATAAATACCAAGGAGAGGGTGTTCTTAGTTGGACAACCTGTTCCAAATCCTTTTCTTTGTGAATAAAATATGTTTAAACCAAGCATAGTCCCATTATAACTACTTTTCACTCGTTATCGTTTTGTTTTATTCACTCATTTTGTGTACTTTACAAATCTCAAGTAACTTCAGTAAGATTATCAATACTGATGATTTACGTTTTGTGTTTAAGTCAATATAAATATGTAAGTTGTATTGGTATAACTGACAGAAAAAATTGAACTGACATCAACATCTATAATAAAACTCTATGTTCAAGAATTTTACTTTCAATGTGCAAAGAGTTTTCAGCCTCGTTCTCTATGTTCAAGAATTTTACTTTCAATGTGCAAAAAAAGTTTTCAGCCACTACTAGAAAATGACACTCCTTGACGGCACTTACAAAATCTATAACACTTACAATATACATTTTTTTTTAAAACCATCCTTCAACTTTTGTACAATTTCAAAAAGCTTTATCCTTCTTACAAAGAATGATAAAGAACAATCTCTTAGTAATCCTTAAAGGGGCAGTAGCACGTTTTTTGATAATTTTGTATTTAAAAAATTTCACTGATAAATGTAAGTTAATGTTAAATGTATTATTTTGACAGTGTCAAAAATCTCATAACACAAGCCAATTATCCATAGTCAGAGGACAAAGTATGAAGATTCACGTTAAATTCATTGGCGACCATTTTTGTGTGAACACCTTTAATTCAATTTGTGCAAGAAAAAGGAATCGCATGGCTAAACTTTACGTTATATATTTGAATTATTACTGCTCCATTTAGTTTAAATACATTGTCTTTCAATTGGAACCATTAATTTTCATTTTCCTGACATCACCTTGTATTCCCCCTAAAAACGTGCTACTGCCCCTTTAACTGAATAATTTGAACAAGAGACATCAAAGTTACTTAAGTAATTGAGGAAGAGGAATATAAAGATGACAACT
The DNA here is from genome assembly GCA_916613615.1 of Steromphala cineraria. NCBI lineage: Eukaryota > Metazoa > Mollusca > Gastropoda > Trochida > Trochidae > Steromphala > Steromphala cineraria. The sequence goes on along the minus strand of OU744723.1, from coordinate 26,235,631 downwards.
TCTTTATTCACGATAAGCGTAGTTTCAACACGACATTTTCACAAGGAGCTGTGTTGAAAAGGTGCTCATTATGAATAAAGAATCCATCATCAATATACTCCTCTTCCTCATTGTCATTCCAACTTTTAAAATGCCTCTTCACAAAATTCTAGCAAAGCAAATTTATAGTAGAACAAGTTTTACTTTAAGTGTACTGTGTTCTCAATACAGCTTAACCTTTTTCACCAGAAATGCTTGACTCAAATATACTGTTTCTACTTACCTATATGCTAGAGTCCAATTTAGGTCATTCAGTTTTCGCATTGAGTATGGAGAAGGAGAATACAACTGTAAAACATTGTTTTTAGATTGTATAGAAACACAAAGTGGAATTTATTTTTGAGTGCACATTAATTACAAGAACATGAACGTAATTTATAACTTTGCTAATGAAGTCTGATAAATAGTGAGATTTTGATAATAACACACTAACATTTCTATATGCTATTTTAAGTGAATTAAAATCTATATAACAAGATTAAATTTTTTAACAAACTCAAAGATCTTTATAAGACTGGCTCTAATCTTGTTAAATCATTCTTCATGTTTTCGAGCAATATCGCCAATATCTAACGACTGAAACGGCAACAACTTTTGTTTCTTGTCATGAACAGGCTGAATTATGGAAACTGGTCCCATATACAGAGGCTACACGGAACGGTGATGTGGATCCTAGCATCAGAACACTGATCTCTCCAGGGCTATGTCTCCACTGATCGGAATAATAACAGCAAGTTATGTACAAGAAATAAACACATAAGGATACGCTTTTCTATGGAGTGCACGATATCAAGCATTTACTTGATAATATTTGCAATGTATGTAACCATAAAAACACAAAACGTAGTCCCCCTTTCACTACAGTTTCACTCATTATCGTTTTGTTTCATTCACACATTTAATGTACTACATCCAACTCAAGTGACATCATTGGGATAATCAATACATAATGACTTACCTTGAGTTTGTAAGGCAATACAAACATGTATGTTTCATTGGTTTCATTGACAGAAATGTTAGAACTGACATCAACATTTTTAACCCTTACGATGCGGGGAGCGTTATATATCCGTGCCAAATATAAACTGGCGCGCAAGCCCTCTAGGCGAAATCCGGAGTCCGGACTCTAACTTTCACGAGAAGGCAAAAATTTACTGCAAGCAGTTTTGGCGGCTCCCGGATTGCTCGTAATTATTTTCCGTGCCTCGCTAAACGCCGTTGTTTTATGAAAATTGGTTTAACTGGCGCAGACAGCGAGCTCCGTGAAAACATGTATTTTCTCTGTTGAATTGTTGACAAAAAGCAGACAAAATGTGTTCTTTCGCGCTTGATATTTCACTAACCAAGTGGCGCGCTCTAACACATGATATATCGATGGAAAGAGAAGAATAAAATTGTCTTCAATTTGGTGTATAATTTGTATAAGCGCAGTTGCAAATAATTGTACTATAAAGGCCGTAAAAGGCCGCAAAAGCAGACAAAATGTGTTCTTTCGCGCTTGATATTTCACTAACCAAGTGGCGCGCTCTACCACATGATATATCGATGGAAAGAGAATAAAATTGTCTTCAATTTGGTGTATAATTTGTATATACGCAGTTTTCAAATAATTGTACTAAAAAACATTTAAAAGTTTTCGACTTTCGTGCATGACATTTGACTAACCAAGTGGCGCGCTCTACCACATGATATATCGATGGAAAGAGAATAAAATCGTCTTCAATTTGGTGTATAATTTGCATATGCGCAGTTGCAAAGAATTGCACTATAAAGGCCGCAAAAGGCCGCAAAAGCAGACAACATGTGTTCTTTCGCGCTCGATATTTCACTAACCAAGTGGCGCGCTCTACCACATGATATATCGATGGAAAGAGAATAAAATTGTCTTCAATTTGGTGTATAATTTGTATATACGCAGTTTTCAAATAATTGTACTAAAAAACATTTAAAAGTTTTCGACTTTCGTGCATGATATTTCACTAACCAAGTGGCGCGCTCTAACACATGATATATCGATGGAAAGAGAATAAAATTGTCTTCAAGTTGGTGTATAATTTGTATATGGGCAGTTGCAAATAATTGTACTAAAAATATTTAAAAGTTTTCGACTTTCGTGCATGATATTTCAATAACAAATTGGCGCGCTATAAAACATGATATATCGATGGAAAGAGAATAAAATTGTCTTCAATTTGGTGTATAATTTGTATATGCGCAGTTGCAAATAATTGTACTATGAAGGCCGTAAAAAAAAAGCTTTTGTGCTTGATATTTCACTAACCAAGTGACGCGCTATAAAGCAAGATATATCGATGGAAAGAGAATAAAAATGCCTTCAATTTGGTATATGATATGTATATGCGCAAAGAGAAATAAAGATGCAAGAAGCCCCGCAAAATGTTAGTAGGTCTTTTTGACATAAAACATTTTTTCCGGTTTTTAGTCATGACGTAATGGGAAACTTGTCCCATTACCAAACTTACATGATCGGGTTGCGATGACGTCAGAGGTTCCGAACCACTTCCGGGCATCGAAATTTTTTTCCGGGTCTCGGCATGAGGTAATGGGAACGTTTTCCCATGACGAAAGGGACGTCCGAGTGTTCTGACCACTTCCGGCCATCGGAAATTTTGTCCCAGGTCTCGCCATGATGTAATGGGAAAGTTGTCCCATGACCACATTCACACTATCGGGTTTTGAGCACGATCGGGCGTTTGTTCTAGTTTTCCGAGAGCACCCGGAGGTATGGGCTTTTTTTGGGCCACTTTCACTCTTGGGTTATGACGAAGGCCGGAGATTTTGACCACTTCCGAGCTTCGCCGTGAGGTATGGACTTTTTTCCCATGAAAAATCGAGCATACTCGGAGTTTTCTTTCGAGGATTTTCAATATTTTTAGTGCGGGCCTCGCCACGAGACATGGTACAAATTTACCCTTAGCCCCCCAAGCTTCAACATTCAATATCAGAAGTCTGCTTCCAGTTCTGCCTAAAAAGTGATAACTCGGAAACAGAAATATTGTCAAGATCGAGACGCTTTTTTCGACTATAGTCGTTTTTGTGAGAAAAATTTCCCACTAAATTTAGGCTGCACTCGGGTTTTTTAGAACTGTGTGAACATTTTTGTTTGTGATGCCATTTGCTGAAACTGCACATGTCCAAACTTTGAGTGTCAATGTCTACCCTTTCACGTCCCTGGAAGAAAGGAGAAGTTACTAATTATTGAAATATTTACATAAAACCGTTTTCATCAATAACAAAATAAAAAAAAAATTATTTGTGAAAAGTGACTAATTGGAGAGGTGGAAAAGTCGGGGCTCTATCTGCGGTATAAATGTTGTTGACGCGAAGCAATCGGTTTTTGACTTATTCAACTTTTTCGGAGACCGAGAGGGACGGAAAGTTTGTGGGAATTTTTCCCATGAAAAATCGAGGGTGCTCGGAACTTTCATTCGAGAATTTTCACTATTTCTAGTGCGGGCCTCGCCGCGAACCATGGGAAAAATTGACCCTTAGCGCCCAAACTTTCAAAATCAATATCATGTTTAGTGAAATTCAAAAACTATTTTCGGTGTTATTCCGAGGTCTGGAACATTTTCCTTATATGTCGGGCGAGGCTGTTCCATTCGAGAACAACCAATTTCATTGGCAACGTTGCCCAGTACCTCGGATTTCAGAACACAAAGTCCGAGAGATTGCTTTCGCGCTTGATATTTCACTAACCAAGCGGCGCGCTCTAACACATGAGATATCGTTTGAAAGAGGATGAAATTGCCTTCATTTTGGCATATCATTTGTATGTCCGCCGATGCAAACAATTATACTATAAAGGCTGCAAAAGTATGTACTTTCGCGCATGATATTTCACTAACCAAGCGGCGCGCTCTGACACACGATATATCGTTGGAAAGAGAATAAAAGTGCCATCATTTTGGTATATCATATGTATATGCGCAAAGAGAAATAAAGATGCAAGAAGCCCCGCAAAATGTGTTGATGTCTTTTTTTGACTTCGGCAATTTTGTTCGGGTTTCGCCGTGACGCTGCGGCGGTTAGGTCCGTGGAACCTATCAAAAGTTGCAAAACTTTTGTAATCCACAACTGACAATCAGAGCTTCCCTGACGTAGATGGTTGTTTTGTTCGCGACTCGCCAACTCGTCGCCTAGGAAGTCAGAAGAAAGCCCAGATTTTCGACTTTGGGGGAGTCGTATGAATAAAAGAACCGGGGTTAGCCGGGACAGTCTTGAAACGTCCAAATATGTGAATTTTACCATTGCCTTTGGTGCCGTCGGCGCCGATGGTGTGATTGTTTCAAATACTTTGGAATGACGGCAAATGAATGTCCATGAGGCTCACACTGGTTTTCTCTGTAAAATGCTCCTGAGTTGTTCTTTCTTGCACATGTCTAAATCTGTTTCAATCTATTACAGATGATATAGAAGATGCCAAGATTTAGAGGAAGGAGACCGAGGACTCGGAACTATGGGTGGCCGAATGCTTCAGACGACGAGTTCTCTTCCGAAGTCCATGCTGATGAAACTTCTGATATGGAAACTACTGATGATAGTGACGGGAATAGTGATAGTGATGGATTGGTATCGGACATGGACAGTGATCCAGATATAAGGAACATTGCAAGACGTATACTAGCTGCTACGGCGGGAGCTGCTTCTGCTGGTAGTACTTCCACAGACGAGTTCGTTGACTTGGATGATCAAGACAGTGACACCTCTGATACAGGGGAGGGTGATTTTGCGGCAAACTGGAAGGACGGGCCGAGGCCACGTGGACGTGTTGATCTGCCTTTTACGGGACAGGCTGGGCTGGGACAGTTCAAAGAATTGCCTGAGCAACCAAAACCTATTGACTATTTCGAAATGTTCTTACAAGAAGATGATTACGGATTGATGGCAACGGAAACCAATAGATATTTTCACCAAGAATGCGACAACGAGGTCCTCCCGCCCAAGTCAAGAATGCGCCAGTGGAAGGATACGAATGCTGAGGAAATGAAAGTATTCGTAGCGATGACTATCGCCATGTCCTTAGTTGTACAGAGGAACTTTTCAGAGTATTGGTCGACTAGTGATGTTACCTCGACGCCTTTCTTCCCAAAGTGTATGCCTAGAGACAGGTTTTGGTTGTTCCTCACGTTTCTTCACTTATCTGATAACAGTACAATGCCAGGACGAAACACACCTCATTTTTCCCCACTCAATAAACTTGGAATATTGTAAAACCGCATCATACATCGGTTCTCAAGAGTTTACATACCGCATCAACATATCTCAGTTGATGAGGGATTAGTGCCTTGGAAAGGCAACCTCAGCTTCAAGGTTTACAACCCTGACAAACCTAAGAAGTATGGCATTAAGGCTTACATGTTGTGCGACTCGCACAATGGATACGTCTGTAAATTCAAACTCTACACTGGAAGAACCAACGAAGTTTCTATTGGAGGGAAAACGTATGATTTGGTCATGGATTTGGTCAAAGATTACTCTCGGAAGGGATATCATGTTTACATGGACAATTTCTATTCATCTGTGACATTGTACATCAATCTGTGGAAGTGTGGTTTCGGTGCGACGGGGACGTTGAGAGGAAATAGGAGTGGAATCCCAGTCAAACTGAAGAGAAAAGCGAAGAAACCAGAGAAAGGTTCTATGTTGCAGCAACACAACAAAGAACTTCTGATCGTCAGGTATGAGGACAGAAAGTCAGTCTTGCTTATGTCCACTGTTGAGGACACCGAAGATGTCGAGTCGGGAAGGAAGAACAGGGTGACTGGAGAACCAATTACAAAACCTCGTATCGTTCATGAATACAACAAGTACATGGGTTGCGTCGACCGGGCCGGTCAGATGTTGTCGTACACACCGTTCAAAATGAAAACTCTAAAGTGGTTGAAGCGTGTGTGGTTTCATATCCTCAACGTTGCTCTTTTGAATGCCTACGTTCTGTACAAAGAACTCTCCAAAGATAGAAGTCTGAAAACAAACAGAGAATTAACCCTTACGATGCGGCTATATATTTTTGCTCTACAAGCCCACGTGGCGGAATTGTTTTGTCCGGTGCTAGCCACCGTTATATCCTGATTAACCGCTTCTTTATTTTTGTGCATATGATACATGGAAATAAAGACAATTCTCTCTTCTATACTATGATGTAAAAATTATAAAATTATCTCTAATGGTTCGTAAGATATAAATGCCGCAAGGTGGGTACCCTCAATCATTTTGAGGTAAACAAATTTTTTGCGGCACTTGTCGCAACGCTTTGCCGCTTCTTTATTTTTGTGCGCGGATATACATATGATACATGCAAATGAAGACAATTCTCTCTTCTACACGATGATGTAAAAATTATAGAATTATCTCTATTGGTTTGTGAGATATGAATGCCGCAAGGTGGGTACCCTCAATCATTTTTGAGAAAAGGTTTGATATTTTATATCCGGGAGCAGCCAAGACTGCTTGCAGTCAATATATAGCCTTATCCTGAAAGTTACGGATTTCGCCAAGAGGGCTTACATGCCATTTTATATTTGGCCCGTAAATATCACGCGCCCCGCATCGTAAGGGTTAAGGAAAGAAATAGTTCAACACATCATAACCTTTGCCGACAGAGAGAAGGTTGCATCTCTCGGTAGACGTCCCCGGGGTCGGCGATGTACGACCGACGATAGTATTGTACGCCTGCATGGTCGTCACTTTCCTTCAAAGATCGTGCCTGTAGGAAGAAAGAAGAATTTGTCACGCACCTGTGTTGTATGTTCTAAAGCCAGAAGTGAACTCATGCGACGTGGAGCGGCAGCTGCCAACCAGCCAGTAAGAAAGAAGAAAAGAGTAGGAAGAGAATCTTCTTTCGAGTGTCTAGACTGCAATGTTGCTTTGTGTGTAGAACCATGTTTCCGCCTATACCACACATCACAAGATTTCTGTAAAGCCTATATCAGTATGATAGAGAGGGAAGACGAAGATGGGGATGAAGATAATTGAAGAAAGAAAAAAGAAGTAGAAGTATGGACTGAACTCTAGACCTTGTTAGGTTCTAAAAATCTGTTATTCACACCTTTGAAGGTGATTATTGTTATGATTATATATTTGTTGATTATATTGTACAAGCATTTATAAAAATAAATGTTTCTTTTTTTATTTCGTAACAGAGACAGAGAAAGTCAATGTGAGCTGTCCGTGGAAGTTCAACTGAAGCCGCATCATGAACGCCCACCCCTTCTTTGGCACTATATACAATTTTGGAAGGGGGTGGGGATCAAATCATTTACATCATTGTAAAGAAGAACGAGCTTCAATCCAATGTGTCATTTGCAAATGCGCACGAAAAACTAAAGAAACTGCAAGCGCTGCGCTATCTGTCGGAAATATCAAACCTTTTCTCAAAAATGATTGGGGTTACCCACCTTGCGGCATTCATATCTCACGGAACGTTTGAGATAATTTCAAATTTTTTTCTCCATTTTGTAGATGAGTAAATTGTCTTCATTTCAATGTATCATTTGTCTATGCGCGCACAATGATAAAGAAGCGGCAGCGATGCACGGAATAAAAGACATCGTCGACCCGCGCTACTTGCGCGCCGGCGTTCGCTAATTGAACTTGTATTTAACTCGCGCACCTCGCGGCACTCATATCTCACGAACCATTAGAGATATTTTTATAATTTTTATATCAACTTGTAGCGAAGGGAATTGTCTTTATTTCCATGTATCATATGTCTATGCGCGCAATGAAGAAGCGGTGCGCGCTCTACTTGCGCTCCGGCGTTCGCCAATTGAACTTGTATTTAACTCGCGCATCTTGCGGCACTCATATCTCACGAACCATTAGAGATATTTTTATAATTTTTATATCAACTTGTAGAGAAAAGAATTGTCTTTATTTCCATGTATCATTTGTTTATGCGCGCAATGAAGAAGCGGTGCGCGCTCTACTTGCGCTCCGGCGTTCGCCAATTGAACTTGTATTTAACTCGCGCATCTTGCGGCACTCATATCTCACGAACCATTAGAGATATTTTTATAATTTTTATATCAACTTGTAGAGAAAAGAATTGTCTTTTTTTCCATGTATCACATCTCTATGCGCGGACAGTAATAAAGAAGCGGCAAGCGAAATATAAGTGATCGTTCACACGCGCTACTTGCGCGCCGGCGTTCGCTAATTGAACTTGTATTTAACTCGCGCACCTTGCGGCACTCATATCTCACGAACCATTAAAGATATTTTTATAATTTTTACATCAACTTGTAGAGAAAAGAATTGTCTTTTTTTCCATGTATCATATGTCTATGCGCGCACAAAAATAAAGAAGCGGCAAGCGGAATTAAAGACTTTCTTTTGATGACTGTGGGAAAAAAAATATGAGGCGCATCGTAATGTTTTTTTTATATATTTATAAAGAGGCACAGTGTATCTAGAAGTCCATGTAAAAAGAATTATTGTGTGTGCATAAATAAACATTTTACAAGGCTCTAAATAAAAATCCGGGATCCGCGAAATAGATACACCAATTGTTGTAAAAGACACGGGACTCGCTACATAAAAATATTCAGTGGGCGGTGCAATCAGGATATAACGGTGGCTGGCACCGGACAAAACAATGTCGCCACTGGGGCTAGTTGAGCAAAAATATATAGCCGCATCGTAAGGGTTAATAAAACACACAATATACACAATTGTTGATATTGTTCTAAACATCCATATATTTTACTTTCAATGTGCTAAATGTGTGACATCAAAGTATCTATTCAGTTTTCGTATTGAAAATCTAGAGGGAGAACTGTAAACATTTAGATCGGTATTGGAAACCAAACAGGATTGTTGTGTGCATGTTGATTTTATACCAAAATAGCTTATTCAAAATACAAGTACATGTACATTTTATATGTTTTTGTTAAAACAATCTATTGAATAGTAACATTGTGATACAGAAAAATTTCAAAATCCATTTTTTTTCAAAATGTTTATCATTAGATTAAGTGTTCAACCCTCAAACCTTCTTGATTCCCTTTACCGATCAAGTCAAAGACAATGCTCCTAGATGCAGAGCCTAGAGAGAACAGATGCGGTTGCTTTACCAGTATTACATTCTTAACCAGTATCATATCATATCCATTCTTCATGAACAGTCAATGGCTTGGAACAAACATTTCTAAGAATATTAGCGAATGTATTGACCTTTCTTCCTAATATTCCCACCAGAAGACATGTTTTGGCCTCGACAAAGACCCATAAAAATTCACTTTGTGTTAGCAACAGGCATGGTCTCTATGGGGAAAACGCTTTTAAAATATCTATGATGATATGTTATGAGGAACAACAAACAGGCAAAACGAAAGGGCTTTTTCGTTGTCAATTATATATCAGCAATCGTCAGGTATATATTAGCAATCGTCAGTTATATATTAGCAATCGTCAGTTATATATTGGCAATCGTCAGTTATATATTAGCAATCGTCAGTTATATATTAGCAATCGTCAGTTATATATTAGCAATCGTCAGTTATATACTAGCAATCGTCAGTTATATATTGGTAATCGTCAGTTATATATTAGCAATCGTCAGTTATATATTAGCAATCTTCAGTTATATATTAGCAATCGTCAGTTATATTGTCAGCTATATATTAACAATCGTCAGTTATATACTAGCAATCCTCAGCTATATATTAGCAATCGTCAGTTATATATTAGCAATCGTCAGTTATATATTAGCAATCGTCAGTTATATTGTCAGCTATATATTAACAATCGTCAGTTATATACTAGCAATCCTCAGTTATATATTAGCAATCGTCAGTTATGTATTAGCAATCGTCAGTTATATATTAGCAATCGTCAGTTATATATTAGCAATCGTCAGTTATATATTAGCAATCGTCAGTTATATATTAGCAATCGTCAGTTATATATTAGCAATCGTCAGTTATATATTAGCAATCGTCAGTTATATATTAGCAATCGTCAGTTATGTATTAGCAATCGTCAGTTATATATTAGCAATCGTCAGTTATATATTAGCAATCGTCAGTTATATATTAGCAATCGTCAGTTATATATTAGCAATCGTCAGTTATGTATTAGCAATCGTCAGTTATATATTAGCAATCGTCAGTTATATATTAGCAATCGTCAGTTATATATTAGCAATCGTCAGTTATATATTAGCAATCGTCAGTTATATATTAGCAATCGTCAGTTATATTGTCAGCTATATATTAACAATCGTCAGTTATATACTAGCAATCCTCAGTTATATATTAGCAATCGTCAGTTATGTATTGGTAATCGTCAGTTATATATTAGCAATCGTCAGTTATATATTAGCAATCGTCAGTTATATATTAACAATCGTCAGTTATATATTAACAATCGTCAGTTATATTGTCAGCTATATATTAACAATCGTCAGTTATATATTAGCAATCGTCAGTTATGTATTAGCAATCGTCAGTTATATATTAGCAATTGTCAGTTATGTATTAGCAATCGTCAGTTATGTAACAGCAATCCTCAGTTATATTGTCAGCTATATATTAACCCTTACGATGCGGGGAGCGGTATATTTCCGTGCCAAATATAAACTGGCGCGCAAGCCCTCTAGGCGAAATCCGGAGTCCGGACTCTAACTTTCACGAGAAGGCAAAAATTTACTGCAAGCAGTTTTGGCGGCTCCCGGATTGCTCGTAATTATTTTCCGCGCCTCGCTAAACGCCGTTGTTTTATGAAAATTGGTTTAACTGGCGCAGACAGCGAGCCCCGTGAAAACATGTATTTTCTCTGTTGAATTGTTGACAAAAAGCAGACAAAATGTGTTCTTTTGCGCTTGATATTTCATTAACCAAGTGGCGCGCTCTAACACATGATATATCGATGGAAAGAGAATAAAATTGTCTTCAATTTGGTGTATAATTTGTATATGCGCAGTTGCAAATAATTGTACTATAAAGGCCGTAAAAGGCCGCAAAAGCAGACAAAATGTGTTCTTTCGCGCTTGATATTTCACTAACCAAGTGGCGCGCTCTAACATATGATATATCGATGGAAAGAGAATAAAATTGTCTTCAATTTGGTGTATAATTTGTATATACGCAGTTTTCAAATAATTGTACTAAAAAATATTTAAAAGTTTTCGACTTTCGTGCATGATATTTCACTAACCAAGTGGCGCGCTCTACCACATGATATATCGATGGAAAGAGAATAAAATTGTCTTCAATTTGGTGTATAATTTGTATATGCGCAGTTGCAAATAATTGTACTATAAAGGCCGTAAAAGGCCGCAAAAACAGCCAAAATGTGTTCTTTCGCGCTTGATATTTCACTAACCAAGTGGCGCGCTCTACCACATGATATATCGATGGAAAGAGAATAAAATTGTCTTCAATTTGGTGTATAATTTGTATATGCGCAGTTGCAAATAATTGTACTATAAAGGCCGTAAAAGGCCGCAAAAGCAGACAAAATGTGTTCTTTCGCGCTTGATATTTCACTAACCAAGTGGCGCGCTCTAACACATGATATATCGATGGAAAGAGAATAAAATTGTCTTCAATTTGGTGTATAATTTGTATATGCGCAGTTTTCAAATAATTGTACTAAAAAATATTTCAAAATGTGTTCTTTCGCGCTTGATATTTCACTAACCCAGTGGCGCGCTCTACCACATGATATATCGATGGAAAGAGAATAAAATTGTCTTCAATTTGGTGTATAATTTGCATATGCGCAGTTTCAAATAATTGCACTATAAAGGCCACAAAAGGCCGCAAAAGGCCGCAAAAACAGCCAAAATGTGTTCTTTCGCGCTTGATATTTCACTAACCAAGTGGCGCGCTCTACCACATGATATATCGATGGAAAGAGAATAAAATTGTCTTCAATTTGGTGTATAATTTGTATATGCGCAGTTGCAAATAATTGTACTATAAAGGCCGTAAAAGGCCGCAAAAGCAGACAAAATGTGTTCTTTCGCGCTTGATATTTCACTAACCAAGTGGCGCGCTCTAACACATGATATATCGATGGAAAGAGAATAAAATTGTCTTCAATTTGGTGTATAATTTGTATATGCGCAGTTTTCAAATAATTGTACTAAAAAATATTTCAAAATGTGTTCTTTCGCGCTTGATATTTCACTAACCAAGTGGCGCGCTCTAACACATGATATATCGATGGAAAGAGAATAAAATTGTCTTCAATTTGGTGTATAATTTGTATATGCGCAGTTGCAAATAATTGCACTATAAAGGCCGCAAAAAGCCGCAAAAGCAAACAAAATGTGTTCTTTCGCGCTCGATATTTCACTAACCAAGTGGCGCGCTCTACCACATGATATATCGATGGAAAGAGAATAAAATTGTCTTCAATTTGGTGTATAATTTGTATATGCGCAGTTGCAAATAATTGTACTAAAAATATTTAAAAGTTTTCGACTTTCGTGCATGATATTTCAATAACAAATTGGCGCGCTATAAAACATGATATATCGATGGAAAGAGAATAAAATTGTCTTCAATTTGGTGTATAATTTGTATATGCGCAGTTGCAAATAATTGTACTATGAAGGCCGCAAAAAAAAAGCTTTTGCGCTTGATATTTTACTAACCAAGTGGCGCGCTATAAAGCAAGATATATCGATGGAAAGAGAATAAAAGTGCCATCATTTTGGTATATGATATGTATATGCGTAAAGAGAAATAAAGATGCAAGAAGCCCCGCAAAATGTGTGTAGGTCTTTTTGACATAAAACATTTTTTCCGGTTTTTAGTCATGACGTAATGGGAAACTTGTCCCATTACCAAACTTACATGATCGGGTTGCGATGACGTCAGAGGTTCCGAACCACTTCCGGGCATCGAAATTTTTTTCCGGGTCTCGGCATGAGGTAATGGGAACGTTTTCCCATGACGAAAGGGACGTCCGAGTGTTCTGACCACTTCCGGCCATCGGAAATTTTGTCCCGGGTCTCGCCATGATGTAATGGGAAAGTTGTCCCATGACCACATTCACACTATCGGGTTTTGAGCACGATCGTGCTTTTGTTCTACTTTTCCGAGACCACCCGGCGGTATGGGCTTTTTTTGGGCCACTTTCACTCTCGGGTTATGACGAAGGCCGGAGATTTTGACCACTTCCGAGCTTCGCCGTGAGGTATGGACTTTTTTCCCATGAAAAATCGAGCGTACTCGGAGTTTTCTTTCGAGGATTTTCAATATTTTTAGTGCGGGCCTCGCCACGAGACATGGTACAAATTTACCCTTAGCCCCCAAAGCTAAAAACTGTCGAAGCGAAAGTTTGCTTCCAGTTCTGCCTAAAAAGTTATAACTCGGAAACAGAAATATTGTCATGATCGAGACGCTTTTTCCGACTGTAGTCGTTTTTGTGAGAAAAATTTCCCACTAAATTTCGGCTGCACTCGGGTTTTTTAGAACTGCGTGAACATTTTTGTTTGTGATGCCATTTGCTGAAACTGCACATGTCCAAACTTTGAGTGTCAATGTCTACCCTTTCACGTCCCTGGAAGAAAGGAGAAGTTACTAATTATTGAAATATTTACATAAAACCGTTTTCGTCAATAACAAAATAAAAAAAATTTATTTGTGAAAAGTGACTTATTGGAGAGGTGGAAAAGTCGGGGCTCTATCTGCGGTATAAATGTTGTTGACGCGAAGCAATCGGTTTTTGACTTATTCAACTTTTTCGGAGACCGAGAATTTTCTCCCGAGAGGGACGGAACGTTTGTGGGAATTTTTCCCATGAAAAATCGAGGGTGCTCGGAACATTCATTCGAGAATTTTCACTATTTCTAGTGCGGGCCTCGCCGCAAACCATGGGAAAAATTGACCCTTAGCACCCAAACTTTCAAAATCAATATCATGTTTAGTGAAATTCAAAAACTATTTTCGGTGTTATTCCGAGGTCTGAAACATTTTCCTTATATGTCGGGCGAGGTCCTTCCATTCGAGAACAACCAATTTCATGGGCAACGTTGCCCAGTGCCTCGGATTTCAGAACACAAAGTCCGAGAGATTGCTTTCGCGCTTGATATTTCACTAACCAAGCGGCGCGCTCTAACACATGAGATATCGTTGGAAAGAGGATGAAATTGCCTTCATTTTGGCATATCATTTGTATGTCCGCCCATGCAAATAATTATACTATAAAGGCCGCAAAAGTATGTACTTTCGCGCTTGATATTTCACTAACCAAGCGGCGCGCTCTAACACACGATATATCGTTGGAAAGAGAATAAAAGTGCCATCATTTTGGTATATCATATGTATATGCGCAAAGAGAAATAAAGATGCAAGAAGCCCCGCAAAATGTGTTGATGTCCTTTTTTTGACATCGGCAATTTTGTTTGGGTTTCGCCGCGACGCTGCGGCGGTTAGGTCCGTGGAACCTATCAAAAGTTGCAAAACTTTTGTAATCCACAACTGACAATCAGAGCTTCCCTGACGTAGATGGTTGTTTCGTTCGCGACTCGCCAACTCGTCGCCTAGGAAGTCAGAAGAAAGCCCAGGTTTTCGACTTTTGGGGAGTCGTATGAATAAAAGAACCGGGGTTAGCCGGGACAGTCATGAAACGTCCAAATATGTGAATTTTACCATTGCCTTTGGTGCCGTCGGCGCCGATGGTGTGATTGTTTCAAATACTTTGGAATGACGGCAAATGAATGTCCATGAGGCTCACACTGATTTTCTCTGTAAAATGCTCCTGAGTTGTTCTTACTTGCACATGTCTAAATCTGTTTCAATCTATTACAGATGATATAGAAGATGCCAAGATTTAGAGGAAGGAGACCGAGGACTCGGAACTATGGGGGGCCGTATGCTTCAGACGACGAGTTCTCTTCCGAAGTCCATGCTGATGAAACTTCTGATATGGAAACTACTGATGATAGTGATGTGAATAGTGATAGTGATGGATTGGTATCGGACATGGACAGTGATCCAGACATAAGGAACATTGCAAGACGTATACTAGCTGCTACGGCGAGCGCAGCTTCTGCTGGTTCTTCCACTGACGAGTTCGTTGACTTGGATGATCAAGACAGTGACACCTCTGATACAGGGGAGGGGGATTTTGCGGCAAACTGGAAGGACGGGCCGAGGCCACGTGGACGTGTTGATCTGCCTTTTACGGGACAGACTGGGCTGGGACAGTTCAAAGAATTGCCTGAGCAACCAAAACCTATTGACTATTTCGAAATGTTCTTACAAGAAGATGATTACGGATTAATGGCAACGGAAACCAATAGATACTTTCACCAAGAATGCGACGACGAGGTCCTCCCGCCCAAGTCAAGAATGCGCCAGTGGAAGGATACGAATGCTGAGGAAATGAAAGTATTCGTAGCGATGACTATCGCCATGTCCTTAGTTGTACAGAGGAACTTTTCAGAGTATTGGTCGACTAGTGATGTTACCTCGACGCCTTTCTTCCCAAAGTGTATGCCTAGAGACAGGTTTTGGTTGTTGCTCACGTTTCTTCACTTATCTGATAACAGTACAATGCCAGGACGAAACACACCACAGTTTTCCCCACTCAATAAACTTGGAATATTGTATAACCGCATCATACATCGGTTCTCAAGAGTTTATATACCGCATCAACATATCTCAGTTGATGAGGGATTGGTGCCTTGGAAAGGCAACCTCAGCTTCAAGGTTTACAACCCTGACAAACCTAAGAAGTATGGCATCAAGGCTTACATGTTGTGTGACTCGCACAATGGATACGTCTGTAAATTCAAACTCTACACTGGAAGAACCAACGAAGTTTCTATTGGAGGGAAAACGTATGATTTGGTCATGGATTTGGTCAAAGATTACTCTCGGAAGGGATATCATGTTTACATGGACAATTTCTATTCATCTGTGACATTGTACATCAATCTGTGGAAGTGTGGTTTCGGTGCGACGGGGACTTTGCGAGGAAATAGGAGCGGAATCCCAGTCAAACTGAAGAGAAAAACGAAGAAACCAGAGAAAGGTTCTATGTTGCAGCAACACAACAAAGAACTTCTGATCGTCAGGTATGAGGACAGAAAGTCAGTCTTGCTTATGTCCACTGTTGAGGACACGGAAGATGTCGAGTCGGGAAGGAAGAACAGGGTGACTGGAGAACCAATTACAAAACCTCGGATCGTTCATGAATACAACAAGTACATGGGTGGCGTCGACCGGGCCGGTCAGATGTTGTCGTACACACCGTTCAAGATGAAAACTCTAAAGTGGTGGAAGCGTGTGTGGTTTCATATCCTCAACGTTGCTCTTTTGAATGCCTACGTTCTGTACAAAGAACTCTCCAAAGATAAAACACTAAAGACAAACAGAGAATTTAGAAAAGAAATAGTTCAACACATCATAACATTTGCCGACAGAGATAAGGTTGCATCTCTCGGCAGACGTCCCCGGGGTCGGCGATGTACGACCGACGACAGTATTGTACGCCTGCATGGCCGTCACTTTCCTTCAAAGATCGAGCCTGTAGGAAGAAAGAAGAATTTGTCACGCACCTGTGTTGTATGTTCTAAAGCCAGACGTGAACTCTTGCGGCGTGGAGCGGCAGCTGCCAACCAGCCAGCAAGAAAGAAGAAAAGAGTAGGAAGAGAATCTTGTTTCGAGTGTCTAGACTGCAATGTTGCTTTGTGTGTAGAACCATGTTTCCGCCTATACCACACATCACAAGATTTCTGTAAAGCCTATATCAGTATGATAGAGAGGGAAGAGGAAGATGGGGATGAAGATAATTGAAGAAAGAAAAAAGAAGTAGAAGTGTGGACTGAACTCTAGACCTTGTTAGGTTCTATAAAGCTGTTATTCGCACCTTTGAAGGTGATTATTGTTATACTTATATATTTGTTGATTATATTGTACAAGCATTTATAAAAATAAATTTTTCTTTTTTTATTTCGTAACAGAGACAGAGAAAGTCAATGTGAGCTGTCCGTGGAAGTTCAACTGAAGCCGCATCATGAACCCCCACCCCTTCTTTGGCACTATATACAATTTTGGAAGGGGGTGGGGATCAAATCATTTACATGATTGTAAAGAGCGAAGAACGAGCTTCAGTCCAATGTGTCATTTGTAAATGCGCACGAAAAACTAAAGAAACTGCAAGCTATCTGTCGGAAATATCAAACCTTTTCTCAAAAATGATTGGGGTTACCCACCTTGCGGCATTCATATCTCACGGAACGTTTGAGATAATTTCAAATTTTTTTCTCCATTTTGTAGAGGAGTAAATTGTCTTCATTTCAATGTATCATTTGTCTATGCGCGCACAATGATAAAGAAGCGGCAGCGATGCACGGAATAAATGACATCGTCCACCCGCGCTACTTGCGCGCCGGCGTTCGCTAATTGAACTTGTATTTAACTCCCGCACCTTGTGGCACTCATATCTCACGAACCATTAAAGATATTTTTATAATTTTTATATCAACTTGTAGAGAAAAGAATTGTCTTCATTTCCATGTATCATATGTCTATGCGCGGACAGGAATAAAGAAGCGGCAAGCGAAAGACAAGTGATCGTTCACACGCGCTACTTGCGCTCCGGCGTTCGCTAATTGAACTTGTGTTAACTCGCGCACCTTGCGGCACTCATATCTCACGAACCATTAGAGATATTTTTATAATTTTTATATCAACTTGTAGAGAAAAGAATTGTCTTTTTTTCCATGTATCATATGTCTATGCGCGCAATGTAGAAGCGGTGCGCGCTCTACTTGCGCTCCGGCGTTCGCTAATTGAACTTGTATTTAACTCCCGCACCTTGCGGCACTCATATCTCACGAACCATTAGAGATATTTTTATAATTTTTATATCAACTTGTAGAGAAAAGAATTGTCTTTTTTTCCATGTATCATATGTCTATGCGCGCACAAAAATAAAGAAGCGGCAAGCGAAAGATAAGTGATCGTTCACACGCGCTACTTCCGCTCCGGCGTTCGCTAATTGAACTTGTATTTAACTCCCGCACCTTGTGGCACTCATATCTCACGAACCATTAGAGATATTTTTATAATTTTTATATCAACTTGTAGAGAAAAGAATTGTCTTTTTTTCCATGTATCATATGTCTATGCGCGCAATGAAGAAGCGGTGCGCGCTCTACTTGCGCTCCGGCGTTCGCTAATTGAACTTGTATTTAACTCCCGCACCTTGCGGCACTCATATCTCACGAACCATTAGAGATATTTTTATAATTTTTATATCAACTTGTAGAGAAAAGAATTGTCTTTTTTTCCATGTATCATATGTCTATGCGCGCACAAAAATAAAGAAGCGGCAAGCGAAAGATAAGTGATCGTTCACACGCGCTACTTCCGCTCCGGCGTTCGCTAATTGAACTTGTATTTAACTCCCGCACCTTGCGGCACTCATATCTCACGAACCATTAGAGATATTTTTATAATTTTTATATCAACTTGTAGAGAAAAGAATTGTCTTTTTTTCCATGTATCATATGTCTATGCGCGCACAAAAATAAAGAAGCGGCAAGCGAAAGATAAGTGATCGTTCACACGCGCTACTTGCGCTCCGGCGTTCGCTAATTGAACTTGTGTAAACTCGCGCACCTTGCGGCACTCATATCTCACGAACCATTAGAGATATTTTTATAATTTTTATATCAACTTGTAGAGAAAAGAATTGTCTTTTTTTCCATGTATCATATGTCTATGCGCGCACAAAAATAAAGAAGCGGCAAGCGAAAGATAAGTGATCGTTCACACGCGCTACTTGCGCTCCGGCGTTCGCTAATTGAACTTGTGTTAACTCGCGCACCTTGCGGCACTCATATCTCACGAACCATTAGAGATATTTTTATAATTTTTATATCAACTTGTAGAGAAAAGAATTGTCTTTTTTTCCATGTATCATATGTCTATGCGCGCAATGAAGAAGCGGTGCGCGCTCTACTTGCGCTCCGGCGTTCGCTAATTAAACTTGTATTTAACTCCCGCACCTTGCGGCACTCATATCTCACGAACCATTAGAGATATTTTTATAATTTTTATATCAACTTGTAGATAAAAGAATTGTCTTTTTTTCCATGTATCATATGTCTATGCACGCACAAAAATAAAGAAGCGGCAAGCGGAATTAAAGACTTTCTTTTGATGACTGTGGGAAAAAAAATATGAGGCGCATCGTAATGTTTTTTTATATATTTATAAAGAGGCACAGTGTATCTAGAAGTCCATGTAAAAAGAATTATTCTGTGTGCATAAATAAACATTTTACAAGGCTCTAAATAAAAATCCGGGATCCGCGAAATAGATACACCAATTGTTGTAAAAGACCCGGGACTCGCTACATAAACATATTCAGTGGGCGGTGCAATCAGGATATAACGGTGGCTGGCACCGGACAAAACAATGTCGCCACGGGGGCTAGTTGAGCAAAAATATATAGCCGCATCGTAAGGGTTAACAATCGAACACGAAACTGCGTCCATTAACACCACAGCTATTGATGCTTGAAGTAGCGATTTTTTCTATATGCCAGCATTGATATGTATACATTTTTTAAAAAAAGAAACGCATAGGTGATTGTGAATAATAAGGCAAAGTAAAAAATTTCGAAAATGTAAACATCCCTGTACGTCATTTCAGAACTTCAGTTTCAAAATCTATCGTTGCCTAAAATTGATACGTTCTTTAGGGACCCATATTAATTTAGTCATTTCAGTTTTTTCCTCTGGGCCCATTTTCTGGTAAAAATGGCAACTTTTGAGCGTCACAAAGTACCACAAAACCACTAATTTCTGCGTCCACGTCAGTTACTTGCGTCTTCGTCTTGTCACAACCATAAAGATTGGCTTATAGATCCCTGCTTTGGGGGAACAACTCGATCGCCCTTTTAGATAGCCTTTTGTCTGAAGTGAATATTTGACAGTGAGTTATCAGCCCTGTTTTGAGAGATTTTCAAATGTTCAATTGCCGTCAATGGTGTTTTTATAAGCAGAGTGTAAATGTATTAATCTTTAGGAAAGTATAGTTTTGTGCAATACAATTTTTTCAATTGTGACATGGAAGCGTTTCTCAATTTTGTTCACAATCGGTGAAATGAAAATTCGCCTATAATTTAATTCGAATGTCAACAGTTTCGGTAGAGAGGGTATGTTAAAGTAAGTTATAATATCCAGCACACAGGATCTGCCTAATGTGTTGTGTTAGGAGAATTTGGCAAAACTGATGTATATCAACAACATTCACTTACTTCAAATGCATTATGATTATGGTCTGACAGGGGCAGTTTTCAAGATGATGTCATTGATGTCTAAATAAAAGTCAACGTCTCGAAGAAATTTCCTCAAACACAGGATCTAAACCTCGTTAGAACATAAATGTAATAAAAATTAATGACGTGTATCTTAACATCCCTTTTTTTTAGACACTGGTCATTGAAATGCGGAAAAGGTGGGAAACACTTTTTAAAAAGATATTGTTTACGTTTTCAAATCATTGTAAACAAAATATCAATCAAGAATTGCTTGAAATTATAGCAAAAGAATAAAATTACTTCCGGGCCAAATTTTGGTCTAGAACAGTTAAAAAGGAAGCTGATGTGTTCGTCAACACTTTGTCTATAGACTTGTGAAATTTCAATTTCTTCCCATTGAAATTATGTGATATATTTTTTCTTCACTGAAGGCAATATGTTACAAGTGAAATTGGCTCATGCGTTTCTTTTTTTAAAGAGGATATTCCATTAAAAATGTTTTGCAAGAATATTATCCCTGATGACAAGAAAAAAAATTGCATGGTCAATTTTCATTTTGAAGTTTTTGAAATGCAATTGAACAGTGCCTCTTCTATTTTTGAACTCCTTCATATTTCCTATATCTTTTATTCCCACTATGCACATTATGACATGTACATTTAAATTCAGGACCGAAGAAAACAAATCAACAATTCTGAAATGTTAAATTTGCAATAATTGATATAAAAATCATCCACAGAAATGACCTGTATTCTTATTTATCATATAATGGGCAGTGTTATCTGTGCAATAAACCCATCTTGTAATCATGTTATCAGATCCCTGATAACAATGCAAATGAGGTCAAAACCCGAACTATTTTCTCAAAACTCCATGCATGTCATGCGAGTCCTAAACCGATCTCTAAACATTGATAACGTCGTCGGGAGTTTTCAGGTTTTGTGGGTTTTTATCGAATAAAATATTGTTAACAAAATCTGTCAAAACTTATCACGCATTCGTTTTTTAGAAATAGCTTGCTTATCAAAGCATTTCAAGTTGTTTTCATTGCGCGTTTAAAAATAAAACGATATGCAGCTAACAATGTCGGCTATCGAAAAAATAGGTGCTTCAATTTTCGTGCATAACATAGGCCTGGATCGCTTTGGTCGTGTCGGTTACCAACTTATCAGCATAAACAAATCCTATTCTAGTGATAGTACAGATTATCTAGTAGCGTAGTTACAAACGCAACAACCTCACCTTCGCAAATAGTTGACGTTTAGTCTAAGTATTATCTTAACTGAACTGGCGTAACAATGACAATGCAGCTTCAAAATGCAGTACGAGTTACTTCCCCTGTTGTAGCGACGTTGACAACTGGTTCTTACACATTTTGTGTTATTAAAAAATACAATGTTTACTCATTGGAAATTAGACTTAAAATGTTCATAGATTGAAGGAGACGTTTCTATCACTGTGAAAAAAAAATCATTGCATGAAGGAATATTTCTAGACTGTTCACCAGTGTACATCGCCGACAATATGACCTTCACCTTGGTTTATTGTGAAAGCAATTACTCCGCGAAAGTTTAAATCCTTTTATTTCAAAATGGCATTATATGATAAAGAAATTATTAACCGAGTGTGTTTTCGTATCATTAATATCATATAATAGGAAAAAAAATATATGTATTATGCTCGCCAAAGGCTCGAATAATACAAATTTTATTCCTATTATATGATGTTAATGATACGGAAACACACTCGGTTAATAATCTCTATATATAATATCAAGGAAAGTAAATTAAAAGTTATTGTGGAAACTTAACTCTCTTAAAACATCAAATAAGGTTGATTTCACTTCACGTCTGAGACATATTTTGAACATTACGCTGTTGAACTCTCATCTCAAACATTTTAGACATTCAAATTGAGTCTCAAAACCTGCCTTCTCAGTTCTAATTCTATGGTTCATAAGAGTTTTCAGGTAACTCTGTGCATAGACATTTTGATGCTAGCTGCTAGTATCCATTTGTGCCCCTACAAGACTATTGTAAATGACTGATACCAAAGGCTTACTTCTAATATTGAGTGGGTCAGTTTTAGTTATTTCAACAATATATATGCTGTTTAAACGTCGAAGTGGCCATTAAAAAGAGCGGAGACAACTTAGGACGGACAAGGTAAATCTCTATAGACTATAGTCCAAGGTAAATCTTTCAAGGTATTTGTGCCACTACGCTGAATCCAATGAAAGCTTGTTCCGATAATTTATTTACCTCCCAATGCTTGATAAGCCCTCTCTCAGTAACAAAACGACTAGCACTGCACCTTTAAACACTAAACTGATAGCCTGCACTGTTCAAGTTCATTGTTAAGTTGCTTATGCTTTCCGTTGATTAAGGGTATGGTTGAGGAACGTAATTAAGGGACAGAGATAGATTGCATTTCTCTACTCTGTATACACTGTAAAAGTAAGTAACTGCATATTCTCAATAGTCAGTTCGTTAGTATTTTAACATCTTTCCATGTGTACAGGCGTGTTTGACGGGGTTGAAGCTATAGCCTAGGATGCAGCCACATGTAGACTGCCTGTACTCAGAGTTCGGGAAGAGAACTCAACATTCAGCATTCACATGCATTTTTCTCCAAACCCGCTTGAAATATAACTGTCATTCTCGAATCAGTTCCTTCAGGTTTTTCTGACAACAGAAACCCTCAGAACCATGTTAGCTCCTTTCACGTATACAGTGTCACTAGTATGGAAAAAGTAAACCAACCCAAAAGCGAATATCCTGAATGTAAGGCAATGGCCGTGTTACAGTTGGTATGTACATGTTCGTGAAATGGGTTGTATAGGAGGATCTGAAGAAATTAAGATCGTACAACTCTATAGATTCAACTATAACTCATCATTAATTTTTAGAATCCTCCATTTGACATTTTCTAAAACCTGGACAAGTGTATAGTGTCAAAGACCGCTGAAGTTTCTTTTAAATGTAATCAAAGAAATCAAACGCACAACATATGTTAATAGCTAGTTTATCTGAAATTTTTACTTTGAACGTTTGCAGGTTAGTGATCAACACACATGTATATGACACATATGTTGAATTGATTGAAAGTTTGGAAAATCATCGTCCTGGTCAAATTATATGGTTGATCTTTAATCAGTTTGTAGCCTTCGTGCAACTAGTTCTCTCTACCTGTAAGAAAACTTTTGGACCTCCGATTTTGTGTCCATCCATCTGCCCAAATAACATTCGCTCTCTCTTCGTTCAAACTGATCACATCTACACTACACTTCCAGCACACAACGCCATGCTGGAGCTGGTAGGTCACGTGACCACATCTACACTACACTTTCAACACACACCTACTTCCTAGAGCTTGTAGGTCACGTGATCACATCTACACTACACTTCAAACACTCACCTTTTCCCTGGAGCTGGTAGGTCACGTGATCACATCTACACTACACTCTAAACACTCACCTCTTCCATGGAGCTGATAGGTCACGTGATCACATCTACACTACACTTCCAATAGAAACCTCTTCTCTGGAGCTATAAGGTCAAATCCAGAGCCTTTCTCCCATTTCTTCAGAGTGTTAACGCAAGCAGAGAATTTATAACCTGAATCGTTTTGAGCATATTGAAATGTGATACATCGGAAATCAACGTAACTTTGGTTGAGGCATTCAATTTTCGAACCAAGAGAGTCCATCCAAATGAGGAACTCGTTGGTAGTTCCAATATACATCTCTTCCAAAAGTTGCACGGGTGATTGACACTCCAGCATTACTTCTCTTATCACCAAAACATAAAAAACAACTAACATGAACACAAATGACACCTTTTTCATGTTGTCGCAAATACCTGCAAGGACAAGATATTCAGTTAACAAAATAAGCATTTGCCTGCACAGCCCTCGAATGTCTTGTATGTGCACTCCGTGTAGTCACCAGTCGTCATGGGAACTGAGTACAAACAATGTTGAAGACATGGTTTTTTTTTAAACATGTTGAAAACAATCCAGGTTGGATAGGTTCAGATCACGAGTCAGTGGGTACATTCATTCATTAAAATGATCAGCCAAAATGAAAACATTCTGGGCTTTCTTGAACCTTGCTATGCTTGATAGCGAAACAGCGCACTTTCGTCTTATATGCTGCTTTAATCAAGTATAGTATGTTTTGCTGTTGCCTTTGCATCAGCCACTTAAATGTATGTTGGTACAAAGAGATATGTATACATGTCATCGATCCTGTACACATTTAGAATAAGCTGTTTCAAAATAGCTGGCGTGGAAATGCTTTTAATCAATCACATAAGACAGCTAAATGACTACAAGAATTTGAGTGACTATACATTTGAGTCCCATATGCCGACGTTTTTTGGGCGAAAACTTCAATAGATGCTGCTTTTGTTTCAGGAAATGTATCTAAAGATTGAATGTCAAGATTTGTGCGCTTGTTATGGAGAGTAAGTTATGAGGTATTCTAAATGATATTAGCAATGTTAACAGAATTGTTATAAAGGAGACAAAAACCTCAAATCTATATATAGATCTAAGGTACATTTTGTAAATAACATTTTGTTTGTAATTCATTACGAACGCATCATTCAGAAAATTACACTCGTAAATTAAGATTTATTTTAGTCACGGTATCACATTGAATCAGATAGAAACAGCTTGTTTGACAGATGATAGCGGTCTGTTTTAATTTGATAGTAAGATCAGTTGGTTTTGTTACCATTCACACCTTATAAAGTCTGTTTCGAGTTATCAATAAGATCAATTGGTTATGTTACCATTCACACCTTATAAAGTCTGTTTCGAGTTGATTTGACACTTTAACTCATATACTATCCAAAATAACGTTAATACATGAAATAAATGAAGATGGGCTTCTTCCAAAAGACAATTTTTTTTATAGTATTGTCTCCTTTATGTAATTGTGCAGTTTGTATTTGTATTATCAATTTTACAGAATATAGGTTATGAAAACATTCGCAGACCAACTATTATCACCTTTGTATTTGTTGTGTTATTCAACTAAGCACATCTTATTTAGTTTTTAGCAATATCAAAAATATGTGCATCACTCCTGTTAAATACGCGAACAACAACAATAAAGATGCCGTTTTTTAATTAAACGTTATTATAATCGTGTTTTTTTTTCAAATTAAATGTTTTCTACACATACCTGTACGTTTTTGAAGTTTAGTCGTGGAAAGTGTGAGATCTATTAGAGTACTCAATATCGATGAGAAACAGCGTAATTTACCGACGGCAGTAATACATGTAGTTCGATTTCTCCAAAATACAGTTCTGATATCCTAATTCCGATCTCCCCATCCTCTTTATCCGATTCAATTTCAGTAATACCCTTGGTAAGCGGGTCACGATGGAAGAAACGGCGCCATTCGGAGGTCAAAGGAACTTGTAGTTACAAGGTATAATTCTATTCTGTTACTTTGCTCAGTTATATAATCTGTTATATTTAAATTCAAGGGTTACTAGATGATTTCCATTTTCTTCCATTTCGGAATTTGTTCACTTTCTTCGGACTAAAAATAGACTTTTGAAGATGAAATACACAGATAATGATACATGTAGCTATTGTTCTAACTCGATAGAAACAATATCTCCCCTCTTCTATGACTTCAGCAAGTTTATCAATATATGGCAGGTACTACAGAATTTGCTAAATACAGGCCTACCAAAAAAAAAATCGAAACGCTCCGAAAAGCAGCGAAACGTACACATAAATGCACGACTTAGCATCATAAAAAGCTTTACACATCGAAAATTAACGAAACAGCAACATTTAAGCGACGATCAGCATTTTAAACGAGCGACAGTGCAAAATGAAAGACTCGATACGAAAATGAAACGGATAATGTTGCAATTTGAATACATAAGGTAACATTCAGTTTGCGTTAACATATGCGTATGCCATACCTTTAAGATAACCGAAACTTATTTGGGAGGGCATTGAAATGACCAGGGGTCAAAATTTCCAAAATACTATTTTGTATTTTTCGACACAAAATCCTTCATTAGTGATCAAAAGCTTTAGACCAAAGTCATATCTGTTCCTTTGCATTAACGCAATGTAATTGTACTGATTACTTTCTGACAGTGTTTATTTATTTAAATCGAAATTTAAGAAAATCTTGATTTCACAAAAATGACCCCAACTGTCTAATTAATCATGCCAAATATCTAAATTTATTACCAGTGACAAGACGATCCCAAAAAATGGTTTGGGAATGATTATTTTACTAATGGATTATTGGTTGTTGCTTGTAGGTGCTCCTGGGGTTATTTTATGGACGTAAAATGAAACCCAATTTACATGATATTTGCACTAAAATACACAAGCAAGTGAACAAACTTAAGATACGCAGCTGTATATAAATGATAATATTTCCATTAGAAGAATTTTGAGCATCATTTAACAGGTCAATTAGTATCATGTATCATGCTCTTGTTGAAATCTCTTTTCTTGAACGACTCAATGTGTCATGTGGTTTAGAATCTCTTTACTATGATATAATATGTGCTGTGGTACCTGGAAAGCAACATTTGTTATTACAGAAAAAAAACCTTTACAGTTTTACTGAAGGCAACTTATGTTGTTTGAATGGATTAAAATGTTGGGTAATGCAGAATTGTGAACTTTCTAACGAAATCGGCTGATTATCGATAGTTATTATCGACTGACTTTTGCCTCAATACTTATATGAACAAGGTGAACTTTCGGTCACTCCTGACTGATGTCACAGAGTGAATATTGATTGCTATTCCCTTTTCTAATTGATAATTCACTGATTGAAATTATATTTGGTAATATGGTAAAAAAAAGAAGAATTTCTCTGCTTCCGATGATATAATTGATTGATTGAATGGAAGAACTATTTCTTAGATTATAATTATTCCATTCTGACACTCTACCTGGTGACAAGTTCGTTTAGATAATCTGCAAATAAATAAGTAACTGGAAGAAAACAAACATATCATAATTTATTTTATTAATTTGCGTAATTTCATTCATTTACTAGTTCACAATTTCGTACCACCTATATGGTTAAGATCACAAATAACCTTTATTCTTATTCAAGTTTGAACTTGTGAAATAAATATAATTTTTCCTGTCGTTTCTCTAACTTTAAAATAACATATCATTTTAAAATAGTTGAGCATATTTCACGTACTATTAGACTCAATCACTTGCATCCACGATCTGGAATTGAAATATTTGATTTCCATAATATGTATTTGTAAGAAAGCTTGTTGTCCATTTGAAAGGTTTAATATGACATATTTCTGCGAATACCAATCGTATCGTCTTGACAACAAATAATATTCCTAATATACTTTCGTGATCATGTTATCTTTATGATTGCTTTTCTGCGAATTTGATATACATACATATTTAATATTAATTGGAAGTTTTTTTGAAAAAGTTAACGACCACGTCTAAAGTTCCGTACAACGTTTCGAAATAGGTTGGTTGACTTCCTTTTTCTTGGCCAATGAACGACTTGTACTGATTATCTCTCTACCCGAAAACACATGCAGCAAAACTTATTGACTGAATGTTCGTTTTTTTAAGGAGAATAATATGCTATTCGATTAAAACAAACAACACCACTTGCAATTTCTTTTATCATTTATTGAATGAAAGTAGTATTTATAAGTGTGATATTGTTGACAGATCAATGGCACACAAACGTTATCCATATTCATTGTTCTAAATTCGGATAAAAAAAAACGAAAAAACTGGTACAAAAATAACTTTCACTGGGAGAACTATTATCATAGGAAACTGTTTAAATAGAAACTTTGTATTTTATTTTGTTAAGTATAATATATACAATGAACCGATTGAATGCATTGTATGATTGAGATTTCAAAAATAAAAAGAGTTTTTAAAACAACACGGGGGAATATATGATATGTCCGTCAGATGATCAAGATCATAAAAATTCTTTTGACAAACAAAATATTCGAAAAGTGATTTGAGAATTAAACATTTCACTATCAAATTACATTTAAAGATTTTAAAACATTCCTTAGAATTTTAACTATACCATTATTTTCGTAGATACATAAAACCCATGTTTAACCCTTACGATGCGGCTATATATTTTTGCTCTACAAGCCCACGTGGCGGAATTGTTTTGTCCGGTGCCAGCCACCGTTATATCCTGATTAACCGCTTCTTTATTTTTGTGCGCGGATATACATATGATACATGGAAATAAAGACAATTCTCTCTTCTATACGATGATGTAAAAATTATAAAATTATCTCTAATGGTTCGTGAGATATAAATGCCGCAAGGTGGGTACCCTCAATCATTTTGAGGTAAACAATTTTTTTGCGGCACTTGTCGCAACGCTTTGCCGCTTCTTCATTTTTGTGCGCGGATATACATATGATACATGGAAATGAAGACAATTCTCTCTTCTACACGATGATGTAAAAATTATAGAATTATCTCTATTGGTTTGTGAGATATGAATGCCGCAAGGTGGGTACCCTCAATCATTTTTGAGAAAAGGTTTGATATTTTATATCCGGGAGCAGCCAAGACTGCTTGCAGTCAATATATAGCCTTATCCTGAAAGTTACGGATTTCGCCAAGAGGGCTTACGTGCCATTTTATATTTGGCCCGTAAATATCACGCGCCCCGCATCGTAAGGGTTAAGTGTTCTTTATGAAAGTGGACTATACCGTTGTTTTGCAAGTGAGTGGAACCGGTCTGCACCGGTTTGACCTAATCACATTGTTTTTGCGCAAATTAAAATAATTCCACATTATTTTACTTATTAATCATGTTAGAATGGTGATAAATTCATTCTGTTTTTTATTTTGGGCTTGTGTGTCGTGCATTCTTTACCTTAAATAAACATTTCAAACCTCGCATATTTAAGGTAAAGACTGCGAGACATACAACCCCAAAATAAAAAACAGAATGGATTTATCCCCTTATTATTGACATCAAGCATTGGTTTATGAGAATTTGTGTCCGAAGATTTAAGATTTAACCTAAACAAACTAATCAACACAAATTCCTAAGCACTCAAAATAATGTCATTACCGTTTAGTCAGTTTATGGCACCCAAAACAAAAACATTAGTAACATATGAATTCAACATTAATGAAAATAATTTTAGTATGTAGTAAAAAACTCGACTAAGTGTCATTATTGAGCCATATGTTAGACTACTGGACGTGAAATTCACAAGAAATCAAATCGCAAAATAGTTATTTCAACTTTGTATTTTGTGTCTCTCCTTTGTTAAAACTTGTTGTTCCTTTTATAAAGCTATCTTAATAAATTCACATTAACAGTGAATGATACATTTTTAAACATTTAACAAAATGCCAAAAGTGCTTCAAACTAAAACAAAACATACAAATTAACAAACTTGCAAAAGAAAAGCCACACAATTACAAATGGTAACTCATTTTCAATAAAAGAAAAGAAAAATGATTGAAAACACTGTGAACATGTCTTCCAAACGCAACTTTCATATTCTCTGTTCACAACTACATGGTTTTTCCCCATTTTTAGAGAAAAATAAACTTAACATAAAGTTACTCCTATGACAGGTGGGAATAAAACATCATCAAAAAAGATGTTTGTCATTAAAACAATTGATTATAAGCGGAGGACATGCTCAATGCTACAGGAAGAAAGAGAGGGAGCCATTGGTATGCTGCAGGTTGAAGCGACCCAGAGCCATGTTGCAAATATCATGTGCTGTAACAAATATACCATTGGTTGTCTTGGCAAGACCTCAAGGGCCTAGTGTAAGGACACGTTTTCTTCAACCATGCCAAGTTGAGGTGGGGCAGGAATTACTACAGATTGCAGCCAGTCTTGTCCCCAGTTGATCACCTTTGGGACCAACTAGACCGTTCAATATTGAATCACCATTATGAAGACATCAAGAGTCTTGTGTACTCTATTTAAAGCCATGTGAGGGCCTACATCGTAGGCATGATAGGACACACATGATATTGAGTCAGATATGTTACCCTTGCTTTTGTGTTCTGTATGGAAAAGCATTCCAGGAATATAGTTCTTAAAAACACAACATCATTTGTTACTACTATTGCGATTGTTTTCTTAAAATATTGTGGTGGCGTTTCTTTTGCAAGTCAGTTTATCACGACGGTCAATCCTGATTGTTACCTTATAAGCTGTAAACAGGTAAAAGGCCAAACTTTTACATAACAACATTAATCATTTAAAATAAGCTCATTAGATCTGACCACTCGCACAATACCACATAAATGGTCTGAATAATGCTGCATGTTGTTAGCGTCCGGTGTCATTTTGTCTGTAAAATTTCATAAAGTCAAGATATCTAAGGGTGAAATATAAGTTGTCCCTAAAAACCCCAAGCACCTTCGCTAAATGGTTTTTGTGAAGGTTCACCTCACAAACTCCTATGGGTGAGTCCGATCCTATGAGTGGTACGCCCGAACTGATTTCAATGAGATTGGTTGAATACATCCTTAATTTTACTTGATACTTCTTGCATTGATACAATGCTTTCTTTGATATGGAAATTATAAAATTCTATCAACATTGAAAGCTATGATGACAGTAATCTATTCTGCTCAGAGAAATGAACAAATCATATTGATGGGTTCAACAAGAGGCCAATATTCAAAAGGTTGATAGACATACAAAGAAAAATGTGAGACATTTTAAACAAAATATGATTAACTCAACTTTATCAAGATACTGCAAAGTTACAAAGCAACATTGCACAATATTTATTTGAAGGAACCACGACATAACATTGAATATTTAACGTATAACAATAATATTTATAACAATTTCTTATTTTGTCTCATACTAAGTCTTGTTTCAAAGACCAGTGTAGTACCTACTTATTCTAGTCTTTCACCGAACAGATGATCAAGTCAATGGACGTCCTGATCTATTCAAGTTCGTAAAGAAGGGAAATGGAGGGTTCTTTCGTTCACCCAGTGCCTCTTTAGTGAATCAAGCTTAGTAGACACAATTTACCATTTCTATTTCATCAGATAACCGCGACACAGACGACCATCTAATAATTTGATTGTTTTGTGTCCTGTCCCACCTGGTGTGAAAACGAGTAATTGACAATCCTTGGTAACAGAAAACAATGTGTCGCCCAAAGCTGACATTGTATTGATTAGCTCACCATTGAATTTTACCAACATTTTCTTCTTTCCATTTGAAATTGTGAGCTTATAAACTGCATTTGATTTACTGGAAAAATACACAAACTCAGCGTCTGGTGAGAGACATATTGTAAAAGCAAATATTTTGAATGTTTTAAGTTTGTCGGCTTCATATGTAAGTTTCTTTAGGCAATTATATACATATGTATAAAGAAATGGTCGTTTAGTGTCAGCCTGGATTGTCTCAACTCTACTATAAAGAAATTTGACAAGATCTTTAGCCGTTCCATTTGGCTTCATTTTATAAAGAAAAGAACCACTGCGACCCTTAACTACTTTTACATAAAAGATTAAGTCATTGGCTAGAGTAATGCATTGTACGTCTTGGTCAATTGCTTTGGAAAACTTTCCATTTAATGTTTTGACCAAATATAATTTCCTTGATGCGACTATCAAATACTTTCTAGTTGCAGGAATGTAGTCTATAGAATTCAGCGCGTAATAACTGAAAGGGAGTGTGTTGATGGTGAAATTATTCATATGTACTTCACGTATTTTCGCACGGCCTAAATGCAGAAAAGCCAAAAGTTTGGCATTTGTTTTCCCTTCGGACAGCTTTCGCTTTGATGACCCTAAAACAAAAAAAATGATCTTGTCACTTAAATGTTTGGAAAATTACAGACAAATAAAAACAACTTGTCTTTAGAGAACACCTTTAAACCATAGGAACAATCCATATATTGTTATAAATAATAACATTAAGTAGAAAAATCAAGCAAAACATCGAAATAAAACTGATAATTTGTTATCTTCATCATTGTTTAACGCAATTTTAGGTAAGGTGCATTGATATAATATACACCAAATAAAGTTTTTTTACTTCATTGTAGTATGCTATGAGACTGAGGAAAAAGAGATAAGCATAACCAATATTTATTGAGAGTCATTTGC
The DNA here is from genome assembly GCA_916613615.1 of Steromphala cineraria. Lineage (NCBI taxonomy): Eukaryota > Metazoa > Mollusca > Gastropoda > Trochida > Trochidae > Steromphala > Steromphala cineraria. Next base: position 26,203,200 of record OU744723.1, on the reverse strand, counting down.
AAGAGAAGTTTTGTATCGTGTGGGCACTAAATGTGCATGAAAATATAGAGGGAAATGGACATGGAATTTCAACCCAAACACATGAATCTTAAAGTATTGTCACTACAAGCTCTTTGTATGTGCTACCCGATAAAAGCAGCTTAAGAAACCGGATGAGTGAGTCAAGAATCCCAACAAAATCGCTAATGTGAAGTGCCACCACATGCGCGAATAAATGAAGTCACTCTTCTTGGCATACCCCTAACTTAATTGTTCCATCGGTATCTGTATATTGGCCATGAAATTCGTGTTACACCATTATTTTCCAGATGTTGGTTTACAGCAAGTAAACGATAGGATCTGGCATTGTCGTTCATGAACAAAGGTCTTGTGGCAAGTTTGTGGTCATCGAAATGATCAATGATTACAGGATCAAGACCTCCTGAATGTAGCAAACGCCTGTGGGTGAACCCTGTACAGCTGCGTATCTTAAGTTTGTTCACTTGCTTTTGTATCTTAGTGCAAATATCATGTAAAGTGGGTTTCATTTTGACATCCATAAAATAACTCCAGGAGCACCTAAAACGGACAACCAATTATCCATTAGTAAAATAATCATTCCCAAACCATATTTCGGGATCGTCTTGTCACTGGGACTGAATTGAGATATTTGGCATGGTTAACTAGACAGATGAGGTCGTATTTGTGAAATTTAGATTTTCTTAAATTTCTATTTTAATATTCCATACAAGCATTGTAAGGGAAAAATCAATCAGTAAAATTACATTGCATTAATGCAAAAGAACAATTACAACTAAGGTCTAAAGCTACTGATCGCTAATGAAGGATTTTGTAGCGAAAAATACAAAATAGTGTTTTTCGAAATTTTAACCCCGGGTCATTTCCATGCCCTGCCAAACTAGTTATGGTTATCTTTAAGGTATGACATAAGAATATGTTAACACAAACTGTATGTAAACTGATGGATTCAAGTTTCAACATTATCCGTTTCGTTTTCGCATTGCTAGGACACCCCAAAGACATTTCAAAGGACATGAAGTTTGCACTAAAAACGCACGTAAGTGAACAAACTTTAGAAACGCAGTTGTAAAGTCACAAAATCAAATCTAAGTCGTTGGAGAAGCCTCCTCAACCATCAGGGATCAACCGCCATATGGTATCTTTGGCAAGTGTTCCTGGGGGCAAGACGTGTATTCCTGATCCTCCATACGTGGGCTCGGCCATGAACAGCATACAGGAGGAAATGACTTTTGTTAGTCCTCCATAATCTCAGGTTCCACCTTTGCCGGTCCACACACCCTAACCTACGCTTAGGTCTGTGGTGATTTGTGAGCATTGGACGTCCGATGACCCTTTGGACCTTAATCCGGCAGCTTTGAGGCAAATTTTGAGTTTGCTTGCTCAAGCGGAGATGAGGTAACCACCTAACATGTTGAACATAGCTCTTTGCTCCTGGGGCGTGGTAGCTTTTGCTCATCCTGATCGTGGAAGGTAGCTCACATCATTTTTTTGTGCATGCTTCCTGACCAGACGGCTTATGACGGTGTAGTGGAAGTGAGTTCTGGCAATTTCCTTGTAAGAAAGCCCTGGCCGACTAAGCCCAATGATCTGCCATCTCAATGCATTTGCAATTCTCCTTCATGCCATTGTCAATGACAAGTGGTAATAAAGTCGGAACTGATCCTTAAATACCCAATACTTGTGGTTGTGTGAAACTTTGGTTTGTGCAGCACATGGGTGGTGGGATTCACGTGCATGGGATTGCGTTCATGAAAAACTTTTTTTTTTTCAAAAAGTAAAACGTTTTTTTATCACCACAAGAACACTCCTTGATTTGTCATAATGAGTGTTAACTTTTGGTTTCAGTATATACTGAAAATTCAATTTTATGTTGGGGGTGCTTATATTTTTTGGTGTGTATAATTATGTTATGAATGTTTAACCGTGTCATATGAATGTTTAACTGGTAATATCAAGTTCCGCTATTTTATTTTCGTAGGTGCATGTAATCTTGTAATTTTTCATTACATCAATTTCTTTGTTTAACATGTACACTTTTATATGTTCTGACCCTAGGGCTGACACTAACAATAACAACACAGAGCTTATCAGTTTAGTGGTTCCCACACAGTCATTGGGGCGAAAACATTGTCCCTGTCAAAATTGTTTTAAGATTCATTTTTATTTTTTTATCACTATCATTATATATTAATTTGTATTATTACATAAATCATCATTTATCATGATACATATATCACTATTACAATTATCATCATCATTGTTATTAAAGTTCACGCTAGTCTCATCGATGCTAACGTAAATGTTCTCTAAATTATCTAATATGATCATGAGTTATGTGTATGCATATTTCTTACATGACAACTTTTCACCACCAGGAGAATAAAACTCTGTCCGAAATATTTGCTACTTGGAAGAGGAAGTTACCCAGCAGGCATTTTAAGGTTGATCCAACGTTGAAACAACGTCGTTTGTCAACGTTAAATTGATGTCGAATTTTGATTGGATTTGAAATGTGCCGCAACGTCGAGATCTGACGTTGTTTTGACGTAGAAAGGGTTGTTGATAGAAGAAGGGAAATACTTACCATTTGAAAGTAGTAGAGCGATGTCAGTGCAGCCGAATCTTGAAAATGACGTTTAAAGCATACTTTTTTTACTCATTTCATAACTATACATTGCATTGATAATTCGAAAAAGCTTAATAGGAATGGAAAAAGCTAAGCTTAACAAAGGAAAACAACTCTAGACTCCAGACAAAAACAATTTCTATACGATATCCTGGAAAAATGCCTTTCTTGTCGAGAAATCTGTTAAACGTTACTAACTGTAATTTAGTTAATTAGTCCTTCCATTACAGGGCGCTCTTTGCAAATTTAAAGGCGAATATCACACAGTTGTTAACAGAGAATTATTCACGTCTTTAATTAATGATCAACTAACAAACGAAAATATTTAGTTTCACAAGAGACAGACCTGTTTTCATCTGATATGATTCGTAGGTTGTAAAATCGGAACAACGTAAAGTCAGTTATCGACATAAATCTCATAGACATAGACCTCGGGAAAAGCAACGTTGAAACGAGAGTTATTTTCTCGACTTCGAAACAACGCAACCTAAACCAAAATAATTGACGTTGAAACAACGTTGTTCAGTCAACGTCGTAATAAACAACGTTCTAATAACATTGTTAAATCAATGTCCAAATTAACAACGTCGAAGCAACGTTGTCTTTATTGACGTCGAAATTACTGACCTTAAAACACCGTCATTTATAAGTTGAACGACGTCGCAACCACATCTCAACTATAATCCAACGTCGATTCGACGTTGTGTGCCTGCTGGGTACTTAGGAAAACATGATTAGCCTCGGTAACTAAAATCCAATAGTTGATGTGATTTCCTTTTCTTTACCAACATTCTGTTTGATATCAGGTTGAATGAGGGTACAGTATGCTGGACTTGGGGTACAACAGAATAAATACTTACGAATTCGTGTGTAGACTTTACACTGAAAAACCTTGCTGTGGCTGAAGAATGTCTTCGAAAAATGAGGGCAGGTCGAAATGTGTTCATCAACACCGGTGTCTGTATCCTGTAATTGTAGATTTGTTTATATTCTGGGTCGAACATTATTTAGCACCAGTAATGTAAATATGCTTTAGACCCTACAAACATGCAGGGCTCTTGGTTTGAAAAAATCAACCAGGTCTCCTTCACATTTGATAAGCTCTGCATTGTGAAGAGCGTTGATATTTTAAAGATCACAGCAAATACACGCGCTGACCTTTTTGTAAATACAATGATCTTAATCGTCGAAAATGAATTGTTCAAAAAAGCTGGAGCGATGATCAAGCACACATAACATGTTGTTTAAATCGTCTCCCCAAACTGTTTTGAACAATTTATTTTTAGCTTATAATGATCCCTGTGCTCTCAAGCAAGTCAGATATGAAAACCATTGGCACTATGTTATCTTTTGTTGATCTAGGACTGTCGAAGAAAACAAAATTCTAACTAGAGATGGCCAAAAATATGACATGGTCATGAACATCCCCCGCCAAATAAGTTTTCATTGACGCTCTTAATATTTTCCTACTTTGGCCGTATCTCTGTTCTTAGTAATTGCATTTACCTCATTTTTGATTCCATGAAGGTATTTATACTTTGAAGACACATGGCAAGTTTGTAAAAACTAATTGTCCAGTCAAAAAATTTTGAGGTATTCAATTCGTACGTACGGATGATCAGACGGAAGCTGCCCTGAACTATATCCCAAGCTTTGCGCTAAAAATGCGGCGGGGGGAATAATAACAAGAAGACATGGTCAGCAACCACCATATTTGTTTTCATTAAAGCTCCTCCCATTTTCCTACATGGGCCATGACTATGTAATATCTAATTGCATAAATCTCAAGAGAATCCAAAAACACAGAATGGGGGCAATAACTGATTCTTAAACTCCATCAACATGTTAATTCCCAAACGACACACAACAAATTTGGTTATTCTTTCTTGAATAGTTTCTGATTATAGTAGTCTCCTTAGACTACACACTCGAACAGAGTCCAAAAACACGAAACGAGTGCAAAAACTAATTGTGCGGTTCTGATCCTTGAACTCCATTAAGGTAGTGATGCCCTGAAACACATAGCAAATTTTGATTCCATTGGTTATTCCATCTTAGACAGTTTCTTAGAAAAGTTGTCCGCATTGCACCACCCTCGAACAGAGTAAAAAACATGGAACAAGGGCAATAACTCTGTGAAAAATAATTGTGTAGTTCTTATTTTTTAACTCCATCAAGGCATTAATGTCCTAAAGATACACAGTAAATTTGGTTATCATATCTTAGCTTATCAAGTGGAGCCCAAACCTATATCCCCCTTCCATTTTGTAACAGAGTATAATAATCCCAAGAAGTTGAAACACCCAAAAGGAATATCTACACATAATGATTGATCCATATACTATGTTTCGTTCAGCTAAGTTTTATAGTATTTGAGTTTTTCTCCGGAAACGATATCGGAACAGACAGAGGAACAGACGGACGAACGGACGAACGGACTGAGCTCATTGCAATATACCTTGGGGGATAACAAACAAATGGAAACAAGACATAGACCAATAGTTGCATTACTATGTATTACAAATCTCCATACACTTCATAACATACGTTACCTTTCTCAAAGTGATGTTTTTGAAACTGTCATCAAGTCCAGATGTTTTCTTTGGCTGTAATTTGCAGGAGAGAAGCTTGGTGCTATAAAGAAAGCCGGAACAATCAACGGTTTCTCTACAGAGACGCTGGCACATCTTTGGACCAACAGTCATAATTTTGTTGATGTCGAGAGCCCTTGTTAGCATAAAGAACACCGATAAAAGAACAGCACCACGAAGGGACTCCATTGTTTGCTGTCTGTGAAATTCTGGATCAAACAATTTTGATTTAGTAAAATTTGTTAAGGCAGTCGTTCAAAAGGTTTCAAATTTCAACAATTTCAAAACTATTGTCATTATCTATATTAAGTAAAGCTGGAAACAATATTAAACGTCTGAAAACTGATTATATTTGGTTTCAAATAAATAACTATAAATTCCAAAATGATATATTAAATCTTTTCAAGTTGTTTTATCACAAAAGATATGAGTTTCAAAATTACTTTCAAAATAATGAAGACTAAACTTTTGATTTAATGACAACAATAGCCAATAACATTCCGTCATTGTTGGAATTTGTGATACAGTTGGTTTTACATTACTCAACTAATTATATTCTAAATAGTTGACAAACCCATTAAAGCATACTGCAGAATTTCTTAAGGGGCTTTTAAAGTCTGCAAGTATTTCCTATCTACTCAAAATAAAATCATGCCAATATATAATCTTGTAATGAATTACCAAATGAATCTTATTTGAAACTTGTTAAACAAAAATACTTCAATAATGACATTATTTTGGTCGGCCTCAACATTTAAATGTTCTGATTCTCCCAATATTCGTGCCCGATTCACATTTTACTGTTGCCGTTGTCATTTTCTAACGTGCGGATTCCCGTAGATGCCAAAAATCTGTTTATTTTTGCTTTAGTTTTATGTAACTAAACTTTCTTAATTGGCTAAGTTTCTCCTAAATTGCCGCCTTGTGCCATGCGGCTGGTTTCTTTCGAATGCTGTTCCCATGGCACGACGTCACAAAGGCCAACGGTTATGACATCATAATGATCACTTCACCCTCAGAATGGTCTGGGCGAGTTAAAAATATTTGTTCCGTCGGGTTTGTTCATGTTGGTTTATGAATTATATAACTGTTTTCTCTCTCATAAATTTCACAGTGAAAACTATACGATCTCATCGTTATGAGTGCAACTGGTTTGCAAAATAAGAACACAATTTAAATATCTAGAAGTTATAACGCTTGGAATTCCTTCTTCTTTATAGTTGCGAACACCTACAACAATAATAGTTCAGTCGTTATATCCTTTCAACTCAGAGTTCGCTACGCAAAAATAGAGTTTCGCTCTTAAAATGAGAAACACAAGTTTTGCATAAATAACCGCTTGTAGTTAGATTCCGTAACTTCATGTACTATGGAATGTTTTTGACTTGATCATATGCCATCTCACTTGACTTAAAATCTTTTGCGGAATGGTTGCTTGTGTGCTTCGCCGACCCTTTGATCTATGTCAGATGGAGCTCGCATGCTCTTTGTAAGGTCACCCAAGCTTTAATGATGAGCTGGAAGAAACCAGACCAAATTTGTGTCGTTCAAAAGCTTGCTTTCTATCCCTCTCTTTCGTCTGGTCTCTCATCCTGTCGAACTCTTCTCTCTTTCGGATGTCAACATCCACAACATTAACAACTGAAAAAAGTGCTGGTTGTATATAAACCCAAACTCACTCACTTACTGTTTATCTGCCTATATGATTTCTTTCGTATTTCTGACTCTGTCTAGGCCTATCGGATTGGCTAATGAGAGACGGTAATTCAACTAAGGGGAGGTAATTTATGAATCGGAACGTAAACTCTGGATCATCGAGAATGGATATCTTCGAGTTCAATACAAACGACCCAAATGTACACGTATGACCTTCTGTATTTACTATAAACTCTCTTTTTATGCCTTTTTAAATGTAATTTTGAACTGCTTAAATAATCCGAGACGTCGCACATACTTTTTTGATAGATGACAATGCGAACAATGCGACACTTATAACATGCTTGACTGATGATTTGATACCTCAATTATCTTTTTATTTTCTCATTACTTTAGTTAAACATAGTACTGTAGTTAAACGTAAGAGGCCATTTTGTCAAGTGTGAAAACAAAATACAGTGATAAAAGTTTACCCTAAGTAATTATTTATAAAGTTCTGAATATGATAAAATTTCAGGATTCCGAGCGACTGGATCCTTTCAAACGACGTTACCATGGAAATGTCGTCATAATCGTTGAAGTGTATGACGTCATAAGGGCGAAGTGTCACTGGCGATGTTCTAAGAGGTTTGTTTAGGATTTCCTTCTTAAAGCATTTTGCAGTTTCTTAACTAACGATAACACTAGTTTCTCACTATATCATTCTTCAATATCATATCGAAAAGTAGGTTTCTTACCAATGCATAGAGACACGTCAAATGTGATGTTTCAATAAGAAAAAGGATTGTTACGTACGGAAAGATGCGAGAATTAACATACGGCCAGACGAGATATAACCACGCCCCTTCAATCAAGGGAGGTAACTCATGCTATGGCCGACAAAGGCACGGTGTCATTGACGTGAGCGATACGGACATTGACATTACGTGTGTAATAACTGCCTTATTTTGTAATGATAAACAAAACGATCAATTGATACTGTTTTTGTACTGTTTATTATCCTAATTTCAACAAATCTCAAACACAATTGACGAATATGTATTTCATGTGCAACAGAAAACGAATGCGGAAGTGCCGATTATGTGGTATGACAGACGTAGGGGATCGCAAAGATTTATAAGGAAATAGATCATTTCTGAACATATAAACATACAATTACTCATATGCTCACTTTTCGAGTTTAATAGGCATATCCTGACTTAGGACTCAAAGGAAATCAAACAAGAAGTTAAACACGTTTTATTGTTTGACGGACAAACTAAAAATATATTAAAAATATATTATAAAATAAATTTGAATGACAGGTGACGATAGGTTAATTGGCACAACTTGAATTAAGATAAACCGGCAATCGTGCGATACGGAATTTTCCGTGCATTACGGAATTCGAAGACGTATTCCGTATACACCCTTGTATAACTATCTTTATATTATATTAGTATATAGTAAAGGAAAGTTCTCCAGAATTTGAGATCTTGAACGTTCATATTACTGTATCCAATTACTTTTGACTCAGATAAAGATATTAAAGTTTGACCAGCTGGTGTGAAGGACTAAACTACTCACATTTTATTTTAGTTACCAATAATAACTTTCTGTTCTTTGTATACAGCTGCACACCAAAACTGTGTTCATTTATCTGCTTATGCTAATGCAAATAGAATATAATCTAGAATGTCTTTGATGCATTCCGGAATGGGGAACACGAAACGGATAATGTTGAATGTCATTACAATTTGCGTTAACATACTTGAATGTCATACCTCTCAGATAACCATAACAAAGGCATTTCAGGGCATTGAATTTACTAAATACTACTTTTTATTTTCTCTATCTATTTGACATATCGATATTGTAACTTGGAAAGGGGGAGTTATTGTCACTAAGGCTGAAATTTCGATATTGTAACTTGGAAAGGGGAGTTATTGCCACCGAGGATGAAATATCAATATTGTAGCAGATAAAGGGGATGTTATTGTTACTAAGGCTGAGATATCGATATTGTAGCAGGTAAAGAGGATGTTATTGTCACTAAGGCTGAAATATCAATATTGTAGCAGATAAAGGGGATGTTATTGTTACTAAGGCTGAAATATCGATATTGTAGCAGATAAAGGGGATGTTATTGTCACTAAGGCTGAAATATCGATATTGTAGCAGGTAAAGGGGATGTTATTGTCACTAATGCTGAAATATCGATATTGTAGCAGATAAAGGGGATGTTTTTGTCACTAAGGCTAAAAAATCAATATTGTAGCAGATAAAGGGGATGTTCTTGTCACTAAGGCTGAAATATCAATATTGTAGCAGATAAAGGGGATGTTTTTGTTACTAAGGCTGAAATATCAATATTGTAGCAGATAAAGGGGATGTTACTGTCACTAAGGCTGAAATATCGATATTGTAGCAGGTAAAGGGGATGTTATTGTCACTAAGGCTGAAATATCAATATTGTAGCAGATAAAGGGGATGTTATTGTTACTCAGGCTGAAATATCGATATTGTAGCAGATAAAGGGGATGTTATTGTCACTAAGGCTGAAATATCGATATTGTAGCAGATAAAGGGGATGTTATTGTCACTAAGGCTGAAATATCGATATTGTAGCAGATAAAGGGGATGTTTTTGTTACTAAGGATAAAAAATCAATATTGTAGCAGATAAAGGGGATGTTGTTGTTACTAAGGCTGAAATATCAATATTGTAGCAGATAAAGGGGATGTTGTTGTTACTAAGGCTGATATATCAATATTGTAGCAGATAAAGGGGATGTTGTTGTTACTAAGGCTGAAATATCGATATTGTAGCAGATAAAGGGGATGTTATTGTCACTAAGGCTGAAATATCGATATTGTAGCAGGTAAAGGGAATGTTATTGTCACTAAGGCTGAAATATCGATATTGTAGCAGATAAAGGGGATGTTATTGTTACTAAGGCTGAAAAATCTAAATTGTAGCAGGTGAATTGGAGTCATTGTCACTAAGGCTGAAATATCGATATTGTAGCATGAAAAGCCCATTACAATTCTCAATGTGAAGGTTCAGATTAAAAAGCGAAATGATCAGCGAAATTGATAATTGTTAGAGTAATTAGGACCCCCATTCACTTATTTTCAGTGGAAATACACAGCTTTGTATTCGCTAAATGGCTATGATTTGGTGAAGGTTATGTCGTGAAACGTTCTCTCCCCAAAGAGGCAGATCAAGTCATGACATGTTGATATAGCCTCTGTTCTATAACGCATACTTTGTGGGATAGATTGGGAGATCCCTGATTTTAGGCAATCAAAGTTAGTTGTGCAATCAGCGACGTTGTTCTTAAATCATAATTTTGGCTTCTGAATCATGGCAAAAGCATTGGTGATATGAAATGACATTAGAACCCTTCAGTTATTTTATGTATGAGAGGTGACATTAAACGAATATGTAGCTATGACTAGTTTATCACAAGCGGCACCATTGTATGTGCCACAATCTAAATCATGTTAAATGATGGTTTATAAGAAGACAGACACCTTTTAACAACAGGAAAGAATAGAGTGTTGAATCTGACATATTGTAATCGTTAATTCAGCCTTGAAATAATTATTCTATTTTTGCTTTTCATGCACTGAAAGTTACTTTATTTTTTGATTGATTTAATTTTTAGGCTGTATTCGTAAGGCATCAGTGCAAATTACTACATTGGTTTTAATAAAGGATCTACTCTTTTGTTAGATTTCACGTTTGAACGCTTTTTGACACCAAGCATGTCCATTGCTTTCTTTTTTTTCCTTTTTTTTTTGCATTCCTTTTTTGTTTTACATTTCCTTTTTTTGGCATTTACAGGCATACAGTCCTTAACAAACAGTACATTACATATATATATAATGAATGTAATTGTATACAACACAAGAAGCTCAAAGTGTAAGTAATACATTGTATAAGATTAACTCAATAACAAATGCAACGTTGACCAGAATATAACAAATATTTGTTCAGTACCATTTGATAAATTGATATATTTGGTGATTTCATAGTATTTAATAATTTCTCTTTTAGTGAAACAGATATTAGGCATATAACTCCCCATTGCTTTCTGACTATAACAAGAAACTCTGGCAAGTTTCTTTAAAAAATATCGAACCAGGTTTTGTGAAAACGTTAAATTCTATATTGTTCTCTTAAATGGAACACAAACTAAAGAAAACATCGAAATTATCATTAACCCTTACGATGCGGGGCGCGTGATATTTACGGGCCAAATATAAAATGGCACGTAAGCCCTCTTGGCGAAATCCGTAACTTTCAGGATAAGGCTATATATTGACTGCAAGCAGTCTTGGCTGCTCCCGGATATAAAATATCAAACCTTTTCTCAAAAATGATTGAGGGTACCCACCTTGCGGCATTCATATCTCACAAACCAATAGAGATAATTCTATAATTTTTACATCATCGTGTAGAAGAGAGAATTGTCTTCATTTCCATGTATCATATGTATATCCGCGCACAAAAATGAAGAAGCGGCAAAGCGTTGCGACAAGTGCCGCAAAAAAAATTGTTTACCTCAAAATGATTGAGGGTACCCACCTTGCGGCATTTATATCTCACGAACCATTAGAGATAATTTTATAATTTTTACATCATCGTATAGAAGAGAGAATTGTCTTTATTTCCATGTATCATATGTATATCCGCGCACAAAAATAAAGAAGCGGTTAATCAGGATATAACGGTGGCTGGCACCGGACAAAACAATTCCGCCACGTGGGCTTGTAGAGCAAAAATATATAGCCGCATCGTAAGGGTTAAACATGGGTTTTATGTATCTACGAAAATAATGGTATAGTTAAAATTCTAAGGAATGTTTTAAAATCTTTAAATGTAATTTGATAGTGAAATGTTTAATTCTCAAATCACTTTTCGAATATTTTGTTTGTCAAAAGAATTTTTATGATCTTGATCATCTGACGGACATATCATATATTCCCCCGTGTTGTTTTAAAAACTCTTTTTATTTTTGAAATCTCAATCATACAATGCATTCAATCGGTTCATTGTATATATTATACTTAACAAAATAAAATACAAAGTTTCTATTTAAACAGTTTCCTATGATAATAGTTCTCCCAGTGAAAGTTATCTTTGTACCAGTTTTTTCGTTTTTTTTTATCCGAATTTAGAACAATGAATATGGATAACGTTTGTGTGCCATTGATCTGTCAACAATATCACACTTATAAATACTACTTTCATTCAATAAATGATAAAAGAAATTGCAAGTGGTGTTGTTTGTTTTAATCGAATAGCATATTATTCTCCTTAAAAAAACGAACATTCAGTCAATAAGTTTTGCTGCATGTGTTTTCGGGTAGAGAGATAATCAGTACAAGTTTTTCAAATGCAATATAGGATCATCTTTCATTTTGTACATGTAATTTTCAGTGAAAATTCTTACATTCTAAATGTTTGACATTATCAATATTAACTTCTTGTCATTTTAGCTAGATGCAGTTTTATTCAAACAAATGATATATTTTGGATTTGATTTGACACTTTGTTGCTTCATAGCACAAGATACTGCACATTGCACTTAGTTAAGCCAAATATTGCCTATATGTACTTGAAAACAGACAGTAAGGACCTCGATGTTTGATGCCTTTACTAAGTTCAAATCTTACACAGTATTAAAATATATTTAAAGGGGCAGTAGCACGTTTTAGGTGGAATATAAGGTGATGTCAGACAAATGAAAATAAATGGTACCATTGAAAGACAATGTATTTAAACTAAATTGAGCAGTAATAACATGGGGAGTGCAGAGGGATATGAATAATCACTTTGATTATTGTTGTACTATAACATCATTATTTGTGTAATAAATGTTTCTTGTGACCTAAATACATTCACAGCAAGCGAAAGTTTTGTTTATTTTGAGGCAAGCCATATAACTAAACAATCCTTAGTAATTTCCAAAGTTTAAGTTAATTGTTGACTTTTGGAATCTTAAGTTAAATGGTCAGTGTATGACTATTGAGGAATCGATTAGTTCTGGCTTTACTAATCATTGACCCCAACGCAATACCAACCGTAGGCATTTGACATGGCTCCATTTGAGGATTGAATGTCAGTTTGTCCATTTGCGAATTGAATGATGTCAAAGCTACATTCAAACTCGTGTGAACCCAGCAAGCTTTTATAAAATCGCTACAACTGAATACAAGAGGCCAAGATATATCGTTTTCCATATTTTATTCAGAAAATAAACAAAAATGTTTGCACTTGACATTATTAGCCTGAGACAAAGTGATACAATAATAACATTTTGATACATCCTTCTCACTGGAAACCACATAGTGAACAGTTATCCCTGAATTCCTTTTTTTATATCAATAATTCTAACATGACACGAAAACTAGTTTGAAAATACTGCCTTCTTATTGGTTAATCATACACATTTTGAAGTAATTATTTCGCTGATAATCACCTCTAATTTTACGACCGCTTCACATTCCTCCGCGCACGCGTATACAATCTGCACTCAGCGACTTTCTGTTTACAATAGACATGTTGGCGACGACACTTAAAATTTCAATATCAGAAAATTGTCGACATTTTGAAACATCTACAAATTTTAATCGAATATAACGAGGTTTTTGGTTCCTGTTTGAAGTGTTTCTTCCTGCTTCGCAATGTAATTAATGACAGTCCTCGGCTCAGATCTATAACAAAATCAAGGATCGCACACCTCTCATACATGAACGGAAGAGACTTTATTCTTTAATTTCGCAGAATGCTGACACTGCCCCTACCTCTAATTTACAAGTGACCACTTATGCTGTCACAGTGTCCCCAACCATGACACAAAATATAACTTTCTTGGCAGATTCCACAAAGTTCGAAACAGTTCACCGACACGTAGTTTACAACTAATTCAAAGTAGCGTCCCTTGATTTGGTCAGTCCTTTTCGCTCTTGTAGGGGTGATGGGTCGACCCATGTATTAAGGTAAAAACTCGTAACTTTGACAACATTTAAATCTGTTTTCTATTGATAATATGCTCAATAGATTAAAGACAAATCTATTTAAACACGTTTTTCTGTATGTGGAGATTTTAATTGTTAAGTGTTCTTTATGAAAGTGGACTATACCATTGTTTTGCAAGTCAGTGGAACCGGTCTGCACCGGTTTGACCTAATCACATTGTTTTTGCGCAAATTAAAAAAAATCCACATTATTTTACTTATTTATCATGTTAGAATGGTGATAAATTCATTCTGTTTTTTATTTTGGGCTTGTATGTCGTGCATTCTTTACCTTAACCCTTACGATGCGGGGAGCGGTATATTTCCGTGCCAAATATAAACTGGCGCGCAAGCCCTCTAGGCGAAATCCGGAGTCCGGACTCTAACTTTCACGAGAAGGCAAAAATTTACTGCAAGTAGTTTTGGCGGCTCCCGGATTGCTCGTAATTATTTTCCGCGCCTCGCTAAACGCCGTTGTTTTATGAAAATTGGTTTAACTGGCGCAGACAGCGAGCCCCGTGAAAACATGTATTTTCTCTGTTGAATTGTTGACAAAAAGCAGACAAAATGTGTTCTTTCGCGCTTGATATTTCACTAACCAAGTGGCGCGCTCTAACACATGATATATCGATGGAAAGAGAATAAAATTGTCTTCAATTTGGTGTATAATTTGTATATGCGCAGTTGCAAATAATTGTACTATAAAGGCCGTAAAAGGCCGCAAAAGCAGACAAAATGTGTTCTTTCGCGCTTGATATTTCACTAACCAAGTGGCGCGCTCTACCATATGATATATCGATGGAAAGAGAATAAAATTGTCTTCAATTTGGTGTATAATTTGTATATACGCAGTTTTCAAATAATTGTACTAACAAATATTTAAAAGTTTTCGACTTTCGTGCATGATATTTCACTAACCAAGTGGCGCGCTCTACCACATGATATATCGATGGAAAGAGAATAAAATTGTCTTCAATTTGGTGTATAATTTGCATATGCGCAGTTTCAAATAATTGCACTATAAAGGCCACAAAAGGCCGCAAAAGGCCGCAAAAGCAGACAAAATGTGTTCTTTCACGCTCGATATTTCACTAACCAAGTGGCGCGCTCTACCACATGATATATCGATGGAAAGAGAATAAAATTGTCTTCAATTTGGTGTATAATTTGTATATGCGCAGTTGCAAATAATTGCACTATAAAGGCCGCAAAAAGCCGCAAAAGCCAACAAAATGTGTTCTTTCGCGCTCGATATTTCACTAACCAAGTGGCGCGCTCTACCACATGATATATCGATGCAAAGAGAATAAAATTGTCTTCAATTTGGTGTATAATTTGTATATGCGCAGTTGCAAATAATTGTACTAAAAATATTTAAAAGTTTTCGACTTTCGTGCATGATATTTCAATAACAAATTGGCGCGCTATAAAATATGATATATCGATGGAAAGAGAATAAAATTGTCTTCAATTTGGTGTATAATTTGTATATGCGCAGTTGCAAATAATTGTAGTATGAAGGCCGCAAAAAAAAAGCTTTTGCGCTTGATATTTTACTAACCAAGTGGCGCGCTATAAAGCAAGATATATCGATGGAAAGAGAATAAAAGTGCCATCATTTTGGTATATGATATGTATATGCGCAAAGAGAAATAAAGATGCAAGAAGCCCCGCAAAATGTGTGTAGGTCTTTTTGACATAAAACATTTTTTCCGGTTTTTAGTCATGACGTAATGGGAAACTTGTCCCATTACCAAACTTACATGATCGGGTTGCGATGACGTCAGAGGTTCCGAACCACTTCCGGGCATCGAAATTTTTTTCCGGGTCTCGGCATGAGGTAATGGGAACGTTTTCCCATGACGAAAGGGACGTCCGAGTGTTCTGACCACTTCCGGCCATCGGAAATTTGGTCCCGGGTCTCGCCATGATGTAATGGGAAAGTTGTCCCATGACCACATTCACACTATCGGGTTTTGAGCACGATCGTGCTTTTGTTCTACTTTTCCGAGACCACCCGGCGGTATGGGCTTTTTGTGGGCCACTTTCACTCTCGGGTTATGACGAAGGCCGGAGATTTTGACCACTTCCGAGCTTCGCCGTGAGGTATGGACTTTTTTCCCATGAAAAATCGAGCGTACTCGGAGTTTTCTTTCGAGGATTTTCAATATTTTTAGTGCGGGCCTCGCCACGAGACATGATACAAATTTACCCTTAGCCCCCCAAGCTAAAAACTGTCGAAGCGAAAGTTTGCTTCCAGTTCTGCCTAAAAAGTTATAACTCGGAAACAGAAATATTGTCAAGATCGAGACGCTTTTTCCGACTATAGTCGTTTTTGTGAGAAAAATTTCCCACTAAATTTCGGCTGCACTCGGGTTTTTTAGAACTGCGTGAACATTTTTGTTTGTGATGCCATTTGCTGAAACTGCACATGTCCAAACTTTGAGTGTCAATGTCTACCCTTTCACGTCCCTGGAAGAAAGGAGAAGTTACTAATTATTGAAATATTTACATAAAACCGTTTTCGTCAATAACAAAATAAAAAAAAATTATTTGTGAAAAGTGACTTATTGGAGAGGTGGAAAAGTCGGGGCTCTATCTGCGGTATAAATGTTGTTGACGCGAAGCAATCGGTTTTTGACTTATTCAACTTTTTCGGAGACCGAGAATTTTCTCCCGAGAGGGACGGAACGTTTGTGGGAATTTTTCCCATGAAAAATCGAGGGTGCTCGGAACATTCATTCGAGAATTTTCACTATTTCTAGTGCGGGCCTCGCCGCAAACCATGGGAAAAATTGACCCTTAGCACCCAAACTTTCAAAATCAATATCATGTTTAGTGAAATTCAAAAACTATTTTCGGTGTTATTCCGAGGTCTGAAACATTTTCCTTATATGTCGGGCGAGGTCCTTCCATTCGAGAACAACCAATTTCATGGGCAACGTTGCCCAGTGCCTCGGATTTCAGAACACAAAGTCCGAGAGATTGCTTTCGCGCTTGATATTTCACTAACCAAGCGGCGCGCTCTAACACATGAGATATCGTTGGAAAGAGGATGAAATTGCCTTCATTTTGGCATATCATTTGTATGTCCGCCCATGCAAATAATTATACTATAAAGGCCGCAAAAGTATGTACTTTCGCGCTTGATATTTCACTAACCAAGCGGCGCGCTCTAACACACGATATATCGTTGGAAAGAGAATAAAAGTGCCATCATTTTGGTATATCATATGTATATGCGCAAAGAGAAATAAAGATGCAAGAAGCCCCGCAAAATGTGTTGATGTCCTTTTTTTGACATCGGCCATTTTGTTCGGGTTTCGCCGCGACGCTGCGGCGGTTAGGTCCGTGGAACCTATCAAAAGTTGCAAAACTTTTGTAATCCACAACTGACAATCAGAGCTTCCCTGACGTAGATGGTTGTTTCGTTCGCGACTCGCCAACTCGTCGCCTAGGAAGTCAGAAGAAAGCCCAGGTTTTCGACTTTTGGGGAGTCGTATGAATAAAAGAACCGGGGTTAGCCGGGACAGTCATGAAACGTCCAAATATGTGAATTTTACCATTGCCTTTGGTGCCGTCGGCGCCGATGGTGTGATTGTTTCAAATACTTTGGAATGACGGCAAATGAATGTCCATGAGGCTCACACTGGTTTTCTCTGTAAAATGCTCCTGAGTTGTTCTTACTTGCACATGTCTAAATCTGTTTCAATCTATTACAGATGATATAGAAGATGCCAAGATTTAGAGGAAGGAGACCGAGGACTCGGAACTATGGGGGGCCGTATGCTTCAGACGACGAGTTCTCTTCCGAAGTCCATGCTGATGAAACTTCTGATATGGAAACTACTGATGATAGTGATGTGAATAGTGATAGTGATGGATTGGTATCGGACATGGACAGTGATCCAGACATAAGGAACATTGCAAGACGTATACTTGCTGCTACGGCGGGGGCAGCTTCTGCTGGTTCTTCCACTGACGAGTTCGTTGACTTGGATGATCAAGACAGTGACACCTCTGATACAGGGGATGGTGATTTTGCGGCAAACTGGAAGGACGGGCCGAGGCCACGTGGACGTGTTGATCTGCCTTTTACGGGACAGACTGGGCTGGGACAGTTCAAAGAATTGCCTGAGCAACCAAAACCTATTGACTATTTCGAAATGTTCTTACAAGAAGATGATTACGGATTAATGGCAACGGAAACCAATAGATACTTTCACCAAGAATGCGACGACGAGGTCCTCCCGCCCAAGTCAAGAATGCGCCAGTGGAAGGATACGAATGCTGAGGAAATGAAAGTATTCGTAGCCATGACTATCGCCATGTCCTTAGTTGTACAGAGGAACTTTTCAGAGTATTGGTCGACTAGTGATGTTACCTCGACGCCTTTCTTCCCAAAGTGTATGCCTAGAGACAGGTTTTGGTTGTTGCTCACGTTTCTTCACTTATCTGATAACAGTACAATGCCAGGACGAAACACACCACAGTTTTCCCCACTCAATAAACTTGGAATATTGTATAACCGCATCATACATCGGTTCTCAAGAGTTTATATACCGCATCAACATATCTCAGTTGATGAGGGATTGGTGCCTTGGAAAGGCAACCTCAGCTTCAAGGTTTACAACCCTGACAAACCTAAGAAGTATGGCATCAAGGCTTACATGTTGTGTGACTCGCACAATGGATACGTCTGTAAATTCAAACTCTACACTGGAAGAACCAACGAAGTTTCTATTGGAGGGAAAACGTATGATTTGGTCATGGATTTGGTCAAAGATTACTCTCGCAAGGGATATCATGTTTACATGGACAATTTCTATTCATCTGTGACATTGTACATCAATCTGTGGAAGTGTGGTTTCGGTGCGACGGGGACTTTGCGAGGAAATAGGAGCGGAATCCCAGTCAAACTGAAGAGAAAAACGAAGAAACCAGAGAAAGGTTCTATGTTGCAGCAACACAACAAAGAACTTCTGATCGTCAGGTATGAGGACAGAAAGTCAGTCTTGCTTATGTCCACTGTTGAGGACACGGAAGATGTCGAGTCGGGAAGGAAGAACAGGGTGACTGGAGAACCAATTACAAAACCTCGGATCGTTCATGAATACAACAAGTACATGGGTGGCGTCGACCGGGCCGGTCAGATGTTGTCGTACACACCGTTCAAGATGAAAACTCTAAAGTGGTGGAAGCGTGTGTGGTTTCATATCCTCAACGTTGCTCTTTTGAATGCCTACGTTCTGTACAAAGAACTCTCCAAAGATAAAACACTGAAGACAAACAGAGAATTTAGAAAAGAAATAGTTCAACACATCATAACCTTTGCCGACAGAGATAAGGTTGCATCTCTCGGCAGACGTCCCCGGGGTCGGCGATGTACGACCGACGACAGTATTGTACGCCTGCATGGCCGTCACTTTCCTTCAAAGATCGAGCCTGTAGGAAGAAAGAAGAATTTGTCACGCACCTGTGTTGTATGTTCTAAAGCCAGACGTGAACTCTTGCGGCGTGGAGCGGCAGCTGCCAACCAGCCAGCAAGAAAGAAGAAAAGAGTAGGAAGAGAATCTTGTTTCGAGTGTCTAGACTGCAATGTTGCTTTGTGTGTAGAACCATGTTTCCGCCTATACCACACATCACAAGATTTCTGTAAAGCCTATATCAGTATGATAGAGAGGGAAGAGGAAGATGGGGATGAAGATAATTGAAGAAAGAAAAAAGAAGTAGAAGTGTGGACTGAACTCTAGACCTTGTTAGGTTCTATAAAGCTGTTATTCGCACCTTTGAAGGTGATTATTGTTATACTTATATATTTGTTGATTATATTGTACAAGCATTTATAAAAATAAATTTTTCTTTTTTTATTTCGTAACAGAGACAGAGAAAGTCAATGTGAGCTGTCCGTGGAAGTTCAACTGAAGCCGCATCATGAACCCCCACCCCTTCTTTGGCACTATATACAATTTTGGAAGGGGGTGGGGATCAAATCATTTACATGATTGTAAAGAGCGAAGAACGAGCTTCAGTCCAATGTGTCATTTGTAAATGCGCACGAAAAACTAAAGAAACTGCAAGCTATCTGTCGGAAATATCAAACCTTTTCTCAAAAATGATTGGGGTTACCCACCTTGCGGCATTCATATCTCACGGAACGTTTGAGATAATTTCAAATTTTTTTCTCCATTTTGTAGAGGAGTAAATTGTCTTCATTTCAATGTATCATTTGTCTATGCGCGCACAATGATAAAGAAGCGGCAGCGATGCACGGAATAAATGACATCGTCCACCCGCGCTACTTGCGCGCCGGCGTTCGCTAATTGAACTTGTATTTAACTCCCGCACCTTGTGGCACTCATATCTCACGAACCATTAGAGATATTTTTATAATTTTTATATCAACTTGTAGAGAAAAGAATTGTCTTCATTTCCATGTATCATATGTTTATGCGCGCAATGAAGAAGCGGTGCGCGCTCTACTTGCGCTCCGGCGTTCGCTAATTGAACTTGTATTTAATTCCCGCACCTTGCGGCACTCATATCTCACAAACCATTAGAGATATTTTTATAATTTTTATATCAACTTGTAGAGAAAAGAATTGTCTTTTTTTCCATGTATCATATGTCTATGCGCGCAGAAAAATAAAGAAGCGGCAAGCGAAAGATAAGTGATCGTTCACACGCGCTACTTGCGCTCCGGCGTTCGCTAATTGAACTTGTATTTAACTCCCGCACCTTGCAGCACTCATATCTCACGAACCATTAGAGATATTTTTATAATTTTTATATCAACTTGTAGAGAAAAGAATTGTCTTTTTTTCCATGTATCATATGTCTATGCGCGCACAAAAATAAAGAAGCGGCAAGCGAAAGATAAGTGATCGTTCACACGCGCTACTTGCGCTCCGGCGTTCGCTAATTGAACTTGTGTTAACTCGCGCACCTTGCGGCACTCATATCTCACGAACCATTAGAGATATTTTTATAATTTTTATATCAACTTGTAGAGAAAAGAATTGTCTTTTTTTCCATGTATCATATGTCTATGCGCGCAATGAAGAAGCGGTGCGCGCTCTACTTGCGCTCCGGCGTTCGCTAATTGAACTTGTATTTAACTCCCGCACCTTGCGGAACTCATATCTCACGAACCATTAGAGATATTTTTATAATTTTTATATCAACTTGTAGAGAAAAGAATTGTCTTTTTTTCCATGTATCATATGTCTATGCGCGGACAGGAATAAAGAAGCGGCAAGCGAAAGATAAGTGATCGTTCACACGCGCTACTTGCGCGCCGGCGTTCGCTAATTGAACTTGTATTTAACTCGCGCATCTTGCGGCACTCATATCTCACGAACCATTAGAGATATTTTTATAATTTTTATATCAACTTGTAGATAAAAGAATTGTCTTTTTTTCCATGTATCATATGTCTATGCACGCACAAAAATAAAGAAGCGGCAAGCGGAATTAAAGACTTTCTTTTGATGACTGAGGGAAAAAAAATATGAGGCGCATCGTAATGTTTTTTTATATATTTATAAAGAGGCACAGTGTATCTAGAAGTCCATGTAAAAAGAATTATTCTGTGTGCATAAATAAACATTTTACAAGGCTCTAAATAAAAATCCGGGATCCGCGAAATAGATACACCAATTGTTGTAAAAGACCCGGGACTCGCTACATAAACATATTCAGTGGGCGGTGCAATCAGGATATGACGGTGGCTGGCACCGGACAAAACAATGTCGCCACGGGGGCTAGTTGAGCAAAAATATATAGCCGCATCGTAAGGGTTAACAATTAAAATCTCCACATACAGAAAAACGTGTTTAAATAGATTTGTCTTTAATCTATTGAGCATATTATCAATAGAAAACAGATTTCAATGTTGTCAAAGTTTTTACCTTAATACATGGGTCGACCCATCACCC
The DNA here is from genome assembly GCA_916613615.1 of Steromphala cineraria. Taxonomy (NCBI): domain Eukaryota; kingdom Metazoa; phylum Mollusca; class Gastropoda; order Trochida; family Trochidae; genus Steromphala; species Steromphala cineraria. The sequence continues at coordinate 26,181,362 of OU744723.1, read as the reverse complement.
CTACAAGAGCGAAAAGGACTGACCAAATCAAGGGACGCTACTCTGAATTAGTTGTAAACTACGTGTCGGTGAACTGTTTCGAACTTTGTGGAATCTGCCAAGAAAGTTATATTTTGTGTCATGGTTGGGGACACTGTGACAGCAAAAGTGGTCACTTGTAAATTAGAGGTAGGGGCAGTGTCAGCATTCTGCGAAATTAAAGAATAAAGTCTCTTCCGTTCATGTATGATAGGTGTGCGATCCTTGATTTTGTTATAGATCTGAGCCGAGGACTGTCATTAATTACATCGCGAAGCAGTAAGAAACACTTCAAACAGGAACCAAAAACCTCGTTATATTCGATTAAAATTTGTAGGTGTTTCAAAATGTCGACAATTTTCTGATATTGAAATTTTAAGTGTCGTCGCCAACATGTCTATTGTAAACAGAAAGTCGCTGAGTGCAGATTGTATACGCGTGCGCGGAGGAATGTGAAGCGGTCGTAAAATTAGAGGTGATTATCAACGAAATAATTACTTCAAAATGTGTATGATTAACCAATCAGAAGGCAGTATTTTCAAACTAGTTTTCGTGTCATGTTAGAATTATTGATATAAAAAAAGGAATTCAGGGATAACTGTTCACTATGTGGTTTCCAGTGAGAAGGATGTATCAAAATGTTATTATTGTATCACTTTGTCTCAGGCTAATAATGTCAAGTGCAAACATTTTTGTTTATTTTCTGAATAAAATATGGAAAACGATATATCTTGGCCTCTTGTATTCAGTTGTAGCGATTTTATAAAAGCTTGCTGGGTTCACAAGAGTTTGAATGTAGCTTTGACATCATTCAATTCGCAAATGGACAAACTGACATTCAATCCTCAAATGGAGCCATGTCAAATGCCTACGGTTGGTATTGCGTTGGGGTCAATGATTAGTAAAGCCAGAACTAATCGATTCCTCAATAGTCATACACTGACCATTTAACTTAAGATTCCAAAAGTCAACAATAAACTTAAACTTTGGAAATTACTAAGGATTGTTTAGTTATATGGCTTGCCTCAAATTAAACAAAACTTTCGCTTGCTGCGAATATATTTAGGTCACAGGAAACATTTATTACACAAATAATGATGTTATAGTACAACAATAATCAAAGTGATTATTCATATCCCTCTGCACTCCCTATGTTATTACTGCTCAATTTAGTTTAAATACATTGTCTTTCAATGGTACCATTTATTTTCATTTTTCTGACATCACGTTATATTCCACCTAAAACGTGCTACTGCCCCTTTAAATATATTTTAATACTGTGTAAGATTTGAACTTAGTAAAGGCATCAAACATTGAGGTCCTTACTGTCTGTTTTCAAGTACATATAGGCAATATTTGGCTTAACTAAGTGCAATGTGCAGTATATTGTGCTATGAAGCAACTAAGTGTCAAATCAAATCCAAAATATATCATTTGTTTGAATCAAACTGCATCTAGCTAAAATGACAAGAAGTTAATATTGATAATGTCAAACATTTAGAATGTAAGAATTTTCACTGAAAATTACATGTACAAAATGAAAGATGATCCTATATTGCATTTGAAAATATTTTCTTTTCAAATGACAACTTTCTATGGAAGCATCCTAGTGCAAAAGCCAAAAACATGTATTTCCTAATGAGGAGATCCTATCACCTATTTAGGAGATAGTAACTCATAATTAGGAGATAGTAACACCTAATTAGGAGATAACTAGGTCCTAATTAGGACTTAGTTATTTCCTAATTAGGACTTAATTATCGCCTAAAAAGATACTTTCATCTAATTACCACCAGATATTATCTCCTAATTAGGATATATTAATTCCTAATTAGGAGATACTAACGCCTTTTTAGGAGATAAGTACTCCCTATTTAGGACTTAGTTATCACCGAATTAGGTGATAACTATCTCCTAATTAAGAGTTAAAATCTCCTAAATAGGTGATAACTAAATCCTAATTAGGTGACTATCTTCTAATTTAATTTCTCCTTATTAGGAGATAGTTTCTCCTAATTAGGTGATAGTTTTGTCCTAATTAGGCGATGATGAAGTCCTAATTAGGTGATGATATTTCCAATTAGGGGATAGATTTTGTTTACTGTGGTACTAGGATGCTTCCATAGAAAAGAAACACGTGATGATATGATTTTAAAACATCCACATGTTTATCCCAAAATAAAAATGTTAGTATCAACTTCTGATATATATATTTCTAAACTAGTGTCCAAAAGAAAGTATACCATACAAATCACAAAATAGTCCAATCCACAGTGGATTTATACAACTCAAACATATTGTTATAATTATTCCAGGAGTCAACTTACGCAAATGCAAAATTTTGAAACATTATCTATTCACGTTTGCGAGAAACATGCTTTTGAAAAAATCATCGATTTGGAATCTCCTTAACCAGGCGAGATGGAAAAGAGAAATTGGACACTTTTGCTTGTTTTACAACGTTGTACAGCAATGACGCGTAAAAGACTTTATGTCACATTCATAATATCGACAACATTGTTTTCTTACTTACACTTTGTTCTTTACCAATTTGAAAATGAAATTACCATGTTTATGTGCAAAAAAACCCAATTTAAAATTGCGATTTATGCACCCCATGTAGGTTTGAAGAGACACAAAATCAAAAGTATCTTTTCTTGAAAAATGAAAATGTGCATACTTCTTCACAAGACATATTCATGTCGGATACACTAAAACTCGACCCTGTCGGATTTAAGAATTTTGGTGTTCGACGACGTTGAAAACTTGGTATACTTTCTTTTGGACACTAGTTTATATAGAGCCTTATATATGCACGGAAATCACTTGGAGAGTGATTATTTAATCTGTAGAACACTATTAAAAAGCCACTCTGTGACTTTCGTAAAATATTGCTTTGTAATTTAAAAGATCCCACATACTCATTCTGAATATCATGAAAGATACATACTTTAATGAACATCTTCAAACAGGTATACATATTCTTTGGGGCAAAATTCTCACGTTTATATTCAATGAGTATTTGTAATATAATATATCATATAAAATACCTTGTAGCTTTGGTTCTGACTGTTTTAGATACGTTTACAAAATTGCGTTTGACTGATTGATGGGCGACAACAATGTCAGGTTTTCGATCACTATGCGACCTATCGATTTGCTTAAAAGTGATAACTTCCTGCAGCAGTCAATACTTCCCGATCAAATTACACTTCGTAACTTGGCATATATTAACGTAACATTGACAAATCGAAAGTAATTTGGAAATAGCAGTCTACAATATTGCAATTTTTCGTATAAAAATACACACTAAAATCACTAAAATCACTCCATGTACAGGTCATTGAAAAAGAACATGTGATAAACATTGATGGAATAGGAACTGTTGACCGAATCAATGTATACTGCACGATCAGAGATATCCGTGTTTACTTACTGAAGATATCGGAAGGATGTTAATAAAGTAAAAAGAAATCAAGATTGCAAGTTCTTTGTTTTTGTTGCTTTATTGTGATATCTTCCAATATATTGAGTTAGTAAGCAATAAAGAATGACTCATTTTCGAGTCTGTATTTACTGTTACGCACTAGCATATTAACAGCTGTCAACTATAGTCAAAATATAGAATAAAATAATAAAAATTGAGTCATGGGCTCTGTAGCTCATCAGACTTTCAATGAATATAGGTTTTTAAGGTTTTGACCCCTGTGACCCCATTTTGGGTCATGGGGTAACCAAATCTACAATTCAGAAATCCAAATGTCTACAAACAACTTTTCAGCTCTCTTGACCTTTTGGAACTGGAGGAGAAGATAAAAATAGGTTTTAAAGGTTTCCTTGTTCTGAGAAATGAAATAAAATATATAATACAATAATAAAAAATAGAGCTATAGGCTCTGTAGCTCATCAGACTTTCAATAGATATATGTTTTTAAGGTTTTGACCCCTTTGTCCCCATTTGGGGTCATGGGGTAACCAAATCTACAATTCAGAAATCCCAATGTCTACAAACATCTTTTCAGCTCTCTAGACCTTTTGGAACTGGAGGAGAAGATGAAAATAGGGTTTAAAGGTTTTGACCCCTGAGACCCCATTTGGGGTCAAGGGTCCACATAATCTACAATTCGAAATCCTCATTGGCCAAGGCATATACACACAACTTTTCAGCTCTCTTGACCTTTCGGAACTTGAGAAGAAAATGAAAATAGCTTTTAAAGGTTTTGACCCCTGTGACCCCATTTTGGGTCATGGGGTCACTAATTCTCGAATTGAGAATCCACATTTGCCAAAGAGTCTACACAAAACATTTTAGCTCTCTTGACCTTTTGGAACTGCAGGAGAAGATATAAAGAGGTTTTAAAGGTCTTGACCCCTGTGATCCCATTTGGGGTCATGGGGTCACAAAATCTATTTAGAATTCAAACTGACCAATGAGTCTTGTCACAATTTTTCAGCTCTCTAGACTTTTCGGAACTGGAGAAGAAGATGAAAATAGGTTTTTAAGGTTTTGACCCCGGGACCCCATTTGGGGTCATGGGGTCATGGGGTCATGAAATCTACAATTTAGAATTCCTATTGGCCAAGGAGTCTACTCAAACAATTTCAACTCCATAGACTTGTTTGGAACTGGATAAGAAGATGAAAATAGGTTTTTAAGGTTTTGACCCCTGTGACCCCATTTGGAGTCATGGGGTCATAACATCTACAATTAAGAATCCCCATTGGCCAAAGAATCTACTCACATTTTTCAGCTCTCTAGACTTTTTGGCCCCTCGAGAAGAAGATGAAAATAGGTTTTGAAGGTTTTGACCCCTGTGACCCAATTTGGGGTCATGGGGTCATAAAATCTACAATTAAGAATCCCTATTTGCCAAGGATCTGCACATCACATTTCAGCTCTCTAGAGTCATTGGTTGTGGAGAAGAAGTCGAAAATGTGAAAAGTTTACGGATGGACGGATGGACGGATGGACGGACGGACAGAACGCTATATACCCCCGTTTACGCTGTAAGACGGGGATATAAAAATAACGCTAGAAATACTATGTGAACTGATGTACATCTAGATATTTATAAGTTAAAAATATACATTTACAAGTTTTTGTTTTATGAATCTGATGCGCTCCTGTTGGGGATCATTGTCCGGTTTTCGATCTTTATCAACATCTTTATACTGTAAGCCTACTGGTTCAATTAGTAAATATAAACAAAAAACTGTCTCTTCAAACTCGCCTTGTAGCCTCGGATTGCTCTGCGGTGAGCTGCTCATCTATTCCACTGTCGTAGAGCCGGGTAGCTGTAGTAGCGCGGAGTGAGTGGTTGCTGAAGAAGCCGGGGAAGCTCGCTTGCTTACACAGAAGTTCCATAGTACCCCTCAGTGGATGTAGCCGATGGCACAGTCAGAAAACCACCTGTCGGCCCTGACGTGATATTCTTTCAAAATGAAGTTCAATAAAAAAAATGCTTTTCGTAAACAAATCTATTTTAGTATATCAAAGGCAATTTTCTGATATCATGATACAAACTAGTATATATTAAAAATTAAAAATGCCTAGCCATATATACTGTTATAATGCAAGTATTAATTGTCAACAAACCACCTTCATTATCGTATAAATTTAAGATGAGTAATCTATTTTTCAAATTTAAATTATTACTATATCATTTTGTTCACTCACCGCAATGACATGTACATGTTCACGGCGTTCTTCGTTTGGATGAATAGTTACGGTTTTTCTGTCCAGTTTGCAATGCTCTTCGCCATGGAAACATCCTCTGTATATTGCAATTGTGTCTTGCCGTGTTATGTGTCGACCAGTTGAAACTGAGCGTTGGGGCCTACCCTCATGTTGCGGTGTTTATCGCCGGCTCTCAGGGCACAGTTGAGTCCTATTAGGTTGAATACAAATTGTTTTATTACGAATACAAATGTAAGATAAGATAAGATATGTCTTTATTATCCCGAAGGAAATTTGCCTCAAATACAATTACAGTTCTCTATATTAAATTAAGAAAATTGTTTACAGACATACGACGAGTTAAATTTAATGAAATAGAAGGGTTTAACAGATTGCATACACGCTACATACATTTTATACACTGGCATTGTAAAATTATTCTAAAAATGTTCCACAAACCTTAAACGGTACGTGTATATAGTTTAAATTCATTAAGCTGGAAACATTGACTATTTCAAAAAAAAATGTTAAATAAATTTGTAAATAGTGTATGGAATAGAAAAGCGTATTATGAGGTAGACGAGAGTGTCTATCAGCGGCTAGGGTGTGTTCTCACCAAGCAGTCTCTTCTCCCCCAGCTGATCCTCCTGACTGACACGGATGACGTTTGACGTTTGTCGATGGCTATTTCTTGCTGTGCCAGAAATTTCATTCTGGCATCGAGGGTATTCCTTAATTTGGCGAAATAAGGAGACTCAAATACAGACCTGATACCAACACTGAACAAGATCTTTTATGAATGGTTGCCATGGACACCGAGGTGTGAGTGGTACCCTCTGTGTACATCTGATATGAAGTGTTTGAAAGCATCGAGTGTGTACGGACATTGTCAAGAGACTTGAGTAAGTCTTAAAGGGGCATTAGCATAATTTCATATTTTAAATTTCTCACTGATAAATATACGTTAATGCTAAATGTATTTTTTTGATAAGGTCAAACATCTCATAACACAAACCAATTATTCCAGGGCAGAGGACAAAGTAAGACTCACCTAAATTCCATGGGCGGTCATTTTGTGTGAACACCTTTGATTCGTTTTGTTCAAGAAAAAGGAATGGCATGGCTAAACTTTACATCATATATTTAAATTATTACTGCTTCGTTGAGTTCACCTTATACCCCCCCCCCCCCCCCCCCCCCCCCCCCCCCCCCCCCCCCCCCCCCGCCAATGTGCTACTACCCCCTTTAGGACAAGTGTGCGTTCAGAAGTTCTCGCAATGCAAAGTTTTTCTTTATTATTTTAATGTAATCGGATTATGAAATGCCAGCCATATTTCCCTAATCTAGAAAGGTCATGTGACCGGCATATATTGCGAAACCTACAGTGGAGGTTATACCAAAAAACCATCACATTTTAAAGGTATTTGGAATCGTTCCTGTTGATTGGACGAAACAAGGTCATGTGACCGGTACATACGGATTAACCTAAAATTTAGGTTAAACAAAATAACCATCACATTAAAAGTTTAATACGTATCGTGTCTGTTGATTGCACGAAACATTTCATGTGACCTGTACATACTGTGAAACCTTAAGTTGAGGTTATACCAAATAACTGTCACATTTTAAAGGAAATTCGAATCGTGCCTGTTGATTGGACGAAACAAGGCCATGTGACCGGTATTTACTTTGAAACTTGAAGTTGAGGTTATACCAATTAACCGTCACATTATAAAGGTAATTCGAATCGTGCCTGTGATTGGACGAAACAAGGTCATGTGACCGGTATATACTTTGAAACCTAAAGTGGAGGTTATACAAAATAACCGTAACAATATAAAGGTAATACGAATCATGTTTATTGATTTGACATAACAAGGTCATGTGGATATAAAAACAATGAACAATGTAGCATTGCACAATAATTAAACCACAAAAACACATTGTTTTATACAAATATCACTTTGGAAGTGTCTAAAAATATGACTACTTTGATGACAAACATATTATGAAAATCATTTTATAAATTCCTTTTTAAATAGCAAACGAGTGCAAGGGCATCAGAGTTACATGTTAAAGGCAAACTTTGATGTAATTATCCTTTTTTTATGTTAGTTACCTATCATTAATAATTGCTTGTGAATTTCAAAAATATAAATGATTGTATCTCTAAAACTCATAACTGTTTTCGCATCATTGCACTTCGTCTCCACAAAACAATTTTATTGATCAATCTACATGATTACGGATCTTAGAAAAAGATTAGCAGTAAATAAGGCATATGTGTCACTCTTCACTAAACATACTCTCAATTTGAATGCATATATTTTAGTTTATCATATGAAATTGACAATAATGAATAAGTGAAATTAAAGCTAAATGATTATATGGCTAGTATATACAAGAAAGCCATGACAAAACATAAATACGTTAAAAAAAACATTGTGCAACATTATTGAAATCTAATTCGTTAACAAAGTAATTGTCCACAGTCATAAACCCTTGCTAAACAACCCCCCCCCCCCCCCCCCCCCCTCTTGTCTGAAAACTAACTCTCTACGTTCCTGTATGTATAATCCACACCTGGAGAGCACGTTATCCAAGGTATTTCTACCCTGTAGTCTCCACCTACCAGTTCAACTTTTGTCTGAAAACTAACTCTCTACGTTACTGTATGTATAATCCACACCTGGAGAGCACGTTATCCAAGGTATTTCTACCCTGTAGTCTCCATCTACCAGTTCAACTTTTGTCTGAAAACTAACTCCCTATGTTACTGTGTGTATAATCCACACCTGGAGAGCACGTTATCCAAGGCATTTGTACCCTGTAGTCTCCATCTACCAGTTCAACTCTTGTCTGAAAACTTACTCTCTACGTTACTGTGTGTATAATCCACACCCGGAGAGCACGTTATCCAAGGTATTTGTACCCTGTAGTCTCCATCTACCAGTTCAACTCTTGTCTGAAAACTTACTCTCTACGTTACTGTGTGTATAATCCACACCCGGAGAGCACGTTATCCAAGGTATTTGTACCCTGTAGTCTCCATCTACTAGTTCAACTATTGTCTGAAAACTTACTCTCTACGTTACTGTATGTATAATCCACACCTGGAGAGCACGTTATCCAAGGTATTTGTACCCTGTAGTCTCCATCTACCAGTTCAACTCTTGTCTGAAAACTTACTCTCTACGTTACTGTGTGTATAATCCACACCCGGAGAGCACGTTATCCAAGGTATTTGTACCCTGTAGTCTCCATCTACTAGTTCAACTATTGTCTGAAAACTTACTCTCTACGTTACTGTATGTATAATCCACACCTGGAGAGCACGTTATCCAAGGAATGTATACACTGTAGTCTCCATCTACCAGTTCAACTCTTGTCTGAAAACTTACTCTCTACGTTACTGTGTGTATAATCCACACCTGGAGAGCACGTTATCCAAGGTATGTATACCCTGTAGTCTCCATCTACCAGTTCAACTCTTGTCTGAAAACTTACTCTCTACGTTACTGTGTGTATAATCCACACCTGGAGAGCACGTTATCCAAGGTATTTATACACTGTAGTCTCCATCTACCAGTTCAACTATTGTCTGAAAACTAACTGTCTACGTTACTGTCTGTATAATCCACACCTGGAGAGCACGTTATCCAAGTTATTTATGCCCTGTAGTCTCCATCTACCAGTTCAACTCTTGTCTGAAAACTTACTCTCTACGTTACTGTGTGTATAATCCACACCTGGAGAGCACGTTATCCAAGGTATTTGTACCCTGTAGTCTCCATCTACCAGTTCAACTCTTGTCTGAAAACTTACTCTCTACGTTACTGTGTGTATAATCCACACCCGGAGAGCACGTTATCCAAGGTATTTGTACCCTGTAGTCTCCATCTACCAGTTCAACTCTTGTCTGAAAACTTACTCTCTACGTTACTGTGTGTATAATCCACACCCGGAGAGCACGTTATCCAAGGTATTTGTACCCTGTAGTCTCCATCTACCAGTTCAACTCTTGTCTGAAAACTTACTCTCTACGTTACTGTGTGTATAATCCACACCTGGAGAGCACGTTATCCAAGGTATGTATACCCTGTAGTCTCCATCTACCAGTTCAACTCTTGTCTGAAAACTTACTCTCTACGTTACTGTGTGTATAATCCACACCTGGAGAGCACGTTATCCAAGGTATGTATACCCTGTACCCTCCATCTACCAGTTCAACTCTTGTCTGAAAACTTACTCTCTACGTTACTGTGTGTATAATCCACACCTGGAGAGCACGTTATCCAAGGTATGTATACCCTGTACCCTCCATCTACCAGTTCAACTCTTGTCTGAAAACTTACTCTCTACGTTACTGTGTGTATAATCCACACCTGGAGAGCACGTTATCCAAGGTATGTATACCCTGTAGTCTCCATCTACCAGTTCAACTCTTGTCTGAAAACTTACTCCCTTCATTACTGTGTGTATAATCCACACCTGGAGAGCACGTTATCCAAGGTATGTATACCCTGTAGTCTCCATCTACCAGTTCAACTCTTGTCTGAAAACTTACTCTCTTCATTACTGTGTGTATAATCCACACCTGGAGAGCACGTTATCCAAGGTATGTATACCCTGTACCCTCCATCTACCAGTTCAACTCTTGTCTGAAAACTTACTCTCTACGTTACTGTGTGTATAATCCACACCTGGAGAGCACGTTATCCAAGGTATGTATACCCTGTAGTCTCCATCTACCAGTTCAACTCTTGTCTGAAAACTTACTCCCTTCATTACTGTGTGTATAATCCACACCTGGAGAGCACGTTATCCAAGGTATGTATACCCTGTAGTCTCCATCTACCAGTTCAACTCTTGTCTGAAAACTTACTCTCTTCATTACTGTGTGTATAATCCACACCTGGAGAGCACGTTATCCAAGGTATGTATACCCTGTACCCTCCATCTACCAGTTCAACTCTTGTCTGAAAACTTACTCTCTACGTTACTGTATGTATAATCCACACCTGGAGAGCACGTTATCCAAGGTATGTGTACCCTGATTTGCACGTGCAGTTGTCAATTTCAAATCCCTCATTATCAGCTTAGGAAAGACGAGACAGAGTTGAAGAAATAGATCACCAAGCGTGATATAATGTTTAGTGATTATGAATTGATAAATTCTTTGTAACTTTTTTAATTGCCTTTGTCCCAATGGATTTTGTCGTTTTTATTTGCCGTCAAAAGCAACCCTGATACAGTTACACCTTTACTCTTCTGCTTCAGGAGCCTTGCCAAACAGCACATATGATCACTTTCTGTTCTATTTTTAGCTTAGCTCTATAAGATACCTCCCTTAGGACATCCCCTGTTCTATTTACTGGTCACATCAAAAGCTTTCTTTGATGTGTTACCTGTCTTCTAATTGGCTACTGTAATTCTCTGTCACCACTTCCTTCACCTGCCCGTTCACCTAACCATCTCATATCAAATTCAGAGTGGAAATGAAGAACATGTTATGATTTGTCATGAGTAACAGTTTTGAGAAAATCTACATGAAATAAAATGTATTAGGTTATGAGAGAAAAAATGGTAAATTTGTAAGAAATATTATACAAGTCCTGTCCAGCTCGAAAAATTCTGTAAATGTTGTAAATCTTGTATCTTGTAAATCAACGTAGTTAGGTATATTTCTTCTGTTATCTCATAAATTACTGAGGTTTTTTTAAAACTTTGTTAGATGGTTTATACACGAACTGTCATAACTTAAACGTATTAGTGACCAGGGTGCTTAGGCTATTATTGCAGCTTTAAATCTTAGTTTGGCTGTTTTTCCCGATAAGTCCCGAGGTACTCACTAGATCATTTAAGATTTGGCATAGCACCGTTTAACGTTTAAAGGGGAAGTAGCACGTTTTAAGGGGAATCAAAGGTGATTTCAGGAAAATGAAAATATATGGTTCAAATTGAAAGACAATGGTTTAAAACTAAATGAAACAGTAATAAGTCAAAATATAGTCGCAAGCGATGACAAACGGATTCAGCGCTGTATATTGTCAATTAACAGAGGTAATTATCTAAGTCAAAAAGCTTGAGCGAGAATGCTTACAATAATGGCAAGGGTTGTCAGTCCGTCATTTAAAGGGAAGACCTCATTAATGCATACACTGCTATTTAACATTGCTGTAGCAACGAGGCATCATATTTGGTGTTTTTTAATTAACCACAGTGATTGATGGAAAACAATTTCAACGATTTAATCTTTATTCTATTTTGTACAATAAGGTTGAAAATAAAGTTAAATGAATCCTGAATTTTTTAGTGCAAAATTCATGATATAAACGGAAATCAAGGTTTTTCTTCATTTCTCTATTCTATTCAAATTAACAAACAAAATTGGATTTCAGTTATTCATCTTTAAGCAGATATGCAATCAACATGAAGTAATCAATAAAAGCGTTAAAAACTCTTGTTAGTTTCAGGACCACTTAAAAGGCAAGACCTCATTTATACCTACAATGCTATATAAGATAGTTGCAGCAACAAGGCCTCAAAGAGATCTTTGGCGTTTTTTAATTCAACTACTGTGATTGATTGAAACCCTTTTCAACGATTTAATCCTTATTTCATCATGTAGGATAAGGTTGAAAATAAAGTTGCATTTATCCAGAATGGTTTATTTGCCAAATTCATGATACAAAAGGAAAACAAGTTGTGTTCTTCATTTCTCTCTGATATTCAAATTAACAATGATTTTCGGATTTCAGTTATTTAACTTAAAAAGGAAATACATTCAACATGAAGTAGTCAGTAAAAGCGTTAAAAACTCTGGTCCGTTTTAGTGATCAAGCTGAATCACTGCTGTGATTGATTGACATTTTTTTTAATGATTTAATCCTTATATCATCATGTACGATAAGGTTGAAAATAAAGTTAAATGTATCCCGACTGGTTTGTTTGCCAAATTTATGATATTAACGGAAATCATTTTTTTCATAAATTCTTTCTGATATTAAAATAAACAATGATTTTTTTATTTCAGTTGTTTTACTCTAAGCAGAAATGAATTCAACGTAAAGTAATGCATATAAGGATGGACAACTCTGGTCAGGTTAAGTTATACAGCTGAATTAGTTTCTTAACCTTTCTCAGCAAGACCTCGTTTAAGCATACATAGACATATATAATAGATGCAACAACGGGTCTTGGTCGATATTTTAATTTAACCATTGTACCTAAATAAAACATTTTGAAATGAGGAAATGCTTATCATCTTATGTCCGAAACTTTTCGAACCTCCATTCTAATGTTTCGTAATGCTTTAATCAAAAGACTTAAAAACTAATATATTTAGACACCTACCGAATGTTTGTCTTTAAGTCCCTTAACTATAATCTGTAATGATATAATGTAACATAACAAATATTGTACTTAAAAATCGAGTGTGTATGTGTAATTAATTTGATTATTTCAGCTTAATTAGTAATGAAATTGTGGACATCTAAAGAATGCGCAAAAAAAATATTGTCACATAAAAGCAATATTTAAAGCTTTCTATTTCAATCATAATTGACATAGATTATTTTTCAGTTAAATTTCTTAGGTTTATCATTTTTTTAGCTGTCTGGTGATATATGAAATATAACCTAATGCTTTGTTCTTAATGAGCTCCGTTTTTTCATATAAACATTCAAAACGTAAGTTGAATTGAAAGTATCTTAGCTTTTTATTTCAAGAACCTATCATATTTTATATTTTATATATATCATAATTTCCCCATTTTTTTATTCTATTAGCTGTATGGTGATATATAAAACATTACCGTATGTTTTGTTGTTCATGAGCATCGACTTATAAAACTTACATATATCTAAAGGTAAATTGACACATTTTAAAGCTCGTTATTTCAATGTTTAAAGACACATCAAATTTCATTGTATTTTTTCCCAAGTTCTGCAATCGCTTAGCTGTCCAATGATATAATAAACACTGCATTATGCTTTTCTGTTGCTAGGCTACGATTTTTGGAAACATACATTAACATATGCATTAATAACGCAAGTAGAGTTGACAATGTTCAAAGGTCTGTAACTCAATGTAAATGAAGTAACTGAATTTATTGTTATTTTGTAAAAGGTTCTGTATTTGTATCGGCTTTCTAATGATATATGGAACAATGATGTGTCTTCTGTCACTGATGAGTAACGATGTTTTTTTAACAAACCTATATCGTATGCATTCAAAACGAAATCAGAGTTGACAATATTCAAAGGTCCGTAACTCAATGTAAACAATAGCTGAATTTAATGGTAATTTCTGAAACAATTTATTTTGGAGTTTTGGCTTTCAGATGATATATAGAACAATGCGTTATCGTACGTCGTCGATTCGCTACGATATTTCAAACATAACCAACCGAAACACCACATTTCCAAAATGCAAATTTTGACCTCTGCTCCTGACCTGAAAAGACTGTTCGCGAGCGATTTTTTCGTTTATCTTGAAGACCTTGCCAATGTCTAGCTCTCGTGAAAAATCATCAAATTCGTCTGGGAGGTTTTTGAGTTATCGGCCCTTGAATATTGCAAAATGTGCAAACTTTGAACATTTTTATAGAACAAAATATTTCGATTTTGTTTTAATTGTGAATCATTTTATAGGCCAATGTCTCAGCTACATTATGTGTGAGTTTCAGATTTCTATTATCAGCAGTTGCCGAGTGGTGATGCCTGAAAGGTGCCTGGGGTCGGACTTTTGAAAAAAATGCAGAAAATTCAAGATTGCGGCCAATCCACGTGACCTACAAAATTTCCATTTCATTTTCTTTTTTTTGCATAATCTTTATTGCACATCTTTTAAGAAAAATTCAGGTCTCCAAGTGCATTTTGAAAAAAAAGCCATGTTAAAAATCCGAAATTTGGGCCTTGCTGGGCCATTTACTTACGGGCCAAACTGGCACAAAAGCTTATTTTGGCGTCTTCTCAACAAGGTCTACCAGTATGTCAAATTTGGTTTTGATAACTTCAGTCGTTTTGGCTGATTCTCGTTAACAAGAAATCGTGGAATAATAAAAAAACACCCCTATAACAATAAGGATTCCAAATTAGAGATAGTTTCTCCTAAATAGGTGATAGTTTTGTCCTAATTAGGCGGTGATGAATTCCTAATTAGGTGATGATATATATCCTAATTAGGAGATAATAAATTGTTTTTTTACTGTGGCACTAGGATGCTTCCGTAGCTTACTGCCAACTTTCGAAACTCGCAAATTTTATCACTCTAATTTGTTCTGAATTATACATTGTACATAAAGTTTTGATAGATTAAACAAAATTTGATTGTTTTTTTAATCATTGTTTGTCTTTTCCCGAGTTGTTCTCTGAAGTTAAATGGCTCAACAAAATATAATGAACGATTCACACAAAAATATGTTACATAACTTTTAAATAATTTGTAAAAGATGATTTATAACTTTATGTGCAAAGAAATAATGTTCTTGTATATAAAAAACCAGTAAACTACTCTCTACGACGTCATACATTTAAGTTCCCGCACATAATGCATAAGGCATTATCTTTCAACATTAAATAACGATTAAAAACAAATATACTTTTACTTATATGTTTTTAAATTAAGGCACCCCAACATTATTTTCACCAGAAAAATTGCCTAATAAGCAAGGAGAAAATGTTTTTTATAAAATCATAGTATGAAACGATAGAATCATAAGACAGCAATTTCGTCTAGAGAACATTTTGCTTCTTTTGGTGTCAATGATTTTGTGTATTAACATGGTATATGCCACTGCGTTCATTAGGTATGATCACTTGCTTGTGTATCTTAGTGCAAAAATCATATTATTTCGATTTCGTTTTGACGTCCATAAAATAACTCCAGGAGCTCTTACAAAGGATCACTAATTGTCCATTGGTAACATAACCAGCCAGAATTTGGGATCGTCACTGGCGCTTACTTTCGATATTCAATTGATAGATTGTTTCATTTTGTAAAATTCATTTTTTCTTAAACCATATCAATTTTGTAAGAAAATATCACCAAAATTGCATTGCCTTGATGCGAAGGAACAACTATGCGGTAAATGTGTTGCTTATGGAGGACATTGTAGAGAAAATAAAAAGTAGAATTTGGTAAATTCAATGCCCTGAAAACTTTGTCATGGTTATCTGAGAGGTATGACATTCAAGTATGTTAACGCAAATTGTAATGACATTCAACATTATCCGTTTCGTGTTCGCCATGCCGGTTTGCATCAAAGACATTCTAGATTATATTCTATTTGCACTTGAATAAGCAGATAAATCAACACAGTTTTGGTGTGCAGCTGTATACAAAGAACAGAAAGTTATTATTGGTAACTAAAATAAAATGTGAGTAGTTTAGTTCTTCACACCAGCTGGTCAAACTTTAATATCTTTATCTGAGTCAAAAGTAATTGGATACAGTAATATGAACGTTCAAGATCTCAAATTCTGGAGAACTTTCCTTTACTATATACTAATGTAATATAAAGATAGTTATACAAGGGTGTATACGGAATACGTCTTCGAATTCCGTAATGCACGGAAAATTCTGTATCGCACGATTGACGGTTTTACTTAGTCCTAAGTCAGGATATGCCTATTAAACTCGAAAAGTGAGCATATGAGTAATTCTATGTATATATGTTCAGAAATTATCTATTTCCTTATAAATCTTTGCGATCCCCTAAGTCTGTCATACCACATAATCGGCACTTCCGCATTCGTTTTCTGTTGCACATGAAATAAATATTCGTCAATTGTGTTTGAGATTTCTTGAAATTTGGATAATAATTAGTACAAAACATTATCAATTGATCGTTTTGTTTATCATTACAAAATAAGGCAGTTATTACACACGTAATGTCAATGTCCGTATCGCTCACGTCAATGACACCGTGCGTTTGTCGGCCATAACATGAGTTACCTCCCTTGATTGAAGGGGCGTGGTTATATCTCGTCTGGCGGTATGTTAATTCTCGCATCTTTCCGTACGTAACAATCATTTTCCTAATTGAAACATCACATTTGACGTATCTCAATGCATAGGTAAGAAACCTACTTTTCATTATGATATTGAAGAATGATATAGTGAGAAACTAGTGTTATCGTTATCCTAAACAAAACTCTTAAGACATCGCCAGTGACACTTCGCCCTTATGACGTCATACACTTCAACGATTGACGACATTTCCATGGTAACGTCGTTTGAAAGGATCCAGTCCCTCGGAATCCTGAATTTTTATCATATTCAGGACTTTATAAATAATTACTCAGGGTAAACTTTTATCTCTGTATTTTGTTTTCACACTTGACAAAATGGCCTCTTACGTTTAACTACAGTACTATGTTTAACTAAAGTAATGAGAAAATAAAAAGATAATTGAGGTATCAAATCATCAGTCAAGCATGTTATAAGTGAGCATTGTTCGCATTGTCATCTATCAAAAAAGCATGTGCGACGTCTCGGATTATTTAAGCAGTTAAAAAGTACATTTAAAAAGGCATAAAAAGAGAGTATATAATAAATACAGAAGGTCAGACGTGTACATTTGGGTCGTTTGTATTGAACTCGAAGATATCCATTCTCGATGATCCAGAGTTTACGTTCCGATTCATAAATTACCTCCCCTTAGTTGAATTGCCGTCTCTCATTAGCCAATCCGATAGGCCTAGACAGAGTCAGAAATAAGAAAGAAATCATATAGGCAGATAAACAGTAAGTGAGTGAGTTTGGGTTTATATACAATCAGCACTTTTTTCAGTTGTTAATGTTGTGGATGTTGACATCCGAAAGAGAGAAGAGTTCGACAGGATGAGAGACCAGACGAAAGAGAGGGATAGAAAGCAAGCTTTTGAACGACACAAATTTGGTCTGGTTTCTTCCAGCTCATCATTAAAGCTTGGGTGACCTTACAAAGAGCATGCGAGCTCCATCTGACATAGATCAAAGGGTCCCAAAGGCAACCATTCCGCAAAAGATTTTAAGTCAAGTGAGATGGCATATGATCAAGTCAAAACCTTCCATAGTACATGAAGTTACTGAATCTAACTACAAGCGGTTATTTATGCAAAACTTGTGTTAAAAGTTCCTCACACAGTTTTGTCCTCTCTGATCTGTCAAATCCACGTGCTTAATAGCTGGAATATTGAAAGTATAATTTATAATATTGGAATAAGAAATTGTTATACGTTAAATATTCAATGTTATGTCATGGTTCCTTCCAATAAATATTGTGCAGTGTTGCTTTGTGACTTTGCAGTATCTTGATAAAGTTGAGTTAATTATAATTTGTTTAAAATGTCTCACATGTTTGTTTGGTTGTCAATCGTGATTGCTGGATATGCCTTATGAGAGTTAAACGATAATTGGATTTTCTTTGCTGCGGTTTCTTTAGAAAACATTACTTACAAAGTGACTCAACAATATTAATTCTGTCCTCAGTGCATCTCGTAGAATATTCATTATAACTGCCTCGAATTTGAAACAAAGATCAACAATTATCCCTAGATGTACCCTGTAATTGTAAAACCTATTAATGAATTTGGAATTGGGGTTTCAGTGGAAAGAAGACTTACACAATGACTTACTGTATACTCAACTATCATACAACCAATATTAATCACTTTTACTATTTGAAATTCTTTGAACAAAGTGGGAAGCGGGGTATGTGAGCTTTGCTCACTTCTTCGCTTGTTTACAGAATCTGTTGTATAAGGATTCTAAGTTTTACATTTGGTGGCCTTGTAGGACCCTACTAAGAGTGGAAACCACAATTGCCTCACCCTAAAGCAAAACTGATATGAAACCTAATGAGCTACACAGCCAATGGCTCTATTATTATATTATAATATTTTGTCAAGCATAACAAACTGCGGAGATGCAATCCCCATAAATATGACAAACATATACAGTTGTCTTCTAGAAAGGAGTGTTGAATAACAATGAATCCCGGAAATTTTACAAATGAATCTATTTATCGATATTGTAACATGACCGTTAGTTATAAGCATTTTAAGAGCGAAACTCTATTTTTGCGTAGCAAACTCTGAGTTGAAAGGATATAACGACTGAACTATTATTGTTGTAGGTGTTCACAACTATAAAGAAGAAGGAATTCTAAGCGTTATAACTTCTAGATATTTAAATTGTGTTCTTATTTTGCAAACCAGTTGCACTCATAACGATGAGATCGTATAGTTTTCACTGTGAAATTTATGAGAGAGAAAACAGTTATATAATTTATAAACCAACATGAACAAACCCGACGGAACAAATATTTTTAACTCGCCCAGACCATTGTGAGGGTGAAGTGATCATTATGATGTCATAACCGTTGGCCTTTGTGACGTCGTGCCATGGGAACAGCATTCGAAAGAAACCAGCCGCATGGCACAAGGCGGCAATTTAGGAGAAACTTAGCCAATTAAGAAAGTTTAGTTACATAAAACTAAAGCAAAAATAAACAGATTTTTGGCATCTACGGGAATGCGCACATTAGAAAATGACAACGGCAACAGTAAAATGCGAATCGGGCACGAATATTGGGAGAATCAGAACATTTAAATGTTGAGGCCGACCAAAATAATGTCATTATTGAAGTATTTTTGTTTAACAAGTTTCAAATAAGATTCATTTGGTAATTCATTACAAGATTATATATTGGCATGATTTTATTTTGAGTAGATAGGAAATACTTGCAGACTTTAAAAGCCCCTTAAGAAATTCTGCAGTATGCTTTAATGGGTTTGTCAACTATTTAGAATATAATTAGTTGAGTAATGTAAAACCAACTGTATCACAAATTCCAACAATGACGGAATGTTATTAGCTATTGTCATTAAATCAAAAGTTTAGTCTTCATTATTTTGAAAGTAATTTTGAAACTCATATCTTTTGTGATAAAACAACTTGAAAAGATTAAATATATCATTTTGGAATTTATAGTTATTTATTTGAAACTAAATATAATCAGTTTTCAGACGTTTAATATTGTTTCCAGCTTTACTTAATATAGATAAAGACAATAGTTTTGAAATTGTTGAAATTTGAAACCTTTTGAACGACTTCCTTAACAAATTTTACTAAATCAAAATTGTTTGATCCAGAATTTCACAGACAGCAAACAATGGAGTCCCTTCGTGGTGCTGTTCTTTTATCGGTGCTCTTTATGCTAACAAGGGCTCTCGACATCAACAAAATTATGACTGTTGGTCCAAAGATGTGCCAGCGTCTCTGTAGAGAAACCGTTGATTGTTCCGGCTTTCTTTATAGCACCAAGCTTCTCTCCTGCAAATTACAGCCACAGAAAACATCTGGACTTGATGACAGTTTCAAAAACATCACTTTGAGAAAGGTAACGTATGTTATGAAGTGTATGGAGATTTGTAATACATAGTAATGCAACTATTGGTCTATGTCTTGTTTCCATTTGTTTGTTATCCCCCAAGGTATATTGCAATGGGGACAGTCCGTTCGTCCGTTCGTCCGTCTGTTCCTCTGTCTGTTCCGATATCGTTTCCGGAGAAAGACTCAAATACTAAAAAACTTAGCTGAACGAAACATAGTATATGGATCAATCATTATGTGTAGATATTGCTTTTGGGTGTTTCAACTTCTTGGGATTATTATACTCTGTTACAAAATGGAAGGGGGATATAGGTTTGGGCTCCACTTGATAAGCTAAGAAATGATAACCAAATTTACTGTGTATCTTTAGGACATTAAGGCCTTGATGGAGTTAAAAAATAAGAACTACACAATTATTTTTCACAGAGTTATTGCCCTTGTTCCATGTTTTTTTACTCTGTTCGAGGGTGGTGCAATGCGGACAACTTTTCTAAGAAACTGTCTAAGATGGAATAACCAATGGAATCAAAATGTGCTGTGTGTTTCAGGGCATCACTACCTTGATGGAGTTCAAGGATCAGAACCGCACAATTAGTTTTTGCACTCGTTTCGTGTTTTTGGACTCTGTTCGAGTGTGTAGTCTAAGGAGACTACTATAATCAGAAACTATTCAAGAAAGAATAACCAAATTTGTTGTGTGTCGTTTGGGAATTAATATGTTGATGGAGTTTGAGAATCAGTTATTGCCCACATTCTGTGTTTTCGGATTCTCTTGAGATTTATGCAATTAGATATTACATAGTCATGGCCCATGTAGGAAAATGGGAGGAGCTTTAATGAAAACTAATATGGTGGTTGATGACCATGTCTTCTTGTTATTATTCCCCCCGCCGCATTTTTAGCGCAAAGCTTGGGATATAGTTCAGGGCAGCTTCCGTCTGTACATCCGTACGTACGAATTGAATACCTCAAAAAATTTTGACTGGACAATTAGTTTTTACAGAGTCATTTACCTTGTTTTGTGTTTGACTCTCTTCAAGCGTGTTATCAAATGGAACATACTCAGAAACTATTTAAGATAGATTTACCAAACTTGCCATGTGTCTTCAAAGTATAAATACCTTCATGGAATCAAAAATGAGGTAAATGCAATTACTAAGAACAGAGATACGGCCCATGTAGGAAAATATTAAGAGCGTCAATGAAAACTTATTTGGCGGGGGATGTTCATGACCATGTCATATTTTTGGCCATCTCTAGTTAGAATTTTGTTTTCTTCGACAGTCCTAGATCAACAAAAGATAACATAGTGCCAATGGTTTTCATATCTGACTTGCTTGAGAGCACAGGGATCATTATAAGCTAAAAATAAATATTTCAAAACAGTTTGGGGAGACGATCAAGCACACATTACTATAAAAAGATTTAAACAACATGTTATGTGTGCTTGATCATCGCTCCAGCTTTTTTTAACAATTCATTTTCGACGATTAAAATCATTGTATTTACAAAAAGGTCAGCGCGTGTATTGGCTGTGGTCTTAAAGATATCAACGCTCTTCACAATGCAGAGCTTATCAAATGTGAAGGAGACCTGGTTGATTTTTTCAAACCAAGAGCCCTGCATGTTTGTAGGGTCTAAAGCATATTTACATTACTGGTGCTAAATAATGTTCGACCCAGAATATAAACAAATCTACAATTACAGGATACAGACACCGGTGTTTATGAACACATTTCGACCTGCCCTCATTTTTCGAAGACATTCTTCAGCCACAGCAAGGTTTTTCAGTGTAAAGTCTACACACGAATTCGTAAGTATTTATTCTCTTGTACCCCAAGTCCAGCATACTGTACCCTCTGATTCAACCTCATCACAAACATAATGTTGGTAAAGAAAAGGAAATCACATCAACTATTGGATTTTAGTTACCGAGGCTAATCATGTTTTCCTAAGTACCCAGCAGGCACACAACGTCGAATCGACGTTGGATTATAGTTGAGATGTGGTCGCGACGTCGTTCAACTTATAAATGACGTTGTTTTAAGGTCAGTAATTTCGACGTCAATAAAGACAACGTTGCTTCGACGTTGTTAATTTGGACATTGATTTAACAACGTTATTAGAACGTTGTTTATTTCGACGTTGACTGAACAACCTGGAGGAACTGGAGGAACTGGAGGCCGCTCATCACGACGAGTGACAGCAGATACCGATGGAACAATTAGGTTAGGGGTATGCCAAGAAGAGTGACTTCATTTATTCGCGCATGTGGTGGCACTTCACATTAGCGATTTTGTTGGGATTCTTGACTCACTCATCCGGTTTCTTAAGCTGCTTTTATCGGGTAGCAGATACAAAGAGCTTGTAGTGACAATACTTTAAGATTCATGTGTTTGGGTTGAAATTCCATGTCTATTTCCCTCTATATTTTCATGCACTTTTAGTGCCCACACGATACAAAACTTCTCTTGCAAATGACTCTCAATAAAAATTGGTTATGCTTATCTCTTTTTCCTCAGTCTCATAGCATACTACAATGAAGTAAAAAACTTTATCTGGTGTATATTATATCAAAGCACCTTACCTAAAATTGCGTTAAACAATGATGAAGATAACAAATTACCAGTTTTATTTCGATGTTTTCCTTGATTTTTCTACTTAATGTTATTATTTATAAGAATATATGGATTGTTCCTATGGTTTAAAGGTGTTCTCTAAAGACAAGTTGTTTTTATTTGTCTTTAATTTTCCAAACATTTAAGTGACAAGATCATTTTTTTGGTTTTAGGGTCATCAAAGCGAAAGCTGTCCGAAGGGAAAACAAATGCCAAACTTTTGGCTTTTCTGCATTTAGGCCGTGCGAAAATACGTGAAGTACATTTGAATAATTTCACCATCAACACACTCCCTTTCAGTTATTACGCGCTGAATTCTATAGACTACATTCCTGCAACTAGAAAGTATTTGATAGTCGCATCAAAGAAATTATATTTGGTCAAAACATTAAATGGAAAGTTTTCCAAAGCAATTGACCAAGATGTACAATGCATTACTCTAGCCAATGATTTAATCTTTTATGTAAAAGTAGTTAAGGGTCGCAGTGGTTCTTTTCTTTATAAAATGAAGCCAAATGGAACGGGTAAAGATCTTGTCAAATTTCTTTATAGTAGAGTTGAGACAATCCAGGCTGACACTAAACGACCATTTCTTTATACATATGTATATAATTGCCTAAAGAAACTTACATATGAAGCCGACAAACTTAAAACATTCAAAATATTTGCTTTTACAATATGTCTCTCACCAGACGCTGAGTTTGTGTATTTTAGACTTAGTATGAGACAAAATAAGAAATTGTTATAAATATTATTGTTATACGTTAAATATTCAATGTTATGTCGTGGTTCCTTCAAATAAATATTGTGCAATGTTGCTTTGTAACTTTGCAGTATCTCGATAAAGTTGAGTTAATCATATTTTGTTTAAAATGTCTCACATGTTTCTTTGTATGTCTATCAACCTTTTGAATATTGGCCTCTTGTTGAACCCATCAATATGATTTGTTCATTACTCTGAGCAGAATAGAATACTGTCATCATAGCTTTCAATGTTGATAGAATTTTAAAATTTCCATATCAAAGAAAGCATTGTATCAATGCAAGAAATATCAAGTAAAATTAAGGACGTATTCAACCAATCTCACTGAAATCAGTTCGAGCGTACCACTCATAGGATCTGACTCACCCATAGGAGTTTGTGAGTTGAACCTTCACAACAACCATTTAGCGAAGGTGCTTGGGGTTTTTAGGGACAACTTATATTTCACCCTTAGATATCTTGACTTTATGAAATTTTACAGACAAAATGACACCGAACCCTAACCACATGCAGCATTATTCAGATCATTTATGTGGCATTGTGTGAGTTGTCAGATCTAATGAGCTTATTTTTCATGATTAATGTTGTTATGTCAAATTTTGGCCTTTTACCTTTTTACAGATTATAAGGTAACAATCAGGAGTGACTGTCGTGATAAACTGACTTGCAAAAGAAACGCCACCACAATATTTTAAAGAAAACAATCGCAATAGTAGTAACAAATGATGTTGTGTTTTTAAGAACTATATTCCTGGAATGCTTTTCCATACAGACCACAAAAGCAAGGGTAACATATCTGACTCAATATCATGTGTGTCCTATCATGCCTACGATGTAGGCCCTCACATGGCTTTAAATAGAGTACACAAGACTCTTGATGTCTTCATAATGGTGATTCAATAGTGAACGGTCTAGTTGGTCCCAAAGGTGATCAACTGGGGACAAGACTGGCTGCAATCTGTAGTAATTCCTGCCCCACCTCAACTTGGCATGGTTGAAGAAAACGTGTCCTTACACTAGGCCCTTGAGGTCTTGCCAAGACAACCAATGGTATATTTGTTACAGCACATGATATTTGCAACATGGCTCTGGGTCGCTCCAATCTGCAGCATACCAATGGCTCCCTCTCTTTCTTCCTGTAGCATTGAGCATGTCCTCCGCTTATAATCGATTGTTTTAATGACAAACATCTTTTTTGATGATGTTTTATTCCCACATTTCATAGGAGTAACTTTATGTTAAGTTTATTTTTCTCTAAAAATGGGGAAAAACCATGTAGTTGTGAACAGAGAATATGAAAGTTGCGTTTGGAAGACATGTTCACAGTGTTTTCAATCATTTTTCTTTTCTTTTATTGAAAATGAGTTACCATTTGTAATTGTGTGGCTTTTCTTTTGCAAGTTTGTTAATTTGTATGTTTTGTTTTAGTTTGAAGCACTTTTGGCATTTTGTTAAATGTTTAAAAATGTATCATTCACTGTTAATGTGAATTTATTAAGATAGCTTTATAAACGGAACAACAAGTTTTAACAAAGGAGAGACACAAAATACAAAGTTGAAATAACTATTTTGCGATTTGATTTCTTGTGAATTTCACGTCCTTACTAACATATGGCTTAATAATGACACTTAGTCGAGTTTTTTACTACATACTAAAATTATTTTCATTAATGTTGAATTCATATGTTACTAATGTTTTTGTTTTGGGTGCCATAAACTGACTAAAACGGTAATGACATTATTTTGAGTGCTTAGGAATTTGTGTTAGTTTGTTTAGGTTAAATCTTAAATCTTCGGACACAAATTCTCATAAACCAATGCTTGATGTCAATAATTAGGGGATAAATCCATTCTTTTTTTTATTTTGGGGTTGTAGGTCTCGCAGTCTTTACCTTAAATATGCGAGGTTTGAAATGTTTATGTAAGGTAAAGAATGCACGACATACAAGCCCAAAATAAAAAACAGAATGAATTTATCACCATTCTAACATGATTAATAAGTAAAATAATGTGGAATTTTTTTAATTTGCGCAAAAACAATATGATTAGGTCAAACCGGTGCAGACCGGTTCCACTCACTTGCAAAACAACGGTATAGTCCACTTTCATAAAGAACACTTAACAATTAAAATCTCCACATACAGAAAAACGTGTTTAAATAGATTTGTCTTTAATCTATTGAGCATATTATCAATAGAAAACAGATTTCAATGTTGTCAAAGTTACGAGTTTTTACCTTAATACATGGGTCGACCCATCACCCCTACAAGAGCGAAAAGGACTGACCAAATCAAGGGACGCTACTCTGAATTAGTTGTAAACTACGTGTCGGTGAACTGTTTCGAACTTTGTGGAATCTGCCAAGAAAGTTATATTTTGTGTCATGGTTGGGGACACTGTGACAGCAAAAGTGGTCACTTGTAAATTAGAGGTAGGGGCAGTGTCAGCATTCTGCAAAATTAAAGAAAAACGTCTCTTCCGTTCATGTATGAGAGGTGTGTGATCCTTGATTTTGTTATAGATCTGAGCCGAGGACTGTCATTAATTACATCGCGAAGCAGTAAGAAACACTTCAAACAGGAACCAAAAACCTCGTTATATTCGATTAAAATTTGTAGGTGTTTCAAAATGTCGACAATTTTGTGATATTGAAGTTTTAAGTGTCGTCGCCAACATGTCTATTGTAAACAGAAAGTCGCTGAGTGCAGATTGTATACGCGTGCGCGGAGGAATGTGAAGCGGTCGTAAAATTAGAGGTGATTATCAGCGAAATAATTACTTCAAAATGTGTATGATTAACCAATCAGAAGGCAGTATTTTCAAACTAGTTTTCGTGTCATGTTAGAATTATTGATATAAAAAAAGTAATTCAGGGATAACTGTTCACTATGTGGTTTCCAGTGAGAAGGATGTATCAAAATGTTATTATTGTATCACTTTGTCTCAGGCTAATAATGTCAAGTGCAAACATTTTTGTTTATTTTCTGAATAAAATATGGAATACGATATATCTTGGCCTCTTGTATTCAGTTGTAGCGATTTTATAAAAGTTTGCTGGGTTCACACGAGTTTGAATGTAGCTTTGACATCATTCAATTCGCAAATGGACAAACTGACATTCAATCCTCAAATGGAGCCATGTCAAATGCCTACGGTTGGTATTGCGTTGGGATCAATGATTAGTAAAGCCAGAACAAATCGATTCCTCAATAGTCATACACTGACCATTTAACTTAAGATTCCAAAAGTCAACAATAAACTTAAACTTTGGAAATTACTAAGGATTGTTTAGTTATATGGCTTGCCTCAAATTAAACACAACTTTCGCTTGCTGTGAATATATTTAGGTCACAAGAAACATTTATTACACAAATAATGATGTTATAGTACAACAATAATCAAAGTGATTATCCATATCCCTCTGCACTCCCCATGTTATTACTGCTCAATTTAGTTTAAATACATTGTCTTTCAATGATACCATTTATTTTCATTTTTGTGACATCACCTTATATTCCACCTAAAACGTGCTACTGCCCCTTTAAATATATTTTAATACTGTGAAAGATTTGAATTTAGTAAAGGCATCAAACATTGAGGTCCTTACTGTCTGTTTTCAAGTACATATAGGCAATATTTGGCTTAACTAAGTGCAATGTGCAATGTGCAGTATCTTGTGCAATGAAGCAACAAAGTGTCAAATCAAATCCAAAATATATCATTTGTTTGAATCAAACTGCATCTAGCTAAAATGACAAGAAGTTCATATTGATAATGTCAAACATTTAGAATGTAAGAATTTTCACTGAAAATTACATGTACAAAATGAAAGATGATCCTATATTGCATTTGAAAATATTTTCTTTTCAAATGACAACTTACTATGGAAGCATCCTAGTGCAAAAGCCAAAAACATGTATTTCCTAATGAGGAGATCATATCACCTATTTAGGAGATAGTAACTCATAATTAGGAGATAGTAACACCTAATTAGGAGATAAGTAACCCCTAATTAGGACTTAGTTTTCACCTTATTAGGAGATAAAAAAGATACTTTCATCTAATTACCACCAGATATTATCTCCTAATTAGGATATATTAATTCCTAATTAGGAGATACTAACGCCTTTTTAGGAGATAAGTACTCCCTATTTAGGACTTAGTTATCACCGAATTAGGTGATAACTATCTCCTAATTAAGAGTTAAAATATCCTAAATAGGTGATAACTAAATCCTAATTAGGTGACTATCTTCTAATTTAATTTCTCCTTATTAGAAGATAGTTTCTCCTAATTAGGTGATAGTTTTGTCCTAATTAGGCGATGATGAAGTCCTAATTAGGTGATGATATTTCCAATTAGGGGATAATTTTTTTTTACTGTGGTACTAGGATGCTTCCATAGAAAAGAAACACGTGATGATATGATTTTAAAACATCCACATGTTTATCCCAAAATAAAAATGTTAGTATCAACTTCTGATATATATATTTCTAAACTAGTGTCCAAAAGAAAGTATACCATACAAATCACAAAATAGTCCAATCCACAGTGGATTTATACAACTCAAACATATTGTTATAATTATTCCAGGAGTCAACTCACGCTAATGCAAACTTTTGAAACATTATCTATTCACGTTTGCGAGAAACATGCTTTTGAAAAAATCATCGATTTGGAATCTCCTTAACCAGGTGAGATGGCAAAGAGAAATTGGACATTTTTGCTTGTTTTACAAAGTTGTACAGCAATGACGAGTAAAAGACTTTATGTCACATTCATAATATCGACAACATTGTTTTCTTACTTAAACTTTGTTCTTTACCAATTTGAAAATGAAATTATCATGTTTATGTGCAAAAAAAAAACAATTTAAAATTGCGATTTATGCACCCCATGTAGGTTTGAAGAGACACAACATCAAAAGTATCTTTTCTTGAAAAATGAAAATGTGCATATGCATGCATTTTCGACGACGTTGAAAACTTGGTATACTTTCTTTTGGACACTAGTTTATATAGAGCCTTATATATAGGAAATCACTTGGAGAGTGATTATTTAATCTGTAGAACACTTAAAAAAGCCACTCGGTGACTTTCGTAAAATATTGCTTTGTAATTTAAAATAACCCACATACTCATTCTGAATATCATGAAAGATACTTATTTTAATGAACATCTTCAAACAGGTATATACATTCTTTGGGGCAATATTCTCACGTTTATATTAAATGAATATTTGTAATATAATCTATCATATAATATACCTTGTAGCTTTGGTTCTGACTGTTTTAGATACGTTTACAAAATTGCGTTTGACTGATTGATGGGCGACAACAATGTCAGGTTTTCGATCACTATGCGACCTATCGATTTGCTTAAAAGTGATAACTTCCTGCAGCAGTCAATACTTCCCGATCTAATTACACTTCGTAACTTGGCATATATTAACGTAACATTGACAAATCGAAAGTAATTTGGAAATAGCAGTCTACAATATTGCAATTTTTCGTATAAAAATACACACTAAAATCACTAAAATCACTCCATGTACAGGTCATTGAAAAAGAACATGTGATAAACATTGATGGAATAGGAACTGTTGACCGAATCAATGTATACTGCACGATCAGAGATATCCGTGTTTACTTACTGAAGATATCGGAAGGATGTTAATAAAGTAAAAAGAAATCAAGATTGCAAGTTCTTTTATTTTGTTGCTTTATTGTGATACCTTCCAATATATTCAGTTAGTAAGCAATAAAGAATGACTCATTTTCGAGTCTGTATTTACTGTTACGCACTAGCATATTAACAGCTGTCAACTATAGTCAAAATATAGAATAAAATAATAAAAAATTGAGTCATGGGCTCTGTAGCTCATCAGACTTTCAATGAATATAGGTTTTTAAGGTTTTTACCCCTGTGACCCCATTTTGGGTCATGGGGTAACCAAATCTACAATTCAGAAATCCCAATGTCTACAAACAACTTTTCAGCTCTCTAGACCTTTTGGAACTGGAGGAGAAGAAGAAAATAGGGTTTAAAGGTTTTGACCCGTGAGACCCCATTTGGGGTGAAGGGTCCACATAATCTACAATTCGAAATCCTCATTGGCCAAGGCATATACACACAACTTTTCAGTTCTCTAGACCTTTCGGAACTTGAGAAGAAAATGAAAATAGCTTTTTAAGGTTTTGACCCCTGTGACCCCATTTTGGGTCATGGGGTCACTAATTCTAAAATTTAGAATCCACATTTGCCAAAGAGTCTACACAAAACATTTTAGCTCTTTAGACCTTTTGGAACTGCAGGAGAAGATATAAAGAGGTTTTAAATGTCTTGACCCCCGTGATCCAATTTGGGGTCATGGGGTCACAAAATCTACAATTTAGAATTCAAACTGACTTTTCGGAACTGGAGAAGAAGATGAAAATAGGTTTTTAAGGTTTTGACCCCGGGACCCCATTTGGGGTCATGGGGTCATGGGGTCATGAAATCTACAATTTAGAATTCCTATTGGCCAAGGAGTCTACTCAAACAATTTCAACTCCATATACTTGTTTGGAACTGGATAAGAAGATGAAAATAGGTTTTTAAGGTTTTGACCCCTGTGACCCCATTTGGAGTCATGGGGTCATAACATCTACAATTAAGAATCCCCATTGGCCAAAGAATCTACTCACATCTTTTCAGCTCTCTAGACTTTTTGGAACTGGAGAAGAAGATGAAAATAGGTTTTGAAGGTTTTGACCCCTGTGACCCAATTTGGGGTCATGGGGTCATAAAATCTACAATTTAGAATCCCTATTTGCCAAGGATCTGCACATCAAATTTCAGCTCTCTAGAGTCATTGGTTGTGGAGAAGAAGTCGAAAATGTGAAAAGTTTACGGATGGACGGATGGACGGACGGACAGAACGCTATATACCCCCGTTTACGCTGTAAGACGGGGATATAAAAATAACGCTAGAAATACTATGTGAACTGATGTACATCTGGATATTTATGAAGTTACAAATTTACATTTACAAGTTTTTGTTTTATGAATCTGATCCGCTCCTGTTGGGGATCCTTGTCCGGTTTTCGATCTTTATCAACATCTTTATACTGTAAGCCTACTGGTTCAATTAGTAAATATAAACAATAAACAGCCTCTTCAAACTCACCTTGTAGCCTCGGATTGCTACAGACTTGTGTCCCGTCTTCTCTGCGATGAGCTGTTCATCTATTCCACTGTCGTAGAACCGGGTAGCTGTAGTAGCGCGGAGTGAGTGGTTGCTGAAGAAGTCGGGGAAGCTGGTTTGCTTACACAGACGTTCCATAGTACCCCCTCAGTGGATGTAGCCGATTGCACAGTTAGAAAACCACGTGTCGGCCCTGACGTAGGTCGAATGTAAAATGCAGTACATTTACCATTCTTCGGTCTGGAGTAAGAAATGATATTCTTTCAAAATGAAGTTCAATAAAAACAATGCTTTTCGTATACAAATTTATTTTAGTATATCAAAAGCAATTTTCTGATATCATGATACAAACTTGTATAAATCAAAAATGAATAATGTCTTGCCATATATACTGTTATAATGCAGGTATTTATTGTCAACAAACCACCATCATTATCGTATAAAATAAAGATGAGTAATCTATTTTTCAAATTTAAATTATTACTATATCATTTTGTTCACTCACCGCAATGACATGTACATGTTCACGGCGTTCTTCGTTTGGATGAATAGTTACGTTTTTTTTGTCCAGTTTGCGATGCTTGAGTCCCCCTCTCTTCGTCATGGAAACATCCTCTGTATATTGCAATTGTGTCTTGCCGTGTTATGTGTCGACCAGTTGAAACTGAGAGTTGGGGCCTACCCTCATGTTGCGGTGTTTATCGCCGGCTCTCAGGGCACAGTTGAGTCCTAACAGGTTGAATACAAATTGTTTCATTACGAATACAAATGTAAGATAAGATAAGATATGTCTTTTTTATCCCGAAGGAAATTTGCCTCACATACAATTACAGTTCTCTATATTAAATTAAGAAAATTGTTAACAGACATACGACGAGTTAAATTTAATGAAATAGAAGGGTTTAACACATTGCATACACGCTACATACATTTTATACACTGGCATTGTAAAATTATTCTAAAAATGTTCCACAAACCTTAAACGGTACGTGTATATAGTTTAAATTCATTTAGCTGGAAACATTGACTATTTCAAATAAAAATGTTTAATAAATTTGTAAATAGTGTATGGAATAGGATAGCGTATTATGAGGTAGACGAGAGTGTCTATCAGCGGCTGGGGTGTGTCCTCACCAAGCAGTCTCTTCTCTCACAGCTGATCTTCCTGACTGACACGGATGACGTTTGACGTTTGTCGATGGCTATTTCTTGCTGTGCCAGGAATTTCATTCTGGCATCGAGGGTATTCCTTTATTTGGCGAAATAAGGAGACTCAAATACATTGATTGGAATGTCGTTGTGCCTGATGTAGTACTGGAGAGAGCTCACTTTCTCGTACAGTGTGTTGCAACGATACTCCTGCCCCTTCTGATTTCTCATCTCCACATCATATATTTTAATTATTACTGCTTCGTTGAGTTTAAATGCTTTTTCTTTCAATTGGAACGATAAATTTTCATTCTCCTGACATCACCTTATACCCCCCTCCCCCCCCCCCCCCCTCCCCCCGGTACATACGCAAAAACCTAAAATTGAGGTTAAACAAAATAACCATCACATTAAAAGTTTAATACGTATCGTGTCTGTTGATTGCACGAAACATTTCATGTGACCTGTACATACTGTGAAACCTTAAGTTGAGGTTATACCAAATAACTGTCACATTTTAAAGGTAATTCGAATCGTGCCTGTTGATTGGACGAAACAAGGTCATGTGACCGGTATATACTTTGAAACCTAAAGTTGAGGTTATACCAATTAACCGTCACATTATAAAGGTTATTCGAATCGTGCCTGTGATTGGACGAAACAAGGTCATGTGACCGGTATATACTTTGAAACCTAAAGTGGAGGTTATACAAAATAACCGTAACAATATAAAGGTAATACGAATCATGTTTATTGATTTGACATAACAAGGTCATGTGGATATAAAAACAATGAACAATGTAGCATTGCACAATAATTAAACCACAAAAACACATTGTTTTATACAAATATCACTTTGGAAGTGTCTAAAAATATGACTACTTTGATGACAAACATATTATGAAAATCATTTAATAAATTCCTTTTTAAATAGCAAACGAGTGCAAGGGCATCAGAGTTACATGTTAAAGGCACGCTTTGATGTAATTATCCTTTTTTTATGTTAGTTACCTATCATTAATAATTGCTTGTGAATTGCAAAAATATAAATGATTGTTTCTCTAAAAATCATAATTGTTTTCGCATCATTGCACTTCGTCTCCACAAAACAATTTTATTGATCAATCTACATGATTACGGATCTAAGAAAAAGATTAGCAGTAAATAATGCATATGTGTCACTCTTCACTAAACATACTTTCAATTTGAATGCATATATTTCAGTTTATCATATGAAATTGACAATAACGAATAAGTGAACTTAAAGCTAAATGATTATATGGCTAGTATATACAAGAAAGCCATGACAAAACATAAATACGTTAAAAAAACCCATTGTGAACATTATTGAAATCTGATTCGTTAACAAAGTAATTGTCCACAGTCATAAACCCTTGCTAAACCCCCCCCCCCCCCCCCCCCCCCCCCCCCCCCCCCCCTGCTTCACCCCCGACCCGCGGCAAGTTGACACATTTCGACCCAAAGCTGGTGGTTTAAACTAGGTTCAAGTGTACACTTGTTCAAGTTGTGCTTATCTGGACTCAACAAATCCTTTCTAATACCTCAGGTGATAACCAGGTAAATGTTGAGATGTCAAAACCAGGATTCAAACTTCAAGTTTTTCCGGTGAACTTCTTTAATTCAAACAGTTTAAGGGCTGCAATCTTAAAAACAATCGATGAAATTGAGGAGAACATAAAAGCTGCTGAAAATATTGATAAAACTTATAATGACTTTCTCACTCTGATGATATCTGAATTGGAAACTATAATCCCATGAGGCCACATACATGCAATCATCTAGAAGGCACAAGTGTAAAACTAAGCCATATTGGGACAATGTGTTACAAGAATAGTGGAATTCTGTTTGCTCAGCTGAAAAAAGATGGAAGAAAAGTTGTGTGTCCAACCAATCAAGAAAAAACTTTAAAAAGGGTTATATTCAAGAACGAAATGCTTTTGATCGTCTATTAAAGATGCTGTATCATACTTGCAATATTTTAAAAGTATTTTTATTGTATACGTTGTATTTTTAGAAAAAATTAGCGACCAACTTTGAGAAAATCGGACCAAAATTCATTAAATAGGAGATAATTTACCAAAAAATACCTAAACGGCAGTCGACATAAGGGCGAATCAAGTGTGTCCATTTCACAACTTCTGGTTTCTAAATGTACGCTTGAAAGCCGTCTTTGTCGCGCTCAACTAGATTTTATTTGATTTTTCTCCGAATTAGC
This sequence comes from Steromphala cineraria, assembly GCA_916613615.1. Classification (NCBI taxonomy): domain Eukaryota; kingdom Metazoa; phylum Mollusca; class Gastropoda; order Trochida; family Trochidae; genus Steromphala; species Steromphala cineraria. The sequence goes on along the minus strand of OU744723.1, from coordinate 26,147,334 downwards.
TACTCGTTGCTGTCAAAGTTGATACCCATCGAACGCAATTACGGTAGTTGAGACACGGTGTAAATCCTACAAGCATAATGATTACGTCACTGAAAGCGGGTTCGTTAAATGACATGCCCTTTCTACGAGGGGTACTGTGCTTTGAGCGTCGAAATAAGTATGTTATTGTTGATTAAACAATCTAAGTATGATATCATAATTTCGACAAAAGATTTTTCTACAAAGTGATGTATTTCATTTCTCAATAGCTAAGTTTCATCCTGAACCGCTTGCAAGTATGATACAGCATCTTTAAAGTCATATAAGCGTAAATATCAACTAAATAAACAACAATCCGATCTTTTAAATCAATACGAGGATACAAATTCCTGGAAGGAAATAGGGAAAATTGGCATGGAAAGTCAACGTAAACCATTAATCCCAATGGAGGTTGTTGATCAAGAAGGGACTGTTTTAACTAACTAACTTTCGCAAGTGGAAAAGTGACTATGAAAATCTTTATAATGAACCCATGAGTGAACCATTTGATGCAACACATTATGACTCTATTAAAAAGAATTTACCTACATTGGAAAATATTCAAGATATGTCTCAAAATCAAACACTGAATATGCCAATTACAATTGAAGAAGTTAAATCTGCCATATATAAAGCAAAAAACCCTAGAGCATCTGGATGTGATGAGATCCCAGCTGAGGTACTTAAGAACGATAAATGTGTTAATATGCTTCACAAGATTTATACTTACTGCTTTGAAAATGGAGTCACACCAAATCACTGGAGGAAAGGCATTATCACACCAATATCAAACCAGGTAGCACCAATCTCAGGATTCCTTCAACATATAGAGGCATAACATTGTTGTCAGTCCCATGTAAAATCTACTGTAACATCCTAAATCAGAGGCTTTCAAAATATCTAGAAACAAATGACTTGATTGTAGAAGAACAAAACGGATTTAGGAAACAACGCAGTTGTGCAGAGCATATTTATTCCTTATTTTCAACAATTCAAAATAGAAAAAAAGCTAAACAAAGTACTTATTGTGAATTCATCGACATTCGTAAGGCTTTCGATTGTGTAAACCGTGAGTGTCTATGGTATAAATTGTGTAAAAGTGGAATTTCTGGGACGATTTATAATAGTATTAAATCATTGTAAGAAGATGTGCAGTGTGCTGTGAAAGTGAATGGCTATATGACCCCTACATTCAGTGTCATGAAGGGAGTGAAGCAAGACTGTACCTTGTCCCCTATTTTATTTGCTATATATATTCATTATATGGCTGAAGATATCAATGCCCTGAAATATGGAATCCCTATGGATAATGTGCTTTTGTCAGTTCTATTATTTGCTGATGATATTGTGTTGATAGCTCCAAGTGAGACAGCCCTTTCAAAATATGTTCAATGTTGTGATTAAGTGGTGTTATAAGTGGCAGTTACAGCTTAATGTGGATAAATCCAAAGTGATCCATTTCAGAAATAATAATGTTCCTAAGACATCTTTCATGTTTAGTTGTGGAACTAAGACCATAGAAATCATAAGTAAATACAAATACCTAGGCCTGTGGTTTCATAAACACCTGGACATAAACGTCACTGTAAATGAAATATCCAAATCTGCAAGCCTTATCAAGTCTAAAGGAAAAATATTTTGATGCTGGTGGAATGACATATGATACTTATACCAAACCATATAACTCTCTTGTGCACCCAATTCTGAATTATGGTGCATCAATCTGGGGCTTCAATGAATATAGTGTGATAAACTCAGTTCAAAACAGAGCATGCAGATTGTACCTAGGTGGGAGCAGAAATACTTCAAATAGTGCTGTGAGAGGGGAGATGGGATGGAAAAGTTATATTACTAAACAAAGACTAGAAATATTTCGCCTATACTCAAAATTGATTAAATGTAAAAGACCCATATTAGACTCTGTGAACAGTTGGTCCAAAAGAAGAAAACCCTCTTGTCTCTCAAGGGTTGTCTCCCTTGCCAAAAAGCTTGATATTAACATTAATGAAGCAGAATTAAAATCAACTGCAAACTTCATTAATATGGTGAAACCGAGGCTCTATGTTCTTGATCTCTCTCTCTATAAACCCACTAGTAAGACCAAGTTTACAGCTAATTAAACTACCGCCAGAAATGAACAATATGGTCGATAAAGTCCAATATTGTTTTGAAAGCTGCATCATGTAGTAAGAAGGTTTGTCGTACAGAAGTGCCGATGCTGCTATTTATACCTTCTTTGACAAGTTTCAGATTTGTCAACAATGTTTATCTTATCCAAAATCTAGTTCCGGATGTCAATCCCTATTATTGCCACATGTCAGTTTTTAAACAAACCAGGTCTTTCAAGTCAGTCTTACCCTGAATACAGTATGGCGAGCATTGTTTTGTATTTGTTGACCTTTAAAAAGTGTTGAAGTTTACGGCTGTGAGATGAAAATAAGCTAACAACTTAACATTTTGGCGACGAGGATAAACTAATAAGCAGTGATTGTTTGGAGAATCGAATCAGAAATATCTACAGTCATAGCTCAAACAAACTGCAAAATTTCAAACATTGAAACACTTCTTGATTTAAAGCTTGTCGGCTGTCACAAATGTCTATGAGATGATTCAGTTACCATGACACCCTGAACTCAAAGTTCAAAATGTACATTCATGTAAATCCAAAAGTATGTAGAAATGACTGGTTCATTATCATTTCTCAATAAGTAAGCATAATATACTTGATATTTGATAGTTTTGTGATTTTGAAGGTTCATAATGATTTAACGATTAACTTTTGCTATGGGTTTTTATTTACTAAAAATTCATCAATGTACTCAACAAAATGATAATAATCACATTGCAGCAAAAAAAATTGACTTTCATTTTCAATTTTAATGTAACTTGGATTTTGACTAAAAAATACCAAGTTTTTGTAAAACAAGTTATTCAGTGACAGTGAATCGTAAACCGTATGAATGTTTTGTTTCCACGCTGTTAGATGACCATTCTATCAAAACATCCTTGTTGTTTGCCTGTACATTTGTATTATTATTAGCAGTGTTTTTCTGTTTGAAAAAGTGGTGGGTGCTTAATTAAGTTTTTTGTGTATAAGTGATAAGATATTTCACACTTCTGCATTATTGTATTCTTGTACGTGTGTCATGAGCAGATATATGAATTAAATATGTAGAAAGATAGAGTATATTATAAGTAGTGTTACAATTACTATTACATATGCGTGTCCCAGTAGTTAGACTCTAGAAATAGTTATCTTTTATCATCTACTTTCACTCAAAAGGGATTAACGTCGGATTTAACAAGGATAAAGTAGGGTGAGGATAGTATATGGTGACATTGTATTATATAATTAGATATCCTAAAAGTGCACAAACTATTCTTTAAAAAAGGTTAGATCCTTCGTGCCTTATACTACATATAACCTTTATAATGCAAGACATAATCTTGGGAAATATGAGAAGAAGTATTTGAACAGAAAGGAAATACGATTGCGATGCACCAGTATAAAATAGATATATTTGAGTACACATTTAATATTTTATAACCGACCCAGGGTGTTGTTCTAGCAAGAAAGGCGATGTGCAGAAAACTTTGTGGCTGAAGATCCAGTCATCTGTAACGAGGGTTCGAACTGGAAATTGTGTCTTTGAACATACATTGTAACATGACTTCGGTAAATACTCGTTTCTGATTTGAAGAATTTCCAAGTGTCATATGGCAATGAACACCCGCGAATTACCGCGAAAGGATACATTATTTGGTTCGCCTCAACATTAAAATGTTATGATTCTCCCAATATTCGTGCCCTATTCACATTTTGCTGATGATGTTGTCATTTTCTAAATTGCGCATTCCCGTAGATGCTAAAAATCCTTTTTCTATTTGTTTTAGTAAACTTTCTTAATTGGCTAAGTTTCTCCTAATTTGCCGCCTTGTCCCCATTCTCTCCCCACAGAGGCAACTCAGTCATACCTGAATTAGCCTCTGTTTTATTACGCCTAGATCCTGGGGTTCCGGCAGATTGCCCTAGCGGCAAAAAGTTGTAACTTAAAATATCTCCTTTATTTGCAGCCAATGAAAACACCTTTTGGATATCCATGACTTGGGGAATTCTTAACGGTCGTATAGTGACAAAGAAAAACATTATGTCTTTATGTTTATTTTTCATTAACAGTGTGAGAGGGAAACTATTTGAAAACCTGATATGGATAGGGTTTTTCATTAGATAGAAACTGTTTTATAATTGTGTAAATTATTATTTGTTTTATGATATATTTTATTGTAGTAATCAACCAAAAAATAACTAATAAGAAGGCAAAAAGCGATGGTTTGTAATAGGAAGAATTCCCGTCCTGGATGTGAAATTTCAACGAAAGCTTTGACGAACCACACGGAGATGGACGAGGTTTTGCGAATGAGCATTTTTGAAACGGCGTCGCTGATTGCACAACTAACTTCGATTGCCACAAATCAGATTTCTACCTTTCTGTCCCGTGTATTAGCCGTAATAGAACAGAGGCTAATTCAGGTATGACTGAGTTGCCTCTGTGGGGAGAAAATGCCTTGTGCCATGCGGCCGTTTTTTTCGAATGCCGTTCCCATGACACGGGAGTTGAATTACAATGATTCCCCAGTCTAAGTAAACCTAGCCTCAATATTATCCGTTTCACTTCTATACTGAGTCTAAAAAGGTCTAATAGAGGGTCGCGTCAGCCGACCTTTCTGCGACCTATGACCTTCCAACGTTATACGTGCGAAGGCAGACTATTGTGGCTTGGTAAGCTCAGTTCTGATTGGTCAACTTGGTCACGTGGGCTGACGCGACTCTCAACCAAGCCTATCTAGACTCAGTATAGAAGTGAAACGGATAATATTGAGGCTAGGTTTACTTAGACTGAATGATTCCCGGAAATTTTACAAACGCAACTATTTATCTTCTAATTCAAATTACAATCCATTTGTCGCTGTGTGCAGTTCTGGGGGAAAGAAATAGTTGGAGTTTAACATCGTCAATATAAGAGAAAAACATTGTTTTTTAAGGAAAATATTAACTTGTATGGCGATATGAACTGTTCATGGGGGTTTCATAACATACTGATCCATCATCAATGTTGGGCCTCAATAGAATTCTGTCGATTCTAGAATCACAAATTAAACAAAAAAGAATTATAAGACATTATGACATTTTGTACATATCTATTTAAGAAACCCAACATTTTTTTTGTACATATCTATTTAAGAAACCCAACATTTTTTTATCAAAAAGTGTTAAAGATGCTGTATCATACTTGCAAGCGGTTCAGGATGAAACTTAGCTATTGAGAAATGAAATACATCACTTTGTAAAAACTCTTTCGTCGAAAATTTTGATATCATATTTAGATTGTTTAATCAACAATAACATACTTATTTCGAAGCTTCAGGGACAGCACCCCTCCTAGAAAGGGCATGTCATTTAGCGAACCCGCTTTCGGTGACGAAACCATTATGCTTGTAGGATTTACACCGTGTCTCAACTACCGTAATTGCGTTCGATGGGTATCAACTTTGACAGCAACGAATACCTAATTTGGAGAAAAAGAATATAAAATCTATTTGAGCGCGACAAAGACGGTTTTCAAGCGTACATTTAGAAACCAGAAGTTGTGAAATGGCCACACTTGATTCGCCCTTATGTGGACTGCCGTTTCGGTATTTTTTGGTAAATTATCTCCTTTTTGATGGATTTTGGTCCGATTTTGTAAAGCTTGGTCGCTAAATGTTTCTAAAAATACAACGTTTACATTAAAAATACTTTTTAAAATATTGCAATTATGATATAGCATCTTTAAAACAATTCTATTTGCTTACGTATACAATATGTATATCATGATATAACGTAATAGATGACTGCATGTTCCCAAATCATGACGTCACCCTGAGTCTGATTTAAACCTTATTGCTGATCACCAAACATAAAAACAGCATACAACATAGGTACAACTAATTTGCTAAAGCCACCAACGATTACTTTTTTTAAAGGAATTACACATTAAGTTAAATAATATTAATAAGGCTAAACTATGCAAGTCTATATCCCTATCTCAAAGGTGTTCACACAAAAATAGCCCCCAGTGATTAATACCTAATAGATGTTATCATTTATATAACTAGGCATGCTAAAAAGATGGCCTCCTGACTTACCTACTGAAAATACATATGGCTAACATCAATGGGGAAGATTAAGAAGATTTTTAAATTTTAGAATAATTCAATTTAATGAAAATAAAACGTTGGTTGCAGCCCATACATATGTCTGAATGAATAAAAATATAAATAATAATAACATAAATTCGTGAACTTTAACCATTGTTGTATCAGACTTGAGTATTCAGTAATAATTATAACTATCAAATATGCTGTTTTTAAACACTGCTAACTAGTTTTTTTATAAATCGGTCAGCCCTGTATCAATCAGCTAAATTTGGTTTGATAAGGACAGCCACTTCCCTGCAAAGACGCTGAGTATTGAACGTTGCTAGGGCAACGAGATGAGTGAAGCATAATTTGCACGTGCAGTTGTTTATTTCAGATCCCTCGCTGTCAGCTTTGGAGAGACGAGACAGACTTGAAGAAACTGTCAACTTAGCTAAATATTTTCATAATTGATTTTGAGTTGATAAATACTTTATTACTTTTTTATTTGCCTTTGTACAATTTTGACATCGTTGAGAATAATGAACACCTATTAGAAAACTGTTACAAGTTCGTCCAGTTCACGACTTCTAAATCAATCATTACATTTTCATTAAATTTGATATAGAGATACATAATCATATGTCGGTATTTCATGATTAACAATTTGAAAATGATTTTAGAAAAATGGTTAGTTTTAAATGATTATTTTCATGGTTTTACTTTTAGCAAGCAGTGCCGGGGATGTGTATTTTGTGCCGACTCAGGTAAAGTCTCAAGCGCACATAAAATGCTTCCGAACTTCGTAAAGACGAGATCATGATCCTTTCCTCAATCTAGCTTTAAAACTTTAACACTAGCTGTTATGATAGTGTTTCGTCATCATATCAAATAACAATACTGATTAACATACAGTTATTCAGTCAATCATATAAGCCTATTTCCAACATAATCTCAAAAATTACTGAGGCTGTTTTTTAAAAGGTTTCAGATGATGGAAGCACGAACTGTCAACTCACGATTGACATTTTAGTTTGGCTGTGAATTTAAGTTAATTGTCATAAGTCACGAGGCAATCACTCGATCATTTTAGATAAGTTTAAAGGGGCAGTAGCACGTTTTAGGGGGGATACAAGGTGATTTCAGGAAACTAAAGAAATAGGTTCAAATTGAAAGACAATGGTTTAAAACTAAATGAAGCAGTAATAAGTCAAAGTTCAGCCATGAGATATCTTTTTCTCACACAAAATTCATAAAAAGGTGTCCACATAAAAATGGCTGCCAATGGACTTCATGTGAAACCTCATAACTTGTTCACTGACTATGGACGATTGGTTTGTGTAGTGAGATTTGAGACACTATCAAAATAATACATTTAGTATTAACGTACAATTATCAGTGTAAAATTGAAAATGTCCAAAAATGTGCTACTGTCCTATTAATGTAGTGGATATATGGATTATCATGTTAACAGAAGGAACTGGTTTCACTTTAACCTGAATGGCATGTATCATTACGCTGCCCTTTATATGCTGATGAGCGATTACAAGTATACCAGTATGTACTAGTAGTGGATGTTATTTAAAGTTGGGGTCATGTTTAGACATTTACACTGTTGAAAAATTCATATCCAAAATAAATAATATTTTTTTTCAACTTACAGGATGTCTTTATTCCCAACATTTGATCCAGTATCATTTAAAAGGTTTGTCCATATCTTTGCCATATCTCTTACAAATATCTATATCCTACTATTTACATAACGTACTCAGAATATAATATCACATTCAATTTACACATCCAATGTAAATCAATATTATATTATGCACTATTTGAATTAAACTATGGGATAAAACCCGTTTGGGTAATGTTTGAAAAAATCTCTTGACCATCTAGGTATAACATTTTTCATCTGCCAAAAACTTGCATAAATATCCTTAAAAGCGGACTGAAAATATGTATATATCTTAATTAAGTAAATTTACGAAAAGATGATTGAACTTAATTTCATAATGAAATACAATAGACTGTATTATTTCTTTGTTTCATGTTGAGGCGAGACTTGAAATAAAACATGTGTCAGCCTGTGTTTGATTTTCCAGGTGGCGCGACACGATTTAGTGTGTAAATCTCAAATGACCGAAGCATCCTAGTGCCATGGTCAAATTTGTGTTTTCTCCATATATAGGATAAATTGATTCCTAATTAGCAGACATATACTCCTCATAAGCAGATAGTAACACCTAATTAGCAGACACCAAATTAGCAGATAGTAACACCTAATTAGCAGATAGTAACTCTTCATAAGAAGATAATAACTCTTCATAAGCAGATACTAACTCTTCATTAGCAGATAGTAACTCCCAATTAGCAGATAGTAACTCCCAATTAGCAGATAGTAACTCTTCATAAGCAGATAGTAACTCCCAATTAGCAGATAGTAACTCCCAATTAGCAGATAGTAACTCTTCATAAGAAGATAATAACTCTTCATAAGCAGATACTAACTCTTCATTAGCAGATAGTAACTCCCAATTAGCAGATAGTAACTCCCAATTAGCAGATAGTAACTCTTCATAAGCAGATAGTAACTCCCAATTAGCAGATAGTAACTCCCAATTAGCAGATAGTAACTCTTCATAAGAAGATAATAACTCTTCATAAGCAGATACTAACTCTTCATTAGCAGATAGTAACTCCCAATTAGCAGATAGTAACTCCCAATTAGCAGATACTAACTCTTCATTAGCAGATAGTAACTCCCAATTAGCAGATAGTAACTCTTCATAAGCAGATAGTAACACCTAATTAGCAGATAGTAACTCTTCATAAGCAGATAGTAACACGTAATTAGCAGATAGTAACTCTTCATAAGAAGATAATAACTCTTCATAAGCAGATACTAACTCTTCATTAGCAGATAGTAACTCCCAATTAGCAGATAGTAACTCCCAATTAGCAGATAGTAACTCTTCATAAGCAGATACTAACTCTTCATTAGCAGATAGTAACTCCCAATTAGCAGATAGTAACTCTTCATAAGAAGATAATAACTCTTCATAAGCAGATACTAACTCTTCATTAGCAGATAGTAACTCCCAATTAGCAGATAGTAACTCCCAATTAGCAGATACTAACTCCCAATTAGCAGATAGTAACTCCCAATTAGCAGATAGTAACTCTTCATAAGCAGATAGTAACTCCCAATTAGCAGATAGTAACTCCCAATTACCAGATAGTAACTCTTCATAAGCAGATAGTAACACCTAATTAGCAGATAGTAACTCTTCATAAGCAGATAGTAACACCTAATTAGCAGACACCTAATTAGAAGATAGTAACTCTTCATAAGAAGATAATGAATGAATGAATGAATGAATGAATGAATGTCTTTATTTCCTCCGATATGGCGAAGATCACAAGGATGTATTTACATGGTCATAAACAAGCCATAAGAACATGATTCACAAAACAAAATATATATCAGAAACTGTACAAAAGAGATGATTTCAATGAATGAATGTACAAAGCAAAATGCAATATAACATTGTTTCTGTCTGATGTAGTTATTTCAGGTATGATATTTGCTCCACATAAAAACGCTATTAAATTATCATCATCATCAATATTTTCAATACGAACATACAAGTCAATATAAAGTGTATCAATTAGAAAACCATAAAATGGGTTATGTTGCTTCATATAAGTTTCACAATGTAGAATAACATGACAGTCGTGATCAAAACATTGGGTTTTACAATTAATACATTCCCGTGAGGTTTTCCCTCGTGTTATTACCTGTATTAAAAGTTGTATATAATCTCTATAATCTGGATAGTTGTACATTAAACTGTATAAACTATGCATACGTAGTTGTTTGTGTACTTTAGCATATCTAACCATATCATGTCTGGCAGATAGAGTTGATTTCCACTGATTTTCCTCTGAAAATGTGATGGCTTTAATAACAATATTGCGCCATGTTGATTTTGGGGGAAATAACCACAATGTACATAATAAATAATAAATCTTAGTAAATCATATTTTCTTGCCCTGCTTAAGAGACAGGTGCATAGGTTTCATGAGTTATTTAATAATTTAATATTCAATGAAATGAATGCACAAAATAGTATTTTTGTTGCTGAGTGGCATTGATTGTTGCACAGACGACCTAGAAACAGTAGTCTGCATTTATCAATATAACCTATCATTGTCCAAAGACCCAAATTAGCTATGACAGAACATGAAGAACTTCTTCTGTTAAGACCTTGAATACATCTTGCAAAAAATCGTTGAGTGTATTCAATTGAATCAATATAGTCTTGAATTTTACTTCCATGATAAGACTGTCCCTTTAAAAGTCGGACAGGAGAGTAGACGCAATTGCACCGATTCATCCGCTATGTCAGTGCACGACTTGCACGTGCTGCACGCTTTTTGCGTTCTACTCGGTAGCTTCGCCTACTGGGGCTAAATTATCCCAACATTCAGAATTAGGTGATTTTATTGGCCAACAAATGAAATTACCGTTAGTGTTTGTAACGCATGTGCAACTTATCGTAATTTATATAATGATCTATCTTTCAATATGTATACAATATATATTTTTTATGTTGATTATTTCAAATAAAAAGTTCTGATATTCTGACATATGAGCAAAATTCAAAAGGGTACACAACTTGAACATTTTTACAGTTAAAATGCAAACTTTTCTACCAACAAATTTGCACACAAAGGTATGAATAAACCAGACAGATCATGGCCAACAAATTATAAACCTTACTGGGAATGATTGACATTGTACATTAACAGACAGCGTGTCCATTTCCTCGTTTGGCACGTGCGATCCGACTGACAGGTTTGTAAACTAAATCATACCTCGATGATTCGTAGATAAATATATACAGTCTTATGGCATTTAGGGCATATATCGAATTGTTTGAATCGAATTTCTCGAGTTCTCAACCAGCATATGAATTTTAAAATATTCTTTCACATAACAAACGTGTCATAGATGATAAACATGACCTAGCTTGACCTGCCTGCTTGAATGCGGCATTAAAAGGGTCGCTCTACTGTAAGTTTAAAAATGTAGTTATAGTTATTGGTAAACACAACCTTCATATGTTTGATGACTCAAAGGCACTTATTATCCCCCGCCGCGAAGGGGAATAGGGATATAGGTTTGAGCTCCGTGCGTCCGTCCGTCCGTCCGTGCGTCCGTCCGAGTTAAAGGAGCCAGTTCGAAAATCAGATCCGCAAAATTATTTTTTACAGAGTAATTGCCCTTCTTTCGAGATTTTGGGACTCTGTTCGTAGGAGTCATCAAAGGGGACAACTTTTCTCAGAAACTATTTAAGATAGGTTCACCAAACTTGCTGTATGTCTTCATTGTATCAATACCTGAAGTTCGAAAATGAGGTAAATGCAATTACTTATTACAGAGTTATAGCCCATTTAGGAAAATATTGGGAGCTTTGATGAAAACTTATTTGGCGGGGGATGTTGATGTCCATGTCTTCTTGTTTGTATTTATCTTCTTATTCGTCTTCATTTAGGAGTTACACCTGTCGGTTTTCATACTGTTTGTGATTCAATGCATGCTGATATTGTTCAAGAGACAAGTTTGCCAAGGTGAGGCTACGGATTAAAACTGAGGTCAAGATAATATGAAAACAAATATCTATGCATTTATTTAAAAGTTACAATGAACAATATAACAAGTGATGAAGAAGTGAATATGATAGAAACCCGTTGCAAAGTGATCAATACAGCTAACTCTCCACAGTGCTGTTACTACTCTTCTTTGTATTGAGTTTCCAGGATGACAAAATCAAAAGAGCTTTTATCCGCTTTCATAATAATATGTAATATAAACACAGTCACTTATTGGTCAACTAGCTTGGTATCTTATCGGGTGAATATTGCCAATCAGCTATCCAGGACTTCCAGAAAGAAATTTAACTGACCCCGAAATTCTCTGTGAAACGTTACTGAATATAGGAAAGGATTGATTTATTTATGCAGGAAAAAGTTTAATAAACTGACAGGGTATCAATAACAAGCACGGAATGCATTCCAAGTAAAAAAGAACTGGTATTGAGAATATTAAAAGCTGGTGGGAAATATGTCAGTGCTTCAGTATTTCAAAAACATGCGTTCAGTTTGACATGGTCTGTTTGTATTCTTACATACATCTGTACACTGATATCACTGGTAACGGTACATTGATAGGTGCAAAGACTAAAATTGGCAACAGGGAAACGCCCTTGAAATTATTTTCATCTTCTTCTCGAGAAGCATAAAGCATAGAAAGCCGAAACTTTTTGTCCAGACTCTTTGACTAGTGAGGATTATAAACTTTTTGGTAGCCTCATGATCCCTACTAAAGGCCACGCCCTAAAATATTATTTCCTTCTTCGAAAGCAAAAGGCATAAAAAGCTGAAATCTTGTGCAGACTTCTACTAATGTACAAATAAGGATTAAAATTTACAGTTTGACTGACCATATGACCCGCCATCTTGATATGTTAGAATTCCGAGAAAACAAATATACTTTGTTATGGTAAATCATGAACTAAATTAAGAAATAACAATCTGATTGATAGAAGAGGAGCATATTCACACATAATTCATAAACAGAGTTAGCAGTTACGACATTTTTTGTTGTAGTAATGCATTCCACGATCGTAGCTTCGATGATTGGCTTAATTTCCTGATGTTTTTCTATTTTGTCAAATTGTTAAATCTTGAACAGCTGAAAAATGCTAAGAGTGTAATAAAAATTAGTTTTCAAAGAATATCGAACATACAACACCCGAGACTAAATCAGAAGATATCTTTTGTAAATTTTCATCTTAACTACTCTTTTTAAGTAAATGTATAAACCTCCAGTGACGTCACTCTATTGTTCTATTAGGTTCTTCTTTTACCGGATAAACCTCTTTGCCGGGCATTCTCCAAGAATGCCCAGGACTTTTTTGAAGAATGCCCAGGGCTTTCTCTAGGAAAGCCCGGGGCTTACTCTAGAAATTTTCGGAAATTTATTTTGATTGGGATTATACACGTTTTGAAATACTTTGTTTCAAAGTCCTTCTTCGAATAAATACCATCACAAAATATCACATTTTTGACAATTCACAAATATAATGTTCGCATGCCTGGTTTCGAACTCTGCACCGCTCGCTTACTAAACTGGCGCCTTTGACAACTCGGCTATAAAGGCCCACGAGAACAATGATGTATTTTCCACAGTGACAATCATGTGAACTTCACGAGGCAGATAGCGCATGCATTTCACGTTCACGGCTTGGGTAGCGAGCGCAAAACACGTGCAGGGCGCGGATGTGCACTCCGTTTGCTCATGGTGACTCCCTACCAGTAAAAATCAATGAATCCATTTTTATACTTATTATTGAAATTATTTTGTAACTACGGTTTATCTCGGTTCATAAGTTAGATTAAAACCTCGCCCTCGGTGTTGTTTGATAATGTAAGCCCTCAGCCTCGGGAAATTGGGGCGGGCCTGTCGGCCCTTTCCAATTTCCCTCTGCTGCGGGCTTTCATTGTCAACAACACCTCTGGTAGGAACACCATGAAACGTCTTACCTGGTTGCTGGTTTCACGATTATGAGGCTGAGTGACACCCGTGTGCACACGACGTGAGCGCGCATGCAGTAAATTCTCATGCACCTCTCGTGCAAAACAAAATAAATATATTAGCGACTTTAAAGGCCGTGCTGTAAAAACAATATTTGTGTTTTGTTATATTTTCTATGCTGTGAGGATGTCTTCGGACTGGATCATTAACGGAATCATAAGTAGGTATATTTGTTCTGATGAATTGATTTACGGAGTAACGGACTATCGGAGATATGATTAGTGCCCATGTCAAGGGAATACAATTAACTAGCATAGTATTTGTTCTTTTCCAACATAATCTTACCAAGTGTGATTGACACACTCATTCTATTTATAAAATTGTAACTGTTACATTTTACAAATAATGCTCAATCGTTTCCAGTGTCAACCTAACCTGGTAAGCTTTTAAGTCAGGTTTCGTAAATCCGAGTTATACCAAAAAACACTTGTTGTACACCGACATAAAAACGGTCGTGACTTAGATTTTATGAATACAAATGCAAACATTATATAAAGCAGAAAACAATGAATCATTTATACATTATTTTACTAACAAATAACCAATTAACATTATATTCTTCTAAACATTACACATAGATTTTCAGACTACGACAACTTCATAACCAAAAGAACTCGTACCGGAAACGATTCCTCACTTAATTTTTAAGTTTCGATAATTAAACATTAAATTATTCTAAATATATAACGACAACTCTGTTGACACCGAGAGAATACTAAACGTGAACAAAAAACTACATATAGCTTATTTTGTCGATATCATATTACGCATATTCGAAATTCCTATGCAAATTAGGCAGTTTTTCATTCCGTCAAAGAATGAGATATTATAACAAACATCGTCATTGGTCCGTAATGGAAGCGAATTATGTAAATGACTTCAACTTGTTTTTTCAAAATTCGAAAGGTTATAAAATATTCTACAAGAGGAAAAGTGACAATTATCAACAAGTATTAGAATCAAAGATAACATGTGAAAAGAAGCGCCATAAAATATGTTTTAGAAATTAAACGATTTACGGAGTCAGTTTGTTCCGACTCAAGGTTCAGAATTTATACTCAAGATGTATTTTTAGATATCCGGTTAGCTTGGAGGCCATAGCAAATCGGCCATTGCTGTCTCCGATTTTAGTACAAAGCTTTGAATGGAGATTGACGCACATCTGTTGAAGTATGATTAGTTTTTAAGTTTTGCAATTGCAATTTCATGGTATGTTATTGTATCCGCCGCATGAAAAATGACAATTGAACTTTTTGTTTCCAGTTTAGCAAATTACTATGGTGTCCCTACCTCTGGCTCGGTTTTGATCCTACACGTATAACGTAACATAATACCCGATTTCGTTTATTTTTTATTAGGCAAACACCTCTCTTTCTCAGTTTCTCTCCCGATTCCTCTCTCTCTCCCTCTTCTCAAAACTTCTCGATTAGATCACAGTATTGGTAAAGTTTGGCATATGGCCTCTGACAACTCACGGAGTGGCTCTTTAAAGGGGCAGTAGCACGTTTTTTGATAATTTTATGTCTAAAAGAATCACTGATAAGTGTTCGTTAATGCTAAATGTATTATTTTGGTAGTGTCAAAAATCTCATTACACAAGCCAGTCATCCATAGTTAAAGGACAAAGTATAAAGATTCAACTAAATTTATGGGCGGCCATTTATGTGTACACATTTAATTCATTTTGTGTAAGAACTTTGAATTACATATTTGAATTATTACTGCTCCATTAAGTTCAAATGCATTGTCTTTCAAGTGGAACCATTAATTTTCATTTTCCTGACATCACCTTATATTTCCCTAAAAGCGCGCTACTGCCCCTTTAAAAAAATAAAAATTACCGATAACAGCCATTCTCCATTTTAGATTACAATCACCTGCATATTGTCACTTTACTAAGCGGATTAGCGTTAAAATTATATTCTTTTAAAAAACAGTGGGTACTCCCCGATAAATCGACACCATTAGTAAAGTTAGGCACATTTGACTCCAGACAAGCTTTTCGGTCTTTCAAACTTTCAAATAGTAATCCTTTCAAGGCAAAATATCAAAGATTTATGGTATGTTTCACTTTGAATTTCATAAAGTTTGTTATGACTTCCCTAAGAAATTGTGAATATTTACGACACAAATATTTTGTCTATTTCGTAGATCAAAAACCGAAATACATGTATCTCTTTTGCTTACAGAACAACCAACAATTATTGTATTGTATCTCAGTTTGATTAAAATCGGTCTAGTTCCTAGGAAAAACATACAACATATCAACTCTAAGGAGATATGAAGAAAAGTTTGTTTCTCGATGAAGTTAATAACTTTAGACTTTTATTTTTCGGAAGTAGGCCGATTTTAATCAGACTGTGTACAGCTCATATTTATTACTCATAGGCTTGAACATAAGTAGTGACATATTTTCAACATGAGCACATGTGCACATATCACTTTATTCCTATCAACGATTGTTGTAGCGCGAGTTCCCATGTTTTTCGTCAGAAAACCATTGGTCATGACGTCACTATAGCCAGCCGTTGCGACGGAAGCGACCGGTCTTCTTCTAACATATTTCTTTAAGAGTAAAACGTGATTAAATAAATTATTCCCCCGGAAGTGTGTCATTTGACTTTTACGAAACTCTAGCAAATTCGTGTATAAACTTCACATTCGTTTCGTAAAAGTCATATTACACACTTACTAGGTTAATAACCTCTATTGTATCAGGAAGATATGCAACACTAACCTGTTGTACTTGGAAGATACACAACCCACATATTTTTATGTTGTACTCTGAAGATATGACAACAACTTTTATATTGTGTTGATGTACTATGCTCACTCTCTTGAAATGTACCACTGATTTAAAGTTATAAATGAACGACGGCGGAGCTGACAGATTGGACGCATAAACTCGCCTAAATCGTTCAGTTATAGAACTTACCATTCGTACGTAGGTGCGTTGCTGATCTGAATATTGCTCAGTAGGGTTCATCTCAGGTGACTAGAACCAACTGATTTCAATAAGATGGGGCACTGGTAATAATCTTTTACAATAATGCGACAACATTCATCGAAATTTAAAAAAATGATTTATTGTCTTGGCTTCAATACATTTGTATTGCAAAACATAATTTAAACAGGAACGTTCGGCCTTCTTGGCCATTCACGCCTGATACTAGCGTACACTGCCTGGAAACATACATTACTAAAGGATGCCTTGTTTTAGTAACTGTCTGTGAAACGTGTAATTGTTTTGGTATTAACCGAGCTGAAGCGAGTTTGATACATTATAATTCACACCTGGTTATACGATGCCTGAAAACAGAAATAACTTAACTTTGCCCCGTTTAATAAAACGTCTGTGGTCGGTTTGCTATTAAAGAATTCGATACAAAGTCATTCAAAACGGGCACCTTTGTACACGACTTATTTTTAAAAGCCATGCAGTAGTTTTGGAATAGCCACTCAGTATTTTAGCAAACCAAATAAAGAAAATGATAGTGATTAACTTGAAGTTTCATTTCAAAGTTACAAGGATTCCTGAAAAAAAACTATACTATATTAAATATACTGACAAACGAATGGGTGTTCAATATACCTTTAAAGTTTAAAAAAGAATAAAACCTGTATTGTATATGTGAGCCGAATAAACAAATTATCATTAGCAAGTAAAAATGAAATGGATGTAAGAACAAATTTTCAATAACATATTTTATAAAGTTAAGAAGAAGTAAGCAGATACTCCAAAATGTCAATATTTTCACAAAACGTTATCCCGATTTGTTTTCCTTTTTCGCCATGTACCAATTCCTACTGTCCGTGAATGACATATTCAATTAGATGAGCTTTAGGTATACTTATACTTATAATTATACTTATCCTAAAGCCCCTAAAGCCTGTTTCGGTCCCTTTAAAAGGTTGAAAAGTAGAGAAACAGACATTAAACTATGCATCTATAAAACGAACGCACTATATCTAGCTAAATTATGCAAATCCATTCCCCTACCTCAAATGTGTTAAAGGTGTTCACATAATAATAGCCGCCAGTGATTATTGCTTGATAGTTTGTTATTATCTAACTATGCATATTAAACATATTGCCTGGTGACTTTTAGAAATGAAGAAAATACATACAGCTAACCTCAATGGGGAAAATTTAGAAACAAAAAAAATTTAAGATAACTTTAGTTTAATAACTATGCACATTTAAAAAATGGCCTCATTACTTTTAGTCCAATGGAAAATACATATGGTTAACCTCAATGGGGAAGATTAAGAAGATTTGTTAATTTTAGAATAATTTAATATAATGAAAAGAAAACGTTGGTTGCAACCCGTACCTTTGAATCGATAATTGGTTTAGATAATTGGTTTAAATAAGTTCGTGCACTTTAGCCATTGTTGTGTGGAGGCTTAAGTATTCAGTATAAGTCTCTCTATCAAATGTGTTTTTTTAAAACACTGCTTATGTTAAAAGTAGTATACATTGTATATCCATACAGTATATTCCTATACTTTGTTATTTTTGTGTTTTGTCTAAAAGACTTTTTTTTTTATAAATCGGTCAGCCCTGTATCAATCAGTATATTTGGCTTGATAAGGACCGCCACTTCCCAGCAAAGACGACGAGTTTTGAACGTTGCCAGGGCAACGGGACGAGTAGAGCATGATTTGCACGTGCAGTTGTCTATTTCAGATCACTCGCTGTCAGTTCTGGAGAGACTATACAGACTTGAAGAAACTGGCCACTTTGCTAGATATCATCATTACTGATTTTGAATTGATTAATACTTTGAAACTTTTTCCGTTGCCTTTGCCCCTAAAGCCAACTAAATACAAACAGAACTTAATGATAACATACATGTACATGTTTTTTACTTTATTTTAATTTGTTTTTTATGATAAATGAGAAAAGTTTGTAATCACATTTTTTCTCCGTGCGTTATCCATACATTTTTACCATCTCTGCGCATAGCACTAAAATGCCTGCTTTAATAGCCAGCCAGGGGAATGCCTCCCACAAACTGAACACCCCCGCATTAAGCCTTTTTCAAAATGTTGACAAGGGAAAAGGTGAAATTGTGGCTGGTCCCCCAAGGAAAAACATTGAACACTGACCTTTCATAACATATTACCCGTTTCTGTCCACGAGTGCCTTCAAAGACGCAGTGATAAAATGTTTCAAAGGATACTTTTTTATATTTTGTTCTTAATGTTCAATGATAAACAAAAAATTGAAATAGAAAAAAATGCTCGCTCGTTAAGATTAGCAATGGTTTAGAAAGCTAATGTCCTTCCAGCCTTTCAGAAGTTGAAAATTTTGGCCCCTTTTGATAACCGCTGTATATCACTGTGTTCAACAAAACTCAGTTATAGTGCCGTGAATCCTGAGTATATTTTCATATATTGTTCCTTCTTTCATTTCTTATTTTGTTTTGCATATGCTGTTCGACCCATAAAATCAGCAACTTACATAGCAAGATCAAAAAAGATTACATATCTATTATTAACGACATACTTATCGAAGCTAAGATCGAGGTGTTTTTGTTGCAGATTGTTTTACTACAATACTGAACAAGCAGCTGACATCGTCGCAAATGGCACACAGTGCATATATTCATAAAAGCTTTTTCTATCACTTTTTTATGTTGAAGATTCCATTTTATTATATTGCAGATTCATATGTCAGACTAAACTCTACATTATATGAAAGAAACTGTAAATTAAACTATAAAACAGACTAACATTATGATCAGCATCGGGTAAAATTAGAGCAAACTGACAAAATAAAAACCAAGTCATACTCTCGTGTCAATATGTATCCAAAACAACTTTGATAAACCTTTCAGACAAACATGCAAATTATAATTTAGGACAGACAAGACTAAAACCAGTTTTCAATCGAATCCTCATATTTATGCTAGCAATAAACACATATTTTACAAATATATTTTAACAAATTGTAAATCATGACACACCTTCTTGTCTTTCCGTAATTTAATACCAGGTTAGATTAAGATGAGTCTAATGCTACAGCTCTGGGGCGGTTATAAGGTATCGCAGTTTTCTAACAGAGTTACTTATACCACATTTGAATTGTTTATGTCATTATTTATGTCAATGTTTTGTCAATCTATGACACCATGATTAGAAGTTCTGGGTTAGACAGAACAGTCCTCATTTTTGTCCCCCAAAAATATTTTGTTAACAAAAAATATGTTATTGAATGGTTAAACATGACACACTTTCATATGATTATGTTTTTGCAATAAATGTGACTAAAATGTGATGGTTAGTTTAAAAATTGAGTGGGAAAGGACTTGTAACTAACAGTATTTTTACAAAATAACCTTTTTTTGCAATAATAGTACATTTTTTTTAAATGTTTTAAAATTGTAAATCATAATATGACCTGCTTATGGCCATGTATCTCATTTTCAAATTTGATCAAAATATTCGAACAGGATTCGGAACAATTTTCTTACAAATTTATCAATTTTTCTACAAAATGTCTAAATTCTATGAAATATATATAGTCTCAAAATTGATACTCATAACACCTTATAATATGTTTCTGCATCTATACATATAAAGTTAAATTGAAATGGTTGATACGTTACAAAGTTATGAGCCTGACACAATTTGTAAGGTGTCAATTTTAATACCCATCACAAAACTTCGTTATTTTGGGGATAAAAATAGAGAGAAATCAAAAAGAGCAGATATTTCTTAATGTTTCCACAACACGAGTAACTGCAACATTTTATTTTCCCGATTGGTGACATGTAATAGTTACCGACTGAGACCAGGTGTTCAAGTGAATCAGAGCAAACGTGTCGATTCTTCTGCCAGACCTTTCTTTACACACGACCTGACTAGGGAAGAATTAATAGTTCTTCCCTAGTCAGGTCGTGTGTAAAGAAAGGTCTGGCAGAAGAATCGACACGTTTGCTCTGATTCACTCAGCAGGCGCTACGTCTGTGCATGACTTGCACGTGCTGCACAATTTTTGCGTTCTACTCGGAAAGCTTTGCCGTGATTTCAGTAGCTGGTAACATTAACCAACATTTTAATTTTAACATTGTTTTTCTTTATCGTTGAAAGAAATTACCGTTAGGGGTAGTTACACATGTTCAACATATTGTAATGTACATTATAATTTATATCAGTATATTTTGAAAAATAATACTTTTTAACGAGATTGTGGTGTTTTAAAAGACTGTTCTACCTGATTGAGCAATGTTATTTGCTCTTTTAAACAGCATATATAGCCGAATAATTGTGTTTTTCTTTTCTTTTTCATATAAAACAAGCAAACAAATTATTTTAATGTTGATATAGGCAAATACAAAGTTGATGTCTACTGACATTTCAACATATCAAATCAAAGGGTAAACAACTCGCATATCTAAAATATTAGTTATTAGCTTATTCATTGACATATGTTTTCGAAATGGTAGATTAAACAAACTTCGGGAGAACTCTGCCGTGCTGAGGGCAAGCAATCAGTAACGTCTCCCAACATTCTGAACTTCAATTGTTTCTTGATTGACTTAAATACACAAACTGCTGGGGTTTATAACACATACATTGTATGCATTATTTATATACATGTAAGTTCTTTTTTGTATCTTAAAACTATGTCAGTACAATGTTTTGATGTGAGAAAAGTGTTTTTGACCTGTTCTTTCAAGAATATCTTCAGTTTTAAGAAACACGATTTTCATCGGATTGGTGGATAGGGTTAGGGTTGAATAGGTGTGAGCCAAGTGAAGACATTGATTATTGTATCTTAAAACGTTGTCGATACAATGTGTTGATGTGTGGAAAGTCTTGGGTGGGGGACAAGTAAGAATTAGGGTTGATCATGGTCACAAAGTGATTCAAGTTATTTTGTACCTTAACTCTTTGTTAGAACAATATTCTGATGTGTGAAAAGTCTTCTTGGCCAGTTATTTACCAAATATCGTCAGAATAAAGAAACACATTTTTGTCACATTAGTGGATAGGGTTAGGGTTAAATAATTGTTAGAGATCAACATGGGCACCAAGTCAGATAAGTTGCTTTGTGTTTTAAAACTTTGTAGCACAAGGGTTTAATATGTAAAAAAAGTCTTCCTGGCCTGTTATTTCAAGAACATCTTCTGTTATAAGAAACACCATTTTCGTCACAATAGTGGATAGGGTGAGGGATCAATAAAGGTTAGCTTTAAACATGTGCACAAAGTAGGTTAAGTTGATTTTGTATCTCACAACTTTGTTCAACAAAGTGAGTTAAGTCGATTGTTGTATTTTAACACTTTTTGACCTTTCATTTCCAGAATATTTTCAGTTTTTAGAAACACTATTTTTGTATATGATTAGGAGTTATATCCAAAATATCATCTGTTTTAAGAAACATTAATTTTGTCACATTAGTGGATAGGGTTAATTAAGAGTTAGCATTAAACACAGGCGCAAAGTAAGTCGAGTTGATTTCTGGATCTTCAAACTTTGTCAGAGCAATGTTTTGATATGTAAACAAGTCTACTTTGTATGCCAACAAGCATACCACATTTTCGCGCCAGCACAAATGATGATGACGTCATAGTTTCAACTATTACGTCACAATCTTAGTACTTTCGTCGCCATGTTTGTCGGTCGATGTAAGGTGAAATCAACGTTCTGTTAGATCTTATATCGGATCACGATTCGGTTGCACTGACATCGCTCTACTATTCTCAAATGGTAAGTATTTCCCTTCTTCTTTAACAAACTATCCATCATTGAGTTTTCATAGTCATTCCGATACTGTCCTTGAAGTTATCACACTAGAGAGACGTCAAAATCTCGTTGACTTCTGTAGGCCTAGTGCCAAGGCAACTGTAGATCTACGATTACAATATTAAAAGAGCACTGATATCAAACTATTATTGCAAAATAGCATTTTAAGTTAAGTGAGTCACAATGATAAATGAAAATCATAGGTTTCAAAACTTCTGCTGTCATTCGACTTGTGTCCGCAACCATGTTGAACTCCATACAGTGTTGTGCCATAGAATAAAGTGCTTGATATCGTGACCGGTGTTGCACGGAGCTCGTAAAGTATTCGATCAGCTGTTTACGAGTTCATTTGGTTCAGAGCGTTCACTGTACAGTGTTCCATTTGTTGTTTTTGATTGATAATTGTCTTACTCTGAGCATCAGCTTAAATTAAACAGCAGTTGAATTGTTATAATTGAGTGGCAATGATTGCATCATAATCAGCGTTGTCCAATATTACTTTTGTAGGAAAAAGATCATGAAAAGGGTTGTGTTCAAACTGGGTAGATTACAGTCATCTCAGTTTAAAACTATATAATATTGATCAATTATTTGAATGACTAAGTCACTTGAACTATGATCACGTCGTAGAAAGATATGCTACTTAAGTTAGTGTTGTTGTAATATGCCTAGTGTTGTTCCGCATTGCGTCATATGAATGACATCAAAAATCCACATGGCATATCTTTTGCAAATTTATGCATGTATTACATTACCGCTGCTACATTTCCGGGTTGACTTGGTACAGTTCACATTTGTTTTCACATATCGATATCACTTGAGTATATAAACTGATTGTAGACGGGAATAATTGTTACATCAGTTTAAGTCTATTTCTCTAATTTCCTCTTTTTAACCAGGTAGTGGTGACTGGTTTCAGGGGAAATTTGTAAATGGTGCTCTCTCATGATCGTTAATAGTTTTGCTTGTTGTGTTTTCACTCCCCATACACGTCGTTTCATCAGGTTTATAGTGGCATGTCTCTGCTCACCACCCTGTTCTCCATTAAAACCCATGCAAAATTTCCATTTTTGAATCCATGCTGGCACATGATCCTCCAGAAAGTGCATTTTAGGTATAATTGAGCATGATGGAAACCTATGGCGGAAGAATTTGTAATTCTGAATTTTACAATCTATATCGTTGACATCATCTTCCAATATTGGTTCGTCATGCGCTACAGCATGGTGAACTTCAGCCTGTATAACTCCTCATATACATTCCTCACACAGTAGGCACGTGTTGTTATTGGCTCATTATCTGTCATTGAGGATGTAACACAAAGTTCTTCATAAACTGTATCTCTCAGGTACCTGACACAGTGGTTACCAATAAATGATCTACCATGGTAAGCCTGTGGTGTAATGCGGTGTTTTTAGTACTGCATCCAAATTTGATGTCACAGGACCTTTTCGTTGTGGAGGGCTGTTAGCTTTCCTTTTCTGTCTAATCTGTTTCTGAATATCTTCAATTTTCTTCTTGAGCTTTTGTTCCGAAGCATTTAAGTTTTGTAGAGGAGTGATGTTTTCTAAATTGTCTAATCTGATCTGCATTTGGTTTTCTTTATTTTCCAGATTTTTAATTTCCTTACAGTTTTTAACATATGTGCAGAATTCAGGGTCGCTGAGATCTTCAGGGGGCACTTTGCAATGTAGGCCAATACTTATATCTATTTCGTGACATTCATTCTCAAGCATTGTGTGGTGTTTCTTCACGATGCCCAGGAGAATGTGGAGGTAAGGTGGACAGTCTTTGTTGATGGAGATTGGCAGGATAGGTTGATGTTTCACATTATTGTGTTGAGATGCTTTTGATATATCTCCTTGTCTATTTTCTGAAATTCGTCTTAAATCCATTTTGATTGTTTTCTATGTTCTACCAACAACATCTTCTCTTGATGTTATCTCTTGTTGAATCTGAGATTTTGATGCATTGCACCATAAACAGGGAAATTTTCCTGCTGCTCCAGACAATCCATATATTTTAGCAAGAAAGTCATACTCTCTAAACATACAAATATTTATTTTCTTATCGCCCCAGTTCATTTTTGATAGACTTTTCAGCTGATCTGCATACTGTTGTAATGAAACTTTCAAATTGTACCGAGTGCCCTTAGCTCCCATGATGGAAAACACCACTGTGTTATGTTTTGAATTTAGATGATGCAGGTTAGCAATTTGCAGTGACATCTTAAACGATCCTCCCCAATGATCTCCCCCAACATCTGGTATAGTCCCACCATGCCATGTCAGCCTCTCAGCTACCGAATGTTTGTCAAGTAATGGCATGACAAACTTTGGTACATCTTTAACAAAACTAACTGCTATGTCTTCTTCGTTTGTGTTGCATCAGTTACCTGCATTTTTAATGGTCTTAGTGTCAATATGATTACCCAAAAGAGATGTCTGTTCTTCACGTTCAATTGATTCATTTTGGAATTTTACACCAACAGCGGACATAAATATTTTATGTTTTCTGTATTGTGTCCATGACAGACCGAGGTTTGTTCTTATGGCTAGCCCATATCGAGATGAAATGTTTAATTTGCGCTGAATTCTAGCTTTGGCACAGACTTTTTGTCTTCTGTGGAATGGTGAACGTTTCAGCTCAGAAATTTGCTGTTGTTTGATGGAATCGTCAGACTAACCACTTATCAATCCCCTGACTTTGTTGGTGTTTTGGGATTCATTGAATCACCTTCACTTTCTTCACATACAGAATTGTCATTCAAAGGGCTTACACATATATCAGCATGTTTTGATCCAGATACTTTCTTTTTCTTCTTGCTGGGCCGTCCACCTACACTTTGTGTCTTGAATCTAAGACAAACCCAGCAGTCATTTTGACAGGACTTTCCTTCCCAGATCTAGATGTTATTAACCAAGCAGGCATTTTAATGTTGATCTAACGTTGAAACAACGTTGTTTATCAACGTTGAATGTATCGTCGAATTTTGATTGGATTTGAAATTTGCCACGACGTCGAAATCCGACGTAGAAACGACGTTAATAAATACGACGTCGCAACAACGTTGGTAAAACGTTCTCTCGACGTATATACGATATTGTATCAATGTTGAAACGACGTTTTATTGACATAATCATAACGCAACATCAACGTCGATACAACATGGCTTTAACTTTGATACAACGATGGTACGATGTTGCTTCAACGTTGGTAAAAAGATGATCCCATTTCTAATGATGCTGAATAGGTATGATGAGGGACGTTTTTCAATGTATATAACACTGCAGAGAATCATAGAGACCGGAATCGTATAATGAAATATTTGGTATATCGTCGGGAATAGATGTATCAATTCATCCAACAAATTAACAAGTCCAAAACAAACCGAGATATTGTTTACATAATTGCTTATTAATCTTTTATACATTTCTATGAAAATCCGTCTTATCACGTGTTCTGCATGTGTCTTCACAACGTTGACCATCAACAAAGTTCTGTACAAAAGAAAGATAAAAAACAGATGTAAATGAAGTGAAAAATCAATCACATAAATTGTATATGTCGATCCCTATTCAAATATGTGCTAATAACTTGTTCTGTTCCTTTCAAATCCTGCCTTTAATGACTTTTGTGTGCATTGGAACTGATTTATTGTTTAATTGTTAACTTATTTAACATTTGAAACTCGTATAATAGATATATACTGAATGTTGAATTGCATTGACAACAGTATTGACTATACATACCTGAGGGTAGTTTGACAGATCAACTCTCAGAAGCACGTCCATGTATCTTCTCTGCTTCGCCAGTCTCCAGTCTATTCCCTCTCAATCAGAAGATTTTGAGAAAAGTTTATATTCATGTATTATATTCAAATAGAAAGAATATCTTCCTAACACATTTCTTTAAAACACTTCTTGATTCATGGATTCATTCAAACATAACTGTAATGGAAGTGAATAGGTGTCAGTGAGGAATTTCCCTTAAAATTAATTTGTATATACACATTATGATTATACAATGAATCGTACATGTAGGTTCATGCTTAAGTGAGTTGAATCTTAGTCCTATAGTTATGCTAAACTGTCATGTAATAAAACATTAGATGGTCACTGGTAATATTGTGTTTCCAAGGAAATAAACAAGTGAAAACGAATTTCATCCATTAACAGTTCAAAAACAAATATGTGGTATGCCAACATTCCATCATACTTGAACACTTGATCAACATTGTCACAGAGTAAGTTAAGTTGCTTTTTGTTTCTTAAAACTTCCTATATATAAAAAGTCTTCTTGGCCTGTTATTTTCGGAATATCTTCAGTTTTCAGAAATACCAATTTTGTCACATTAGTGGATAGGGTTAGGGTTAAATAAGGGTTAGCGATCAACATAGTAAAAAAGTGAGTTAAATTGATTTTTGTTTCTTAAAACTTTGTCAGAGCAATGTTTCGATATGTAAAAAGTCATCTTGGCCTGATAAATTCGGAATATCTTCAGTTTTAAGAAACACCATTTTTATCACATTAGTGGATAGGGTTAGGGTTAAATAAGGGTTAGCGATCAACATGGTCAGAAACTGAGTTAAGTTGCTTTTTGTTTCTTAAAGCTTTGTCAGAGCAATGTTTTGATATGTAAAATTTCATCTTGGCCTGATATTTCCGGAATATCTTCAGTCTTCAGAAACACCATTTTTGTCACATTAGTGGATAGGGTTAGGGTTAAATAAGGGTAAGCGATCAACATTGTCACAAAATAAGTTAACTTGCTATTTGTTACTTAAAGCTTCGTCAGAGCAATGTTTCGATATGTAAAAAGTCTTCCTGGCCTGTTATTTTCGAAATATCTTTAGTTTTAAGTAACACCATTTTTGTCACATTAGTGGATAGGGTTAGGGTTAAATAAGGGTTAGGGATCAACATGGTCACAAAGTGAGTTAAATTGCTTATTGTTTCTAAAATTTGTGTCAGAGCAATATTTCGATATGTGAAAAGTCATCTTGGCCTGTTATTTCCGGAATATTTTCATTATAAGTTGCTTTTTATTTCTTAAAACTTTGTCAGAGCAATGTTTCGATATGTAAAATGTCTTCCTGGCTTGTTATTTACGGAATATCTTCAGTTTTAAGAAACACCATTTTTGTCACATTAGTAGATAGGGTTAGGGTTAAATAAGGGTTAGCGATCAACATGGTCACAAAGTAAGTTAACTTGCTCTTTGTTTCTTAAAACTTTGTCAGAGCAATGTTTCGATATGTAAAAAATCTTCCTGGCCTGTTATTTTTGGAATATCTTCAGTTTTAAGAAACACCATTTTTGTCGCATTAGTGGATAGGGTTAGGGTTAAATAAAGGTTAGCGATCAACATGGTCAGAAACTGAGTTAAGTTGCTTTTTGTTTCTTAAATTTTCTCTGAGCAATGTTTTGATATGTAAAAATTCTTCCTGGCCTGTTATTTTCGAAATATCTTTAGTTTTAAGAAACACCATTTTTGTCACATAAGTGGATAGGGTTAGGGTTAAATAAGGGTTAGCGATCAACATTGTCACAAAGTGAGTAAACTTGCTTTTTGTTTCTTAAAACTTTGTCAGAGCAATGTTTCGATATGTAAAATGTCTTTTTGGCTTGTTATTTTCGGAATATCTTCAGTTTTAAGAAACACCATTTTTGTCACATTAGTGGATAGGGTTGATGTTAAATAAGGGTTAGGGATCAACATGGTCACAAAGTGAGTTAAATTGCTTTTTGTTTCTTAAATTTTGGTCAGAGCAATATTTCGATATGTAAAACGTCATCTTGGCCTGTTATTTCCGGAATATCTTCAGTTTTGAGAAACACCATTTTTATCACATTATTGGATTGGGTTAGGGTTAAATAAGGGTTAGCGATCAACATGGTCAGAAACTGAGTAAAGTTGCTTTTTGTTTCTTAAAACTTTGTCAGAGTAATATTTTGATTTGTAAAAAGTCTTCCTGGCCTGTTATTTTTGAAATATCTTCAGTTTTGAGAAACATTATTTTTGTCACATTAGTGGATAGAGTTAGGGTTAAATAAGGGTTAGCGATCAACATGGTCACAAAGTGAGTAAAGTTGCTTTTTGTTTCTTAAAACTTTCTCAGAGCAATGTTTCGATATGTAAAATGTCTTCTTGGCTTGTTATTTTCGGAATATCTTCAGTTTTAAGAAACACCATTTTTGTCACATTAGTGGATAGGGTTAGGGTTAAATAAGGGTTAGCGATCAACATGGTCAGAAACTGAGTTAAGTTGCTTTTTGTTTCTTAAAACATTCTCAGAGCAATGTTTTGATTTGTAAAAAGTCTTCCTGGCCTGTTATTTTCGAAATATCTTTAGTTTTGAGAAACATCATTTTTGTCACATTAGTGGATAGGGTTAGGGTTAAATAAGGGTGAGCGATCAACATGGTCAGTAAACTGAGTTAAGTTGCTTTTTGTTTCTTAAATCTTTGTCAGAGCAATGTTTCGATATGTAAAAAGTCTTCTTGGCCTGTTATTTTTGGAATATCTCCAGTTTTGAGAAACACCATTTTTGTCACGTTAATGGATAGGGTTAGGGTTAAATAAGGGTTAGCGATCAACATGGTCAGAAACTGAGTTAAGTTGCTTTTTGTTTCTTAAAACTTTCTGAGATAAATGTTTTGATATGTAAAAAGTCTTCCTGGCCTGTTATTTTCGAAATATCATTAGTTTATATAACACCATTTTTGTCACATTAGTGTATAGGGTTAGGGTTAAATAAGGGTTAGCGATCAACATGGTCACAACGTGAGTTAAGTTGCTTTTTGTTTCTTAAAACTTTCTCAGAGCAATGTTTCGATATGTAAAAAGTCTTCTTGGCCTGTTATTTTTGGAATATCTCCAGTTTTGAGAAACACCATTTTTGTCACATTAGTGGATAGGGTTAGGGTTAAATAAGGGTTAGCGATCAACATGGTCAGAAACTGAGTAACGTTGCTTTTTGTTTCTTAAAACTTTGTCAGAGTAATATTTTGATTTGTAAAAAGTCTTCCTGGCCTGTTATTTTCGAAATATCTTCAGTTTTGAGAAACACCATTTTTGTCACATTAGTGGATAGGGTTAGGGTTAAATAAGGGTTAGCGATCAACATGGTCACAAAGTGAGTAAAGTTGCTTTTTGTTTCTTAAAACTTTCTCAGAGCAATGTTTCGATATGTTAAATGTCTTCTTGGCTTGTTATTTTCGGAATATCTTCAGTTTTAAGAAACACCATTTTTGTCACATTAGTGGATAGGGTTAGGGTTAAATAAGGGTTAGCGATCAACATGGTCAGAAACTGAGTTAAGTTGCTTTTTGTTTCTTAAAACATTCTCAGAGCAATGTTTTGATATGTAAAAAGTCTTCCTGGCCTGTTATTTTTGAAATATCTTTAGATTTAAGAAACACCTTTTTTGTCACATAAGTGGATAGAGTTAGGGTTAAATAAGGGTAAGCGATCAACATTGTCACAAAGTGAGTAAACTTGCTTTTTGTTTCTTAAAACTTTGTCAGAGCAATGTTTCGATATGTAAAATGTCTTCTTGGCTTGTTATTTTCGGAATATCTTCAGTTTTAAGAAACACCATTTTTGTCACATTAGTGGATAGGGTTAGGGTTAAATAAGGGTTAGCGATCAACATTGTCAGAAACTGAGTTAAGTTGCTTTTTGTTTCTTAAAACTTTCTGAGATAAATGTTTTGATATGTAAAAAGTTTTCCTGGCCTGTTATTTTCGAAATATCTTTAGTTTTGAGTAACACCATTTTTGTCACATTAGTGTATAGGGTTAGGGTTAAATAAGGGTTAGCGATCAACATGGTCAGAAACTGAGGTAAGTTGCTTTTTGTTTCTTAAAACTTTCTCAGAGCAATGTTTTGATATGTACAAAGTCTTCCTGGCCTGTTATTTTCGAAATATCTTTAGTTTTAAGTAACACCATTTTTGTCACATAAGTGGATAGGGTTAGGGTTAAATAAGGGTTAGCGATCAACATGGTCAGAAACTGAGTTAAGTTGCTTTTTGTTTCTTAAAACTTTGTCAGAGTAATATTTTGATTTGTAAAAAGTCTTCCTGGCCTGTTATTTTCGAAATATCTTTAGTTTTAAGTAACACCATTTTTGTCACATTAGTGTATAGGGTTAGGGTTAAATAAGGGTTCGCGATCAATATGGTCAGAAACTGAGGTAAGTTGCTTTTTGTTTCTTGAAACTTTCTCAGAGCAATGTTTTGATATGTACAAAGTCTTCCTGGCCTGTTATTTTCGAAATATCTTTAGTTTTAAGTAACACCATTTTTGTCACATAAGTGGATAGGGTTAGGGTTAAATAAGGGTTAGCGATCAACATAGTCAGAAACTGAGTTAAGTTGCTTTTTGTTTCTTAAAACTTTCTGAGATAAATGTTTTGATATGTAAAAAGTCTTCCTGGCCTGTTATTTTCGAAATATCTTTAGTTTTAAGTAACACCATTTTTGTCACATTGGTGTATAGGGTTAGGGTTAATTAAGGGTTAGCGATCAACATGGTCAGAAACTGAGGTAAGTTGCTTTTTGTTTCTTAAAACTTTCTCAGAGCAATGTTTTGATATGTACAAAGTCTTCCTGGCCTGTTATTTTCGAAATATCTTTAGTTTTAAGTAACACCATTTTTGTCACATAAGTGGATAGGGTTAGGGTTAAATAAGGGTTAGCGATCAACATTGTCACAAAGTGAGTAAAGTTGCTTTTTGTTTCTTAAAACTTTGTCAGAGCAATGTTTCGATATGTAAAATGTCTTCTTGGCCTGTTATTTTCGGAACATCTTCAGTTTTAAGAAACACCATTTTTGTCACATTAGTGGATAGGGTTAGGGTTAAATAAGGGTTAGCGATCAACATGTTCAGAAACTGAGTTAAGTTGCTTTTTGTTTCTTAAAACTTTGTCAGAGCAATGTTTCGATATGTAAAATGTCTTCTTGGCCTGTTATTTTCGAAATATCTTTAGTTTTGAGAAACACCATTTTTGTCACATTAGTGGATAGGGTTAGGGTTTAATAAGGGTTAGCGATCAACATGGTCAGAAACTGAGTTAAGTTGCGTTTTGTTTCTTAAAACTTTGTCAGAGCAATGTTTTGATACGTAAAAAGTCTTCTTGGCCTGTTATTTTTGGAATATCTTCAGTTTTGAGAAACACCATTTTTATCACGTTAATGGATAGGGTTAGGGTTAAATAAGGGTTAGCGATCAACATGGTCACAAAGTTAGTAAAGTTGCTTTTTGTTTCTTAAAACTTTCTCAGAGCAATGTTTCGATATGTAAAATGTCTTCTTGGCTTGTTATTTTCGGAATATCTTCAGTTTTAAGAAACACCATTTTTGTCACATTAGTGGATAGGGTTAGGGTTAAATAAGGGTTAGCGATCAACATGGTCAGAAACTGAGTTAAGTTGCTTTTTGTTTCTTAAAACTTTCTGAGATAAATGTTTTGATATGTAAAAAGTCTTCCTGGCCTGTTATTTTCGAAATATCTTTAGTTTTAAGTAACACCATTTTTGTCACATTAGTGTATAGGGTTAGGGTTAAATAAGGGTTAGCGATCAACATGGTCAGAAACTGAGGTAAGTTGCTTTTTGTTTCTTAAAACTTTCTCAGAGCAATGTTTTGATATGTACAAAGTCTTCCTGGCCTGTTATTTTCGAAATATCTTTAGTTTTAAGTAACACCATTTTTGTCACATAAGTGGATAGGGTTAGGGTTAAATAAGGGTTAGCGATCAACATTGTCACAAAGTGAGTAAAGTTGCTTTTTGTTTCTTAAAACTTTGTCAGAGCAATGTTTCGATATGTAAAATGTCTTCTTGGCCTGTTATTTTCGGAATATCTTCAGTTTTAAGAAACACCATTTTTGTCACATTAGTGGATAGGGTTAGGGTTAAATAAGGGTTAGCGATCAACATTGTCAGAAACTGAGTTAAGTTGCTTTTTGTTTCTTAAAACTTTCTGAGATAAATGTTTTGATATGTAAAAAGTTTTCCTGGCCTGTTATTTTCGAAATATCTTTAGTTTTAAGTAACACCATTTTTGTCACATTAGTGTATAGGGTTAGGGTTAAATAAGGGTTAGCGATCAACATGGTCAGAAACTGAGGTAAGTTGCTTTTTGTTTCTTAAAACTTTCTCAGAGCAATGTTTTGATATGTACAAAGTCTTCCTGGCCTGTTATTTTCGAAATATCTTTAGTTTTAAGTAACACCATTTTTGTCACATAAGTGGATAGGGTTAGGGTTAAATAAGGGTTAGCGATCAACATGGTCAGAAACTGAGTTAAGTTGCTTTTTGTTTCTTAAAACTTTGTCAGAGTAATATTTTGATTTGTAAAAAGTCTTCCTGGCCTGTTATTTTCGAAATATCTTTAGTTTTAAGTAACACCATTTTTGTCACATTAGTGTATAGGGTTAGGGTTAAATAAGGGTTAGCGATCAATATGGTCAGAAACTGAGGTAAGTTGCTTTTTGTTTCTTGAAACTTTCTCAGAGCAATGTTTTGATATGTACAAAGTCTTCCTGGCCTGTTATTTTCGAAATATCTTTAGTTTTAAGTAACACCATTTTTGTCACATAAGTGGATAGGGTTAGGGTTAAATAAGGGTTAGCGATCAACATAGTCAGAAACTGAGTTAAGTTGCTTTTTGTTTCTTAAAACTTTCTGAGATAAATGTTTTGATATGTAAAAAGTCTTCCTGGCCTGTTATTTTCGAAATATCTTTAGTTTTAAGTAACACCATTTTTGTCACATTGGTGTATAGGGTTAGGGTTAATTAAGGGTTAGCGATCAACATGGTCAGAAACTGAGGTAAGTTGCTTTTTGTTTCTTAAAACTTTCTCAGAGCAATGTTTTGATATGTACAAAGTCTTCCTGGCCTGTTATTTTCGAAATATCTTTAGTTTTAAGTAACACCATTTTTGTCACATAAGTGGATAGGGTTAGGGTTAAATAAGGGTTAGCGATCAACATTGTCACAAAGTGAGTAAAGTTGCTTTTTGTTTCTTAAAACTTTGTCAGAGCAATGTTTCGATATGTAAAATGTCTTCTTGGCCTGTTATTTTCGGAATATCTTCAGTTTTAAGAAACACCATTTTTGTCACATTAGTGGATAGGGTTAGGGTTAAATAAGGGTTAGCGATCAACATGGTCAGAAACTGAGTTAAGTTGCTTTTTGTTTCTTAAAACTTTGTCAGAGCAATGTTTCGATATGTAAAATGTCTTCTTGGCCTGTTATTTTCGAAATATCTTTAGTTTTGAGAAACACCATTTTTGTCACATTAGTGGATAGGGTTAGGGTTTAATAAGGGTTAGCGATCAACATGGTCAGAAACTGAGTTAAGTTGCGTTTTGTTTCTTAAAACTTTGTCAGAGCAATGTTTTGATACGTAAAAAGTCTTCTTGGCCTGTTATTTTTGGAATATCTTCAGTTTTGAGAAACACCATTTTTATCACGTTAATGGATAGGGTTAGGGTTAAATAAGGGTTAGCGATCAACATGGTCACAAAGTTAGTAAAGTTGCTTTTTGTTTCTTAAAACTTTCTCAGAGCAATGTTTCGATATGTAAAATGTCTTCTTGGCTTGTTATTTTCGGAATATCTTCAGTTTTAAGAAACACCATTTTTGTCACATTAGTGGATAGGGTTAGGGTTAAATAAGGGTTAGCGATCAACATGGTCAGAAACTGAGTTAAGTTGCTTTTTGTTTCTTAAAACTTTCTGAGATAAATGTTTTGATATGTAAAAAGTCTTCCTGGCCTGTTATTTTCGAAATATCTTTAGTTTTAAGTAACACCATTTTTGTCACATTAGTGTATAGGGTTAGGGTTAAATAAGGGTTAGCGATCAACATGGTCAGAAACTGAGGTAAGTTGCTTTTTGTTTCTTAAAACTTTCTCAGAGCAATGTTTTGATATGTACAAAGTCTTCCTGGCCTGTTATTTTCGAAATATCTTTAGTTTTAAGTAACACCATTTTTGTCACATAAGTGGATAGGGTTAGGGTTAAATAAGGGTTAGCGATCAACATTGTCACAAAGTGAGTAAAGTTGCTTTTTGTTTCTTAAAACTTTGTCAGAGCAATGTTTCTACATGTAAAATGTCTTCTTGGCCTGTTATTTTCGGAATATCTTCAGTTTTAAGAAACACCATTTTTGTCACATTAGTGGATAGGGTTAGGGTTAAATAAGGGTTAGCGATCAACATGGTCAGAAACTGAGTTAAGTTGCTTTTTGTTTCTTAAAACTTTGTCAGAGCAATGTTTCGATATGTAAAATGTCTTCTAGGCCTGTTATTTTCGAAATATCTTTAGTTTTGAGAAACACCATTTTTGTCACATTAGTGGATAGGGTTAGGGTTAAATAAGGGTTAGCGATCAACATGGTCAGAAACTGAGTTAAGTTGCGTTTTGTTTCTTAAAACTTTGTCAGAGCAATGTTTTGATATGTAAAAAGTCTTCCTGGCCTGTTATTTTCGAAATATCTTCAGTTTTAAGAAACACCATTTTTGTCACATTAGTGGATAGGGTTAGGGTTAAATAAGGGTTAGCGATCAACATGGTCAGAAACTGAGTTAAGTTGCTTTTTGTTTCTTAAAACTTTCTGAGATAAATGTTTTGATATGTAAAAAGTCTTCCTGGCCTGTTATTTTCGAAATATCTTTAGTTTTAAGTAACACCATTTTTGTCACATTAGTGTATAGGGTTAGGGTAAAATAAGGGTTAGCGATCAACATGGTCAGAAACTGAGGTAAGTTGCTTTTTGTTTCTTAAAACTTTCTGAGATAAATGTTTTGATATGTAAAAAGTCTTCCTGGCCTGTTATTTTCGAAATATCTTTAGTTTTGAGAAACACCATTTTTGTCACATTAGTGGATAGGGTTAGGGTTAAATAAGGGTTAGCGATCAACATGGTCAGAAACTGAGTTAAGTTGCTTTTTGTTTCTTAAATCTTTGTCAGAGCAATGTTTCGATATGTAAAAAGTCTTCTTGGCCTGTTATTTTTGGAATATCTCCAGTTTTGAGAAACACCATTTTTATCACGTTAATGGATAGGGTTAGGGTTAAATAAGGGTTAGCGATCAACATTGTCAGAAACTGAGGTAAGTTGCTTTTTGTTTCTTAAAACTTTCTCAGAGCAATGTTTTGATATGTACAAAGTCTTCCTGGCCTGTTATTTTCGAAATATCTTTAGTTTTAAGTAACACCATTTTTGTCACATAAGTGGATAGGGTTAGGGTTAAATAAGGGTTAGCGATCAACATGGTCAGAAACTGAGTTAAGTTGCTTTTTGTTTCTTAAAACTTTCTGAGATAAATGTTTTGATATGTAAAAAGTCTTCCTGGCCTGTTATTTTCGAAATATCTTTAGTTTTAAGTAACACCATTTTTGTCACATTAGTGTATAGGGTTAGGGTAAAATAAGGGTTAGCGATCAACATGGTCAGAAACTGAGGTAAGTTGCTTTTTGTTTCTTAAAACTTTCTGAGATAAATGTTTTGATATGTAAAAAGTCTTTCTGGCCTGTTATTTTCGAAATATCTTTAGTTTTGAGAAACACCATTTTTGTCACATTAGTGGATAGGGTTAGGGTTAAATAAGGGTTAGCGATCAACATGGTCAGAAACTGAGTTAAGTTGCTTTTTGTTTCTTAAATCTTTGTCAGAGCAATGTTTCGATATGTAAAAAGTCTTCTTGGCCTGTTATTTTTGGAATATCTCCAGTTTTGAGAAACACCATTTTTATCACGTTAATGGATAGGGTTAGGGTTAAATAAGGGTTAGCGATCAACATTGTCAGAAACTGAGGTAAGTTGCTTTTTGTTTCTTAAAACTTTCTCAGAGCAATGTTTTGATATGTACAAAGTCTTCCTGGCCTGTTATTTTCGAAATATCTTTAGTTTTAAGTAACACCATTTTTGTCACATAAGTAGATAGGGTTAGGGTTAAATAAGGGTTAGCGATCAACATGGTCAGAAACTGAGTTAAGTTGCTTTTTGTTTCTTAAAACTTTCTGAGATAAATGTTTTGATATGTAAAAAGTCTTCCTGGCCTGTTATTTTCGAAATATCTTTAGTTTTAAGTAACACCATTTTTGTCACATTAGTGTATAGGGTTAGGGTTAAATAAGGGTTAGCGATCAACATGGTCACAACGTGAGTTAAGTTGCTTTTTGTTTCTTAAAACTTTCTCAGAGCAATGTTTTGATATGTAAAAAGTCTTCCTGGCCTGTTATTTTCGAAATATCTTTAGTTTTGAGAAACACCATTTTTGTCACATTAGTGGATAGGGTTAGGGTTAAAAAAGGGTTAGCGATCAACATGGTCAGAAACTGAGGTAAGTTGCTTTTTGTTTCTTAAAACTTTCTCAGAGCAATGTTTTGATATGTAAAAAGTCTTCCTGGCCTGTTATTTTCGAAATATCTTTAGTTTTGAGAAACACCATTTTTGTCACATTAGTGGATAGGGTTAGGGTTAAAAAGGGTTAGCGATCAACATGGTCAGAAACTGAGGTAAGTTGCTTTTTGTTTCTTAAAACTTTCTCAGAGCAATGTTTTGATATGTACAAAGTCTTCCTGGCCTGTTATTTTCGAAATATCTTTAGTTTTGAGAAACACCATTTTTGTCACATTAGTGGATAGGGTTAGGGTTAAATAAGGGTTAGCGATCAACATGGTCAGAAACTGAGTAACGTTGCTTTTGTTTCTTAAAACTTTCTGAGATAAATGTTTTGATATGTAAAAAGTCTTCCTGGCCTGTTATTTTCGAAATATCTTTAGTTTTAAGTAACACCATTTTTGTCACATTAGTGTATAGGGTTAGGGTTAAATAAGGGTTAGCGATCAACATGGTCAGAAACTGAGTTAAGTTGCTTTTTGTTTCTTAAAACTTTCTGAGATAAATGTTTTGATATGTAAAAAGTCTTCCTGGCCTGTTATTTTCGAAATATCTTTAGTTTTAAGTAACACCATTTTTGTCACATTAGTGTATAGGGTTAGGGTTAAATAAGGGTTAGCGATCAACATGGTCAGAAACTGAGGTAAGTTGCTTTTTGTTTCTTAAAACTTTCTCAGAGCAATGTTTTGATATGTACAAAGTCTTCCTGGCCTGTTATTTTCGAAATATCTTTAGTTTTAAGTAACACCATTTTTGTGACATAAGTGGATAGGGTTAGGGTTAAATAAGGGTTAGCGATCAACATTGTCACAAAGTGAGTAAAGTTGCTTTTTGTTTCTTAAAACTTTGTCAGAGCAATGTTTCGATATGTAAAATGTCTTCTTGGCCTGTTATTTTCGGAATATCTTCAGTTTTAAGAAACACCATTTTTGTCACATTAGTGGATAGGGTTAGGGTTAAATAAGGGTTAGCGATCAACATGGTCAGAAACTGAGTTAAGTTGCTTTTTGTTTCTTAAAACTTTGTCAGAGCAATGTTTCGATATGTAAAATGTCTTCCTGGCCTGTTATTTTCGAAATATCTTTAGTTTTGAGAAACACCATTTTTGTCACATTAGTGGATAGGGTTAGGGTTAAATAAGGGTTAGCGATCAACATGGTCAGAAACTGAGTTAAGTTGCGTTTTGTTTCTTAAAACTTTGTCAGAGCAATGTTTTGATATGTAAAAAGTCTTCTTGGCCTGTTATTTTCGAAATATCTTCAGTTTTGAGAAACACCATTTTTATCACGTTAATGGATAGGGTTAGGGTTAAATAAGGGTTAGCGATCAACATGGTCACAAAGTGAGTAAAGTTGCTTTTTGTTTCTTAAAACTTTCTCAGAGCAATGTTTCGATATGTAAAATGTCTTCTTGGCTTGTTATTTTCGGAATATCTTCAGTTTTAAGAAACACCATTTTTGTCACATTAGTGGATAGGGTAAGGGTTAAATAAGGGTTAGCGATCAACATGGTCAGAAACTGAGTTAAGTTGCTTTTTGTTTCTTAAAACT
Organism: Steromphala cineraria; assembly: GCA_916613615.1. Classification (NCBI taxonomy): domain Eukaryota; kingdom Metazoa; phylum Mollusca; class Gastropoda; order Trochida; family Trochidae; genus Steromphala; species Steromphala cineraria. The sequence continues at coordinate 26,108,753 of OU744723.1, read as the reverse complement.
TTCTGAGATAAATGTTTTGATATGTAAAAAGTCTTCCTGGCCTGTTATTTTCGAAATATCTTTAGTTTTAAGTAACACCATTTTTGTCACATTAGTGTATAGGGTTAGGGTTAAATAAGGGTTAGCGATCAACATGGTCAGAAACTGAGGTAAGTTGCTTTTTGTTTCTTAAAACTTTCTGAGATAAATGTTTTGATATGTAAAAAGTCTTCCTGGCCTGTTATTTTCGAAATATCTTTAGTTTTGAGAAACACCATTTTTGTCACATTAGTGGATAGGGTTAGGGTTAAATAAGGGTTAGCGATCAACATGGTCAGAAACTGAGTTAAGTTGCTTTTTGTTTCTTAAATCTTTGTCAGAGCAATGTTTCGATATGTAAAAAGTCTTCTTGGCCTGTTATTTTTGGAATATCTCCAGTTTTGAGAAACACCATTTTCATCACGTTAATGGATAGGGTTAGGGTTAAATAAGGGTTAGCGATCAACATTGTCAGAAACTGAGGTAAGTTGCTTTTTGTTTCTTAAAACTTTCTCAGAGCAATGTTTTGATATGTACAAAGTCTTCCTGGCCTGTTATTTTCGAAATATCTTTAGTTTTAAGTAACATCATTTTTGTCACATAAGTGGATAGGGTTAGGGTTAAATAAGGGTTAGCGATCAACATGGTCAGAAACTGAGTTAAGTTGCTTTTTGTTTCTTAAAACTTTCTGAGATAAATGTTTTGATATGTAAAAAGTCTTCCTGGCCTGTTATTTTCGAAATATCTTTAGTTTTAAGTAACACCATTTTTGTCACATTAGTGTATAGGGTTAGGGTTAAATAAGGGTTAGCGATCAACATGGTCACAACGTGAGTTAAGTTGCTTTTTGTTTCTTAAAACTTTCTCAGAGCAATGTTTTGATATGTAAAAAGTCTTCCTGGCCTGTTATTTTCGAAATATCTTTAGTTTTGAGAAACACCATTTTTGTCACATTAGTGGATAGGGTTAGGGTTAAAAAAGGGTTAGCGATCAACATGGTCAGAAACTGAGGTAAGTTGCTTTTTGTTTCTTAAAACTTTCTCAGAGCAATGTTTTGATATGTAAAAAGTCTTCCTGGCCTGTTATTTTCGAAATATCTTTAGTTTTGAGAAACACCATTTTTGTCACATTAGTGGATAGGGTTAGGGTTAAAAAGGGTTAGCGATCAACATGGTCAGAAACTGAGGTAAGTTGCTTTTTGTTTCTTAAAACTTTCTCAGAGCAATGTTTTGATATGTACAAAGTCTTCCTGGCCTGTTATTTTCGAAATATCTTTAGTTTTGAGAAACACCATTTTTGTCACATTAGTGGATAGGGTTAGGGTTAAATAAGGGTTAGCGATCAACATGGTCAGAAACTGAGTAACGTTGCTTTTGTTTCTTAAAACTTTCTGAGATAAATGTTTTGATATGTAAAACGTCTTCCTGGCCTGTTATTTTCGAAATATCTTTAGTTTTAAGTAACACCATTTTTGTCACATTAGTGTATAGGGTTAGGGTTAAATAAGGGTTAGCGATCAACATGGTCACAACGTGAGTTAAGTTGCTTTTTGTTTCTTAAAACTTTCTCAGAGCAATGTTTTGATATGTAAAAAGTCTTCCTGGCCTGTTATTTTTGAAATATCTTTAATTTTGAGAAACACCATTTTTGTCACATTAGTGGATAGGGTTAGGGTTAAAAAAGGGTTAGCGATCAACATGGTCAGAAACTGAGGTAAGTTGCTTTTTGTTTCTTAAAACTTTCTCAGAGCAATGTTTTGATATGTACAAAGTCTTCCTGGCCTGTTATTTTCGAAATATCTTTAGTTTTGAGAAACACCATTTTTGTCACATTAGTGGATAGGGTTAGGGTTAAATAAGGGTTAGCGATCAACATGGTCAGAAACTGAGTAACGTTGCTTTTGTTTCTTAAAACTTTGTCAGAGCAATGTTTCGATATGTAAAATGTCTTCTTGGCTTGTTATTTTCGGAATATCTTCAGTTTTAAGAAACACCATTTTTGTCACATTAGTGGATAGGGTAAGGGTTAAATAAGGGTTAGCGATCAACATGGTCAGAAACTGAGGTAAGTTGCTTTTTGTTTCTTAAAACTTTCTCAGAGCAATGTTTTGATATGTACAAAGTCTTCCTGGCCTGTTATTTTCGAAATATCTTTAGTTTTAAGTAACACCATTTTTGTCACATAAGTGGATAGGGTTAGGGTTAAATAAGGGTTAGCGATCAACATGGTCAGAAACTGAGTTAAGTTGCTTTTTGTTTCTTAAAACTTTCTGAGATAAATGTTTTGAAATGTAAAAAGTCTTCCTGGCCTGTTATTTTCGAAATATCTTTAGTTTTAAGTAACACCATTTTTGTCACATTAGTGTATAGGGTTAGGGTTAAATAAGGGTTAGCGATCAACATGGTCACAACGTGAGTTAAGTTGCTTTTTGTTTCTTAAAACTTAATCAGAGCAATGTTTTGATATGTAAAAAGTCTTCCTGGCCTGTTATTTTCGAAATATCTTTAGTTTTGAGAAACACCATTTTTGTCACATTAGTGGATAGGGTTAGGGTTAAAAAAGGGTTAGCGATCAACATGGTCAGAAACTGAGGTAAGTTGCTTTTTGTTTCTTAAAACTTTCTCAGAGCAATGTTTTGATATGTAAAAAGTCTTCCTGGCCTGTTATTTTTGAAATATCTTTAGTTTTGAGAAACACCATTTTTGTCACATTAGTGGATAGGGTTAGGGTTAAAAAAGGGTTAGCGATCAACATGGTCAGAAACTGAGGTAAGTTGCTTTTTGTTTCTTAAAACTTTCTCAGAGCAATGTTTTGTTATGTACAAAGTCTTCCTGGCCTGTTATTTTCGAAATATCTTTAGTTTTAAGAAACACCATTTTTGTCACATTAGTGGATAGGGTTAGGGTTAAATAAGGGTTAGCGATCAACATGGTCAGAAACTGAGTAACGTTGCTTTTGTTTCTTAAAACTTTGTCAGAGCAATGTTTCGATATGTAAAATGTCTTCTTGGCTTGTTATTTTCGGAATATCTTCAGTTTTAAGAAACACCATTTTTGTCACATTAGTGGATAGGGTAAGGGTTAAATAAGGGTTAGCGATCAACATGGTCAGAAACTGAGGTAAGTTGCTTTTTGTTTCTTAAAACTTTCTCAGAGCAATGTTTTGATATGTACAAAGTCTTCCTGGCCTGTTATTTTCGAAATATCTTTAGTTTTGAGAAACACCATTTTTGTCACATTAGTGGATAGGGTTAGGGTTAAATAAGGGTTAGCGATCAACATGGTCAGAAACTGAGTTAAGTTGCGTTTTGTTTCTTAAAACTTTGTCAGAGCAATGTTTCGATATGTAAAAAGTCTTCTTGGCCTGTTATTTTTGGAATATCTTCAGTTTTGAGAAACACCATTTTTATCACGTTAATGGATAGGGTTAGGGTTGAATAAGGGTTAGCGATCAACATGGTCAGAAACTGAGTTAAGTTGCTTTTTGTTTCTTAAAACTTTCTGAGATAAATGTTTTGATATGTAAAAAGTCTTCCTGGCCTGTTTTTTCGAAATATCTTTAGTTTTAAGTAACACCATTTTTGGCACATTAGTGTATAGGGTTAGGGTTAAATAAGGATTAGCGATCAACATGGTCACAACGTGAGTTAAGTTGCTTTTTGTTTCTTAAAACTTTCTCAGAGCAATGTTTTGATATGTAAAAAGTCTTCCTGGCCTGTTATTTTCGAAATATCTTTAGTTTTGAGAAACACCATTTTTGTCACATTAGTTGATAGGGTTAGGGTTAAATAAGGGTTAGCGATCAACATGGTCAGAAACTGAGGTAAGTTGCTTTTTGTTTCTTAAAACTTTCTCAGAGCAATGTTTTGATATGTCCAAAGTCTTCCTGGCCTGTTATTTTCGAAATATCTTTAGTTTTGAGAAACACCATTTTTGTCACATTAGTTGATAGGGTTAGGGTTAAATAAGGGTTAGCGATCAACATGGTCAGAAACTGAGTTAAGTTGCGTTTTGTTTCTTAAAACTTTGTCAGAGCAATGTTTCGATATGTAAAAAGTCTTCTTGGCCTGTTATTTTTCGGAATATCTTCAGTTTTGAGAAACACCATTTTTATCACGTTAATGGATAGGGTTAGGGTTAAATAAGGGTTAGCGATCAACATGGTCAGAAACTGAGTTAAGTTGCTTTTTGTTTCTTAAAACTTTCTGAGATAAATGTTTTTATATGTAAAAAGTCTTCCTGGCCTGTTATTTTCGAAATATCTTTAGTTTTAAGTAACACCATTTTTGTCACATTAGTGTATAGGGTCAGGGTTAAATAAGGGTTAGCGATCAACATGGTCACAACGTGAGTTAAGTTGCTTTTTGTTTCTTAAAACTTTCTCAGAGCAATGTTTTGATATGTAAAAAGTCTTCCTGGCCTGTTATTTTCGAAATATCTTTAGTTTTGAGAAACACCATTTTTGTCACATTAGTGGATAGGGTTAGGGTTAAATAAGGGTTAGCGATGAACATGGTCAGAAACTGAGGTAAGTTGCTTTTTGTTTCTTAAAACTTTCTCAGAGCAATGTTTTGATATGTACAAAGTCTTCCTGGCCTGTTATTTTCGAAATATCTTTAGGTTTAAGTAACACCATTTTTGTCAAATTAGTGGATAGGGTTAGGGTTAAATAAGGGTTAGCGATCAACATGGTCAGAAACTGAGTTAAGTTGCTTTTTGTTTCTTAAAACTTTCTCAGAGCAATGTTTTGATATGTAAAAAGTCTTCTTGGCCTGTTATTTTTGGAATATCTTCAGTTTTAAGAAACACCATTTTTATCACGTTAATGGAAAGGGTTAGGGTTAAATAAGGGTTAGCGATCAACATGGTCAGAAACTGAGTAAAGTTGCTTTTTATTTCTTAAAACTATGTCAGAGCAATGTTTCGATATGTAAAATGTCTTCTTGGCTTGTTATTTTCGGAATATCTTCAGTTTTAAGAAACACCATTTTTGTCACATTAGTGGATAGGGTTAGGGTTAAATAAGGGTTAGCGATCAACATGGTCAGAAACTGAGTTAAGTTGCTTTTTGTTTCTTAAAACTTTCTCAGAGCAATGTTTTGATATGTAAAAAGTCTTCCTGGCCTGTTATTTTCGAAATATCTTTAGTTTTGAGAAACACCATGTTTGTCACATTAGTGGATAGGGTTAGGGTAAAGGGTTAGCGATCAACATGGTCACAAAGTAAGTTAAGTTGATTTTTGTTTCTTAAAACTTTGTCAGAGCAATGTTTCGATATGTAAAATGTCTTCTTGGCTTGTTATTTTCGGAATATCTTCAGTTTTAAGAAACACCATGTTTGTCACATTAGTGGATAGGGTTAGGGTTAAATAAGGGTTAGCGATCAACATGGTCAGAAACTGAGTTAAGTTGCTTTTTGTTTCTTAAAACTTTCTCAGAGCAATGTTTTGATATGTAAAAAGTCTTCCTGGCCTGTTATTTTCGAAATATCTTTAGTTTTAAGTAACACCATTTTTGTCACATTAGTGTATAGGGTTAGGGTTAGATAAGGGTTAGCGATCAACATGGTCACAACGTGAGTTAAGTTGCTTTTTGTTTCTTAAAACTTTCTCAGAGCAATGTTTTGATATGTAAAAAGTCCTCCTGGCCTGTTATTTTCGAAATATCTTTAGTTTTGAGAAACACCATTTTTGTCACATTAGTGGATAGGGTTAGGGTTAAATAAGGGTTAGCGATCAACATGGTCAGAAACTGAGTTACGTTGCTTTTTTTTTCTTAAAACTTTGTCAGAGCAATGTTTCGAAGTGTAAAAAGTCTTCTTGGCCTGTTTGTCACATTGGCCTGTACAAAGTCTTTTTTGCTTGTTATTTTCGGAATATCTTCAGTTTTAAGAAACACCATTTTTATCACGTTAGTTGATACGGTTAGGGTTAAATAAGGATTAGCGATCAACATGGTCAGAAACTGAGTAAAGTAGCTTTTTGTTTCTTAAAACTATGTCAGAGCAATGTTTCGATATGTAAAATGTCTTCTTGGCTTGTTATTTTCGGAATATCTTCAGTTTTAAGAAACACCATTTTTGTCACATTAGTGGATAGGGTTAGGGTTAAATAAGGGTTAGCGATCAACATGGTCAGAAACTGAGTTAAGTTGCTTTTTGTTTCTTAAAACTTTCTCAGAGCAATGTTTTGATATGTAAAAAGTCTTCCTGGTCTGTTATTTTCGATATATCTTTAGTTTTGAGAAACACCATGTTTGTCACATTAGTGGATAGGGTTAGGGTAAAGGGTTAGCGATCAACATGGTCACAAAGTAAGTTAAGTTGATTTTTGTTTCTTAAAACTTTGTCAGAGCAATGTTTCGATATGTAAAATGTCTTCTTGGCTTGTTATTTTCGGAATATCTTCAGTTTTAAGAAACACCATTTTTGTCACATTAGTGGATAGGGTTAGGGTTAAATAAGGGTTAGCGATCAACATGGTCAGAAACTGAGTTAAGTTGCTTTTTGTTTCTTAAAACTTTCTCAGAGCAATGTTTTGATATGTAAAAAGTCTTCTTGGCCTGTTATTTTTGGAATATCTTCAGTTTTGAGAAACACCATTTTTATCACGTTAATGGATAGGGTTAGGGTTAAATAAGGGTTAGCGATCAACATGGTCAGAAACTGAGTAAAGTTGCTTTTTATTTCTTAAAGCTATGTCAGAGCAATGTTTCGATATGTAAAATGTCTTCTTGGCTTGTTATTTTCGGAATATCTTCAGTTTTAAGAAACACCATTTTTGTCACATTAGTGGATAGGGTTAGGGTTAAATAAGGGTTAGCGATCAACATGGTCAGAAACTGAGTTAAGTTGCTTTTTGTTTCTTAAAACTTTCTCAGAGCAATGTTTTGATATGTAAAAAGTCTTCCTGGCCTGTTATTTTCGAAATATCTTTAGTTTTGAGAAACACCATGTTTGTCACATTAGTGGATAGGGTTAGGGTAAAGGGTTAGCGATCAACATGGTCACAAAGTAAGTTAAGTTGATTTTTGTTTCTTAAAACTTTGTCAGAGCAATGTTTCGATATGTAAAATGTCTTCTTGGCTTGTTATTTTCGGAATATCTTCAGTTTTAAGAAACACCATTTTTGTCACATTAGTGGATAGGGTTAGGGTTAAATAAGGGTTAGCGATCAACATGGTCAGAAACTGAGTTAAGTTGCTTTTTGTTTCTTAAAACTTTCTCAGAGCATTGTTTTGATATGTAAAAAGTCTTCCTGGCCTGTTATTTTCGAAATATCTTTAGTTTTAAGTAACACCATTTTTGTCACATTAGTGTATAGGGTTAGGGTTAAATAAGGGTTAGCGATCAACATGGTCACAACGTGAGTTAAGTTGCTTTTTGTTTCTTAAAACTTTCTCAGAGCAATGTTTTGATATGTAAAAAGTCCTCCTGGCCTGTTATTTTCGAAATATCTTTAGTTTTGAGAAACGCCATTTTTGTCACATTAGTGGATAGGGTTAGGGTTAAATAAGGGTTAGCGATCAACATGGTCAGAAACTGAGTTAAGTTGCTTTTTGTTTCTTAAAACTTTCTCAGAGCAATGTTTTGATATGTAAAAAGTCTTCCTGGTCTGTTATTTTCGAAATATCTTCAGTTTTGAGAAACACCATGTATGTCACATTAGTGGATAGGGTTAGGGTTAAATAAGGGTAAGCGATCAACATGGTCACAAAGTGAGTTAAGTTGATTTTTGTTTCTTAAAACTTTGTCAGAGCAATGTTTCGATATGTAAAATGTCTTCTTGGCTTGTTATTTTCGGAATATCTTCAGTTTTAAGAAACACCATTTTTGTCACATTAGTAGATAGGGTAAGGGTTTAATAAGGGTTAGCGATCAACATGGTCAGAAACAGAGTAAAGTAGCTTTTTGTTTCTTAAAACTATGTCAGAGCAATGTTTCGATATGTAAAAAGTCATCTTGGCCTGTTATTTCCGGAATATCTTCAGTTTTGAGAAACACCATTTTTGTCACATTAGTGGATAGGGTTAGGGTTAAATAAGGGTTAGCGATCAACATGGTCACAAAGTGAGTAACGTTGCTTTTGTTTCTTAAAACTTTGTCAGAGCAATGTTTCGATATGTAAAATGTCTTCTTGGCTTGTTATTTACGGAATAGCTTTAGTTTTAAGAAACACCATTTTTGTCACATTAGTGGATAGGGTTAGGGTTAAATAAGGGTTAGCGATCAACATGGTCAGAAACTGAGTTACGTTGCTTTTTTTTTCTTAAAACTTTGTCAGAGCAATGTTTCGATGTGTAAAAAGTCTTCTTGGCCTGTTTGTCACATTGGCCTGTACAAAGTCTTTTTTGCTTGTTATTTTCGGAATATCTTCAGTTTTAAGAAACACCATTTTTATCACGTTAGTTGATACGGTTAGGGTTAAATAAGGATTAGCGATCAACATGGTCAGAAACTGAGTAAAGTAGCTTTTTGTTTCTTAAAACTATGTCAGAGCAATGTTTCGATATGTAAAAAGTCATCTTTGCCTGTTATTTCCGGAATATCTTCAGTTTTGAGAAACACCATTTTTGTCACATTAGTGGATAGGGTTAGGGTTAAATAAGGGTTAGCGATCAACATGGTCACAAAGTGAGTAACGTTGCTTTTGTTTCTTAAAACTTTGTCAGAGCAATGTTTTGATATGTAAAAAGTCTTCTTGGCCTGTTATTTTTGGAATATCTTCAGTTTTAAGAAATACCATTTTATCACGTTAATGGAAAGGGTTAGGGTTAAATAAGGGTTAGCGATCAACATGGTCAGAAACTGAGTAAAGTTGCTTTTTATTTCTTAAAGCTATGTCAGAGCAATGTTTCGATATGTAAAATGTCTTCTTGGCTTGTTATTTTCGGAATATCTTCAGTTTTAAGAAACACCATTTTTGTCACATTAGTGGATAGGGTTAGGGTTAAATAAGGGTTAGCGATCAACATGGTCAGAAACTGAGTTAAGTTGCTTTTTGTTTCTTAAAACTTTATCAGAGCAATGTTTTGATATGTAAAAAGTCTTCCTGGCCTGTTATTTTCGAAATATCTTTAGTTTTGAGAAACACCATGTTTGTCACATTAGTTGATAGGGTTAGGGTAAAGGGTTAGCGATCAACATGGTCACAAAGTAAGTTAAGTTGATTTTTGTTTCTTAAAACTTTGTCAGAGCAATGTTTCGATATGTAAAATGTCTTCTTGGCTTGTTATTTTCGGAATATCTTCAGTTTTAAGAAACACCATTTTTGTCACATTAGTGGATAGGGTTAGGGTTAAATAAGGGTTAGCGATCAACATGGTCAGAAACTGAGTTAAGTTGCTTTTAGTTTCTTAAAACTTTCTCAGAGCAATGTTTTGATATGTAAAAAGTCTTCCTGGCCTGTTATTTTCGGAATATCTTCAGTTTTAAGAAACACCATTTTTGTCACATTAGTGTATAGGGTTAAGGTTAAATAAGGGTTAGCGATCAACATGGTCACAACGTGAGTTAAGTTGCTTTTTGTTTCTTAAAACTTTCTCAGAGCAATGTTTTGATATGTAAAAAGTCCTCCTGGCCTGTTATTTTCGAAATATCTTTAGTTTTGAGAAACACCATTTTTGTCACATTAGTGGATAGGGTTAGGGTTAAATAAGGGTTAGCGATCAACATGGTCAGAAACTGAGTTAAGTTGCTTTTTGTTTCTTAAAACTTTCTCAGAGCAATGTTTTGATATGTAAAAAGTCTTCCTGGTCTGTTATTTTCGAAATATCTTTAGTTTTGAGAAACACCATGTATGTCACATTAGTGGATAGGGTTAGGGTTAAATAAGGGTAAGCGATCAACATGGTCACAAAGTGAGTTAAGTTGATTTTTGTTTCTTAAAACTTTGTCAGAGCAATGTTTCGATATGTAAAATGTCTTCTTGGCTTGTTATTTTCGGAATATCTTCAGTTTTAAGAAACACCATTTTTGTCACATTAGTAGATAGGGTAAGGGTTAAATAAGGGTTAGCGATAGACATGGTCAGAAACTGAGTAAAGTAGCTTTTTGTTTCTTAAAACTATGTCAGAGCAATGTTTCGATATGTAAAAAGTCATCTTGGCCTGTTATTTCCGGAATATCTTCAGTTTTGAGAAACACCATTTTTGTCACATTAGTGGATAGGGTTAGGGTTAAATAAGGGTTAGCGATCAACATGGTCACAAAGTGAGTAACGTTGCTTTTGTTTCTTAAAACTTTGTCAGAGCAATGTTTCGATATGTAAAATGTCTTCTTGGCTTGTTATTTACGGAATAGCTTTAGTTTTGAGAAACACCATTTTTGTCACATTAGTGGATAGGGTTAGGGTTAAATAAGGGTTAGCGATCAACATGGTCAGAAACTGAGTTAAGTTGCTTTTTGTTTCTTAAAACTTTCTCAGAGCAATGTTTTGATATGTAAAAAGTCTTCTTGGCCTGTTATTTTTGGAATATCTTCAGTTTTGAGAAACACCATTTTTATCACGTTAATGGATAGGGTTAGGGTTAAATAAGGGTTAGCGATCAACATGGTCAGAAACTGAGTAAAGTTGCTTTTTATTTCTTAAAGCTATGTCAGAGCAATGTTTCGATATGTAAAATGTCTTCTTGGCTTGTTATTTTCGGAATATCTTCAGTTTTAAGAAACACCATTTTTGTCACATTAGTGGATAGGGTTAGGGTTAAATAAGGGTTAGCGATCAACATGGTCAGAAACTGAGTTAAGTTGCTTTTTGTTTCTTAAAACTTTCTCAGAGCAATGTTTTGATATGTAAAAAGTCTTCCTGGCCTGTTATTTTCGAAATATCTTTAGTTTTAAGAAACACCATGTTTGTCACATTAGTGGATAGGGTTAGGGTAAAGGGTTAGCGATCAACATGGTCACAAAGTAAGTTAAGTTGATTTTTGTTTCTTAAAACTTTGTCAGAGCAATGTTTCGATATGTAAAATGTCTTCTTGGCTTGTTATTTTCGGAATATCTTCAGTTTTAAGAAACACCATTTTTGTCACATTAGTGGATAGGGTTAGGGTTAAATAAGGGTTAGCGATCAACATAGTCAGAAACTGAGTTAAGTTGCTTTTTGTTTCTTAAAACTTTCTCAGAGCATTGTTTTGATATGTAAAAAGTCTTCCTGGCCTGTTATTTTCGAAATATCTTTAGTTTTAAGTAACACCATTTTTGTCACATTAGTGTATAGGGTTAGGGTTAAATAAGGGTTAGCGATCAACATGGTCACAAAGTGAGTTAAGTTGATTTTTGTTTCTTAAAACTTTGTCAGAGCAATGTTTCGATATGTAAAATGTCTTCTTGGCTTGTTATTTTCGGAATATCTTCAGTTTTAAGAAACACCATTTTTGTCACATTAGTAGATAGGGTAAGGGTTAAATAAGGGTTAGCGATCAACATGGTCAGAAACTGAGTAAAGTAGCTTTTTGTTTCTTAAAACTATGTCAGAGCAATGTTTCGATATGTAAAAAGTCATCTTGGCCTGTTATTTCCGGAATATCTTCAGTTTTGAGAAACACCATTTTTGTCACATTAGTGGATAGGGTTAGGGTTAAATAAGGGTTAGCGATCAACATGGTCACAAAGTGAGTAACGTTGCTTTTGTTTCTTAAAACTTTGTCAGAGCAATGTTTCGATATGTAAAATGTCTTCTTGGCTTGTTATTTACGGAATAGCTTTAGTTTTAAGAAACACCATTTTTGTCACATTAGTGGATAGGGTTAGGGTTAAATAAGGGTTAGCGATCAACATGGTCAGAAACTGAGTTACGTTGCTTTTTTTTTCTTAAAACTTTGTCAGAGCAATGTTTCGATGTGTAAAAAGTCTTCTTGGCCTGTTTGTCACATTGGCCTGTACAAAGTCTTTTTTGCTTGTTATTTTCGGAATATCTCCAGTTTTAAGAAACACCATTTTTATCACGTTAGTTGATACGGTTAGGGTTAAATAAGGATTAGCGATCAACATGGTCAGAAACTGAGTAAAGTAGCTTTTTGTTTCTTAAAACTATGTCAGAGCAATGTTTCGATATGTAAAAAGTCATCTTTGCCTGTTATTTCCGGAATATCTTCAGTTTTGAGAAACACCATTTTTGTCACATTAGTGGATAGGGTTAGGGTTAAATAAGGGTTAGCGATCAACATGGTCACAAAGTGAGTAACGTTGCTTTTGGTTCTTAAAACTTTGTCAGAGCAATGTTTTGATATGTAAAAAGTCTTCTTGGCCTGTTATTTTTGGAATATCTTCAGTTTTAAGAAACACCATTTTATCACGTTAATGGAAAGGGTTAGGGTTAAATAAGGGTTAGCGATCAACATGGTCAGAAACTGAGTAAAGTTGCTTTTTATTTCTTAAAACTATGTCAGAGCAATGTTTCGATATGTAAAATGTCTTCTTGGCTTGTTATTTTCGGAATATCTTCAGTTTTAAGAAACACCATTTTTGTCACATTAGTGGATAGGGTTAGGGTTAAATAAGGGTTAGCGATCAACATGGTCAGAAACTGAGTTAAGTTGCTTTTTGTTTCTTAAAACTTTCTCAGAGCAATGTTTTGATATGTAAAAAGTCTTCTTGGCCTGTTATTTTTGGAATATCTTCAGTTTTGAGAAACACCATTTTTATCACGTTAATGGATAGGGTTAGGGTTAAATAAGGGTTAGCGATCAACATGGTCAGAAACTGAGTAAAGTTGCTTTTTATTTCTTAAAGCTATGTCAGAGCAATGTTTCGATATGTAAAATGTCTTCTTGGCTTGTTATTTTCGGAATATCTTCAGTTTTAAGAAACACCATTTTTGTCACATTAGTGGATAGGGTTAGGGTTAAATAAGGGTTAGCGATCAACATGGTCAGAAACTGAGTTAAGATGCTTTTTGTTTCTTAAAACTTTATCAGAGCAATGTTTTGATATGTAAAAAGTCTTCCTGGCCTGTTATTTTCGAAATATCTTTAGTTTTGAGAAACACCATGTTTGTCACATTAGTGGATAGGGTTAGGGTAAAGGGTTAGCGATCAACATGGTCACAAAGTAAGTTAAGTTGATTTTTGTTTCTTAAAACTTTGTCAGAGCAATGTTTCGATATGTAAAATGTCTTCTTGGCTTGTTATTTTCGGAATATCTTCAGTTTTAAGAAACACCATTTTTGTCACATTAGTGGATAGGGTTAGGGTTAAATAAGGGTTAGCGATCAACATGGTCAGAAACTGAGTTAAGTTGCTTTTAGTGTCTTAAAACTTTCTCAGAGCAATGTTTTGATATGTAAAAAGTCTTCCTGGCCTGTTATTTTCGGAATATCTTCAGTTTTGAGAAACACCATTTTTGTCACATTAGTGTATAGGGTTAGGGTTAAATAAGGGTTAGCGATCAACATGGTCACAACGTGAGTTAAGTTGCTTTTTGTTTCTTAAAACTTTCTCAGAGCAATGTTTTGATATGTAAAAAGTCCTCCTGGCCTGTTATTTTCGAAATATCTTTAGTTTTGAGAAACACCATTTTTGTCACATTAGTGGATAGGGTTAGGGTTAAATAAGGGTTAGCGATCAACATGGTCAGAAACTGAGTTAAGTTGCTTTTTGTTTCTTAAAACTTTCTCAGAGCAATGTTTTGATATGTAAAAAGTCTTCCTGGTCTGTTATTTTCGAAATATCTTTAGTTTTGAGAAACACCATGTATGTCACATTAGTGGATAGGGTTAGGGTTAAATAAGGGTAAGCGATCAACATGGTCACAAAGTGAGTTAAGTTGATTTTTGTTTCTTAAAACTTTGTCAGAGCAATGTTTCGATATGTAAAATGTCTTCTTGGCTTGTTATTTTCGGAATATCTTCAGTTTTAAGAAACACCATTTTTGTCACATTAGTAGATAGGGTAAGGGTTAAATAAGGGTTAGCGATAGACATGGTCAGAAACTGAGTAAAGTAGCTTTTTGTTTCTTAAAACTATGTCAGAGCAATGTTTCGATATGTAAAAAGTCATCTTGGCCTGTTATTTCCGGAATATCTTCAGTTTTGAGAAACACCATTTTTGTCACATTAGTGGATAGGGTTAGGGTTAAATAAGGGTTAGCGATCAACATGGTCACAAAGTGAGTAACGTTGCTTTTGTTTCTTAAAACTTTGTCAGAGCAATGTTTCGATATGTAAAATGTCTTCTTGGCTTGTTATTTACGGAATAGCTTTAGTTTTAAGAAACACCATTTTTGTCACATTAGTGGATAGGGTTAGGGTTAAATAAGGGTTAGCGATCAACATGGTCAGAAAACTGAGTTAAGTTGCTTTTTGTTTCTTAAAACTTTGTCAGAGCAATGTTTTGATATGTAAAAAGTCTTCCTGGCCTGTCATTTTCGAAATATCTTTAGTTTTGAGAAACACCATTTTTGTCACATTAGTGGATAGGGTTAGGGTTAAATAAGGGTTAGCGATCAACATGGTCAGAAACTGAGTTAAGTTGCTTTTTGTTTCTTAAAACTTTGTCAGAGCAATGTTTCGATATGTAAAAAGTCTTCTTGGCTTGTTATTTTCGGAATATCTTCAGTTTTAAGAAACACCATTTTTGTCACATTAGTGGATAGGGTTAGGGTTAAATAAGGGTTAGCGATCAACATGGTCAGAAACTGAGTTAAGTTGCTTTTAGTGTCTTAAAACTTTCTCAGAGCAATGTTTTGATATGTAAAAAGTCTTCCTGGCCTGTTATTTTCGGAATATCTTCAGTTTTAAGAAACACCATTTTTGTCACATTAGTGTATAGGGTTAGGGTTAAATAAGGGTTAGCGATCAACATGGTCACAACGTGAGTTAAGTTGCTTTTTGTTTCTTAAAACTTTCTCAGAGCAATGTTTTGATATGTAAAAAGTCCTCCTGGCCTGTTATTTTCGAAATATCTTTAGTTTTGAGAAACACCATTTTTGTCACATTAGTGGATAGGGTTAGGGTTAAATAAGGGTTAGCGATCAACATGGTCAGAAACTGAGTTAAGTTGCTTTTTGTTTCTTAAAACTTTCTCAGAGCAATGTTTTGATATGTAAAAAGTCTTCCTGGTCTGTTATTTTCGAAATATCTTTAGTTTTGAGAAACACCATGTATGTCACATTAGTGGATAGGGTTAGGGTTAAATAAGGGTTAGCGATCAACATGGTCACAAAGTGAGTTAAGTTGATTTTTGTTTCTTAAAACTTTGTCAGAGCAATGTTTCGATATGTAAAATGTCTTCTTGGCTTGTTATTTTCGGAATATCTTCAGTTTTAAGAAACACCATTTTTGTCACATTAGTAGATAGGGTAAGGGTTAAATAAGGGTTAGCGATAGACATGGTCAGAAACTGAGTAAAGTAGCTTTTTGTTTCTTAAAACTATGTCAGAGCAATGTTTCGATATGTAAAAAGTCATCTTGGCCTGTTATTTCCGGAATATCTTCAGTTTTGAGAAACACCATTTTTTGTCACATTAGTGGATAGGGTTAGGGTTAAATAAGGGTTAGCGATCAACATGGTCACAAAGTGAGTAACGTTGCTTTTGTTTCTTAAAACTTTGTCAGAGCAATGTTTCGATATGTAAAATGTCTTCTTGGCTTGTTATTTACGGAATAGCTTTAGTTTTAAGAAACACCATTTTTGTCACATTAGTGGATAGGGTTAGGGTTAAATAAGGGTTAGCGATCAACATGGTCAGAAAACTGAGTTAAGTTGCTTTTTGTTTCTTAAAACTTTGTCAGAGCAATGTTTTGATATGTAAAAAGTCTTCCTGGCCTGTCATTTTCGAAATATCTTTAGTTTTGAGAAACACCCTTTTTGTCACATTAGTGGATAGGGTTAGGGTTAAATAAGGGTTAGCGATCAACATGGTCAGAAACTGAGTTAAGTTGCTTTTTGTTTCTTAAAACTTTGTCAGAGCAATGTTTCGATATGTAAAAAGTCTTCTTGGCCTGTTATTTTTGGAATATCTTCAGTTTTGAGAAACACCATTTTTATCACGTTAATGGATAGGGTTAGGGTTAAATAAGGGTTAGCGATCAACATGGTCAGAAACTGAGTTAAGTTGCTTGTTGTTTCTTAAAACTTTCTGAGATAAATGTTTTGATATGTAAAAAGTCTTCCTGGCCTGTTATTTTCGAAATATCTTTAGTTTTGAGAAACACCATTTTTGTCACATTAGTGGATAGGGTTAGGGTTAAATAAGGGTTAGCGATCAACATGGTCAGAAACTGAGTTAAGTTGCTTTTTGTTTCTTAAAACTTTCTCAGAGCAATGTTTTGATATGTACAAAGTCTTCCTGGCCTGTTATTTTCGAAATATCTTTAGTTTTAAGTAACACCATTTTTGTGACATAAGTGGATAGGGTTAGGGTTAAATAAGGGTTAGCGATCAACATTGTCACAAAGTGAGTAAAGTTGCTTTTTGTTTCTTAAAACTTTGTCAGAGCAATGTTTCGATATGTAAAATGTCTTCTTGGCTTGTTATTTTCGGAATATCTTCAGTTTTAAGAAACACCATTTTTGTCACATTAGTGGATAGGGTTAGGGTTAAATAAGGGTTAGCGATCAACATGGTCAGAAACTGAGTTAAGTTGCTTTTTGTTTCTTAAAACTTTGTTAGAGCAATGTTTCGATATGTAAAATGTCTTCTTGGCTTGTTATTTTCGGAATATCTTCAGTGTTAAGAAACACCATTTTTGTCACATTAGTGGATAGGGTTAGGGTTAAATAAGGGTTAGCGATCAACATGGTCAGAAACTGAGTTAAGTTACTTTTTGTTTCTTAAAACTTTCTCAGAGCAATGTTTTGATATGTAAAAAGTATTCCTGGCCTGTTATTTTCTAAATAGCTTTAGTTTTGAGAAACACCATTTTTGTCACATTAGTGGATAGGGTTAGGGTTAAATAAGGGTTAGCGATCAACATGGTCAGAAACTGAGTTAAGTTGCTTTTTGTTTCTTAAAACTTTGTCAGAGCAATGTTTTGATATGTAAAAAGTATTCCTGGCCTGTTATTTTCTAAATAGCTTTAGTTTTGAGAAACACCATTTTTGTCACATTTGTGGATAGGGTTAGGGTTAAATAAGGGTTAGCGATCAACATGGTCAGAAACTGAGTTAAGTTGCTTTTTGTTTCTTAAAACTTTGTTAGAGCAATGTTTCGATATGTAAAATGTCTTCTTGGCTTGTTATTTTCGGAATATCTTCAGTGTTAAGAAACACCATTTTTGTCACATTAGTGGATAGGGTTAGGGTTAAATAAGGGTTAGCGATCAACATGGTCAGAAACTGAGTTAAGTTGCTTTTTGTTTCTTAAAACTTTGTCAGAGCAATGTTTCGATATGTAAAAAGTCTTCTTGGCCTGTTATTTTTGGAATATCTTCAGTTTTGAGAAACACCATTTTTATCACGTTAATGGATAGGGTTAGGGTTAAATAAGGGTTAGCGATCAACATGGTCAGAAACTGAGTTAAGTTGCTTGTTGTTTCTTAAAACTTTCTGAGATAAATGTTTTGATATGTAAAAAGTCTTCCTGGCCTGTTATTTTCGAAATATCTTTAGTTTTGAGAAACACCATTTTTGTCACATTAGTGGATAGGGTTAGGGTTAAATAAGGGTTAGCGATCAACATGGTCAGAAACTGAGTTAAGTTGCTTTTTGTTTCTTAAAACTTTCTCAGAGCAATGTTTTGATATGTACAAAGTCTTCCTGGCCTGTTATTTTCGAAATATCTTTAGTTTTAAGTAACACCATTTTTGTGACATAAGTGGATAGGGTTAGGGTTAAATAAGGGTTAGCGATCAACATTGTCACAAAGTGAGTAAAGTTGCTTTTTGTTTCTTAAAACTTTGTCAGAGCAATGTTTCGATATGTAAAATGTCTTCTTGGCTTGTTATTTTCGGAATATCTTCAGTTTTAAGAAACACCATTTTTGTCACATTAGTGGATAGGGTTAGGGTTAAATAAGGGTTAGCGATCAACATGGTCAGAAACTGAGTTAAGTTGCTTTTTGTTTCTTAAAACTTTGTTAGAGCAATGTTTCGATATGTAAAATGTCTTCTTGGCTTGTTATTTTCGGAATATCTTCAGTGTTAAGAAACACCATTTTTGTCACATTAGTGGATAGGGTTAGGGTTAAATAAGGGTTAGCGATCAACATGGTCAGAAACTGAGTTAAGTTACTTTTTGTTTCTTAAAACTTTCTCAGAGCAATGTTTTGATATGTAAAAAGTATTCCTGGCCTGTTATTTTCTAAATAGCTTTAGTTTTGAGAAACACCATTTTTGTCACATTAGTGGATAGGGTTAGGGTTAAATAAGGGTTAGCGATCAACATGGTCAGAAACTGAGTTAAGTTGCTTTTTGTTTCTTAAAACTTTCTCAGAGCAATGTTTTGATATGTAAAAAGTATTCCTGGCCTGTTATTTTCTAAATAGCTTTAGTTTTGAGAAACACCATTTTTGTCACATTTGTGGATAGGGTTAGGGTTAAATAAGGGTTAGCGATCAACATGGTCAGAAACTGAGTTAAGTTGCTTTTTGTTTCTTAAAACTTTGTTAGAGCAATGTTTCGATATGTAAAATGTCTTCTTGGCTTGTTATTTTCGGAATATCTTCAGTGTTAAGAAACACCATTTTTGTCACATTAGTGGATAGGGTTAGGGTTAAATAAGGGTTAGCGATCAACATGGTCAGAAACTGAGTTAAGTTGCTTTTTGTTTCTTAAAACTTTCTCAGAGCAATGTTTTGATATGTACAAAGTCTTCCTGGCCTGTTATTTTCGAAATATCTTTAGTTTTAAGT
The DNA here is from genome assembly GCA_916613615.1 of Steromphala cineraria. Classification (NCBI taxonomy): domain Eukaryota; kingdom Metazoa; phylum Mollusca; class Gastropoda; order Trochida; family Trochidae; genus Steromphala; species Steromphala cineraria. The sequence goes on along the minus strand of OU744723.1, from coordinate 26,089,947 downwards.
AACACCATTTTTGTGACATAAGTGGATAGGGTTAGGGTTAAATAAGGGTTAGCGATCAACATTGTCACAAAGTGAGTAAAGTTGCTTTTTGTTTCTTAAAACTTTGTCAGAGCAATGTTTCGATATGTAAAATGTCTTCTTGGCTTGTTATTTTCGGAATATCTTCAGTTTTAAGAAACACCATTTTTGTCACATTAGTGGATAGGGTTAGGGTTAAATAAGGGTTAGCGATCAACATGGTCAGAAACTGAGTTAAGTTGCTTTTTGTTTCTTAAAACTTTGTTAGAGCAATGTTTCGATATGTAAAATGTCTTCTTGGCTTGTTATTTTCGGAATATCTTCAGTGTTAAGAAACACCATTTTTGTCACATTAGTGGATAGGGTTAGGGTTAAATAAGGGTTAGCGATCAACATGGTCAGAAACTGAGTTAAGTTGCTTTTTGTTTCTTAAAACTTTCTCAGAGCAATGTTTTGATATGTAAAAAGTATTCCTGGCCTGTTATTTTCTAAATAGCTTTAGTTTTGAGAAACACCATTTTTGTCACATTAGTGGATAGGGTTAGGGTTAAATAAGGGTTAGCGATCAACATGGTCAGAAACTGAGTTAAGTTGCTTTTTGTTTCTTAAAACTTTCTCAGAGCAATGTTTTAATATGTAAAAAGTATTCCTGGCCTGTTATTTTCTAAATAGCTTTAGTTTTGAGAAACACCATTTTTGTCACATTAGTGGATAGGGTTAGGGTTAAATAAGGGTTAGCGATCAACATGGTCAGAAACTGAGTTAAGTTGCTTTTTGTTTCTTAAAACTTTGTTAGAGCAATGTTTCGATATGTAAAATGTCTTCTTGGCTTGTTATTTTCGGAATATCTTCAGTGTTAAGAAACACCATTTTTGTCACATTAGTGGATAGGGTTAGGGTTAAATAAGGGTTAGCGATCAACATGGTCAGAAACTGAGTTAAGTTGCTTTTTGTTTCTTAAAACTTTCTCAGAGCAATGTTTTGATATGTAAAAAGTCTTCCTGGCCTGTTATTTTCGAAATATCTTTAGTTTTTAGTAACACCATTTTTGTCACATTAGTGGATAGGGTTAGGGTTAAATAAGGGTTAGCGATCAACATGGTCACAAAGTGAGTTAAGTTGCTTTTTGTTTCTTAAAACTTTGTAGGAGCAACGTTTCGATATGTAAAAAGTCATCTTGGCCTGTTATTTCCGGAATATCTTCAGTTTTGAGAAACACCATTTTTATCACATTAGTGGATAGGGTTAGGGTTAAATAAGGGTTAGCGATCAACATTGTCACAAAGTGAGTAAAGTTTCTTTTTGTTTCTTAAAACTTTGTCAGAGCAATGTTTCGATATGTAAAATGTCTTCTTGGCTTGTTCTTTACGGAATAGCTTTAGTTTTAAGAAACACCATTTTTGTCACATTAGTGGATAGGGTTAGGGTTAAATAAGGGTTAGCGATCAACATGGTCAGAAAACTGAGTTAAGTTGCTTTTTGTTTCTTAAAACTTTGTCAGAGCAATATTTGGATTTGTAAAAAGTCATCCTGGCCTGTTATTTTCGAAATATCTTTGGTTTTGAGAAACACCATTTTTGTCACATTAGTGGATAGGGTTAGGGTTAAATAAGGGTTAGCGATCAACATGGTCACAAAGTAAGTTAACTTGCTTTTTGTTTCTTAAAATTTTGTCAGAGCAATGATTCGATATTTAAAAAGTCTTCCTGGCCTGTTATTTTTGGAATATCTTCAGTTTTGAGAAACACCATTTTTATCAAGTTAGTGGATAGGGTTAGGGTTAAATAAGGGTTAGCGATCAACATTGTCACAAAGTGAGTAAAGTTGCGTTTTGTTTCTAATAACTTTGTCAGAGCAATGTTTCGATATGTAAAATGTCTTCTTGGCTTGTTATTTACGGAATATCTTTAGTTTTAAGAAACACCATTTGTGTCACATTAGTGGATAGGGTTAGGGTTAAATAAGGGTTAGCGATCAACATGGTCAGAAACTGAGTTAAGTTGCTTTTTGTTTCTTAAAACTTTCTCAGAGCAATGTTTTGATATGTAAAAAGTCTTCCTGGCCTGTTATTTTCGAAATATCTTTAGTTTTTAGTAACACCATTTTTGTCACATTAGTGGATAGGGTTAGGGTTAAATAAGGGTTAGCGATCAACATGGTCACAAAGTGAGTTAAGTTGCTTTTTGTTTCTTAAAACTTTGTAGGAGCAACGTTTCGATATATAAAAAGTCATCTTGGCCTGTTATTTCCGGAATATCTTCAGTTTTGAGAAACACCATTTTTATCACATTAGTGGATAGGGTTAGGGTTAAATAAGGGTTAGCGATCAACATTGTCACAAAGTGAGTAAAGTTGCTTTTTGTTTCTTAAAACTTTGTCAGAGCAATGTTTCGATATGTAAAATGTCTTCTTGGCTTGTTCTTTACGGAATAGCTTTAGTTTTAAGAAACACCATTTTTGTCACATTAGTGGATAGGGTTAGGGTTAAATAAGGGTTAGCGATCAACATGGTCAGAAAACTGAGTTAAGTTGCTTTTTGTTTCTTAAAACTTTGTCAGAGCAATATTTGGATTTGTAAAAAGTCATCCTGGCCTGTTATTTTCGAAATATCTTTGGTTTTGAGAAACACCATTTTTGTCACATTATTGGATAGGGTTAGGGTTAAATAAGGGTTAGCGATCAACATGGTCACAAAGTAAGTTAACTTGCTTTTTGTTTCTTAAAATTTTGTCAGAGCAATGATTCGATATGTAAAAAGTCTTCCTGGCCTGTTATTTTTGGAATATCTTCAGTTTTAAGAAACACCATTTTTATCAAGTTAGTGGATAGGGTTAGGGTTAAATAAGGGTTAGCGATCAACATTGTCACAAAGTGAGTAAAGTTGCGTTTTGTTTCTAATAACTTTGTCAGAGCAATGTTTCGATATGTAAAATGTCTTCTTGGCTTGTTATTTACGGAATATCTTTAGTTTTAAGAAACACCATTTTTGTCACATTAGTGGATAGGGTTAGGGTTAAATAAGGGTTAGCGATCAACATGGTCACAAAGTGAGTTAAGTTGCTTTTTGTTTCTTAAAACTTTGTAGGAGCAACGTTTCGATATGTAAAAAGTCATCTTGGCCTGTTATTTCCGGAATATCTTCAGTTTTGAGAAACACCATTTTTATCACATTAGTGGATAGGGTTAGGGTTAAATAAGGGTTAGCGATCAACATTGTCACAAAGTGAGTAAAGTTGCTTTTTGTTTCTTAAAACTTTGTCAGAGCAATGTTTCGATATGTAAAATGTCTTCTTGGCTTGTTCTTTACGGAATAGCTTTAGTTTTAAGAAACACCATTTTTGTCACATTAGTGGATAGGGTTAGGGTTAAATAAGGGTTAGCGATCAACATGGTCAGAAAACTGAGTTAAGTTGCTTTTGTTTCTTAAAACTTTGTCAGAGCAATATTTGTATTTGTAAAAAGTCATCCTGGCCTGTTATTTTCGAAATATCTTTGGTTTTGAGAAACACCATTTTTGTCACATTATTGGATAGGGTTAGGGTTAAATAAGGGTTAGCGATCAACATGGTCACAAAGTAAGTTAACTTGCTTTTTGTTTCTTAAAATTTTGTCAGAGCAATGATTCGATATGTAAAAAGTCTTCCTGGCCTGTTATTTTTGGAATATCTTCAGTTTTAAGAAACACCATTTTTATCAAGTTAGTGGATAGGGTTAGGGTTAAATAAGGGTTAGCGATCAACATTGTCACAAAGTGAGTAAAGTTGCGCTTTGTTTCTAATAACTTTGTCAGAGCAATGTTTCGATATGTAAAATGTCTTCTTGGCTTGTTATTTACGGAATATCTTTAGTTTTAAGAAACACCATTTTTGTCACATTAGTGGATAGGGTTAGGGTTAACATAAGGGTTAGCGATCAACATGGTCAGAAACTGAGTTAAGTTGCTTTTTGTTTCTTAAAACTTTGTCAGAGCAATATTTTGATTTGTAAAAAGTCTTCCTGGCCTGTTATTTTCGAAATATCTTTAGTTTTGAGAAACACCATTTTTGTCACATTAGTGGATAGGGTAAGTGTTAAATAAGGGTTAGCGATCAACATGGTCACAAAGTAAGTTAACTTGCTTTTTTGTTTCTTAAAACTTTGTCAGAGCAATGTTTCGATATGTAAAAAGTCATCTTGGCCTGTTATTTTTGGAATATCGTCAGTTTTAAGAAACACCATTCTTATCAAGTTAGTGGATAGGGTTAGGGTTAAATAAGGGTTAGCGATCAACATGGTCAGAAACTGAGTTAAGTTGCTTTTTGTTTCTTAAAACTTTCTCAGAGCAATGTTTTGATATGTAAAAAGTATTCCTGGCCTGTTATTTTCTAAATAGCTTTAGTTTTGAGAAACACCATTTTTGTCACATTAGTGGATAGGGTTAGGGTTAAATAAGGGTTAGCGATCAACATGGTCAGAAACTGAGTTAAGTTGCTTTTTGTTTCTTAAAACTTTGTTAGAGCAATGTTTCGATATGTAAAATGTCTTCTTGGCTTGTTATTTTCGGAATATTTTCAGTTTTAAGAAACACCATTTTTGACACATTAGTGGATAGGGTTAGGGTTAAATAAGGGTTAGCGATCAACATGGTCACAACGTGAGTTAAGTTGCTTTTTGTTTCTTAAAACTTTCTCAGAGCAATGTTTTGATATGTAAAAAGTCCTCCTGGCCTGTTATTTTCGAAATATCTTTAGTTTTGAGAAACACCATTTTTGTCACATTAGTGGATAGGGTTAGGGTTAAATAAGGATTAGCGATCAACATGGTCAGAAACTGAGTTAAGTTGCTTTTTGTTTCTTAAAACTTTCTCAGAGCAATGTTTTGATATGTAAAAAGTCTTCCTGGTCTGTTATTTTCGAAATATCTTTAGTTTTGAGAAACACCATGTATGTCACATTAGTGGATAGGGTTAGGGTTAAATAAGGGTAAGCGATCAACATGGTCACAAAGTGAGTTAAGTTGATTTTTGTTTCTTAAAACTTTGTCAGAGCAATGTTTCGATATGTAAAATGTCTTCTTGGCTTGTTATTTTCGGAATATCTTCAGTTTTAAGAAACACCATTTTTGTCACATTAGTAGATAGGGTAAGGGTTAAATAAGGGTTAGCGATCAACATGGTCAGAAACTGAGTAAAGTAGCTTTTTGTTTCTTAAAACTATGTCAGAGCAATGTTTCGATATGTAAAAAGTCATCTTGGCCTGTTATTTCCGGAATATCTTCAGTTTTGAGAAACACCATTTTTGTCAAGTTAGTGGATAGGGTTAGGGTTAAATAAGGGTTAGCGATCAACATGGTCACAAAGTGAGTAACGTTGCTTTTGTTTCTTAAAACTTTGTCAGAGCAATGTTTCGATATGTAAAATGTCTTCTTGGCTTGTTATTTACGGAATAGCTTTAGTTTTAAGAAACACCATTTTTGTCACATTAGTGGATAGGGTTAGGGTTAAATAAGGGTTAGCGATCAACATGGTCAGAAAACTGAGTTAAGTTGCTTTTTGTTTCTTAAAACTTTGTCAGAGCAATGTTTTGATATGTAAAAAGTCTTCCTGGCCTGTCATTTTCGAAATATCTTTTGTTTTGAGAAACACCATTTTTGTCACATTAGTGGATAGGGTTAGGGTTAAATAAGGGTTAGCGATCAACATGGTCAGAAACTGAGTTAAGTTGCTTTTTGTTTCTTAAAACTTTGTCAGAGCAATGTTTCGATATGTAAAAAGTCTTCTTGGCCTGTTATTTTTGGAATATCTTCAGTTTTGAGAAACACCATTTTTATCACGTTAATGGATAGGGTTAGGGTTAAATAAGGGTTAGCGATCAACATGGTCAGAAACTGAGTTAAGTTGCTTTTTGTTTCTTAAAACTTTCTGAGATAAATGTTTTGATATGTAAAAAGTCTTCCTGGCCTGTTATTTTCGAAATATCTTTAGTTTTAAGTAACACCATTTTTGTCACATTAGTGTATAGGGTTAGGGTTAAATAAGGGTTAGCGATCAACATGGTCACAACGTGAGTTAAGTTGCTTTTTGTTTCTTAAAACTTTGTCAGAGCAATGTTTTGATATGTAAAAAGTCTTCCTGGCCTGTTATTTTCGAAATATCTTTAGTTTTGAGAAACACCATTTTTGTCACATTAGTGGATAGGGTTAGGATTAAATAAGGGTTAGCGATCAACATGGTCAGAAACTGAGTTAAGTTGCTTTTTGTTTCTTAAAACTTTCTCAGAGCAATGTTTTGATATGTACAAAGTCTTCCTGGCCTGTTATTTTCGAAATATCTTTAGTTTTAAGTAACACCATTTTTGTCACATAAGTGGATAGGGTTAGGGTTAAATAAGGGTTAGCGATCAACATTGTCACAAAGTGAGTAAAGTTGCTTTTTGTTTCTTAAAACTTTGTCAGAGCAATGTTTCGATATGTAAAATGTCTTCTTGGCTTGTTATTTTCGGAATATCTTCAGTTTTAAGAAACACCATTTTTGTCACATTAGTGGATAGGGTTAGGGTTAAATAAGGGTTAGCGATCAACATGGTCAGAAACTGAGTTAAGTTGCTTTTTGTTTTGTTAAAACTTTCTCAGAGCAATGTTTTGATATGTAAAAAGTATTCCTGGCCTGTTATTTTCTAAATAGCTTTAGTTTTGAGAAACACCATTTTTGTCACATTAGTGGATAGGGTTAGGGTTAAATAAGGGTTAGCGATCAACATGGTCAGAAACTGAGTTAAGTTGCTTTTTGTTTCTTAAAACTTTGTTAGAGCAATGTTTCGATATGTAAAATGTCTTCTTGGCTTGTTATTTTCGGAATATCTTCAGTGTTAAGAAACACCATTTTTGTCACATTAGTGGATAGGGTTAGGGTTAAATAAGGGTTAGCGATCAACATGGTCAGAAACTGAGTTAAGTTGCTTTTTGTTTCTTAAAACTTTCTCAGAGCAATGTTTTGATATGTAAAAAGTCTTCCTGGCCTGTTATTTTCGAAATATCTTTAGTTTTTAGTAACACCATTTTTGTCACATTAGTGGATAGGGTTAGGGTTAAATAAGGGTTAGCGATCAACATGGTCACAATGTGAGTTAAGTTGCTTTTTGTTTCTTAAAACTTTGTCGGAGCAACGTTTCGATATGTAAAAAGTCATCTTGGCCTGTTATTTCCGGAATATCTTCAGTTTTGAGAAACACCATTTTTATCACATTAGTGGATAGGGTTAGGGTTAAATAAGGGTTAGCGATCAACATGGTCAGAAAACTGAGTTAAGTTGCTTTTTGTTTCTTAAAACTTTGTCAGAGCAATATTTGGATTTGTAAAAAGTCATCCTGGCCTGTTATTTTCGAAATATCTTTGGTTTTGAGAAAAACCATTTTTGTCACATTAGTGGATAGGGTTAGGGTTAAATAAGGGTTAGCGATCAACATGGTCACAAAGTAAGTTAACTTGCTTTTTGTTTCTTAAAATTTTGTCAGAGCAATGATTCGATATGTAAAAAGTCTTCCTGGCCTGTTATTTTTGGAATATCTTCAGTTTTAAGAAACACCATTTTTATCAAGTTAGTGGATAGGGTTAGGGTTAAATAAGGGTTAGCGATCAACATTGTCACAAAGTGAGTAAAGTTGCGCTTTGTTTCTAATAACTTTGTCAGAGCAATGTTTCGATATGTAAAATGTCTTCTTGGCTTGTTATTTACGGAATATCTTTAGTTTTAAGAAACACCATTTTTGTCACATTAGTGGATAGGGTTAGGGTTAACATAAGGGTTAGCGATCAACATGGTCAGAAACTGAGTTAAGTTGCTTTTTGTTTCTTAAAACTTTGTCAGAGCAATATTTTGATTTGTAAAAAGTCTTCCTGGCCTGTTATTTTCGAAATATCTTTAGTTTTGAGAAACACCATTTTTGTCACATTAGTGGATAGGGTAAGTGTTAAATAAGGGTTAGCGATCAACATGGTCACAAAGTAAGTTAACTTGCTTTTTTGTTTCTTAAAACTTTGTCAGAGCAATGTTTCGATATGTAAAAAGTCATCTTGGCCTGTTATTTTTGGAATATCGTCAGTTTTAAGAAACACCATTCTTATCAAGTTAGTGGATAGGGTTAGGGTTAAATAAGGGTTAGCGATCAACATGGTCAGAAACTGAGTTAAGTTGCTTTTTGTTTCTTAAAACTTTCTCAGAGCAATGTTTTGATATGTAAAAAGTATTCCTGGCCTGTTATTTTCTAAATAGCTTTAGTTTTGAGAAACACCATTTTTGTCACATTAGTGGATAGGGTTAGGGTTAAATAAGGGTTAGCGATCAACATGGTCAGAAACTGAGTTAAGTTGCTTTTTGTTTCTTAAAACTTTGTTAGAGCAATGTTTCGATATGTAAAATGTCTTCTTGGCTTGTTATTTTCGGAATATTTTCAGTTTAAAGAAACACCATTTTTGACACATTAGTGGATAGGGTTAGGGTTAAATAAGGGTTAGCGATCAACATGGTCACAACGTGAGTTAAGTTGCTTTTTGTTTCTTAAAACTTTCTCAGAGCAATGTTTTGATATGTAAAAAGTCCTCCTGGCCTGTTATTTTCGAAATATCTTTAGTTTTGAGAAACACCATTTTTGTCACATTAGTGGATAGGGTTAGGGTTAAATAAGGATTAGCGATCAACATGGTCAGAAACTGAGTTAAGTTGCTTTTTGTTTCTTAAAACTTTCTCAGAGCAATGTTTTGATATGTAAAAAGTCTTCCTGGTCTGTTATTTTCGAAATATCTTTAGTTTTGAGAAACACCATGTATGTCACATTAGTGGATAGGGTTAGGGTTAAATAAGGGTAAGCGATCAACATGGTCACAAAGTGAGTTAAGTTGATTTTTGTTTCTTAAAACTTTGTCAGAGCAATGTTTCGATATGTAAAATGTCTTCTTGGCTTGTTATTTTCGGAATATCTTCAGTTTTAAGAAACACCATTTTTGTCACATTAGTAGATAGGGTAAGGGTTAAATAAGGGTTAGCGATCAACATGGTCAGAAACTGAGTAAAGTAGCTTTTTGTTTCTTAAAACTATGTCAGAGCAATGTTTCGATATGTAAAAAGTCATCTTGGCCTGTTATTTCCGGAATATCTTCAGTTTTGAGAAACACCATTTTTGTCAAGTTAGTGGATAGGGTTAGGGTTAAATAAGGGTTAGCGATCAACATGGTCACAAAGTGAGTAACGTTGCTTTTGTTTCTTAAAACTTTGTCAGAGCAATGTTTCGATATGTAAAATGTCTTCTTGGCTTGTTATTTACGGAATAGCTTTAGTTTTAAGAAACACCATTTTTGTCACATTAGTGGATAGGGTTAGGGTTAAATAAGGGTTAGCGATCAACATGGTCAGAAAACTGAGTTAAGTTGCTTTTTGTTTCTTAAAACTTTGTCAGAGCAATGTTTTGATATGTAAAAAGTCTTCCTGGCCTGTCATTTTCGAAATATCTTTTGTTTTGAGAAACACCATTTTTGTCACATTAGTGGATAGGGTTAGGGTTAAATAAGGGTTAGCGATCAACATGGTCAGAAACTGAGTTAAGTTGCTTTTTGTTTCTTAAAACTTTGTCAGAGCAATGTTTCGATATGTAAAAAGTCTTCTTGGCCTGTTATTTTTGGAATATCTTCAGTTTTGAGAAACACCATTTTTATCACGTTAATGGATAGGGTTAGGGTTAAATAAGGGTTAGCGATCAACATGGTCAGAAACTGAGTTAAGTTGCTTTTTGTTTCTTAAAACTTTCTGAGATAAATGTTTTGATATGTAAAAAGTCTTCCTGGCCTGTTATTTTCGAAATATCTTTAGTTTTAAGTAACACCATTTTTGTCACATTAGTGTATAGGGTTAGGGTTAAATAAGGGTTAGCGATCAACATGGTCACAACGTGAGTTAAGTTGCTTTTTGTTTCTTAAAACTTTGTCAGAGCAATGTTTTGATATGTAAAAAGTCTTCCTGGCCTGTTATTTTCGAAATATCTTTAGTTTTGAGAAACACCATTTTTGTCACATTAGTGGATAGGGTTAGGATTAAATAAGGGTTAGCGATCAACATGGTCAGAAACTGAGTTAAGTTGCTTTTTGTTTCTTAAAACTTTCTCAGAGCAATGTTTTGATATGTACAAAGTCTTCCTGGCCTGTTATTTTCGAAATATCTTTAGTTTTAAGTAACACCATTTTTGTGACATAAGTGGATAGGGTTAGGGTTAAATAAGGGTTAGCGATCAACATTGTCACAAAGTGAGTAAAGTTGCTTTTTGTTTCTTAAAACTTTGTCAGAGCAATGTTTCGATATGTAAAATGTCTTCTTGGCTTGTTATTTTCGGAATATCTTCAGTTTTAAGAAACACCATTTTTGTCACATTAGTGGATAGGGTTAGGGTTAAATAAGGGTTAGCGATCAACATGGTCAGAAACTGAGTTAAGTTGCTTTTTGTTTTGTTAAAACTTTCTCAGAGCAATGTTTTGATATGTAAAAAGTATTCCTGGCCTGTTATTTTCTAAATAGCTTTAGTTTTGAGAAACACCATTTTTGTCACATTAGTGGATAGGGTTAGGGTTAAATAAGGGTTAGCGATCAACATGGTCAGAAACTGAGTTAAGTTGCTTTTTGTTTCTTAAAACTTTGTTAGAGCAATGTTTCGATATGTAAAATGTCTTCTTGGCTTGTTATTTTCGGAATATCTTCAGTGTTAAGAAACACCATTTTTGTCACATTAGTGGATAGGGTTAGGGTTAAATAAGGGTTAGCGATCAACATGGTCAGAAACTGAGTTAAGTTGCTTTTTGTTTCTTAAAACTTTCTCAGAGCAATGTTTTGATATGTAAAAAGTCTTCCTGGCCTGTTATTTTCGAAATATCTTTAGTTTTTAGTAACACCATTTTTGTCACATTAGTGGATAGGGTTAGGGTTAAATAAGGGTTAGCGATCAACATGGTCACAATGTGAGTTAAGTTGCTTTTTGTTTCTTAAAACTTTGTCGGAGCAACGTTTCGATATGTAAAAAGTCATCTTGGCCTGTTATTTCCGGAATATCTTCAGTTTTGAGAAACACCATTTTTATCACATTAGTGGATAGGGTTAGGGTTAAATAAGGGTTAGCGATCAACATGGTCAGAAAACTGAGTTAAGTTGCTTTTTGTTTCTTAAAACTTTGTCAGAGCAATATTTGGATTTGTAAAAAGTCATCCTGGCCTGTTATTTTCGAAATATCTTTGGTTTTGAGAAAAACCATTTTTGTCACATTAGTGGATAGGGTTAGGGTTAAATAAGGGTTAGCGATCAACATGGTCACAAAGTAAGTTAACTTGCTTTTTGTTTCTTAAAATTTTGTCAGAGCAATGATTCGATATGTAAAAAGTCTTCCTGGCCTGTTATTTTTGGAATATCTTCAGTTTTAAGAAACACCATTTTTATCAAGTTAGTGGATAGGGTTAGGGTTAAATAAGGGTTAGCGATCAACATTGTCACAAAGTGAGTAAAGTTGCGTTTTGTTTCTTAAAACTTTCTCAGAGCAATGTTTTGATATGTAAAAAGTATTCCTGGCCTGTTATTTTCTAAATAGCTTTAGTTTTGAGAAACACCATTTTTGTCACATTAGTGGATAGGGTTAGGGTTAAATAAGGGTTAGCGATCAACATGGTCAGAAACTGAGTTAAGTTGCTTTTTGTTTCTTAAAACTTTGTTAGAGCAATGTTTCGATATGTAAAATGTCTTCTTGGCTTGTTATTTTCGGAATATCTTCAGTTTTAAGAAACACCATTTTTGACACATTAGTGGATAGGGTTAGGGTCAAATTAGGGTTACCGATCAACATGGTCAGAAACTGAGTTAAGTTGCTTTTTGTTTCTTAAAACTTTCTCAGAGCAATGTTTTGATATGTAAAAAGTCTTCCTGGCCTGTTATTTTCGAAATATCTTTAGTTTTTAGTAACACCATTTTTGTCACATTAGTGGATAGGGTTAGGGTTAAATAAGGGTTAGCGATCAACATGGTCACAATGTGAGTTAAGTTGCTTTTTGTTTCTTAAAACTTTGTCGGAGCAACGTTTCGATATGTAAAAAGTCATCTTGGCCTGTTATTTCCGGAATATCTTCAGTTTTGAGAAACACCATTTTTATCACATTAGTGGATAGGGTTAGGGTTAAATAAGGGTTAGCGATCAACATGGTCAGAAAACTGAGTTAAGTTGCTTTTTGTTTCTTAAAACTTTGTCAGAGCAATATTTGGATTTGTAAAAAGTCATCCTGGCCTGTTATTTTCGAAATATCTTTGGTTTTGAGAAACACCATTTTTGTCACATTAGTGGATAGGGTTAGGGTTAAATAAGGGTTAGCGATCAACATGGTCACAAAGTAAGTTAACTTGCTTTTTGTTTCTTAAAATTTTGTCAGAGCAATGATTCGATATGTAAAAAGTCTTCCTGGCCTGTTATTTTTGGAATATCTTCAGTTTTAAGAAACACCATTTTTATCAAGTTAGTGGATAGGGTTAGGGTTAAATAAGGGTTAGCGATCAACATTGTCACAAAGTGAGTAAAGTTGCGTTTTGTTTCTTAAAACTTTCTCAGAGCAATGTTTTGATATGTAAAAAGTATTCCTGGCCTGTTATTTTCTAAATAGCTTTAGTTTTGAGAAACACCATTTTTGTCACATTAGTGGATAGGGTTAGGGTTAAATAAGGGTTAGCGATCAACATGGTCAGAAACTGAGTTAAGTTGCTTTTTGTTTCTTAAAACTTTGTTAGAGCAATGTTTCGATATGTAAAATGTCTTCTTGGCTTGTTATTTTCGGAATATCTTCAGTTTTAAGAAACACCATTTTTGACACATTAGTGGATAGGGTTAGGGTTAAATTAGGGTTACCGATCAACATGGTCAGAAACTGAGTAAAGTTGCTTTTTGTTTCTTAAAACTTTCTCAGAGCAATGTTTTGATGTGTAAAAAGTCTTCTTGGCCTGGTATTTTTGGAATATCTTCAGTTTTGAGAAACACCATTTTTGTCACATTAGTGGATAGGGTTAGGGTTAAATAAGGGTTAGCGATCAACATGGTCAGAAACTGAGTTAAGTTGCTTTTTGTTTCTTAAAACTTTGTCAGAGCAATGTTTTGATATGTAAAAAGTCTTCCTGGCCTATTATTTTCGAAATATCTTCAGTTTTAAGTAACACCATTTTTGTCACATTAGTGGATAGGGTTAGGGTTAAATAAGGGTTAGCGATCAACATTGTCACAAAGTGAGTAAAGTTGCTTTTTGTTTCTTAAAACTTTGTCAGAGCAATGTTTCGATATGTAAAATGTCTTCTTGGCTTGTTATTTACGGAATATCTTCAGTTTTAAGAAACACCATTTTTGTCACATTAGTGGATAGGGTTAGGGTTAACATAAGGGTTAGCGATCAACATGGTCAGAAACTGAGTTAAGTTGCTTTTTGTTTCTTAAAACTTTGTCAGAGCAAAGTTTCGATATGTAAAAAGTCATCTTGGCCTGTTATTTTTGGAATATCGTCAGTTTTAAGAAACACCATTCTTATCAAGTTAGTGGATAGGGTTAGGGTTAAATAAGGGTTAGCGATCAACATGGTCAGAAACTGTGTAAAGTTGCTTTTTGTTTCTTAAAACTTTCTGAGATAAATGTTTTGATATGTAAAAAGTCTTCCTGGCCTGTTATTTTCGAAATGTCTTTAGGTTTAAGTAACACCATTTTTGTCACATTAGTGGATAGGGCTAGGGTTAAATAAGGGTTAGCGATCAACATTGTCACAAAGTGAGTAAAGTTGCTTTTTGTTTCTTAAAACTTTGTCAGAGCAATGTTTTGATATGTAAAATGCCTTCTTGGCTTGTTATTTTCGGAATATCTTCAGTTTTAAGAAACACCATTTTTGACACATTGGTGGATAGGGTTAGGGTTAAATAAGGGTTACCGATCAACATGGTCAGAAACTGAGTTAAGTTGCTTTTTGTTTCTTAAAACTTTCTCAGAGCAATGTTTTGATATGTACAAAGTCTTCCTGGCCTGTTATTTTCGAAATATCTTTAGTTTTAAGTAACACCATTTTTGTGACATAAGTGGATAGGGTTAGGGTTAAATAAGGGTTAGCGATCAACATTGTCACAAAGTGAGTAAAGTTGCTTTTTGTTTCTTAAAACTTTGTCAGAGCAATGTTTCGATATGTAAAATGTCTTCTTGGCTTGTTATTTTCGGAATATCTTCAGTTTTAAGAAACACCATTTTTGTCACATTAGTGGATAGGGTTAGGGTTAAATAAGGGTTAGCGATCAACATGGTCAGAAACTGAGTTAAGTTGCTTTTTGTTTTGTTAAAACTTTCTCAGAGCAATGTTTTGATATGTAAAAAGTATTCCTGGCCTGTTATTTTCTAAATAGCTTTAGTTTTGAGAAACACCATTTTTGTCACATTAGTGGATAGGGTTAGGGTTAAATAAGGGTTAGCGATCAACATGGTCAGAAACTGAGTTAAGTTGCTTTTTGTTTCTTAAAACTTTGTTAGAGCAATGTTTCGATATGTAAAATGTCTTCTTGGCTTGTTATTTTCGGAATATCTTCAGTGTTAAGAAACACCATTTTTGTCACATTAGTGGATAGGGTTAGGGTTAAATAAGGGTTAGCGATCAACATGGTCAGAAACTGAGTTAAGTTGCTTTTTGTTTCTTAAAACTTTCTCAGAGCAATGTTTTGATATGTAAAAAGTCTTCCTGGCCTGTTATTTTCGAAATATCTTTAGTTTTTAGTAACACCATTTTTGTCACATTAATGGATAGGGTTAGGGTTAAATAAGGGTTAGCGATCAACATGGTCACAATGTGAGTTAAGTTGCTTTTTGTTTCTTAAAACTTTGTCGGAGCAACGTTTCGATATGTAAAAAGTCATCTTGGCCTGTTATTTCCGGAATATCTTCAGTTTTGAGAAACACCATTTTTATCACATTAGTGGATAGGGTTAGGGTTAAATAAGGGTTAGCGATCAACATGGTCAGAAAACTGAGTTAAGTTGCTTTTTGTTTCTTAAAACTTTGTCAGAGCAATATTTGGATTTGTAAAAAGTCATCCTGGCCTGTTATTTTCGAAATATCTTTGGTTTTGAGAAACACCATTTTTGTCACATTAGTGGATAGGGTTAGGGTTAAATAAGGGTTAGCGATCAACATGGTCACAAAGTAAGTTAACTTGCTTTTTGTTTCTTAAAATTTTGTCAGAGCAATGATTCGATATGTAAAAAGTCTTCCTGGCCTGTTATTTTTGGAATATCTTCAGTTTTAAGAAACACCATTTTTATCAAGTTAGTGGATAGGGTTAGGGTTAAATAAGGGTTAGCGATCAACATTGTCACAAAGTGAGTAAAGTTGCGTTTTGTTTCTTAAAACTTTCTCAGAGCAATGTTTTGATATGTAAAAAGTATTCCTGGCCTGTTATTTTCTAAATAGCTTTAGTTTTGAGAAACACCATTTTTGTCACATTAGTGGATAGGGTTAGGGTTAAATAAGGGTTACCGATCAACATGGTCAGAAACTGAGTTAAGTTGCTTTTTGTTTCTTAAAACTTTGTTAGAGCAATGTTTCGATATGTAAAATGTCTTCTTGGCTTGTTATTTTC
This sequence comes from Steromphala cineraria, assembly GCA_916613615.1. Classification (NCBI taxonomy): domain Eukaryota; kingdom Metazoa; phylum Mollusca; class Gastropoda; order Trochida; family Trochidae; genus Steromphala; species Steromphala cineraria. The sequence goes on along the minus strand of OU744723.1, from coordinate 26,074,290 downwards.
GGAATATCTTCAGTTTTAAGAAACACCATTTTTGACACATTAGTGGATAGGGTTAGGGTTAAATAAGGGTTACCGATCAACATGGTCAGAAACTGAGTAAAGTTGCTTTTTGTTTCTTAAAACTTTCTCAGAGCAATGTTTTGATGTGTAAAAAGTCTTCTTGGCCTGGTATTTTTGGAATATCTTCAGTTTTGAGAAACACCATTTTTGTCACATTAGTGGATAGGGTTAGGGTTAAATAAGGGTTAGCGATCAACATGGTCAGAAACTGAGTTAAGTTGCTTTTTGTTTCTTAAAACTTTGTCAGAGCAATGTTTTGATATGTAAAAAGTCTTCCTGGCCTATTATTTTCGAAATATCTTCAGTTTTAAGTAACACCATTTTTGTCACATTAGTGGATAGGGTTAGGGTTAAATAAGGGTTAGCGATCAACATTGTCACAAAGTGAGTAAAGTTGCTTTTTGTTTCTTAAAACTTTGTCAGAGCAATGTTTCGATATGTAAAATGTCTTCTTGGCTTGTTATTTACGGAATATCTTCAGTTTTAAGAAACACCATTTTTGTCACATTAGTGGATAGGGTTAGGGTTAACATAAGGGTTAGCGATCAACATGGTCAGAAACTGAGTTAAGTTGCTTTTTGTTTCTTAAAACTTTGTCAGAGCAATATTTTGATTTGTAAAAAGTCTTCCTGGCCTGTTATTTTCGAAATATCTTTAGTTTTGAGAAACACCATTTTTGTCACATTAGTGGATAGGGTAAGTGTTAAATAAGGGTTAGCGATCAACATGGTCACAAAGTAAGTTAACTTGCTTTTTTGTTTCTTAAAACTTTGTCAGAGCAATGTTTCGATATGTAAAAATTCATCTTGGCCTGTTATTTTTGGAATATCGTCAGTTTTAAGAAACACCATTCTTATCAAGTTAGTGGATAGGGTTAGGGTTAAATAAGGGTTAGCGATCAACATGGTCAGAAACTGTGTAAAGTTGCTTTTTGTTTCTTAAAACTTTCTGAGATAAATGTTTTGATATGTAAAAAGTCTTCCTGGCCTGTTATTTTCGAAATGTCTTTAGGTTTAAGTAACACCATTTTTGTCACATTAGTGGATAGGGCTAGGGTTAAATAAGGGTTAGCGATCAACATTGTCACAAAGTGAGTAAAGTTGCTTTTTGTTTCTTAAAACTTTGTCAGAGCAATGTTTTGATATGTAAAATGCCTTCTTGGCTTGTTATTTTCGGAATATCTTCAGTTTTAAGAAACACCATTTTTGACACATTGGTGGATAGGGTTAGGGTTAAATAAGGGTTACCGATCAACATGGTCAGAAACTGAGTAAAGTTGCTTTTTGTTTCTTAAAACTTTGTCAGAGCAATGTTTTGATATGTAAAAAGTCTTCTTGGCCTGTTTTTTTTGGAATATCTTCAGTTTTAAGAAACACCATTTTTGTCACATTAGTGGATAGGGTTAGGGTTAAATAAGGGTTAGCGATCAACATGGTCAGAAACTGAGTTAAGTTGCTTTTTGTTTCTTAAAACTTTGTCAGAGCAATGTTTTGATATGTAAAAAGTCTTCCTGGCCTGTTATTTTCGAAATATCTTTAGTTTTAAGTAACACCATTTTTGTCAGATTAGTGGATAGGGTTAGGGTTAAATAAGGGTTAGCGATCAACATTGTCACAAAGTGAGTAAAGTTGCTTTTTGTTTCTTAAAACTTTGTCAGAGCAATGTTTCGATATGTAAAATGTCTTCTTGGCTTGTTATTTTCGGAATATCTTCAGTTTTAAGAAACACCATTTTTGTCACATTAGTGGATAGGGTTAGGGTTAAATAAGGGTTAGCGATCAACATTGTCACAAAGTGAGTAAAGTTGCTTTTTGTTTCTTGACACTTTGTAAGAGCAATGTTTCGATATGTAAAATGTCTTCTTGGCTTGTTATTTTCGGAATATCTTCAGTTTTAAGAAACACCATTTTTGTCACATTAGTGGATAGGGTTAGGGTTAAATAAGGGTTAGCGATCAACATGGTCAGAAACTGAGTTAAGTTGCTTTTTGTTTCTTAAATCTTTGTCAGAGCAATGTTTCGATATGTAAAAAGTCTTCCTGGCCTGTTATTTTCGAAATATCTTTAGTTTTGAGAAACACCATTTTTGTCACATTAGTGGATAGGGTAAGGGTTAAATAAGGGTTAGCGATCAACATGGTCAGAAACTGAGTTAAGTTTCTTTTTGTTTCTTAAAACTTTATCAGAGCAATGTTTTGATATGTAAAAAGTCTTCCTGGCCTGTTATTTTCGAAATATCTTTAGTTTTAAGTAACACCATTTTTGTCACATTAGTGGATAGGGTTAGGGTTAAATAAGGGTTAGCGATCAACATTGTCACAAAGTGAGTAAAGTTGCTTTTTGTTTCTTGACACTTTGTCAGAGCAATGTTTCGATATGTAAAATGTCTTCTTGGCTTGTTATTTTCGGAATATCTTCAGTTTTAAGAAACACCATTTTTGTCACATTAGTGGATAGGGTTAGGGTTAAATAAGGGTTAGCGATCAACATGGTCAGAAACTGAGTTAAGTTGCTTTTTGTTTCTTAAATCTTTGTCAGAGCAATGTTTCGATATGTTAAAAGTCTTCCTGGCCTGTTATTTTCGAAATATCTTTAGTTTTGAGAAACACCATTTTTGTCACATTAGTGGATAGGGTAAGGGTTAAATAAGGGTTAGCGATCAACATGGTCAGAAACTGAGTTAAGTTTCTTTTTGTTTCTTAAAACTTTATCAGAGCAATGTTTTGATATGTAAAAAGTCTTCCTGGCCTGTTATTTTCGAAATATCTTTAGTTTTAAGTAACACCATTTTTGTCACATTAGTGGATAGGGTTAGGGTTAAATAAGGGTTAGCGATCAACATTGTCACAAAGTGAGTAAAGTTGCTTTTTGTTTCTTAAAACTTTGTCAGAGCAATGTTTCGATATGTAAAATGTCTTCTTGGCTTGTTATTTTCGGAATATCTTCAGTTTAAGAAACACCATTTTTGTCACATTAGTGGATAGGGTTAGGGTTAAATAAGGGTTAGCGATCAACATGGTCAGAAACTGAGTTAAGTTGCTTTTTGTTTCTTAAACCTTTCTCAGAGCAATGTTTTGATATGTAAAAAGTCTTCCTGGCCTGTTATTTTCGAAATATCTTTAGTTTTGAGAAACACCATTTTTGTCACATTAGTGGATAGGGTTAGGGTTAAATAAGGGTTAGCGATCAACATGGTCATAAACTGAGTAAAGTTGCTTTTTATTTCTTAAAACTATGTCAGAGCAATGTTTTGATATGTAAAAAGTCTTCCTGGCCTGTTATTTTCGAAATATCTTTAGTTTTGAGAAACACCATTTTTATCACATTAGTGGAAAGGGTTAGGGTTAAATAAGGGTTAGCGATCAACATGGTCAGAAACTGAGTTAAGTTGCTTTTTGTTTCTTAAAACTTTCTGAGATAAATGTTTTGATATGTAAAAAGTCTTCCTGGTCTGTTATTTTCGAAATATCTTTAGTTTTAAGTAACACCATTTTTGTCACATTAGTGTATAGGGTTAGGGTTAAATAAGGGTTAGCGATCAACATGGTCACACCGTGAGTTAAGTTGCTTTTTGTTTCTTAAAACTTTCTCAGAGCAATGTTTTGATATGTAAAAAGTTTTCCTGGCCTGTTATTTTCGAAATATCTTTAGTTTTGAGAAACACCATTTTTATCACATTGGTGGACAGGGTTAGGGTTAAATAAGGGTTAGCGATCAACATGATCACAAAGTGAGTTAAGTTGCTTTTTGTTTCTTAAAACTTTGTCAGAGCAATGTTTCTATATGTAAAAAGTCATCTTGGCCTGTTATTTCCGGAATATCTTCAGTTTTGAGAAACACCATTTTTATCACATTAGTGGATAGGGTTAGGGTTAAATAAGGGTTAGCGATCAACATTGTCACAAAGTGAGTAAAGTTGCTTTTTGTTTCTTAAAACTTTGTCAGAGCAATGTTTCGATATGTAAAATGTCTTCTTGGCTTGTTATTTACGGAATATCTTCAGTTTTAAGAAACACCATTTTTGTCACATTAGTGGATAGGGTTAGGGTTAAATAAGGGTTAGCGATCAACATGGTCAGAAACTGAGTTAAGTTGCTTTTTGTTTCTTAAAACTTTGTCAGAGCAATGTTTTGATATGTAAAATGTCTTCTTGGCCTGTTATTTTTGGAATATCTTCAGTTTTGAGAAACACCATTTTTGTCACATTAGTGGATAGGGTTAGGGTTAGATAAGGGTTAGCGATCAACATGGTCACAAAGTGAGTTAAGTTGCTTTTTGTTTCTTAAAACTTTGTCAGAGCAATGTTTCGATATGTAAAAAGTCATCTTGGCCTGTAATTTCCGGAATATCTTCAGTTTTGAGAAACACCATTTTATCACATTAGTGGATAGGGTTAGGGTTAAATAAGGGTTAGCGATCAACATGGTCACAAAGTGAGTTACATGTAAGTTGCTTTTTGTTTCTTAAAACTTTGTCAGAGCAATGTTTCGATATGTAAAATGTCTTCCTGGCTTGTTATTTACGGAATATCTTCAGTTTTAAGAAACACCATTTTTGTCACATTAGTGGATAGGGTTAGGGTTAAATAAGGGTTAGCGATCAACATGGTCAGAAACTGAGTTAAGTTGCTTTTTGTTTCTTTAAACTTTGTCAGAGCAATGTTTCGATATGTAAAAAGTCTTCTTGGCCTGTTATTTTCGAAATATCTTTAGTTTTGAGAAACACCCTTTTTGTCACATTAGTGGATAGGGTTAGGGTTAAATAAGGGTTAGCGATCAACATGGTCAGAAACTGAGTTAAGTTGCTTTTTGTTTCTTAAAACTTTCTCAGAGCAATGTTTTGATATGTAAAAGGTCTTCCTGGTCTGTTATTTTCGAAATATTTTTAGTTTTGAGAAACACCATTTTTGTCACATTAGTGGATAGGGTTAGGGTTAAATAAGGGTTAGCGATCAACATGGTCACAAAGTGAGTTAAGTTGCTTTTTGTTTCTTAAAACTTTGTCAGAGCAATGTTTCGATATGTAAAAAGTCATCTTGGCCTGTTATTTCCGGAATATCTTCAGTTTTGAGAAACACCATTTTTATCACATTAGTGGATAGGGTTAGGGTTAAATAAGGGTTAGCGATCAACATGGTCAGAAACTGAGTTAAGTTGCTTTTTGTTTCTTAAAACTTTGTCATAGCAATATTTCGATTTGTAAAAAGTCTTCCTGGCCTGTTATTTTCGAAATATCTTTAGTTTTGAGAAACACCATTTTTGTCACATTAGTGGATAGGGTTAGGGTTAAATAAGGGTGAGCGATCAACATGGTCACAAAGTAAGTTAACTTGCTTTTTGTTTCTTAAAACTTTGTCAGAGTGATGTTTCGATATGTAAAAAGTCTTCTTGGCCTGTTATTTTTGGAATATCGTCAGTTTTAAGAAACACCATTCTTATCAAGTTAGTGGATAGGGTTAGGGTTAAATAAGGGTTAGCGATCAACATGGTCAGAAACTGTGTAAAGTTGCTTTTTGTTTCTTAAAACTTTCTGAGATAAATGTTTTGATATGTAAAAAGTCTTCCTGGCCTTTTATTTTCGAAATATCTTTAGGTTTAAGTAACACCATTTTTGTCACATTAGTGGATAGGGTTAGGGTTAAATAAGGGTTAGCGATCAACATTGTCACAAAGTGAGTAAAGTTGCTTTTTGTTTCTTAAAACTTTGTCAGAGCAATGTTTCGATATGTAAAATGCCTTCTTGGCTTGTTATTTTCGGAATATCTTCAGTTTTAAGAAACACCATTTTTGACACATTGGTGGATAGGGTTAGGGTTAAATAAGGGTTACCGATCAACATGGTCAGAAACTGAGTAAAGTTGCTTTTTGTTTCTTAAAACTTTCTCAGAGCAATGTTTTGATATGTAAAAAGTCTTCTTGGCCTGTTATTTTTGGAATATCTTCAGTTTTAAGAAACACCATTTTTGTCACATTAGTGGATAGGGTTAGGGTTAAATAAGGGTTAGCGATCAACATTGTCACAAAGTGAGTAAAGTTGCTTTTTGTTTCTTGACACTTTGTAAGAGCAATGTTTCGATATGTAAAATGTCTTCTTGGCTTGTTATTTTCGGAATATCTTCAGTTTTAAGAAACACCATTTTTGTCACATTAGGGGATAGGGTTAGGGTTAAATAAGGGTTAGCGATCAACATGGTCAGAAACTGAGTTAAGTTGCTTTTTGTTTCTTAAAACTTTGTCAGAGCAATGTTTCGATATGTAAAAAGTCTTCCTGGCCTGTTATTTTCGAAATATCTTTAGTTTTAAGTAACACCATTTTTGTCACATTAGTGGAAAGGGTTAGGGTTAAATAAGGGTTAGCGATCAACATGGTCAGAAACTGAGTTAAGTTGCTTTTTGTTTCTTAAAACTTTCTGAGATAAATGTTTTGATATGTAAAAAGTCTTCCTGGTCTGTTATTTTCGAAATATCTTTAGTTTTAAGTAACACCATTTTTATCACATTAGTGTATAGGGTTAGGGTTAAATAAGGGTTAGCGATCAACATGGTCACACCGTGAGTTAAGTTGCTTTTTGTTTCTTAAAATTTTCTCAGAGCAATGTTTTGATATGTAAAAAGTTTTCCTGGCCTGTTATTTTCGAAATATCTTTAGTTTTGAGAAACACCATTTTTTATCACATTAGTGGATAGGGTTAGGGTTAAATAAGGGTTAGCGATCAACATGGTCACACCGTGAGTTAAGTTGCTTTTTGTTTCTTAAAACTTTCTCATAGCAATGTTTTGATATGTAAAAAGTTTTCCTGGCCTGTTATTTTCGAAATATCTTTAGTTTTGAGAAACACCATTTTTGTCACATTGGTGGACAGTGTTAGGGTTAAATAAGGGTTAGCGATCAACATTGTCACAAAGTGAGTAAAGTTGCTTTTTGTTTCTTAAAACTTTGTCAGAGCAATGTTTCGATATGTAAAATGTCTTCTTGGCTTGTTATTTACGGAATATCTTCAGTTTTGAGAAACACCATTTTTGTCACATTAGTGGATAGGGTTAGGGTTAAATAAGGGTTAGCGATCAACATGGTCAGAAACTGAGTTAAGTTGCCTTTTGTTTCTTAAAACTTTATCAGAGCAATGTTTTGATATGTAAAAAGTCTTCCTGGCCTGTTATTTTCGAAATATCTTTAGTTTTAAGTAACACCATTTTTGTCACATTAGTGGATAGGGTTAGGGTTAAATAAGGGTTAGCGATCAACATTGTCACAAAGTGAGTAAAGTTGCTTTTTGTTTCTTAAAACTTTGTCAGAGCAATGTTTCGATATGTAAAATGTCTTCTTGGCTTGTTATTTTCGGAATATCTTCAGTTTTAAGAAACACCATTTTTGTCACATTAGTGGATAGGGTTAGGGTTAAATAAGGGTTAGCGATCAACATGGTCAGAAACTGAGTTAAGTTGCTTTTTGTTTCTTAAAACTTTGTCAGAGCAATGTTTCGATATGTAAAAAGTCTTCCTGGCCTGTTATTTTCGAAATATCTTTAGTTTTGAGAAACACCATTTTTGTCACATTAGTGGATAGGGTTAGGGTTAAATAAGGGTTAGCGATCAACATGGTCACACCGTGAGTTAAGTTGCTTTTTGTTTCTTAAAATTTCTCATAGCAATGTTTTGATATGTAAAAAGTTTTCCTGGCCTGTTATTTTCGAAATATCTTTAGTTTTGAGAAACACCATTTTTGTCACATTGGTGGACAGTGTTAGGGTTAAATAAGGGTTAGCGATCAACATTGTCACAAAGTGAGTAAAGTTGCTTTTTGTTTCTTAAAACTTTGTCAGAGCAATGTTTCGATATGTAAAATGTCTTCTTGGCTTGTTATTTACGGAATATCTTCAGTTTTGAGAAACACCATTTTTGTCACATTAGTGGATAGGGTTAGGGTTAAATAAGGGTTAGCGATCAACATGGTCAGAAACTGAGTTAAGTTGCTTTTTGTTTCTTAAAACTTTATCAGAGCAATGTTTTGATATGTAAAAAGTCTTCCTGGCCTGTTATTTTCGAAATATCTTTAGTTTTAAGTAACACCATTTTTGTCACATTAGTGGATAGGGTTAGGGTTAAATAAGGGTTAGCGATCAACATTGTCACAAAGTGAGTAAAGTTGCTTTTTGTTTCTTAAAACTTTGTCAGAGCAATGTTTCGATATGTAAAATGTCTTCTTGGCTTGTTATTTTCGGAATATCTTCAGTTTTAAGAAACACCATTTTTGTCACATTAGTGGATAGGGTTAGGGTTAAATAAGGGTTAGCGATCAACATGGTCAGAAACTGAGTTAAGTTGCTTTTTGTTTCTTAAAACTTTGTCAGAGCAATGTTTCGATATGTAAAAAGTCTTCCTGGCCTGTTATTTTCGAAATATCTTTAGTTTTGAGAAACACCATTTTTGTCACATTAGTGGATAGGGTTAGGGTTAAATAAGGGTTAGCGATCAACATGGTCATAAACTGAGTAAAGTTGCTTTTTATTTCTTAAAACTATGTCAGAGCAATGTTTCGATATGTAAAAAGTCTTCCTGGCCTGTTATTTCGGGAATATTTTTAGTTTTAAGAAACATAATTTTTATCACATTAGTGGAAAGGGTTAGGGTTAAATAAGGGTTAGCGATCAACATGGTCAGAAACTGAGTTAAGTTGCTTTTTGTTTCTTAAAACTTTCTGAGATAAATGTTTTGATATGTAAAAAGTCTTCCTGGTCTGTTATTTTCGAAATATCTTTAGTTTTAAGTAACACCATTTTTATCACAGTAGTGTATAGGGTTAGGGTTAAATAAGGGTTAGCGATCAACATGGTCACACCGTGAGTTAAGTTGCTTTTTGTTTCTTAAAACTTTCTCAGAGCAATGTTTTGATATGTAAAAAGTTTTCCTGGCCTGTTATTTTCGAAATATCTTTAGTTTTGAGAAACACCATTTTTTATCACATTAGTGGATAGGGTTAGGGTTAAATAAGGGTTAGCGATCAACATGGTCACACCGTGAGTTAAGTTGCTTTTTGTTTCTTAAAACTTTCTCATAGCAATGTTTTGATATGTAAAAAGTTTTCCTGGCCTGTTATTTTCGAAATATCTTTAGTTTTGAGAAACACCATTTTTGTCACATTGGTGGACAGTGTTAGGGTTAAATAAGGGTTAGCGATCAACATTGTCACAAAGTGAGTAAAGTTGCTTTTTGTTTCTTAAAACTTTGTCAGAGCAATGTTTCGATATGTAAAATGTCTTCTTGGCTTGTTATTTACGGAATATCTTCAGTTTTGAGAAACACCATTTTTGTCACATTAGTGGATAGGGTTAGGGTTAAATAAGGGTTATCGATCAACATGGTCAGAAACTGAGTTAAGTTGCTTTTTGTTTCTTAAAACTTTATCAGAGCAATGTTTTGATATGTAAAAAGTCTTCCTGGCCTGTTATTTTCGAAATATCTTTAGTTTTAAGTAACACCATTTTTGTCACATTAGTGGATAGGGTTAGGGTTAAATAAGGGTTAGCGATCAACATTGTCACAAAGTGAGTAAAGTTGCTTTTTGTTTCTTAAAACTTTGTCAGAGCAATGTTTCGATATGTAAAATGTCTTCTTGGCTTGTTATTTTCGGAATATCTTCAGTTTTAAGAAACACCATTTTTGTCACATTAGTGGATAGGGTTAGGGTTAAATAAGGGTTAGCGATCAACATGGTCAGAAACTGAGTTAAGTTGCTTTTTGTTTCTTAAACCTTTCTCAGAGCAATGTTTTGATATGTAAAAAGTCTTCCTGGCCTGTTATTTTCGAAATATCTTTAGTTTTGAGAAACACCATTTTTGTCACATTAGTGGATAGGGTTAGGGTTAAATAAGGGTTAGCGATCAACATGGTCATAAACTGAGTAAAGTTGCTTTTTATTTCTTAAAACTATGTCAGAGCTATGTTTCGATATGTAAAAAGTCTTCCTGGCCTGTTATTTTTGGAATATCTTTAGTTTTAAGAAACACAATGTTTATCACATTAGTGGAAAGGGTTAGGGTTAAATAAGGGTTAGCGATCAACATGGTCAGAAACTGAGTAAAGTTGCTTTTTGTTTCTTAAAACTTTCTGAGATAAATGTTTTGATATGTAAAAAGTCTTCCTGGTCTGTTATTTTCGAAATATCTTTAGTTTTAAGTAACACCATTTTTGTCACATTAGTGGATAGGGTTAGGGTTAAATAAGGGTTAGCGATCAACATGGTCACAAAGTGAGTTAAGTTGCTTTTTGTTTCTTAAAACTTTCTCAGAGCAATGTTTTGATATGTAAAAAAGTTTTCCTGGCCTGTTATTTTCGAAATATCTTTAGTTTTGAGAAACACCATTTTTGTCACATTGGTGGACAGGGTTAGGGTTAAATAAGGGTTAGCGATCAACATGATAACAAAGTGAGTTAAGTTGCTTTTTGTTTCTTAAAACTTTGTCAGAGCAATGTTTCTATATGTAAAAAGTCATCTTGGCCTGTTATTTCCGGAATATCTTCAGTTTTGAGAAACACCATGTTTATCACATTAGTGGATAGGGTTAGGGTTAAATAAGGGTTAGCGATCAACATGGTCAGAAACTGAGTTAAGTTGCTTTTTGTTTCTTCAAACTTTGTCAGAGCAATGTTTCGATATGTAAAAAGTCTTCCTGGCCTGTTATTTTCGAAATATCTTTAGTTTTGAGAAACACCCTTTTTGTCACATTAGTGGATAGGGTTAGGGTTAAATAAGGGTTACCGATCAACATGGTCAGAAACTGAGTAAAGTTGCTTTTTGTTTCTTAAAACTTTGTCAGAGCAATGTTTCGATATGTAAAATGTCATCTTGGCCTGTTATTTCCGGAATATCTTTAGTTTTAAGAAACACCATTTTTGTCACATTAGTGGATAGGGTTAGGGTTAAATAAGGGTTAGCGATCAACATTGTCACAAAGTGAGTAAAGTTGCTTTTTGTTTCTTAAAACTTTGTCAGAGCAATGTTTCGATATGTAAAAAGTCTTCCTGGCCTGTTATTTTCGAAATATCTTTAGTTTTGAGAAACACCCTTTTTGTCACATTAGTGGATAGGGTTAGGGTTAAATAAGGGTTAGCTATCAACATGGTCAGAAACTGAGTTAAGTTGCTTTTTGTTTCTTAAAACTTTCTCAGAGCAATGTTTTGATATGTAAAAAATCTTCCTGGTCTGTTATTTTCGAAATATCTTTAGTTTTGAGAAACACCATTTTTGTCACACTAGTGGATAGGGTTAGGGTTAAATAAGGGTTAGCGATCAACATGGTCACAAAGTGAGTTAAGTTGCTTTTTGTTTCTTAAAACTTTGTCAGAGCTATGTTTCATTATGTAAAAAGTCATCTTGGCCTGTTATTTCCGGAATATCTTCAGTTTTGAGAAACACCATTTTTATCACATTAGTGGATAGGGTTAGGGTTAAATAAGGGTTAGCGATCAACATGGTCACAAAGTGAGTTAAGTTGCTTTTTGTTTCTTAAAACTTTGTCAGAGCAATGTTTCGATATGTAAAATGTCTTCTTGGCTTGTTATTTACGGAATATCTTCAGTTTTAAGAAACACCATTTTTGTCAAATTAGTGGATAGGGTTAGGGTTAAATAAGGGTTAGCGATCAACATGGTCAGAAACTGAGTTAAGTTGCTTTTTGTTTCTTAAAACTTTGTCAGAGCAATGTTTCGATATGTAAAAAGTCTTCCTGGCCTGTTATTTTCGAAATATCTTTAGTTTTGAGAAACACCCTTTTTGTCACATTAGTGGATAGGGTTAGGGTTAAATAAGGGTTAGCGATCAACATGGTCACAAAGTAAGTTAACTTGCTTTTTGTTTCTTAAAACTTTGTCAGAGCAATGTTTCGATATGTAAAAAGTCTTCCTGGCCTGTTATTTTTGGAATATCTTCAGTTTTAAGAAACACCATTTTTATCAAGTTAGTGGATAGGGTTAGGGTTAAATAAGGGTTAGCGATCAACATTGTCACAAAGTGAGTAAAGTTGCTTTTTGTTTCTAAAAACTTTGTCAGAGCAATGTTTCGATATGTAAAATGTCTTCTTGGCTTGTTATTTACGGAATATCTTTAGTTTTAAGAAACACCATTTTAGTCACATTAGTGGATAGGGTTAGGGTTAAATAAGGGTTAGCGATCAACATGGTCAGAAACTCAGTTAAGTTGCTTTTTGTTTCTTAAAACTTTGTGAGAGCAATGTTTCGATATGTAAAAAGTCTTCCTGGCCTGTTATTTTCGAAATATCTTTAGTTTTGAGAAACACCCTTTTTGTCACATTAGTGGATAGGGTTAGGGTTAAATAAGGGTTAGCGATCAACATGGTCAGAAACTGAGTTAAGTTGCTTTTTGTTTCTTAAAACTTTCTCAGAGCAATGTTTTGATATGTAAAAAGTCTTCCTGGTCTGTTATTTTCGAAATATCTTTAGTTTTGAGAAACACCATTTTTGTCACATTAGTGGATAGGGTAAGGGTTAAATAAGGGTTAGCGATCAACATGGTCAGAAACTGAGTTAAGTTGCTTTTTGTTTCTTAAACCTTTCTCAGAGCAATGTTTTGATATGTAAAAAGTCTTCCTGGCCTGTTATTTTCGAAATATCTTTAGTTTTGAGAAACACCATTTTTGTCACATTAGTGGATAGGGTTAGGGTTAAATAAGGGTTAGCGATCAACATGGTCATAAACTGAGTAAAGTTGCTTTTTATTTCTTAAAACTATGTCAGAGCAATGTTTCGATATGTAAAATGTCTTCTTGGCTTGTTATTTACGGAATATCTTCAGTTTTAAGAAACACCATTTTTGTCACATTAGTGGATAGGGTTAGGGTTAAATAAGGGTTAGCGATCAACATGGTCAGAAACTGAGTTAAGTTGCTTTTTGTTTCTTAAAACTTTGTCAGAGCACTGTTTCGATATGTAAAATGTCATCTTGGCCTGTTATTTCCGGAATATCTTCAGTTTTGAGAAACACTATTTTTTATCACATTAGTGGATAGGGTTAGGGTTAAATAAAGGTTAGCGATCAACATTGTCACAAAGTGAGTAAAGTTGCTTTTTGTTTCTTAAAACTTTGTCAGAGCAATGTTTCGATATGTAAAATGTCTTCTTGGCTTGTTATTTACGGAATATCTTCAGTTTTAAGAAACACCATTTTTGTCACATTAGTGGATAGGGTTAGGGTTAAATAAGGGTTAGCGATCAACATGGTCACAAAGTAAGTTAACTTGTTTTTTATTTCTTAAAACTTTGTCAGAGCAATGTTTCGATATGTAAAAAGTCTTCCTGGCCTGTTATTTTTGGAATATCTTCAGTTTTAAGAAACATCATTTTTATCAAGTTAGTGGATAGGGTTAGGGTTAAATAAGGGTTAGCGATCAACATTGTCACAAAGTGAGTAAAGTTGCTTTTTGTTTCTAAAAACTTTGTCAGAGCAATGTTTCGATATGTAAAATGTCTTCTTGGCTTGTTATTTACGGAATATCTTTAGTTTTAAGAAACACCATTTTTGTCACATTAGTGGATAGGGTTAGGGTTAACATAAGGGTTAGCGATCACCATGGTCAGAAACTGAGTTAAGTTGCTTTTTGTTTCTTAAAACTTTGTCAGAGCAATATTTTGATTTGTAAAAAGTCTTCCTGGCCTGTTATTTTCGAAATATCTTTAGTTTTGAGAAACACCATTTTGTCACATTAGTGGTTAGGGTTAGTGTTAAATAAGGGTTAGCGATCAACATGGTCACAAAGTAAGTTAACTTGCTTTTTTGTTTCTTAAAACTTTGTCAGAGCAATGTTTCGATATGTAAAAAGTCTTCTTGGCCTGTTATTTTTGGAACATCGTCAGTTTTAAGAAACACCATTCTTATCAAGTTAGTGGATAGGGTTAGGGTTAAATGAGGGTTAGCGATCAACATGGTCAGAAACTGTGTAAAGTTGCTTTTTGTTTCTTAAAACTTTCTGAGATAAATGTTTTGATATGTAAAAAGTCTTCCTGGCCTGTTATTTTCGAAATACCTTTAGGTTTAAGTAACACCATTTTGTCACATTAGTGGATAGTGGTTGAAAAGCAGCAGAAAAAAGGTAGACAACTCGGAGAGGAGGTTCGTAACTGCCTGTATTCATTGAAAATACATGTTGGCGTCGCGTTCTGAAATGAACAATGACTCTATGTAAACTACATCTCTGATTACATACAATAATCAATAAATCAAGTAGTTACATAAAATACACGAAACTGTAAAGTAATACTTTCAACTATCTCTGAACAATAAAGAACTCTCATTAATAAAGTTGCCTTACAGTTACCACAATGAAATTAACACTCTTGCATAAATTACTCTACATTGTACCTCTTTGATTAATATCAAAATATACACAAATGTAAGAATTAGCTACTATGCAAGAAATCTTATGATATAGATTGAATATGCATTAAAAATGGTTATTAATTGTAGCTCTAACCAGCTTAAGCATATTACAAAACTCTGGAAATACTCTGCACGAAAACTGAATCTCTTTTACACTCGCGCTAAATTTATACACCACTAATACACAATAATAAAGCATTATTTCTCTGGAATAGTTAAATTAACATTATTTCCATTAAACTATCATTATGCTTATTATGTACCTGAAGGTGGTTCCTCTCCGGGTTATTGAAAAGACATTGAACTATTATTTGGAAAACTATATGTGCAACTCTAGCCATCATGGCTACTCTTTTCCATCGTTTGAAAAAACGTGGTCACAAAACTCCACACAAAGAGAACCCGAACTACAAAATTAACATAATATGACTACACAACACTGCTAAGAGCTTTGCAAAACTCCTTGCACTGACCTGGATTCGCTAGGTCATGTATAATTATAGCTAACTCTGCAGGGAGCTTACAAACAGAAAGAAGCACACGTAAAATATTCAAAAGTGCCCTATAATAATTGGTAAATTAGCTGCTAGAAAAAACACTTGGTACAATAAAGAAATTGATAGCAACCCTAATTAATCCAATTAGGAAATTAAATATAAAATATTTACTTATTTTATGAAATTAGAAGAGTATATTTTTACCAAACCCTCCCGGCCACAAGATGAGTAAGAGTAAACTTACAAAGATATGGTAATTAGCAAGTTCTAGTACACCTTGATCATTACATTTGATGCACAGTATAAAAGATTGTTATACTGAAGACACTAATTTCAAGGAGTACCAAAAAAAATAACCAATACAAACTCTACAAAATAAACTTGAAAGCATTAAAACAATGTTCCCTACAATAGAGCAAACATTTTTTAAGTATTAAAGTACACTAACAATAACTCAATGAAATGTTAACCTGTTTGAGTAAATGAGACACAATCAAAAAGGTCAAACAATGTGAAATGTAACAAACACAGGCAATGCAATATTGACATGATGAAAACACATAATCATAAGTCACTGAAATGTCAATGTCATTGTTTCACATAAATGTTCAGTCCATTGAATATAGAAAGTCTTATTTCTTTCTTGTTTGTTGAGTCATATAGTTCTTATGACTCCATAGAAAACAGTCATACTTCCTTGAAAACAGTACATTTCATCAGATTTCACATCAAGTCAGTAGTTTAGTTGACAGATTGTCATCTTATCACATTTCATGTAAGTCTTCTCGCCCAACATGAATAAACCACTCATTATGATTTATTCTCGAGTAACAGAACACATTTCTGCACTGAGCGCTGATATTCACTGGATTTTGTTTTCACCTTCACATTTCTAACAACACCATCTGAACCAGGAAACACTTGAACAATCCTGGCCATCTCCCACTTACCCCTTGGGGCAGTGAAATCTACTAACAATACTACATCTCCCACACTCATTAATCTTCCTGGACTCTGCCACTTAACTCTCTTCATCAGAGTTGGG
Source organism: Steromphala cineraria (assembly GCA_916613615.1). Taxonomy (NCBI): domain Eukaryota; kingdom Metazoa; phylum Mollusca; class Gastropoda; order Trochida; family Trochidae; genus Steromphala; species Steromphala cineraria. The sequence goes on along the minus strand of OU744723.1, from coordinate 26,058,298 downwards.
ACATACTCCTTCAGGAATCTTTTCCACACTTGCTGCACTAACCCCTGCACAAACTCAAACCTCTTATGCAGGTTTTTGGTTTCTTGGAATGGTCCCTGTGGAATCTCGTTGCTTGCTCTCCCTAGAAGAAAGTGATTCGGTGTTAGGGGTTGAGGATCATTGGGATCATTGCTCATGTATCCCAGCGGTCTACTGTTCAGCAAACACTCGACTTATGCATAGACTGTGAACATGTCGTTCCACGACAACAGCTGCTGTCCCACTACAACTTGAAGCGCTTTCTTTACCTGCTTGATCAAACTCTCGTATTGTCCGCCTTGATGTGGGCTATGCGGTGTGATAAACTTCCAGTTCACTTTATGCAGCATTGCATACTCTTCAAGTTGTTTTCTTCCATTCTTCACCATAGTTTTCAGCTCTCTGTTTGCACCTACAAAGGATGTCCCATTGTCCGATATTATTGTCTCTGGCCATCCATGATGGGCTGCAAACCTGCGCAACGCTTGTAAGAAGGCTTGCGTCGACAAATCTGCCACAATTTCAAGGTGCACAGCTCTAGTTGATGCACATGTGAATATTGCACCCCATGCCTTCACACTTTTATTCCTTCCCTACTTGAGCTTGAAGGGTCCAAACAGATCTACGCCTGTCACAGTAAATGGTGGGGCAAACGGTTTCAACCGGTCCGCAGGAAGATCGGCCATGATTGTTGAATGTGCAGGTTGGCGAAGTTTGCGACAAATAACACAGTCTCTCACAATCGACTTTGCCATATTTCTTCCTCTCACAATCCAATACTTCCTGCGACTTTCACACAATGTTCTCTCTGGCCCTACATGACACATCTTGACATGGTAGTCTCTCATGATAAGTTTGGAGATATGGTGCTTTGCTGGCAGAACAATGGGGTGTGTCTGATTGAAATCAAGCTGTGATTTCCTCAGTCGTCCTCCGACGCGAATGATACCTTCACTCTCATATGCTGCCAAGTCAACTAGATCTCTCTTCCAATTCTTGAAAGAATGTTGAGCAGTCTTCACCAGGTACAATTCTGCTGCTTCAATTTCATCTCTTTGCAGAGTCTCACCCTGACTTAGTTGTCGTTTTGCTCCCTTCCAGACACATATGAGTCTGTAGATAAACCTGAGACTGTAGGCTGTTACCCGCACTAGACGACTCCAACTTGAAAACTTCTCTGGGTCAACAATTGGCGTTGCAAAATTGAAGGAACTGACTATCTTCACATTCTTCAATTCCAGTTGCTTTTCATCAACCTTCAGTTTTGTGAGATTTGTCGGCCACTTTTCTGGAGGTAATTTCAGAAACTCTGGACCATTAATCCATCTCCCATTCATTTGATCCACTGTTATGCCTCTGCTTAGGTCATCAGCTGGATTGAGTTGGCTTGGTACAAATCTCCACTGATTCACTCTCCACTGAGATTGAATCTCTGCAACTCTCACACCTACAAACTGTTTCAACTTGATAGACTCTGCTTTAAGCCAGTGTAACACAATCTGTGAGTCTGTCCATAATGTTACATTGGGCTTTGCTTCCAGTTCACTTTGAAGAGTACTTGCAAGTCTTGAGCCAGTGAGTGCTGCCATGAGCTCGAGACGAGGTATGGTTGTCTGTTGAAGAGGTGCTACTCTTCCCTTGGCCGAGACAAGTTTAACACTGGGACTACTTGGAGTGTCCCATCGCAGGTATGCAACTGCTCCATAGGCCTTCAAGCTGGCATCCACAAACACGTGAAGTTCTGGTATCCCTATAGCACTAGGCGGCTTCAAGCATCTTGGTAATGACAGAGTCTCTAACTTGGCTACCTCTGAAAACAAGTTTGTCCATGCTTGGGACATATCTTAAGGCATTTTCTCGTCCCATCCAAGTTTTGATCTCCATAGATCTTGAAGAGCAATTCTCGCACTTATGGTACAGGCGGTAGCCAACCCCAGAGGGTCATAAAGCATAGACAATTTGGATAACACACTGCGTTTGGTGAATGTCATCAGTTCAACATCTTTCACACTGAATTTCAGACTGTCACAAACTTGGTCCCATCTGATTCCTAAAGTCTGTATCTCTTCACCATCCAGACTTACATCTGGTACTGTTTGATTGTCCTTCGCCTCAGTGTGCTGAATCTCTCTCACATCTTGTGAAGATGAATACCACTGCTTTATCTTGAAGCTGCCACTCGATAACATGGTATTCAATTGTTGAATTCTCTCTCCTGCCTCATCAGATGTAGAACAAGAGTGTATAAGATCGTCCATGTATCGATCCCTTTCGAGAACTAATGCTGCTTCAGGGTAAACATCTTTGTATTCTCTGGCTATCTGCAACATAACAAAGCTAGCCATATCTGGAGAAGGCTTATCTCCAAATGTTACTCTCAAGAGTCTATAAACGTCAGGTTCTCTTGACTGGTCGAGGTCTCTCCAGAGAAATCTATGCACTTGACTGTCTCTTTCTGGTAGGAGGATTTGCAGATACATTTTTGAGATATCTCCCACAATTGCTGTATAATCTTCTCTAAAGCGTATGAGGACACCATACAAGTTCCCAATTAAAGATGGCCCTTTAAAGAGGAATGAATTTAAGGAAGTCCCTTGAAACTCGCATGCAGGATCAAAGACAACCCGCAAAGGTGTGCTTGACTTATCTGGACGGTGTACTCCATGATGTGGCAGATAGTACACTGGATGATCCGTACCATCTACTTCCTCTGAGTCAATGCGCACCGCCCAACCCTTTGTCTCATACTCTTTCATTGCAGTCTTATAGCACTCTGCTTTCTTCTCATCCTTCTTCAAACTCCTTTCCAATGACTCCAACCTCCTCTCAGCCAATGTATAGTTGTTCGGCAACTCTTCTGGATTGCGTTTCCATGGTAAGCCTATTCTATACCTATCTCCAACTCTCTCACAGGATGTCTCAAGAAGAGACATTGCCTTCCTATCCTCTGCAGACAGACTCTCTCGCGGGCAGTCACAATTTGGGGCTTGAATCCCTACAGTTTCAAAGTCATACATTCTCTGCAGATCAACTCTCTGGAATACTTGAACTGCACACACAGGTGATAGCTGCCGCACATTATCTGCACCCATAACATACCATCCCAACTTTGACTTTTTTGCAACTGGTTCAAAAGGTAACCCTTCACGAATCTCTTCCTCTGCGTGCAAGTGACTGTATTGAACACCCAAGATGAGATCAATATGTCCAGCCTTGGACGAAAAGTTTAAGTCCTCTAGGTGTCGGAAAGTTCTCAGCCATGATTTGTCAAGGGAAGGTACATCTCCAATCGTTTGGTCCAACTCAAATGCTTCAATGGTGTATTCTTCACCCCCTGATACTGGACTGAGACTAAACTGAACTCTTCTGCTCTGTGGTTGCTGTACTGTACTTCCTCCAACCACACACAAGTCAAGATTCTCAGACTTGCCTTGCAATCCTAGAGCTCTGGCAAACTGTTTCCTGATAACTGTGGTTCCTGCACCACCATCAATCAAAATGTTCCCTTCACGCACTCTGCCGTTTGGTGCTCTGAACAATCCTCTCACCACAGGTAGCATACTGGAATAGTCCAACACGGACGTCACTGAACTGGTATTTGGTGGCACAGAGTGGAGTAATTTATTATGAGTTCTCACACAACCATTTTCTCCACACACTTTCTTAAATCTACACTTCTTGGAAACATGTCCCTGATTTAAGCATGAGACACATAACTTGTTGGATTTCACCATCTGCACTCTCTCTGCCACAGATTTACCCTTAAAAGTTTGGCACTCAAAGGGACGATGTCCAGTCTTTTCACAGATTGCACAAGTTCTAACTGTATGTTCAGCATGGATTCCTCTCTTCACAAACTGCTGACTGCTCCCCTGTGTCTTTCCACTGTCAGATGACTTGTCGATATCCCCAAAATCAGGATCAAACTCTGCCTTCACCCTACGTCTGATCATGTCACTGATGTGAATAATGGACGGGATCTCACCCTTTTCTCTCAATGTTGTGACTTCATTCTTCCATCGATCAATGAGCTGATTTGGCAGTCTTGAGATGATCTTCCTCAACATTTCACTTGAATTGATGTCTGAGAAATTATTGATCCTTTTCAGAGTTGCTATACATGTCAAAATATCTAAAGATAGTTCCTTTAAAGCTGTCCTGTTTGACACCTTTGGACCATTCACTATCTTCCTGATGTGAGCTCTAGCAATACAGCTTGACTGTCCATACTCTTCTTTCAACTGTTTCAAAACTGTGACATACATTAGACCATCACTACCTAGTCCAGAAACTGACCTCTCTGCCTCTCCACACAGATGCATTCTAAGTTGTGCCAGTCTCATCTCATCAGTCAAATGTGGCTTCTGATGAATATGAATTTTAAAACGTTCCATAAAGTCCACATATTTTAGAGGATCACCATCAAACTTGGATAATTGAAGACTTGGCATATCCTTTGCAGCTTCCAATTTATACAATGCCTCTGCAACTGACATTCTCTGTAATGGCTCTGCCAAAGTTTCTTCAAATTCAGAAAGTTCACTTATCCAAGAATCAAATGTCTCTGGTTTAGCTTTACTCTGCTCTGATGACTGACATCCTACATCATTACGGCCTTCCTCTGGTTCTTTCACAACCTTACTTGCCTTATCCTTCTGACCCTTTGTATCCTTACGAATAGGCTCAGGTGTCTCTGTGTCAGAATTTGTCTCTGATTGGTCAGAAGCAACATAATTGTCCACTTGATCTTCAACATCATAAATGTCTTGGATTAACTCTGCTTCCCAATCATCAAGTTTATCATGTTCACTGACAGCTGTGTATTCATACAGTTCACCATGAAGGACACTTATGTTATTTAAAGTCAATCTTAAGTTCTTGTATCTCTTTCTCTAACCTTCTGGTGCTCTCAGTTTTCTTATCAATCAAACTCTTTACTCTGTTAATTGTTCTAGTCACTTTTCCCCTTAAAATCTTTCTCTGTTTCTTAATATACTGAACTCTCTCCTCAACAGAAGAATCATTGTTACTTGTTCCCTCTTTAGGGGCACTATCCTCAGTAGGATTCATAGTCAATGGTTAATTGGTTATTACTCTTCAATGTCACAAATTCAATTTTCCAAAACAATGTTACCACTTTTACCCTTCTGAAACATACTCATACTCTCTTCAGAATGTAGGGCTCTCTCTGAAGTCTGTAATCTCTCTTCAGAATAGTGGCAGTCTCTTTGGAATGTTCATTTCCACATCTTCAGAAATTTGGTTGAAAACCAGCAGAAAAAAGGTAGACAACTCGAAGAGGAGGTTCGTAACTGCCTGTATTCATTGAAAATACATGTTGGCGTCGCGTTCTGAAATGAACAATGACTCTATGTAAACTACATCTCTGATTACATACAATAATCAATAAATCAAGTAGTTACATAAAATACACGAAACTGTAAAGTAATACTTGCAACTATCTCTGAACAATAAAGAACTCACATTAATAAAGTTGCCTTACAGTTACCACAATGAAATTAACACTCTTGCATAAATTACTCTACATTGTACCTCTTTGATTAATATCAAAATATACACAAATGTAAGAATTAGCTACTATGCAAGAAATCTTATGATATAGATTGAATATGCATTAAAAATGGTTATTAATTGTAGCTCTAACCAGCTTAAGCATATTACAAAACTCTGGAAATACTCTGCACGAAAACTGAATCTCTTTTACACTCGCGCTAAATTTATACACCACTAATACACAATAATAAAGCATTATTTCTCTGGAATAGTTAAATTAACATTATTTCCATTAAACTATCATTATGCTTATTATGTACCTGAAGGTGGTTCCTCTCCGGGTTATTGAAAAGACATTGAACTATTATTTGGAAAACTATATGTGCAACTCTAGCCATCATGGCTACTCTTTTCCATCGTTTGAAAAAACGTGGTCACAAAACTCCACACAAAGAGAACCCGAACTACAAAATTAACATAATATGACTACACAACACTGATAAGAGCTTTGCAAAACTCCTTGCACTGACCTGGATTCGCTAGGTCATGTATAATTATAGCCAACTCTGCAGGGAGCTTACAAACAGAAAGAAGCACACGTAAAATATTCAAAAGTGCCCTTTAATAATTGGTAAATTAGCTGCTAGAAAAAACACTTGGTACAATAAAGAAATTGATAGCAACCCTAATTAATCCAATTAGGAAATTAAATATAAAATATTTACTTGTTTTATGAAATTAGAAGAGTATATTTTTACCAAACCCTCCCGGCCACAAGATGAGTAAGAGTAAACTTACAAAGATATGGTAATTAGCAAGTTCTAGTACACCTTGAGCATTACATTTGATGCACAGTATAACAGATTGTTATACTGAAGACACTAATTTCAAGGAGTACCAAAAAAAATAACCAATACAAACTCTACAAAATAAACTTGAAAGCATTAAAACAATTTTCCCTACAATAGAGCAAACATTTTTTAAGTATTAAAGTACACTAACAATAACTCAATGAAATGTTAACCTGTTTGAGTAAATGAGACACAATCAAAAAGGTCAAACAATGTGAAATGTAACAAACACAGGCAATGCAATATTGACATGATGAAAACACATAATCATAAGTCACTGAAATGTCAATGTCATTGTTTCACATAAATGTTCAGTCCATTGAATATAGAAAGTCTTATTTCTTTCTTGTTTGTTGAGTCATATAGTTCTTATGACTCCATAGAAAACAGTCATACTTCCTTGAAAACAGTACATTTCATCAGATTTCACATCAAGTCAGTAGTTTAGTTGACAGATTGTCATCTTATCACATTTCATGTAAGTCTTCTCGCCCAACATGAATAAACCACTCATTATGATTTATTCTCGAGTAACAGAACACATTTCTGCACTGAGCGCTGATATTCACTGGATTTTGTTTTCACCTTCACATTTCTAACAACACCATCTGAACCAGGAAACACTTGAACAATCCTGGCCATCTCCCACTTACCCCTTGGGGCAGTGAAATCTACTAACAATACTACATCTCCCACACTCATTAATCTTCCTGGACTCTGCCACTTAACTCTCTTCATCAGAGTTGGGACATACTCCTTCAGGAATCTTTTCCACACTTGCTGCACTAACCCCTGCACAAACTCAAACCTCTTATGCAGGTTTTTGGTTTCTTGGAATGGTCCCTGTGGAATCTCGTTGCTTGCTCTCCCTAGAAGAAAGTGATTTGGTGTTAGGGGTTGAGGATCATTGGGATCATTGCTCATGTATCCCAGCGGTCTACTGTTCAGCAAACACTCGACTTCTGCATAGACTGTGGACATGTCGTTCCACGACAACAGCTGCTGTCCCACTACAACTTGAAGCGCTTTCTTTACCTGCTTGATCAAACTCTCGTATAGTCCGCCTTGATGTGGGCTATGCGGTGTGATAAACTTCCAGTTCACTTTATGCAGCATTGCATACTCTTCAAGTTGTTTTCTTCCATTCTTCACCATAGTTTTCAGCTCTCTGTTTGCACCTACAAAGGATGTCCCATTGTCCGATATTATTGTCTCTGGCCATCCATGATGGGCTGCAAACCTGCGCAACGCTTGTAAGAAGGCTTGCGTCGACAAATCTGCCACAATTTCAAGGTGCACAGCTCTAGTTGATGCACATGTGAATATTGCACCCCATGCCTTCACACTTTTATTCCTTCCATACTTGAGCTTGAAGGGTCCAAACAGATCTACGCCTGTCACAGTAAATGGTGGGGCAAACGGTTTCAACCGGTCCGCAGGAAGATCGGCCATGATTGTTGAATGTGCAGGTTGGCGAAGTTTGCGACAAATAACACAGTCTCTCACAATCGACTTTGCCATATTTCTTCCTCTCACAATCCAATACTTCCTGCGACTTTCACACAATGTTCTCTCTGGCCCTACATGACACATCTTGACATGGTAGTCTCTCATGATAAGTTTGGAGATATGGTGCTTTGCTGGCAGAACAATGGGGTGTGTCTGATTGAAATCAAGCTGTGATTTCCTCAGTCGTCCTCCGACGCGAATGATACCTTCACTCTCATATGCTGCCAAGTCAACTAGATCTCTCTTCCAATTCTTGAAAGAATGTTGAGCAGTCTTCACCAGGTACAATTCTGCTGCTTCAATTTCATCTCTTTGCAGAGTCTCACCCTGACTTAGTTGTCGTTTTGCTCCCTTCCAGACACATATGAGTCTGTAGATAAACCTGAGACTGTAGGCTGTTACCCGCACTAGACGACTCCAACTTGAAAACTTCTCTGGGTCAACAATTGGCGTTGCAAAATTGAAGGAACTGACTATCTTCACATTCTTCAATTCCAGTTGCTTTTCATCAACCTTCAGTTTTGTGAGATTTGTCGGCCACTCCTCTGGAGGTAATTTCAGAAACTCTGGACCATTAATCCATCTCCCATTCATTTGATCCACTGTTATGCCTCTGCTTAGGTCATCAGCTGGATTGAGTTGGCTTGGTACAAATCTCCACTGATTCACTCTCCACTGAGATTGAATCTCTGCAACTCTCACACCTACAAACTGTTTCAACTTGATAGACTCTGCTTTAAGCCAGTGTAACACAATCTGTGAGTCTGTCCATAATGTTACATTGGGCTTTGCTTCCAGTTCACTTTGAAGAGTACTTGCAAGTCTTGAGCCAGTGAGTGCTGCCATGAGCTCGAGACGAGGTATGGTTGTCTGTTGAAGAGGTGCTACTCTTCCCTTGGCCGAGACAAGTTTAACACTGGGACTACTTGGAGTGTCCCATCGCAGGTATGCAACTGCTCCATAGGCCTTCAAGCTGGCATCCACAAACACGTGAAGTTCTGGTATCCCTATAGCACTAGGCGGCTTCAAGCATCTTGGTAATGACAGAGTCTCTAACTTGGCTACCTCTGAAAACAAGTTTGTCCATGCTTGGGACATATCTTAAGGCATTTTCTCGTCCCATCCAAGTTTTGATCTCCATAGATCTTGAAGAGCAATTCTCGCACTTATGGTACAGGCGGTAGCCAACCCCAGAGGGTCATAAAGCATAGACAATTTGGATAACACACTGCGTTTGGTGAATGTCATCAGTTCAACATCTTTCACACTGAATTTCAGACTGTCACAAACTTGGTCCCATCTGATTCCTAAAGTCTTTATCTCTTCACCATCCAGACTTACATCTGGTACTGTTTGATTGTCCTTCGCCTCAGTGTGCTGAATCTCTCTCACATCTTGTGAAGATGAATACCACTGCTTTATCTTGAAGCTGCCACTCGATAACATGGTATTCAATTGTTGAATTCTCTCTCCTGCCTCATCAGATGTAGAACAAGAGTGTATAAGATCGTCCATGTATCGATCCCTTTCGAGAACTAATGCTGCTTCAGGGTAAACATCTTTGTATTCTCTGGCTATCTGCAACATAACAAAGCTAGCCATATCTGGAGAAGGCTTATCTCCAAATGTTACTCTCAAGAGTCTATAAACGTCAGGTTCTCTTGACTGGTCGAGGTCTCTCCAGAGAAATCTATGCACTCGACTGTCTCTTTCTGGTAGGAGGATTTGCAGATACATTTTTGAGATATCTCCCACAATTGCTGTATAATCTTCTCTAAAGCGTATGAGGACACCATACAAGTTCCCAATTAAAGATGGCCCTTTAAAGAGGAATGAATTTAAGGAAGTCCCTTGAAACTCGCATGCAGGATCAAAGACAACCCGCAAAGGTGTGCTTGACTTATCTGGACGGTGTACTCCATGATGTGGCAGATAGTACACTGGATGATCCGTACCATCTACTTCATCTGAGTCAATGCGCACCGCCCAACCCTTTGTCTCATACTCTTTCATTGCAGTCTTATAGCACTCTGCTTTCTTCTCATCCTTCTTCAAACTCCTTTCCAATGACTCCAACCTCCTCTCAGCCAATGTATAGTTGTTCGGCAACTCTTCTTGATTGCGTTTCCATGGTAAGCCTATTCTATACCTATCTCCAACTCTCTCACAGGATGTCTCAAGAAGAGACATTGCCTTCCTATCCTCTGCAGACAGACTCTCTCGCGGGCAGTCACAATTTGGGGCTTGAATCCCTACAGTTTCAAAGTCATACATTCTCTGCAGATCAACTCTCTGGAATACTTGAACTGCACACACAGGTGATAGCTGCCGCACATTATCTGCACCCATAACAACTGGTTCAAAAGGTAACCCTTCACGAATCTCTTCCTCTGCGTGCAAGTGACTGTATTGAACACCCAAGATGAGATCAATATGTCCAGCCTTGGACGAAAAGTTTAAGTCCTCTAGGTGTCGGAAAGTTCTCAGCCATGATTTGTCAAGGGAAGGTACATCTCCAATCGTTTGGTCCAACTCAAATGCTTCAATGGTGTATTCTTCACCCCCTGATACTGGACTTAGACTAAACTGAACTCTTCTGCTCTGTGGTTGCTGTACTGTACTTCCTCCAACCACACACAAGTCAAGATTCTCAGACTTGCCTTGCAATCCTAGAGCTCTGGCAAACTGTTTCCTGATAACTGTGGTTCCTGCACCACCATCAATCAAAATGTTCCCTTCACGCACTCTGCCGTTTGGTGCTCTGAACAATCCTCTCACCACAGGTAGCATACTGGAATAGTCCAACACGGACGTCACTGAACTGGTATTTGGTGGCACAGAGTGGAGTAATTTATTATGAGTTCTCACACAACCATTTTCTCCACACACTTTCTTAAATCTACACTTCTTGGAAACATGTCCCTGATTTAAGCATGAGAAACATAACTTGTTGGATTTCACCATCTGCACTCTCTCTGCCACAGATTTACCCTTAAAAGTTTGGCACTCAAAGGGACGATGTCCAGTCTTTTCACAGATTGCACAAGTTCTAACTGTATGTTCAGCATGGATTCCTCTCTTCACAAACTGCTGACTGCTCTCCTGTGTCTTTCCACTGTCAGATGACTTGTCGATATCCCCAAAATCAGGATCAAACTCTGCCTTCACCCTACGTCTGATCATGTCACTGATGTGAATAATGGACGGGATCTCACCCTTTTCTCTCAATGTTGTGACTTCATTCTTCCATCGATCAATGAGCTGATTTGGCAGTCTTGAGATGATCTTCCTCAACATTTCACTTGAATTGATGTCTGAGAAATTATTGATCCTTTTCAGAGTTGCTATACATGTCAAAATATCTAAAGATAGTTCCTTTAAAGCTGTCCTGTTTGACACCTTTGGACCATTCACTATCTTCCTGATGTGAGCTCTAGCAATACAGCTTGACTGTCCATACTCTTCTTTCAACTGTTTCAAAACTGTGACATACATTAGACCATCACTACCTAGTCCAGAAACTGACCTCTCTGCCTCTCCACACAGATGCATTCTAAGTTGTGCCAGTCTCATCTCATCAGTCAAATGTGGCTTCTGATGAATATGAATTTTAAAACGTTCCATAAAGTCCACATATTTTAGAGGATCACCATCAAACTTGGATAATTGAAGACTTGGCATATTTAGTCTTATTTCTTTCTTGTTTGTTGAGTCATATAGTTCTTATGACTCCATAGAAAACAGTCATACTTCCTTGAAAACAGTACATTTCATCAGATTTCACATCAAGTCAGTAGTTTAGTTGACAGATTGTCATCTTATCACATTTCATGTAAGTCTTCTCGCCCAACATGAATAAACCACTCATTATGATTTATTCTCGAGTAACAGAACACATTTCTGCACTGAGCGCTGATATTCACTGGATTTTGTTTTCACCTTCACATTTCTAACAACACCATCTGAACCAGGAAACACTTGAACAATCCTGGCCATCTCCCACTTACCCCTTGGGGCAGTGAAATCTACTAACAATACTACATCTCCCACACTCATTAATCTTCCTGGACTCTGCCACTTAACTCTCTTCATCAGAGTTGGGACATACTCCTTCAGGAATCTTTTCCACACTTGCTGCACTAACCCCTGCACAAACTCAAACCTCTTATGCAGGTTTTTGGTTTCTTGGAATGGTCCCTGTGGAATCTCGTTGCTTGCTCTCCCTAGAAGAAAGTGATTCGGTGTTAGGGGTTGAGGATCATTGGGATCATTGCTCATGTATCCCAGCGGTCTACTGTTCAGCAAACACTCGACTTCTGCATAGACTGTGGACATGTCGTTCCACGACAACAGCTGCTGTCCCACTACAACTTGAAGCGCTTTCTTTACCTGCTTGATCAAACTCTCGTATAGTCCGCCTTGATGTGGGCTATGCGGTGTGATAAACTTCCAGTTCACTTTATGCAGCATTGCATACTCTTCAAGTTGTTTTCTTCCATTCTTCACCATAGTTTTCAGCTCTCTGTTTGCACCTACAAAGGATGTCCCATTGTCCGATATTATTGTCTCTGGCCATCCATGATGGGCTGCAAACCTGCGCAACGCTTGTAAGAAGGCTTGCGTCGACAAATCTGCCACAATTTCAAGGTGCACAGCTCTAGTTGATGCACATGTGAATATTGCACCCCATGCCTTCACACTTTTATTCCTTCCATACTTGAGCTTGAAGGGTCCAAACAGATCTACGCCTGTCACAGTAAATGGTGGGGCAAACGGTTTCAACCGGTCCGCAGGAAGATCGGCCATGATTGTTGAATGTGCAGGTTGGCGAAGTTTGCGACAAATAACACAGTCTCTCACAATCGACTTTGCCATATTTCTTCCTCTCACAATCCAATACTTCCTGCGACTTTCACACAATGTTCTCTCTGGCCCTACATGACACATCTTGACATGGTAGTCTCTCATGATAAGTTTGGAGATATGGTGCTTTGCTGGCAGAACAATGGGGTGTGTCTGATTGAAATCAAGCTGTGATTTCCTCAGTCGTCCTCCGACGCGAATGATACCTTCACTCTCATATGCTGCCAAGTCAACTAGATCTCTCTTCCAATTCTTGAAAGAATGTTGAGCAGTCTTCACCAGGTACAATTCTGCTGCTTCAATTTCATCTCTTTGCAGAGTCTCACCCTGACTTAGTTGTCGTTTTGCTCCCTTCCAGACACATATGAGTCTGTAGATAAACCTGAGACTGTAGGCTGTTACCCGCACTAGACGACTCCAACTTGAAAACTTCTCTGGGTCAACAATTGGCGTTGCAAAATTGAAGGAACTGACTATCTTCACATTCTTCAATTCCAGTTGCTTTTCATCAACCTTCAGTTTTGTGAGATTTGTCGGCCACTCCTCTGGAGGTAATTTCAGAAACTCTGGACCATTAATCCATCTCCCATTCATTTGATCCACTGTTATGCCTCTGCTTAGGTCATCAGCTGGATTGAGTTGGCTTGGTACAAATCTCCACTGATTCACTCTCCACTGAGATTGAATCTCTGCAACTCTCACACCTACAAACTGTTTCAACTTGATAGACTCTGCTTTAAGCCAGTGTAACACAATCTGTGAGTCTGTCCATAATGTTACATTGGGCTTTGCTTCCAGTTCACTTTGAAGAGTACTTGCAAGTCTTGAGCCAGTGAGTGCTGCCATGAGCTCGAGACGAGGTATGGTTGTCTGTTGAAGAGGTGCTACTCTTCCCTTGGCCGAGACAAGTTTAACACTGGGACTACTTGGAGTGTCCCATCGCAGGTATGCAACTGCTCCATAGGCCTTCAAGCTGGCATCCACAAACACGTGAAGTTCTGGTATCCCTATAGCACTAGGCGGCTTCAAGCATCTTGGTAATGACAGAGTCTCTAACTTGGCTACCTCTGAAAACAAGTTTGTCCATGCTTGGGACATATCTTAAGGCATTTTCTCGTCCCATCCAAGTTTTGATCTCCATAGATCTTGAAGAGCAATTCTCGCACTTATGGTACAGGCGGTAGCCAACCCCAGAGGGTCATAAAGCATAGACAATTTGGATAACACACTGCGTTTGGTGAATGTCATCAGTTCAACATCTTTCACACTGAATTTCAGACTGTCACAAACTTGGTCCCATCTGATTCCTAAAGTCTTTATCTCTTCACCATCCAGACTTACATCTGGTACTGTTTGATTGTCCTTCGCCTCAGTGTGCTGAATCTCTCTCACATCTTGTGAAGATGAATACCACTGCTTTATCTTGAAGCTGCCACTCGATAACATGGTATTCAATTGTTGAATTCTCTCTCCTGCCTCATCAGATGTAGAACAAGAGTGTATAAGATCGTCCATGTATCGATCCCTTTCGAGAACTAATGCTGCTTCAGGGTAAACATCTTTGTATTCTCTGGCTATCTGCAACATAACAAAGCTAGCTATATCTGGAGAAGGCTTATCTCCAAATGTTACTCTCAAGAGTCTATAAACGTCAGGTTCTCTTGACTGGTCGAGGTCTCTCCAGAGAAATCTATGCACTTGACTGTCTCTTTCTGGTAGGAGGATTTGCAGATACATTTTTGAGATATCTCCCACAATTGCTGTATAATCTTCTCTAAAGCGTATGAGGACACCATACAAGTTCCCAATTAAAGATGGCCCTTTAAAGAGGAATGAATTTAAGGAAGTCCCTTGAAACTCGCATGCAGGATCAAAGACAACCCGCAAAGGTGTGCTTGACTTATCTGGACGGTGTACTCCATGATGTGGCAGATAGTACACTGGATGATCCGTACCATCTACTTCATCTGAGTCAATGCGCACCGCCCAACCCTTTGTCTCATACTCTTTCATTGCAGTCTTATAGCACTCTGCTTTCTTCTCATCCTTCTTCAAACTCCTTTCCAATGACTCCAACCTCCTCTCAGCCAATGTATAGTTGTTCGGCAACTCTTCTGGATTGCGTTTCCATGGTAAGCCTATTCTATACCTATCTCCAACTCTCTCACAGGATGTCTCAAGAAGAGACATTGCCTTCCTATCCTCTGCAGACAGACTCTCTCGCGGGCAGTCACAATTTGGGGCTTGAATCCCTACAGTTTCAAAGTCATACATTCTCTGCAGATCAACTCTCTGGAATACTTGAACTGCACACACAGGTGATAGCTGCCGCACATTATCTGCACCCATAACAACTGGTTCAAAAGGTAACCCTTCACGAATCTCTTCCTCTGCGTGCAAGTGACTGTATTGAACACCCAAGATGAGATCAATATGTCCAGCCTTGGACGAAAAGTTTAAGTCCTCTAGGTGTCGGAAAGTTCTCAGCCATGATTTGTCAAGGGAAGGTACATCTCCAATCGTTTGGTCCAACTCAAATGCTTCAATGGTGTATTCTTCACCCCCTGATACTGGACTTAGACTAAACTGAACTCTTCTGCTCTGTGGTTGCTGTACTGTACTTCCTCCAACCACACACAAGTCAAGATTCTCAGACTTGCCTTGCAATCCTAGAGCTCTGGCAAACTGTTTCCTGATAACTGTGGTTCCTGCACCACCATCAATCAAAATGTTCCCTTCACGCACTCTGCCGTTTGGTGCTCTGAACAATCCTCTCACCACAGGTAGCATACTGGAATAGTCCAACACGGACGTCACTGAACTGGTATTTGGTGGCACAGAGTGGAGTAATTTATTATGAGTTCTCACACAACCATTTTCTCCACACACTTTCTTAAATCTACACTTCTTGGAAACATGTCCCTGATTTAAGCATGAGAAACATAACTTGTTGGATTTCACCATCTGCACTCTCTCTGCCACAGATTTACCCTTAAAAGTTTGGCACTCAAAGGGACGATGTCCAGTCTTTTCACAGATTGCACAAGTTCTAACTGTATGTTCAGCATGGATTCCTCTCTTCACAAACTGCTGACTGCTCTCCTGTGTCTTTCCACTGTCAGATGACTTGTCGATATCCCCAAAATCAGGATCAAACTCTGCCTTCACCCTACGTCTGATCATGTCACTGATGTGAATAATGGACGGGATCTCACCCTTTTCTCTCAATGTTGTGACTTCATTCTTCCATCGATCAATGAGCTGATTTGGCAGTCTTGAGATGATCTTCCTCAACATTTCACTTGAATTGATGTCTGAGAAATTATTGATCCTTTTCAGAGTTGCTATACATGTCAAAATATCTAAAGATAGTTCCTTTAAAGCTGTCCTGTTTGACACCTTTGGACCATTCACTATCTTCCTGATGTGAGCTCTAGCAATACAGCTTGACTGTCCATACTCTTCTTTCAACTGTTTCAAAACTGTGACATACATTAGACCATCACTACCTAGTCCAGAAACTGACCTCTCTGCCTCTCCACACAGATGCATTCTAAGTTGTGCCAGTCTCATCTCATCAGTCAAATGTGGCTTCTGATGAATATGAATTTTAAAACGTTCCATAAAGTCCACATATTTTAGAGGATCACCATCAAACTTGGATAATTGAAGACTTGGCATATCCTTTGCAGCTTCCAATTTATACAATGCCTCTGCAACTGACATTCTCTGTAATGGCTCTGCCAAAGTTTCTTCAAATTCAGAAAGTTCACTTATCCAAGAATCAAATGTCTCTGGTTTAGCTTTACTCTGCTCTGATGACTGACATCCTACATCATTACGGCCTTCCTCTGGTTCTTTCACAACCTTACTTGCCTTACCCTTCTGACCCTTTGTATCCTTACGAACAGGCTCAGGTGTCTCTGTGTCAGAATTTGTCTCTGATTGGTCAGAAGCAACATAACTGTCCACTTGATCTTCAACATCATAAATGTCTTGGATTAACTCTGCTTCCCAATCATCAAGTTTATCATGTTCACTGACAGCTGTGTATTCATACAGTTCACCATGAAGGACACTTATGTTATTAAAGTCAATCTTAAGTTCTTGTATCTCTTTCTCTAACCTTCTGGTGCTCTCAGTTTTCTTATCAATCAAACTCTTTACTCTGTTAATTGTTCTAGTCACTTTTCCCCTTAAAATCTTTCTCTGTTTCTTAATATACTGAACTCTCTCCTCAACAGAAGAATCATTGTTACTTGTTCCCTCTTTAGGGGCACTATCCTCAGTAGGATTCATAGTCAATGGTTAATTGGTTATTACTCTTCAATGTCACAAATTCAATTTTCCAAAACAATGTTACCACTTTTACCCTTCTGAAACATACTCATACTCTCTTCAGAATGTGGCAGTCTCTTTGGAATGTTCATTTCCACATCTTCAGAAATTTGGTTGAAAACCAGCAGAAAAAAGGTAGACAACTCGGAGAGGAGGTTCGTAACTGCCTGTATTCATTGAAAATACATGTTGGCGTCGCGTTCTGAAATGAACAATGACTCTATGTAAACTACATCTCTGATTACATACAATAATCAATAAATCAAGTAGTTACATAAAATACACGAAACTGTAAAGTAATACTTGCAACTATCTCTGAACAATAAAGAACTCTCATTAATAAAGTTGCCTTACAGTTACCACAATGAAATTAACACTCTTGCATAAATTACTCTACATTGTACCTCTTTGATTAATATCAAAATATACACAAATGTAAGAATTAGCTACTATGCAAGAAATCTTATGATATAGATTGAATATGCATTAAAAATGGTTATTAATTGTAGCTCTAACCAGC
Source organism: Steromphala cineraria (assembly GCA_916613615.1). Lineage (NCBI taxonomy): Eukaryota > Metazoa > Mollusca > Gastropoda > Trochida > Trochidae > Steromphala > Steromphala cineraria. The sequence continues at coordinate 26,040,685 of OU744723.1, read as the reverse complement.
TTAAGCATATTACAAAACTCTGGAAATACTCTGCACGAAAACTGAATCTCTTTTACACTCGCGCTAAATTTATACACCACTAATACACAATAATAAAGCATTATTTCTCTGGAATAGTTAAATTAACATTATTTCCATTAAACTATCATTATGCTTATTATGTACCTGAAGGTGGTTCCTCTCCGGGTTATTGAAAAGACATTGAACTATTATTTGGAAAACTATATGTGCAACTCTAGCCATCATGGCTACTCTTGTCCATCGTTTGAAAAAACGTGGTCACAAAACTCCACACAAAGAGAACCCGAACTACAAAATTAACATAATATGACTACACAACACTGCTAAGAGCTTTGCAAAACTCCTTGCACTGACCTGGATTCGCTAGGTCATGTATAATTATAGCCAACTCTGCAGGGAGCTTACAAACAGAAAGAAGCACACGTAAAATATTCAAAAGTGCCCTATAATAATTGGTAAAATAGCTGCTAGAAAAAACACTTGGTACAATAAAGAAATTGATAGCAACCCTAATTAATCCAATTAGGAAATTAAATATAAAATATTTACTTATTTTATGAAATTAGAAGAGTATATTTTTACCAGATAGGGTTAGGGTTAAATAAGGGTTAGCGATCAACATGGTCAGAAACTGAGTTAAGTTGCTTTTTGTTTCTTAAAACTTTGTCAGAGCAATGTTTCGATATGTAAAAAGTCTTCCTGGTCTGTTATTTTCGAAATATCTTTAGTTTTGAGAAACACCATTTTTGTCACATTAGTGGATAGGGTTAGGGTTAAATAAGGGTTAGCGATCAACATGGTCATAAACTGAGTAAAGTTGCTTTTTATTTCTTAAAACTATGTCAGAGCAATGTTTCGATATGTAAAAAGTCTTCCTGGCCTGTTATTTCGGGAATATCTTTAGTTTTAAGAAACATAATTTTTATCACATTAGTGGAAAGGGTTAGGGTTAAATAAGGGTTAGCGATCAACATGGTCAGAAACTGAGTTAAGTTGCTTTTTGTTTCTTAAAACTTTCTGAGATAAATGTTTTGATATGTAAAAAGTCTTCATGGTCTGTTATTTTCGAAATATCTTTAGTTTTAAGTAACACCATTTTTGTCACATTAGTGTATAGGGTTAGGGTTAAATAAGGGTTAGCGATCAACATGGTCACACCGTGAGTTAAGTTGCTTTTTGTTTCTTAAAACTTTCTCAGAGCAATGTTTTGATATGTAAAAAGTTTTCCTGGCCTGTTATTTTCGAAATATCTTTAGTTTTGAGAAACACCATTTTTTATCACATTAGTGGATAGGGTTAGGGTTAAATAAGGGTTAGCGATCAACATGGTCACACCGTTAGTTAAGTTGCTTTTTGTTTCTTAAAACTTTCTCAGAGCAATGTTTTGATATGTAAAAAGTTTTCCTGGCCTGTTATTTTCGAAATATCTTTAGTTTTGAGAAACACCATTTTTGTCACATTGGTGGACAGGGTTAGGGTTAAATAAGGGTTAGCGATCAACATTGTCACAAAGTGAGTAAAGTTGCTTTTTGTTTCTTAAAACTTTGTCAGAGCAATGTTTCGATATGTAAAATGTCTTTTTGGCTTGTTATTTACGGAATATCTTCAGTTTTAAGAAACACCATTTTTGTCACATTAGTGGATAGGGTTAGGGTTAAATAAGGGTTAGCGATCAACATGGTCAGAAACTGAGTTAAGTTGCTTTTTGTTTCTTAAAACTTTGTCAGAGCTATGTTTCGATATGTAAAATGTCATCTTGGCCTGTTATTTCCGGAATATCTTCAGTTTTGAGAAACACTATTTTTTTATCACATTAGTGGATAGGGTTAGGGTTAAATAAGGGTTAGCGATCAACATGGTCAGAAACTGAGTTAAGTTGCTTTTTGTTTCTTAAAACTTTGTCAGAGCAATGTTTCGATATGTAAAAAGTCTTCCTGGCCTGTTATTTTCAAAATATCTTTAGTTTTGAGAAACACCCTTTTTATCACATTAGTGGATAGGGTTAGGGTTTAATAAGGGTTAGCGATCAACATGGTCAGAAACTGAGTTAAGTTGCTTTTTGTTTCTTAAATCTTTCTCAGAGCAATGTTTTGATATGTAAAAAGTCTTCCTGGCCTGTTATTTTTCGAAATATCTTTAGTTTTCAGAAACACCATTTTTGTCACATTAGTGGATAGGGTTAGGGTTAAATAAGGGTTAGCGATCAACATGGTCACAAAGTGAGTAAAGTTGCTTTTTGTTTCTTAAAACTTTCTCAGAGCAATATTTCGATTTGTAAAAAGTCTTCCTGGCCTGATATTTTCGAAATATCTTTAGTTTTGAGAAACACCATTTTTGTCACATTAGGGGATAGGGTTAGGGTTAAATAAGGGTTAGCGATCAACATGGTCACAAAGTAAGTTAACTTGCTTTTTGTTTCTTAAAACTTTGTCAGAGCAATGTTTCGATATGTAAAAAGTCTTCCTGGCCTGTTATTTTTGGAATATCTTCAGTTTTAAGAAACACCATTTTAATCAAGTTAGTGGATAGGGTTAGGGTTAAATAAGGGTTAGCGATCAACATGGTCACAAAGTGAGTTAAGTTGCTTTTTGTTTCTTAAAACTTTGTCAGAGCAATGTTTCGATATGTAAAAAGTCATCTTGGCCTGTTATTTCCGGAATATCTTCAGTTTTGAGAAACACCATTTTTATCACATTAGTGGATAGGGTTAGGGTTAAATAAGGGTTAGCGATCAACATGGTCACAAAGTGAGTTAAGTTGCTTTTTGTTTCTTAAAACTTTGTCAGAGCAATGTTTCGATATGTAAAATGTCTTCTTGGCTTGTTATTTACGGAATATCTTCAGTTTTAAGAAACACCATTTTTGTCACATTAGTGGATAGGGTTAGGGTTAAATAAGGGTTAGCGATCAACATGGTCAGAAACTGAGTTAAGTTGCTTTTTGTTTCTTAAAACTTTGTCAGAGCAATGTTTTGATATGTAAAAAGTCTTCCTGGCCTGTTATTTTTCGAAATATCTTTAGTTTTCAGAAACACCATTTTTGTCACATTAGTGGATAGGGTTAGGGTTAAATAAGGGTTAGCGATCAACATGGTCACAAAGTGAGTAAAGTTGCTTTTTGTTTCTTAAAACTTTCTCAGAGCAATATTTCGATTTGTAAAAAGTCTTCCTGGCCTGATATTTTCGAAATATCTTTAGTTTTGAGAAACACCATTTTTGTCACATTAGGGGATAGGGTTAGGGTTAAATAAGGGTTAGCGATCAACATGGTCACAAAGTAAGTTAACTTGCTTTTTGTTTCTTAAAACTTTGTCAGAGCAATGTTTCGATATGTAAAAAGTCTTCCTGGCCTGTTATTTTTGGAATATCTTCAGTTTTAAGAAACACCATTTTAATCAAGTTAGTGGATAGGGTTAGGGTTAAATAAGGGTTAGCGATCAACATTGTCACAAAGTGAGTAAAGTTGCTTTTTGTTTCTAAAAACTTTGTCAGAGCAATGTTTCGATATGTAAAATGTCTTCTTGGCTTGTTATTTACGGAATATCTTTAGTTTTAAGAAACACCATTTTTGTCACATTAGTGGATAGGGTTAGGGTTAAATAAGGGTTAGCGATCAACATGGTCAGAAACTGAGTTAAGTTGCTTTTTGTTTCTTAAAACTTTGTCAGAGCAATGTTTCGATATGTAAAAAGTCTTCCTGGCCTGTTATTTTCGAAATATCTTTAGTTTTGAGAAACACCCTTTTTGTCACATTAGTGGATAGGGTTAGGGTTAAATAAGGGTTAGCGATCAACATGGTCAGAAACTGAGTTAAGTTGCTTTTTGTTTCTTAAAACTTTCTCAGAGCAATGTTTTGATATGTAAAAAGTCTTCCTGGTCTGTTATTTTCGAAATTTCTTTAGTTTTGAGAAACACCATTTTTGTCACATTAGTGGATAGGGTTAGGGTTAAATAAGGGTTAGCGATCAACATGGTCACAAAGTGAGTTAAGTTGCTTTTTGTTTCTTAAAACTTTGTCAGAGCAATGTTTCGATATGTAAAAAGTCATCTTGGCCTGTTATTTCCGGAATATCTTCAGTTTTGAGAAACACCATTTTTATCACATTAGTGGATAGGGTTAGGGTTAAATAAGGGTTAGCGATCAACATGGTCACAAAGTGAGTTAAGTTGCTTTTTGTTTCTTAAAACTTTGTCAGAGCAATGTTTCGATATGTAAAATGTCTTCTTGGCTTGTTATTTACGGAATATCTTCAGTTTTAAGAAACACCATTTTTGTCACATTAGTGGATAGGGTTAGGGTTAAATAAGGGTTAGCGATCAACATGGTCAGAAACTGAGTTAAGTTGCTTTTTGTTTCTTAAAACTTTGTCAGAGCAATGTTTTGATATGTAAAAATTCTTCCTGGCCTGTTATTTTCGAAATATCTTTAGTTTTAAGTAACACCATTTTTGTCACATTAGTGGATAGGGTTAGGGTTAAATAAGGGTTAGCGATCAACATTGTCACAAAGTGAGTAAAATTGCTTTTTGTTTCTTAAAACTTTGTCAGAACAATGTTTCGATATGTAAAATGTATTCTTGGCTTGTTATTTTCGGAATATCTTCAGTTTTAAGAAACACCATTTTTGTCACATTAGTGGATAGGGTTAGGGTTAAATAAGGGTTAGCGATCAACATTGTCACAAAGTGAGTAGAGTTGCTTTTTGTTTCTTAAAACTTTGTCAGAACAATGTTTCGATATGTAAAATGTCTTCCTGGCCTGTTATTTCGGGAATATCTTTAGTTTTAAGTAACACCATTTTTGTCACATTAGTGGATAGGGTTAGGGTTAAATAAGGGTTAGCGATCAACATGGTCACAAACTGAGTTAAGTTGCTTTTTGTTTCTTAAAACTTTGTCAGAGCAATGTTTCGATATGTAAAATGTCATCTTGGCCTGTTATTTCCGGAATATCTTCAGTTTTGAGAAACACTATTTTTTATCACATTAGTGGATAGGGTTAGGGTTAAATAAGGGTTAGCGATCAACATTGTCACAAAGTGAGTAAAGTTGCTTTTTGTTTCTTAAAACTTTGTCAGAGCAATGTTTCGATATGTAAAATGTCTTCTTGGCTTGTTATTTACGGAATATCTTCAGTTTTAAGAAACACCATTTTTGTCACATTAGTGGATAGGGTTAGGGTTAAATAAGGGTTAGCGATCAACATGGTCAAAAACTGAGTTAAGTTGCTTTTTGTTTCTTAAAATTTTGTCAGAGCAATGTTTCGATATGTAAAAAGTCTTCCTGGCCTGTTATTTTCGAAATATCTTTAGTTTTGAGAAACACCCTTTTTGTCACATTAGTGGATAGGGTTAGGGTTAAATAAGGGTTAGCGATCAACATGGTCAGAAACTGTGTAAAGTTGCTTTTTTTTTCTTAAAACTTTCTGAGATAAATGTTTTGATATGTAAAAAGTCTTCCTGGCCTTTTATTTTCGAAATATCTTTAGGTTTAAGTAACACCATTTTTGTCACATTAGTGGATAGGGTTAGGGTTAAATAAGGGTTAGCGATCAACATTGTCACAAAGTGAGTAAAGTTGCTTTTTGTTTCTTAAAACTTTGTCAGAGCAATGTTTCGATATGTAAAATTCCTTCTTGGCTTGTTATTTTCGGAATATCTTCAGTTTTAAGAAACACCATTTTTGTCACATTAGTGGATAGGGTTAGGGTTAAATAAGGGTTAGCGATCAACATGGTCAGAAACTGAGTTAAGTTGCTTTTTGTTTCTTAAAACTTTGTCAGAGCAATGTTTTGATATGTAAAAAGTCTTCCTGGCCTGTTATTTTCGAAATATCTTTAGTTTTAAGTAAGACCCTTTTTTCACATTAGTGGATAGGGTTAGGGTTAAATAAGGGTTAGCGATCAACATTGTCACAAAGTGAGTAAAATTGCTTTTTGTTTCTTAAAACTTTGTCAGAACAATGTTTCGATATGTAAAATGTCTTCTTGGCTTGTTATTTTCGGAATATCTTCAGTTTTAAGAAACACCATTTTTGTCACATTAGTGGATAGGGTTAGGGTTAAATAAGGGTTAGCGATCAACATTGTCACAAAGTGAGTAGAGTTGCTTTTTGTTTCTTAAAACTTTGTCAGAACAATGTTTCGATATGTAAAATGTCTTCTTGGCTTGTTATTTTCGAAATATCTTTAGTTTTGAGAAACACCATTTTTGTCACATTAGTGGATAGGGTTATGGTTAAATAAGGGTTAGCGATCAACATGGTCATAAACTGAGTAAAGTTGCTTTTTATTTCTTAAAACTATGTCAGAGCAATGTTTCGATATGTAAAAAGTCTTCCTGGCCTGTTATTTCGGGAATATCTTTAGTTTTAAGTAACACAATTTTTGTCACATTAGTGGATAGGGTTAGGGTTAAATAAGGGTTAGCGATCAACATGGTCACAAACTGAGTTAAGTTGCTTTTTGTTTCTTAAAACTTTGTCAGAGCAATGTTTCGATATGTAAAATGTCATCTTGGCCTGTTATTTCCGGAATATCTTCAGTTTTGAGAAACACTATTTTTTATCACATTAGTGGATAGGGTTAGGGTTAAATAAGGGTTAGCGATCAACATTGTCACAAAGTGAGTAAAGTTGCTTTTTGTTTCTTAAAACTTTCTCAGAGCAATGTTTCGATATGTAAAATGTCTTCTTGGCTTGTTATTTACGGACTATCTTCAGTTTTAAGAAACACCATTTTTGTCACATTAGTGGATAGGGTTAGGGTTAAATAAGGGTTAGCGATCAACATGGTCAGAAACTGAGTTAAGTTGCTTTTTGTTTCTTAAAATTTTGTCAGAGCAATGTTTCGATATGTAAAAAGTCTTCCTGGCCTGTTATTTTCGAAATATCTTTAGTTTTGAGAAACACCCTTTTTGTCACATTAGTGGATAGGGTTAGGGTTAAATAAGGGTTAGCGATCAACATGGTCAGAAACTGAGTTAAGTTGCTTTTTGTTTCTTAAAACTTTCTCAGAGCAATGTTTTGATATGTAAAATGTCTTCCTGGCCTGTTATTTTCGAAATATCTTTAGATTTGAGAAACACCATTTTTGTCACATTAGTGGTTAGGGTTAGTGTTAAATAAGGGTTAGCGATCAACATGGTCACAAAGTAAGTTAACTTGCTTTTTTGTTTCTTAAAACTTTGTCAGAGCAATGTTTCGATATGTAAAAAGTCTTCTTGGCCTGTTATTTTTGGAACATCGTCAGTTTTAAGAAACACCATTCTTATCAAGTTAGTGGATAGGGTTAGGGTTAAATGAGGGTTAGCGATCAACACGGTCAGAAACTGTGTAAAGTTGCTTTTTGTTTCTTAAAACTTTCTGAGATAAATGTTTTGTTATGTAAAAAGTCTTCCTGGCCTGTTATTTTCGAAATACCTTTAGGTTTAAGTAAGACCATTTTTGTCACATTAGTGGATAGGGTTCGGGTTAAATAAGGGTTAGCGATCAACATTGTCACAAAGTGAGTAAAGTTGCTTTTTGTTTCTTAAAACTTTGTAAGAGCAATGTTTCGAAATGTAAAATGTCTTCTTGGCTTGTTATTTTCGGAATATCTTCAGTTTTAAGAAACACCATTTTTGTCACATTAGTGGATAGGGTTAGGGTTAAATAAGGGTTAGCGATCAACATGGTCAGAAACTGAGTTAAGTTGCTTTTTGTTTCTTAAACCTTTCTCAGAGCAATGTTTTGATATGTAAAAAGTCTTCCTGGCCTGTTATTTTCGAAATATCTTTAGTTTTGAGAAACACCATTTTTGTCACATTAGTGGATAGGGTTAGGGTTAAATAAGGGTTAGCGATCAACATGGTCAGAAACTGAGTTAAGTTGCTTTTTGTTTCTTAAACCTTTCTCAGAGCAATGTTTCGATATGTAAAAAGTCTTCCTGGCCTGTTATTTTTGGAATATCTTTAGTTTTAAGAAACACAATTTTTATCACATTAGTGGAAAGGGTTAGGGTTAAATAAGGGTTAGCGATCAACATGGTCAGAAACTGAGTTAAGTTGCTTTTTGTTTCTTAAAACTTTCTGAGATAAATGTTTTGATATGTAAAAAGTCTTCCTGGTCTGTTATTTTCGAAATATCTTTAGTTTTTAGTAACACCATTTTTGTCACATTAGTGTATAGGGTTAGGGTTAAATAAGGGTTAGCGATCAACATGGTCACACGATGAGTTAAGTTGCTTTTTGTTTCTTAAAACTTTCTGAGATAAATGTTTTGATATGCGAAAAGTCTTCCTGGTCTGTTATTTTCGAAATATCTTTAGTTTTTAGTAACACCATTTTTGTCACATTAGTGTATAGGGTTAGGGTTAAATAAGGGTTAGCGATCAACATGGTCACAAAGTAAGTTAACTTGCTTTTTTGTTTCTTAAAACTTTGTCAGAGCAATGTTTCGATATGTAAAAAGTCTTCTTGGCCTGTTATTTTTGGAACATCGTCAGTTTTAAGAAACACCATTCTTATCAAGTTAGTGGATAGGGTTAGGGTTAAATGAGGGTTAGCGATCAACACGGTCAGAAACTGTGTAAAGTTGCTTTTTGTTTCTTAAAACTTTCTGAGATAAATGTTTTGTTATGTAAAAAGTCTTCCTGGCCTGTTATTTTCGAAATACCTTTAGGTTTAAGTAACACCATTTTTGTCACATTAGTGGATAGGGTTCGGGTTAAATAAGGGTTAGCGATCAACATTGTCACAAAGTGAGTAAAGTTGCTTTTTGTTTCTTAAAACTTTGTAAGAGCAATGTTTCGAAATGTAAAATGTCTTCTTGGCTTGTTATTTTCGGAATATCTTCAGTTTTAAGAAACACCATTTTTGTCACATTAGTGGATAGGGTTAGGGTTAAATAAGGGTTAGCGATCAACATGGTCAGAAACTGAGTTAAGTTGCTTTTTGTTTCTTAAACCTTTCTCAGAGCAATGTTTTGATATGTAAAAAGTCTTCCTGGCCTGTTATTTTCGAAATATCTTTAGTTTTGAGAAACACCATTTTTGTCACATTAGTGGTTAGGGTTAGGGTTAAATAAGGGTTAGCGATCAACATGGTCATAAACTGAGTAAAGTTGCTTTTTATTTCTTAAAACTATGTCAGAGCAATGTTTCGATATGTAAAAAGTCTTCCTGGCCTGTTATTTCGGGAATATCTTTAGTTTTAAGAAACACAATTTTTATCACATTAGTGGAAAGGGTTAGGGTTAAATAAGGGTTAGCGATCAACATGGTCAGAAACTGAGTTAAGTTGCTTTTTGTTTCTTAAACCTTTCTCAGAGCAATGTTTCGATATGTAAAAAGTCTTCCTGGCCTGTTATTTTTGGAATATCTTTAGTTTTAAGAAACACAATTTTTATCACATTAGTGGAAAGGGTTAGGGTAAAATAAGGGTTAGCGATCAACATGGTCAGAAACTGAGTTAAGTTGCTTTTTGTTTCTTAAAACTTTCTGAGATAAATGTTTTGATATGTAAAAAGTCTTCCTGGTCTGTTATTTTCGAAATATCTTTAGTTTTTAGTAACACCATTTTTGTCACATTAGTGTATAGGGTTAGGGTTAAATAAGGGTTAGCGATCAACATGGTCAGAAACTGAGTTAAGTTGCTTTTTGTTTCTTAAACCTTTGTCAGAGCAATGTTTTGATATGTAAAAAGTTTTCCTGGCCTGTTATTTTCGAAATATCTTTAGTTTTGAGAAACACCATTTTTGTCACATTGGTGGACAGGATTAGGGTTAAATAAGGGTTAGCGATCAACATGATCACAAAGTGAGTTAAATTGCTTTTTGTTTCTTAAAACTTTGTCAGAGCAATGTTTCTATATGTAAAAAGTCATCTTGGCCTGTTATTTCCGGAATATCTTTAGTTTTAAGAAACACAATTTTTATCACATTAGTGGAAAGGGTTAGGGTTAAATAAGGGTTAGCGATCAACATGGTCAGAAACTGAGTTAAGTTGCTTTTTGTTTCTTAAACCTTTCTCAGAGCAATGTTTCGATATGTAAAAAGTCTTCCTGGCCTGTTATTTTTGGAATATCTTTAGTTTTAAGAAACACAATTTTTATCACATTAGTGGAAAGGGTTAGGGTAAAATAAGGGTTAGCGATCAACATGGTCAGAAACTGAGTTAAGTTGCTTTTTGTTTCTTAAAACTTTCTGAGATAAATGTTTTGATATGTAAAAAGTCTTCCTGGTCTGTTATTTTCGAAATATCTTTAGTTTTTAGTAACACCATTTTTGTCACATTAGTGTATAGGGTTAGGGTTAAATAAGGGTTAGCGATCAACATGGTCAGAAACTGAGTTAAGTTGCTTTTTGTTTCTTAAACCTTTGTCAGAGCAATGTTTTGATATGTAAAAAGTTTTCCTGGCCTGTTATTTTCGAAATATCTTTAGTTTTGAGAAACACCATTTTTGTCACATTGGTGGACAGGATTAGGGTTAAATAAGGGTTAGCGATCAACATGATCACAAAGTGAGTTAAATTGCTTTTTGTTTCTTAAAACTTTGTCAGAGCAATGTTTCTATATGTAAAAAGTCATCTTGGCCTGTTATTTCCGGAATATCTTCAGTTTTGAGAAACACCATTTTTATCACATTAGTGGATAGGGTTAGGGTTAAATAAGGGTTAGCGATCAACATGGTCAGAAACTGAGTTAAGTTGCTTTTTGTTTCTTAAAACTTTGTCAGAGCAATGTTTCGATATGTAAAAAGTCTTCTTGGTCTGTTATTTTTGGAATATCTTCAGTTTTAAGAAACACTATTTTTATCAAGTTATTGGATAGGGTTAGGGTTAAATAAGGGTTAGCGATCAACATGGTCAGAAACTGTGTAAAGTTGCTTTTTGTTTCTTAAAACTTTCTGAGATAAATGTTTTGATATGTAAAAAGTCTTCCTGGCCTGTTATTTTCGAAATATCTTTAGTTTTAAGTAACACCATTTTTGTCACATTAGTGGATAGGGTTAGGGTTAAATAAGGGTTAGCGATCAACATGTTTAGAAACTGAGTTAAGTTGCTTTTTGTTTCTTAAAACTTTGTCAGAGCAATGTTTCGATATGTAAAAAGTCTTCTTGGGCTGTTATTTTTGGAATATCTTCAGTTTTAAGAAACACCATTTTTATCAAGTTAGTGGATAGGGTTAGGGTTAAATAAGGGTTAGCGATCAACATGGTCAGAAACTGTGTAAAGTTGCTTTTTGTTTCTTAAAACTTTCTGAGATAAATGTTTTGATATGTAAAAAGTCTTCCTGGCCTGTTATTTACGAAATATCTTTAGTTTTAAGTAACACCATTTATGTCACATTAGTGGATAGGGTTAGGGTTAAATAAGGGTTAGCGATCAACATTGTCACAAAGTGAGTTAAGTTGCTTTTTGTTTCTTAAAACTTTGTCAGAGCAATGTTTCTATATGTTAAAAGTCATCTTGGCCTGTTATTTCCGGAATATCTTCAGTTTTGAGAAACACCATTTATGTCACATTAGTGGATAGGGTTAGGGTTAAATAAGGGTTAGCGATCAACATGTTTAGAAACTGAGTTAAGTTGCTTTTTGTTTCTTAAAACTTTGTCAGAGCAATGTTTTGATATGTAAAAAGTTTTCCTGGCCTGTTATTTTCGAAATATCTTTAGTTTTGAGAAACACCATTTTTGTCACATTGGTGGACAGGATTAGGGTTAAATAAGGGTTAGCGATCAACATGATCACAAAGTGAGTTAAATTGCTTTTTGTTTCTTAAAACTTTGTCAGAGCAATGTTTCTATATGTAAAAAGTCATCTTGGCCTGTTATTTCCGGAATATCTTCAGTTTTGAGAAACACCATTTTTATCACATTAGTGGATAGGGTTAGGGTTAAATAAGGGTTAGCGATCAACATGGTCAGAAACTGAGTTAAGTTGCTTTTTGTTTCTTAAAACTTTGTCAGAGCAATGTTTCGATATGTAAAAAGTCTTCTTGGTCTGTTATTTTTGGAATATCTTCAGTTTTAAGAAACACTATTTTTATCAAGTTATTGGATAGGGTTAGGGTTAAATAAGGGTTAGCGATCAACATGGTCAGAAACTGTGTAAAGTTGCTTTTTGTTTCTTAAAACTTTCTGAGATAAATGTTTTGATATGTAAAAAGTCTTCCTGGCCTGTTATTTTCGAAATATCTTTAGTTTTAAGTAACACCATTTTTGTCACATTAGTGGATAGGGTTAGGGTTAAATAAGGGTTAGCGATCAACATGTTTAGAAACTGAGTTAAGTTGCTTTTTGTTTCTTAAAACTTTGTCAGAGCAATGTTTCGATATGTAAAAAGTCTTCTTGGGCTGTTATTTTTGGAATATCTTCAGTTTTAAGAAACACCATTTTTATCAAGTTAGTGGATAGGGTTAGGGTTAAATAAGGGTTAGCGATCAACATGGTCAGAAACTGTGTAAAGTTGCTTTTTGTTTCTTAAAACTTTCTGAGATAAATGTTTTGATATGTAAAAAGTCTTCCTGGCCTGTTATTTACGAAATATCTTTAGTTTTAAGTAACACCATTTATGTCACATTAGTGGATAGGGTTAGGGTTAAATAAGGGTTAGCGATCAACATTGTCACAAAGTGAGTTAAGTTGCTTTTTGTTTCTTAAAACTTTGTCAGAGCAATGTTTCTATATGTTAAAAGTCATCTTGGCCTGTTATTTCCGGAATATCTTCAGTTTTGAGAAACACCATTTATGTCACATTATTGGATAGGGTTAGGGTTAAATAAGGGTTAGCGATCAACATGGTCAGAAACTGAGTTAAGTTGCTTTTTGTTTCTTAAAACTTTCTCAGAGCAATGTTTTGATATGTAAAAAGTCTTCCTGGCCCGTTATTTTCGAAATATCTTTAGTTTTGAGAAACACCATTTTTGTCACATTCGTGGATAGGGTTATGGTTAAATAAGGGTTAGCGATCAACATGGTCAGAAACTGAGTTAAGTTGCTTTTTGTTTCTTAAAACTTTGTCAGAGCAATGTTTTGATATGTAAAAATTCTTCCTGGCCTGTTATTTTCGAAATATCTTTAGTTTTAAGTAACACCATTTTTGTCACATTAGTGGATAGGGTTAGGGTTAAATAAGGGTTAGCGATCAACATGGTCAGAAACTGAGTTAAGTTGCTTTTTGTTTCTTAAAACTTTGTCAGAGCAATGTTTCGATATGTAAAAAGTCTTCTTGGTCTGTTATTTTTGGAATATCTTCAGTTTTAAGAAACACTATTTTTATCAAGTTATTGGATAGGGTTAGGGTTAAATAAGGGTTAGCGATCAACATGGTCAGAAACTGTGTAAAGTTGCTTTTTGTTTCTTAAAACTTTCTGAGATAAATGTTTTGATATGTAAAAAGTCTTCCTGGCCTGTTATTTTCGAAATATCTTTAGTTTTAAGTAACACCATTTTTGTCACATTAGTGGATAGGGTTAGGGTTAAATAAGGGTTAGCGATCAACATGTTTAGAAACTGAGTTAAGTTGCTTTTTGTTTCTTAAAACTTTGTCAGAGCAATGTTTCGATATGTAAAAAGTCTTCTTGGGCTGTTATTTTTGGAATATCTTCAGTTTTAAGTAACACCATTTTTATCAAGTTAGTGGATAGGGTTAGGGTTAAATAAGGGTTAGCGATCAACATGGTCAGAAACTGTGTAAAGTTGCTTTTTGTTTCTTAAAACTTTCTGAGATAAATGTTTTGATATGTAAAAAGTCTTCCTGGCCTGTTATTTACGAAATATCTTTAGTTTTAAGTAACACCATTTATGTCACATTAGTGGATAGGGTTAGGGTTAAATAAGGGTTAGCGATCAACATTGTCACAAAGTGAGTTAAGTTGCTTTTTGTTTCTTAAAACTTTGTCAGAGCAATGTTTCTATATGTTAAAAGTCATCTTGGCCTGTTATTTCCGGAATATCTTCAGTTTTGAGAAACACCATTTTTGTCACATTATTGGATAGGGTTAGGGTTAAATAAGGGTTAGCGATCAACATGGTCAGAAACTGAGTTAAGTTGCTTTTGTTTCTTAAAACTTTCTCAGAGCAATGTTTTGATATGTAAAAAGTCTTCCTGGCCCGTTATTTTCGAAATATCTTTAGTTTTGAGAAACACCATTTTTGTCACATTCGTGGATAGGGTTATGGTTAAATAAGGGTTAGCGATCAACATGGTCAGAAACTGAGTTAAGTTGCTTTTTGTTTCTTAAAACTTTGTCAGAGCAATGTTTCGATATGTAAAAAGTCTTCTTGGGCTGTTATTTTTGGAATATCTTCAGTTTTAAGAAACACCATTTTTATCAAGTTAGTGGATAGGGTTAGGGTTAAATAAGGGTTAGCGATCAACATGGTCAGAAACTGTGTAAAGTTGCTTTTTGTTTCTTAAAACTTTCTGAGATAAATGTTTTGATATGTAAAAAGTCTTCCTGGCCTGTTATTTACGAAATATCTTTAGTTTTAAGTAACACCATTTATGTCACATTAGTGGATAGGGTTAGGGTTAAATAAGGGTTAGCGATCAACATTGTCACAAAGTGAGTTAAGTTGCTTTTTGTTTCTTAAAACTTTGTCAGAGCAATGTTTCTATATGTTAAAAGTCATCTTGGCCTGTTATTTCCGGAATATCTTCAGTTTTGAGAAACACCATTTTTGTCACATTATTGGATAGGGTTAGGGTTAAATAAGGGTTAGCGATCAACATGGTCAGAAACTGAGTTAAGTTGCTTTTGTTTCTTAAAACTTTCTCAGAGCAATGTTTTGATATGTAAAAAGTCTTCCTGGCCCGTTATTTTCGAAATATCTTTAGTTTTGAGAAACACCATTTTTGTCACATTCGTGGATAGGGTTATGGTTAAATAAGGGTTAGCGATCAACATGGTCAGAAACTGAGTTAAGTTGCTTTTTGTTTCTTAAAACTTTGTCAGAGCAATGTTTCGATATGTAAAAAGTCTTCTTGGTCTGTTATTTTTGGAATATCTTCAGTTTTAAGAAACACTATTTTTATCAAGTTATTTGATAGGGTTAGGGTTAAATAAGGGTTAGCGATCAACATGGTCAGAAACTGTGTAAAGTTGCTTTTTGTTTCTTAAAACTTTCTGAGATAAATGTTTTGATATGTAAAAAGTCTTCCTGGCCTGTTATTTTCGAAATATCTTTAGTTTTAAGTAACACCATTTTTGTCACATTAGTGGATAGGGTTAGGGTTAAATAAGGGTTAGCGATCAACATGTTTAGAAACTGAGTTAAGTTGCTTTTTGTTTCTTAAAACTTTGTCAGAGCAATGTTTCGATATGTAAAAAGTCTTCTTGGGCTGTTATTTTTGGAATATCTTCAGTTTTAAGAAACACCATTTTTATCAAGTTAGTGGATAGGGTTAGGGTTAAATAAGGGTTAGCGATCAACATGGTCAGAAACTGTGTAAAGTTGCTTTTTGTTTCTTAAAACTTTCTGAGATAAATGTTTTGATATGTAAAAAGTCTTCCTGGCCTGTTATTTACGAAATATCTTTAGTTTTAAGTAACACCATTTATGTCACATTAGTGGATAGGGTTAGGGTTAAATAAGGGTTAGCGATCAACATTGTCACAAAGTGAGTTAAGTTGCTTTTTGTTTCTTAAAACTTTGTCAGAGCAATGTTTCTATATGTTAAAAGTCATCTTGGCCTGTTATTTCCGGAATATCTTCAGTTTTGAGAAACACCATTTTTGTCACATTATTGGATAGGGTTAGGGTTAAATAAGGGTTAGCGATCAACATGGTCAGAAACTGAGTTAAGTTGCTTTTTGTTTCTTAAAACTTTCTCAGAGCAATGTTTTGATATGTAAAAAGTCTTCCTGGCCCGTTATTTTCGAAATATCTTTAGTTTTGAGAAACACCATTTTTGTCACATTCGTGGATAGGGTTATGGTTAAATAAGGGTTAGCGATCAACATGGTCAGAAACTGAGTTAAGTTGCTTTTTGTTTCTTAAAACTTTGTCAGAGCAATGTTTTGATATGTAAAAATTCTTCCTGGCCTGTTATTTTCGAAATATCTTTAGTTTTAAGTAACACCATTTTTGTCACATTAGTGGATAGGGTTAGGGTTAAATAAGGGTTAGCGATCAACATGGTCACAACATGAGTTAAGTTGCTTTTTGTTTCTTAAAACTTTGTCAGAGCAATGTTTTGATATGTAAAAATTCTTCCTGGCCTGTTATTTTCGAAATATCTTTAGTTTTAAGTAACACCATTTTTGTCACATTAGTGGATAGGGTTAGGGTTAAATAAGGGTTAGCGATCAACATGGTCACAACATGAGTTAAGTTGCTTTTTGTTTCTTAAAACTTTGTCAGAGCAATGTTTTGATATGTAAAAAGTTTTCCTGGCCTGTTATTTTCGAAATATCTTTAGTTTTGAGAAACACCATTTTTGTCACATTGGTGGACAGGGTTAGGGGTAAATAAGGGTTAGCGATCAACATGATCACAAAGTGAGTTAAGTTGCTTTTTGTTTCTTAAAACTTTGTCAGAGCAATGTTTATATATGTAAAAAGTCATCTTGGCCTGTTATTTCCGGAATATCTTCAGTTTTGAGAAACACCATTTTTATCACATTAGTGGATAGGGTTAGGGTTAAATAAGGGTTAGCGATCAACATTGTCACAAAGTGAGTAAAGTTGCTTTTTGTTTCTTAAAACTGTGTCAGAGCAATGTTTTGATATGTAAACATTCTTCCTGGCCTGTTATTTTCGAAATATCTTTAGTTTTAAGTAACACCATTTTTGTCACATTAGTGGATAGGGTTAGGGTTAAATAAGGGTTAGCGATCAACATGGTCACAACATGAGTTAAGTTGCTTTTTGTTTCTTAAAACTTTGTCAGAGCAATGTTTTGATATGTAAAAATTCTTCCTGGCCTGTTATTTTTGAAATATCTTTAGTTTTAAGTAACACCATTTTTGTCACATTAGTGGATAGGGTTAGGGTTAAATAAGGGTTACCGATCAACATGGTCAGAAACTGAGTAAAGTTGCTTTTTGTTTCTTAAAACTTTGTCAGAGCAATGTTTCGATATGTAAAAAGTCTTCCTGGCCTGTTATTTTCGAAATATCTTTAGTTTTGAGAAACACCATTTTTGTCACATTAGTGGATAGGGTTAGGGTTAAATAAGGGTTACCGATCAACATGGTCAGAAACTGAGTAAAGTTGCTTTTTGTTTCTTAAAACTTTGTCAGAGCAATGTTTCGATATGTAAAAAGTCTTCCTGGCCTGTTATTTTCGAAATATCTTTAGTTTTGAGAAACACCATTTTTGTCACATTAGTGGATAGGGTTAGGGTTAAATAAGGGTTACCGATCAACATGGTCAGAAACTGAGTAAAGTTGCTTTTTGTTTCTTAAAACTTTGTCAGAGCAATGTTTCGATATGTAAAAAGTCTTCCTGGCCTGTTATTTTCGAAATATCTTTAGTTTTGAGAAACACCATTTTTGTCACATTAGTGGATAGGGTTAGGGTTAAATAAGGGTTAGCAATCAACATGGTCAGAAACTGAGGTAAGTTGCTTTTTGTTTCTTAAAACTTTCTCAGAGCAATGTTTTGATATGTAAAAAGTCTTCCTGGCCTGTTATTTTCGAAATATCTTTAGTTTTAAGGGTTGCTTTTTGTTTCTTAAAACTATGTCAGAGCAATGTTTCGATATGTAAAAAGTCTTCCTGGCCTGTTTTTTCGGGAATATCTTTAGTTTTAGGAAACACCATTTTTATCACATTAGTGGATAGAGTTAGGGTTAAATAAGGGTTAGCGATCAACATGGTCATAAAGGGAGTTAACTTGCTTTTTGTTTCTTAAAACTTAGTCAGAGCAATGTTTCGATATGTAAAAAGTCTTCTTTGCCTGTTATTTTCGGAATATCTTCAGTTTTGGGAAACACCATTTTTATCACGTTAGTGGATAGGGTTAGGGTTAAATAACGGTTAGCGATCACATGGTCAGAAACTGAGTAAAGTTGCTTTTTGTTTCTTAAAACTATGTCAGAGCAATGTTTCGATATGTAAAAAGTCATCTTGGCCTGTTATTTCCGGAATATCTTCAGTTTTGAGAAACACCATGTTTATCACATTAGAATATATGGTTAGGGTTAAATAAGGGTAAGCGATCAACATTGTCACAAAGTGAGTTAACTAGCTTTTTGTGTCTGAAATTTTGGTCATCAATATTTCGATATGTAAAAAGTCATCTTGGCCTGTTATTTCGGGAATATCTTTAGTTTTAAGAAACACCATTTTTGTCACATTAGTGGATAGGGTTAGGGTTAAATAAGGGTTAGTGATCAGCATGGTCACAAAGTGAGTTAGGTTTCTTTTTGTTTCTTAAAACTTTGTCAGAGCAATGTTTCGATATGTAAAATGTCTTCTTGGCTTGTTATTTTCGGAATATCTTCAGTTTTAAGAAACACCATTTTTGTCACATTAGTGGATAGGGTTAGGGTTAAATAAGGGTTAGCGATCAACATGGTCATAAAGTGAGTTAACTTGCTTTTTGTTTCTGAAATCTTGGTCAGAGCAATATTTCGATATGTAAAAAGTCATCTTGGCCTGTTATTTCCGGAATATCTTCAATTTTGAGAAACACCATTTTTGTCACATTACTGGATAGAGTAGGGTTAGATAAGGGTTAGCGATCAACATTGTCACAAAGTGAGTTAACTTGCTTTTTGTGTCTGAAATTTTGGTCAGCAATATTTCGATATGTAAAAAGTCATCTTGGCCTGTTATTTCGGGAATATCTTCAGTTTTATGAAACACCAATTTTGTCACATTAGTGGATAGGGTTATGGTTAAATAAGGTTTTGCGATCAACATGGTCATAAAGTGAGTTAAGTTGCTTTTTGTTTCTTAAAACTTTGTCAGAGCAATGTTTCGATATGTAAAAAGTCTTTTTGGTCTGTTACTCCATGAGTATCTTCAGTTTTAAGAAACACCATTTTTGTCACATTAGTGGATAGGGTTAGGGTTAAAAAGGGTTAGCGATCAACATGGTCACAAAGTGAGTTAAGTTACTTTTTGTTTCTTAAAACTTTGTCAGAGCAATGTTTCGATATGTAAAAAGTCTTCCTGGCCTGTTATTTTCGAATATCTTTAGTTTTGAGAAACACCATTTTTGTCACATTAGTGGATAGGGTTAGGGTTAAATAAGGGTTACCGATCAACATGGTCAGAAACTGAGTAAAGTTGCTTTTTGTTTCTTAAAACTTTGTCAGAGCAATGTTTCGATATGTAAAAAGTCTTCCTGGCCTGTTATTTTCGAAATATCTTTAGTTTTGAGAAACACCATTTTTGTCACATTAGTGGATAGGGTTAGGGTTAAATAAGGGTTAGCAATCAACATGGTCAGAAACTGAGGTAAGTTGCTTTTTGTTTCTTAAAACTTTCTCAGAGCAATGTTTTGATATGTAAAAAGTCTTCCTGGCCTGTTATTTTCGAAATATCTTTAGTTTTAAGGGTTGCTTTTTGTTTCTTAAAACTATGTCAGAGCAATGTTTCGATATGTAAAAAGTCTTCCTGGCCTGTTTTTTCGGGAATATCTTTAGTTTTAGGAAACACCATTTTTATCACATTAGTGGATAGAGTTAGGGTTAAATAAGGGTTAGCGATCAACATGGTCATAAAGGGAGTTAACTTGCTTTTTGTTTCTTAAAACTTAGTCAGAGCAATGTTTCGATATGTAAAAAGTCTTCTTTGCCTGTTATTTTCGGAATATCTTCAGTTTTGGGAAACACCATTTTTATCACGTTAGTGGATAGGGTTAGGGTTAAATAACGGTTAGCGATCACATGGTCAGAAACTGAGTAAAGTTGCTTTTTGTTTCTTAAAACTATGTCAGAGCAATGTTTCGATATGTAAAAAGTCATCTTGGCCTGTTATTTCCGGAATATCTTCAGTTTTGAGAAACACCATGTTTATCACATTAGAATATATGGTTAGGGTTAAATAAGGGTAAGCGATCAACATTGTCACAAAGTGAGTTAACTAGCTTTTTGTGTCTGAAATTTTGGTCATCAATATTTCGATATGTAAAAAGTCATCTTGGCCTGTTATTTCGGGAATATCTTTAGTTTTAAGAAACACCATTTTTGTCACATTAGTGGATAGGGTTAGGGTTAAATAAGGGTTAGTGATCAGCATGGTCACAAAGTGAGTTAAGTTTCTTTTTGTTTCTTAAAACTTTGTCAGAGCAATGTTTCGATATGTAAAATGTCTTCTTGGCTTGTTATTTTCGGAATATCTTCAGTTTAAAGAAACACCATTTTTGTCACATTAGTGGATAGGGTTAGGGTTAAATAAGGGTTAGCGATCAACATGGTCATAAAGTGAGTTAACTTGCTTTTTGTTTCTGAAATCTTGGTCAGAGCAATATTTTGATATGTAAAAAGTCATCTTGGCCTGTTATTTCCGGAATATCTTCAATTTTGAGAAACACCATTTTTGTCACATTACTGGATAGAGTAGGGTTAGATAAGGGTTAGCGATCAACATTGTCAAAAAGTGAGTTAACTTGCTTTTTGTGTCTGAAATTTTGGTCAGCAATATTTCGATATGTAAAAAGTCATCTTGGCCTGTTATTTCGGGAATATCTTCAGTTTTATGAAACACCAATTTTGTCACATTAGTGGATAGGGTTATGGTTAAATAAGGTTTTGCGATCAACATGGTCATAAAGTGAGTTAAGTTGCTTTTTGTTTCTTAAAACTTTGTCAGAGCAATGTTTCGATATGTAAAAAGTCTTTTTGGTCTGTTACTCCATGAGTATCTTCAGTTTTAAGAAACACCATTTTTGTCACATTAGTGGATAGGGTTAGGGTTAAAAAGGGTTAGCGATCAACATGGTCACAAAGTGAGTTAAGTTACTTTTTGTTTCTTAAAACTTTGTCAGATCAATGTTTCGATATGTAAAATGTCTTCTTGGCTTGTTATTTTCGGAATATCTTCAGTTTTAAGAAACACCATTTTTGTCACATTAGTGGATAGGGTTAGGGTTAAATAAGGGTTAGCGATCAACATGGTCAGAAAGTGAGTTAACTTGCTTTTTGTTTCTGAAATCTTGGTCAGAGCAATATTTCGATATGTAAAAAGTCATCTTGGCCTGTTATTTCCGGAATATCTTCAATTTTGAGAAACACCATTTTTGTCACATTACTGGATAGAGTAGGGTTAGATAAGGGTTAGCGATCAACATTGTCACAAAGTGAGTTAACTTGCTTTTTGTGTCTGAAATTTTGGTCAGCAATATTTCGATATGTAAAAAGTCATCTTGGCCTGTTATTTCGGGAATATCTTCAGTTTTATGAAACACCAATTTTGTCACATTAGTGGATAGGGTTATGGTTAAATAAGGTTTTGCGATCAACATGGTCATAAAGTGAGTTAAGTTGCTTTTTGTTTCTTAAAACTTTGTCAGAGCAATGTTTCGATATGTAAAAAGTCTTTTTGGTCTGTTACTCCATGAGTATCTTCAGTTTTAAGAAACACCATTTTTGTCACATTAGTGGATAGGGTTAGGGTTAAAAAGGGTTAGCGATCAACATGATCACAAAGTGAGTTAAGTTACTTTTTGTTTCTTAAAACTTTGTCAGATCAATGTTTCGATATGTAAAAAGTCTTCTTGGCCTGTTATTTTCGGAATATCTTCAGTTTAAAGAAACACCATTTTTATCACGTTAATGGATAGGGTTAGGGTTAAATAAGGGTTAGCGATCAACATGGTCAGAAACTTAGTAAAGTTGCTTTTTGTTTCTTAAAACTATGTCAGAGCAATGTTTCGATATGTAAAAAGTCTTCCTGGCCTGTTTTTTCGGGAATATCTTTAGTTTTAGGAAACACCATTTTTATCACATTAGTGGATAGAGTTAGGGTTAAATAAGGGTTAGCGATCAACATGGTCATAAAGTGAGTTAACTTGCTTTTTGTTTCTTAAAACTTAGTCAGAGCAATGTTTCGATATGTAAAAAGTCTTCTTTGCCTGTTATTTTCGGAATATCTTCAGTTTTGGGAAACACCATTTTTATCACGTTAGTGGATAGGGTTAGGGTTAAATAAGGGTTAGCGATCAACATGGTCAGAAACTTAGTAAAGTTGCTTTTTGTTTCTTAAAACTATGTCAGAGCAATGTTTCGATATGTAAAAAGTCTTCCTGGCCTTTTTTTTCGGGAATATCTTCAGTTTTGAGAAACACCATTTTTATCACATTAGTGGATAGGGTTAGGGTTAAATAAGGGTTAGCGATCAACATGGTCATAAAGTGAGTTAACTTGCTTTTTGTTTCTTAAAACTTAGTCAGAGCAATGTTTCGATATGTAAAATGTCTTCTTGGCTTGTTATTTTCGGAATATCTTTAGTTTTAGGAAACACCATTTTTATCACATTAGTGGATAGAGTTAGGGTTAAATAAGGGTTAGCGATCAACATGGTCATAAAGTGAGTTAACTTGCTTTTTGTTTCTTAAAACTTAGTCAGAGCAATGTTTCGATATGTAAAATGTCTTCTTGGCTTGTTATTTTCGGAATATCTTCAGTTTTAAGAAACACCATTTTTGTCACATTACTGGATAGGGTTAGGGTTAAATAAGGGTTAGCGATCAACATGGTCATAAAGTGAGTTAACTTGCTTTTTGTGTCTGAAATTTTGGTCAGCAATAATTCGATATGTAAAAAGTCATCTTGGCCTGTTATTTCGGGAATATCTTTAGTTTTAAGAAACACCATTTTTGTCACATTAGTGGATAGGGTTAGGGTTAAATAAGGGTTAGTGATCAGCATGGTCACAAAGTGAGTTAAGTTTCTTTTTGTTTCTTAAAACTTTGTCAGAGCAATGTTTCGATATGTAAAATGTCTTCTTGGCTTGTTATTTTCGGAATATCTTCAGTTTTAAGAAACACCATTTTTGTCACATTAGTGGATAGGGTTAGGGTTAAATAAGGGTTAGCGATCAACATGGTCATAAAGTGAGTTAACTTGCTTTTTGTTTCTGAAATCTTGGTCAGAGCAATATTTCGATATGTAAAAAGTCATCTTGGCCTGTTATTTCCGGAATATCTTCAATTTTGAGAAACACCATTTTTGTCACATTACTGGATAGATAAGGGTTAGATAAGGGTTAGCGATCAACATTGTCACAAAGTGAGTTAACTTGCTTTTTGTGTCTGAAATTTTGGTCAGCACTATTTCGATATGTAAAAAGTCATCTTGGCCTGTTATTTCGGGAATATCTTCAGTTTTATGAAACACTAATTTTGTCACATTAGTGGATAGGGTTATGGTTAAATAAGGTTTTGCGATCAACATGGTCATAAAGTGAGTTAAGTTGCTTTTTGTTTCTTAAAACTTTGTCAGAGCAATGTTTCGATATGTAAAAAGTCTTTTTGGTCTGTTACTCCATGAGTATCTTCAGTTTTAAGAAACACCATTTTTGTCACATTAGTGGATAGGGTTAGGGTTAAAAAGGGTTAGCGATCAACATGGTCAGAAAGTGAGTTAAGTTACTTTTTGTTTCTGAAATCTTGGTCAGAGCAATATTTCGATATGTAAAATGTCTTCTTGGCTTGTTATTTCCGGAATATCTTCAATTTTGAGAAACACCATTTTTGTCACATTACTGGATAGAGTAGGGTTAGATAAGGGTTAGCGATCAACATTGTCACAAAGTGAGTTAACTTGCTTTTTGTGTCTGAAATTTTGGTCAGCAATATTTCGATATGTAAAAAGTCATCTTGGCCTGTTATTTCGGGAATATCTTCAGTTTTATGAAACACCAATTTTGTCACATTAGTGGATAGGGTTATGGTTAAATAAGGTTTTGCGATCAACATGGTCATAAAGTGAGTTAAGTTGCTTTTTGTTTCTTAAAACTTTGTCAGAGCAATGTTTCGATATGTAAAAAGTCTTTTTGGTTTGTTACTCCATGAGTATCTTCAGTTTTAAGAAACACCATTTTTGTCACATTAGTGGATAGGGTTAGGGTTAAAAAGGGTTAGCGATCAACATGGTCACAAAGTGAGTTAAGTTACTTTTTGTTTCTTAAAACTTTGTCAGATCAATGTTTCGATATGTAAAAAGTCTTCTTGGCCTGTTATTTTCGGAATATCTTCAGTTTAAAGAAACACCATTTTTATCACGTTAATGGATAGGGTTAGGGTTAAATAAGGGTTAGCGATCAACATGGTCAGAAACTTAGTAAAGTTGCTTTTTGTTTCTTAAAACTATGTCAGAGCAATGTTTCGATATGTAAAAAGTCTTCCTGGCCTGTTTTTTCGGGAATATCTTTAGTTTTAGGAAACACCATTTTTATCACATTAGTGGATAGAGTAAGGGTTAAATAAGGGTTAGCGATCAACATGGTCATAAAGTGAGTTAACTTGCTTTTTGTTTCTTAAAACTTAGTCAGAGCAATGTTTCGATATGTAAAAAGTCTTCTTTGCATGTTATTTTCGGAATATCTTCAGTTTTGGGAAACACCATTTTTATCACGTTAGTGGATATGGTTAGGGTTAAATAAGGGTTAGCGATCAACATGGTCAGAAACTGAGTAAAGTTGCTTTTTGTTTCTTAAAACTTTGTCAGAGCAATGTTTCGATATGTAAAAAGTCATCTTGGCCTGTTATTTTCGGAATATCTTCAGTTTTGAGAAACACCATTTTTATCACATTAGAATATATGGTTAGGGTTAAATAAGGGTTAGCGATCAACATGGTCACAAAGTGTGTTAACTTGCTTTTTGTTTTTGAAATTTTGGTCAGAGCAATATTTCGATATGTAAAAAGTCATCTTGGCCTGTTATTTCCGGAATATCTTCAGTTTTAAGAAACACCATTTTTGTCACATTAGTGGATAGGGTTAGGGTTAAATAAGGTTTTGCGATCAACATGGTCAGAAAGTGAGTTAAGTTGCTTTTTTTTTCTTAAAACTTTGTCAGAGCAATGTTTCGATATGTAAAAAGTCTTTTTGGTCTGTTACTCCATGAGTATCTTCAGTTTTAAGAAACACCATTTTTGTCACATTAGTGGATAGGGTTAGGGTTAAAAAGGGTTAGCGATCAACATGGTCACAAAGTGAGTTAAGTTGCTTTTTTTTTCTTAAAACTTTGTCAGATCAATGTTTCGATATGTAAAAAGTCATCTTGGCCTGTTATTTTCGGAATATCTTCAGTTTTAAGAAACACCATTTTTATTACGTTAATGGATAGGGTTAGGGTTAAATAAGGGTTAGCGATCAACATGGTCAGAAACTGAGTAAAGTTGCTTTTTGTTTCTTAAAACTATGTCAGAGCAATGTTTCGATATGTAAAAAGTCTTCCTGGCCTGTTATTTCGGGAATATCTCTAGTTTTAGGAAACACCATTTTTATCACATTAGTAGATAGAGTTAGGGTTTAATAAGGGTTAGCGATCAACATGGTCATAAAGTGAGTTAACTTGCTTTTAGTTTCTTAAAACTTTGTCAGAGCAATGTTTCGATATGTAAAATGTCTTCTTGGCTTGTTATTTCCGGAATATCTTCAGTTTTGAGAAACACCATTTTTGTCACATTAGTGGATAGGGTTAGGGTTAAATAAGGGTTAGCGATCAACATGGTCATAAAGTGAGTTAACTTGCTTTTTGTTTCTGAAATCTTGGTCAGAGCAATATTTTGATATGTAAAAAGTCATCTTGGCCTGTTATTTTCGGAATATCTTCAATTTTGAGAAACACCATTTTTGTCACATTAGTGGATAGAGTAGGGTTAAATAAGGGTTAGCGATCAACATTGTCACAAAGTGAGTTAACTTGCTTTTTGTGTCTGAAATTTTGGTCAGCAATATTTCGATATGTAAAAAGTCATCTTGGCCTGTTATTTCGGGAATATCTTCAGTTTTATGAAACACCAATTTTGTCACATTAGTGGATAGGGTTATGGTTAAATAAGGTTTTGCGATCAACATGGTCAGAAAGTGAGTTAAGTTGCGTTTTGTTTCTTAAAACTTAGTCAGAGCAATGTTTCGATATGTAAAAAGTCTTCTTTGCCTGTTATTTTCGGAATATCTTCAGTTTTGGGAAACACCATTTTTATCACGTTAGTGGATAGGGTTAGGGTTAAATAAGGGTTAGCGATCAACATGGTCAGAAACTGAGTAAAGTTGCTTTTTGTTTCTTAAAACTATGTCAGAGCAATGTTTCGATATGTAAAAAGTCATCTTGGCCTGTTATTTCCGGAATATCTTCAGTTTTGAGAAACACCATTTTTATCACATTAGAATATATGGTTAGGGTTAAATAAGGGTTAGCGATCAACATGGTCACAAAGTGTGTTAACTTGCTTTTTGTTTTTGAAATTTTGGTCAGAGCAATATTTCGATATGTAAAAAGTCATCTTGGCCTGTTATTTCCGGAATATCTTCAGTTTTAAGAAACACCATTTTTGTCACATTAGTGGATAGGGTTAGGGTTATATAAGGTTTTGCGATCAACATGGTCAGAAAGTGAGTTAACTTGCTTTTTGTTTCTTAAAGCTTTGTCAGAGCAATGTTTCGATATGTAAAAAGTCTTTTTGGTCTGTTACTCCATGAGTATCTTCAGTTTTAAGAAACACCATTTTTGTCACATTAGTGGATAGGGTTAGGGTTAAAAAGGGTTAGCGATCAACATGGTCACAAAGTGAGTTAAGTTACTTTCTGTTTCTTAAAACTTTGTCAGATCAATGTTTCGATATGTAAAAAGTCTTCTTGGCCTGTTATTTTCGGAATATCTTCAGTTTAAAGAAACACCATTTTTATCAAGTTAATGGATAGGGTTAGGGTTAAATAAGGGTTAGCGATCAACATGGTCAGAAACTTAGTAAAGTTGCTTTTTGTTTCTTAAAACTATGTCAGAGCAATGTTTCGATATGTAAAAAGTCTTCCTGGCCTGTTTTTTCGGGAATATCTTTAGTTTTAGGAAACACCATTTTTATCACATTAGTGGATAGAGTTAGGGTTAAATAAGGGTTAGCGATCCACATGGTCATAAAGTGAGTTAACTTGCTTTTTGTTTCTTAAAACTTAGTCAGAGCAATGTTTCGATATGTAAAAAATCTTCTTTGCCTGTTATTTTCGGAATATCTTCAGTTTTGGGAAACACCATTTTTATCACGTTAGTGGATAGGGTTAGGGTTAAATAAGGGTAAGCGATCAACATGGTCAGAAACTGAGTAAAGTTGCTTTTTGTTTCTTAAAACTATGTCAGAGCAATGTTTCGATATGTAAAAAGTCATCTTGGCCTGTTATTTCCGGAATATCTTCAGTTTTGAGAAACATCATTTTTATCACATTAGAATATATGGTTAGGGTTAAATAAGGGTTAGCGATCAACATGGTCACAAAGTGTGTTAACTTGCTTTTTGTTTTTGAAATTTTGCTCAGAGCAATATTTCGATATGTAAAAAGTCATCTTGGCCTGTTATTTCCGGAATATCTTCAGTTTTAAGAAACACCATTTTTGTCACATTAGTGGATAGGGTTAGGGTTAAATAAGGTTTTGCGATCAACATGGTCAGAAAGTGAGTTAAGTTGCTTTTTGTTTCTTAAAACTTTGTCAGAGCAATGTTTCGATATGTAAAAAGTCTTTTTGGTCTGTTACTCCATGAGTATCTTCAGTTTTAAGAAACACCATTTTTGTCACATTAGTGGATAGGGTTAGGGTTAAAAAGGGTTAGCGATCAACATGGTCACAAAGTGAGTTAAGTTGCTTTCTGTTTCTTAAAACTTTGTCAGATCAATGTTTCGATATGTAAAAAGTCTTCTTGGCCTGTTATTTTCGGAATATCTTCAGCTTTAAGAAACACCATTTTTATTACGTTAATGGATAGGGTTAGGGTTAAATAAGGGTTAGCGATCAACATGGTCAGAAACTGAGTAAAGTTGCTTTTTGTTTCTTAAAACTATGTCAGAGCAATGTTTCGATATGTAAAAAGTCTTCCTGGCCTGTTATTTCGGGAATATCTTTAGTTTTAGGAAACACCATTTTTATCACATTAGTGGATAGAGTTAGGGTTAAAAAAGGGTTAGCGATCAACATGGTCATAAAGTGAGTTAACTTGCTTTTAGTTTCTTAAAACTTTGTCAGAGCAATGTTTCGATATGTAAAATGTCTTCTTGGCTTGTTATTTCCGGAATATCTTCAGTTTTGAGAAACACCATTTTTGTCACATTAGTGGATAGGGTTAGGGTTAAATAAGGGTTAGCGATCAACATGGTCATAAAGTGAGTTAACTTGCTTTCTGTTTCTGAATTCTTAGTCAGAGCAATATTTTGATATGTAAAAAGTCTTTTTGGTCTGTTACTCCATGAGTATCTTCAGTTTTAAGAAACACCATTTTTGTCACATTAGTGGATAGGGTTAGGGTTAAAAAGGGTTAGCGATCAACATGGTCACAAAGTGAGTTAAGTTGCTTTCTGTTTCTTAAAACTTTGTCAGATCAATGTTTCGATATGTAAAAAGTCTTCTTGGCCTGTTATTTTCGGAATATCTTCAGCTTTAAGAAACACCATTTTTATTACGTTAATGGATAGGGTTAGGGTTAAATAAGGGTTAGCGATCAACATGGTCAGAAACTGAGTAAAGTTGCTTTTTGTTTCTTAAAACTATGTCAGAGCAATGTTTCGATATGTAAAAAGTCTTCCTGGCCTGTGATTTCGGGAATATCTTTAGTTTTAGGAAACACCATTTTTATCACATTAGTGGATAGAGTTAGGGTTAAAAAAGGGTTAGCGATCAACATGGTCATAAAGTGAGTTAACTTGCTTTTAGTTTCTTAAAACTTTGTCAGAGCAATGTTTCGATATGTAAAATGTCTTCTTGGCTTGTTATTTCCGGAATATCTTCAGTTTTGAGAAACACCATTTTTGTCACATTAGTGGATAGGGTTAGGGTTAAATAAGGGTTAGCGATCAACATGGTCATAAAGTGAGTTAACTTGCTTTTTGTTTCTGAAATCTTGGTCAGAGCAATATTTTGATATGTAAAAAGTCTTTTTGGTCTGTTACTCCATGAGTATCTTCAGTTTTAAGAAACACCATTTTTGTCACATTAGTGGATAGGGTTAGGGTTAAAAAGGGTTAGCGATCAACATGGTCACAAAGTGAGTTAAGTTGCTTTCTGTTTCTTAAAACTTGTCAGATCAATGTTTCGATATGTAAAAAGTCTTCTTGGCCTGTTATTTTCGGAATATCTTCAGCTTTAAGAAACACCATTTGTATTACGTTAATGGATAGGGTTAGGGTTAAATAAGGGTTAGCGATCAACATGGTCAGAAACTGAGTAAAGTTGCTTTTTGTTTCTTAAAACTATGTCAGAGCAATGTTTCGATATGTAAAAAGTCTTCCTGGCCTGTTATTTCGGGAATATCTTTAGTTTTAGGAAACACCATTTTTATCACATTAGTGGATAGAGTTAGGGTTAAAAAAGGGTTAGCGATCAACATGGTCATAAAGTGAGTTAACTTGCTTTTAGTTTCTTAAAACTTTGTCAGAGCAATGTTTCGATATGTAAAATGTCTTCTTGGCTTGTTATTTCCGGAATATCTTCAGTTTTGAGAAACACCATTTTTGTCACATTAGTGGATAGGGTTAGGGTTAAATAAGGGTTAGCGATCAACATGGTCATAAAGTGAGTTAACTTGCTTTTTGTTTCTGAAATCTTGGTCAGAGCAATATTTTGATATGTAAAAAGTCATCTTGGCCTGTTATTTCCGGAATATCTTCAATTTTGAGAAACACCATTTTTGTCACATTAGTGGATAGGGTTAGGGTTAAATAAGGGTTAACGATCAACATGGTCACAAAGTGAGTTAAGTTCCTTTTTGTTTCTTAAAACGTTGTCAGATCAATGTTTCGATATGTAAAATGTCTTCTAGGTTTGTATTCGGAATATCTTCAGTTTTAAGAAACACCATTTTTGTCACATTAGTGGATAGGGTTAGGGTTAAATAAGGGTTAGCGATCAACATGGTCATAAAGTGAGTTAAGTTGCTTTTTGTTTCTGAAATCTTGGTCAGAGCATATTTCGATATGTAAAAAGTCATCTTGGCCTGTTATTTCCGGAATATCTTCAATTTTTTGAGAAACACCATTTTTGTCACATTAGTGGATAGGGTTAGGGTTAAATAAGGGTTAGCGATCAACATTGTCACAAAGTGAGTTAACTTGGTTTTTGTGTCTGAAATTTTGGTCAGCAATATTTCGATATGTAAAAAGTCATCTTGGCCTGTTATTTCCGGAATATCTTCAGTTTTAAAAAACACCATTTTTGTCACATTAGTGGATAGGGTTAGGGTTAAATAAGGTTTTGCGATCAACATGGTCAGAAAGTGAGTTAAGTTGCTTTTTGTTTCTTAAAACTTTGTCAGAGCAATGTTTCGATATGTAAAAAGTTTTTTTGGTCTGTTACTCCATGAGTATCTTCAGTTTTAAGAAACACCATTTTTGTCACATTAGTGAATAGGGTTAGGGTTAAAAAGGGTTAGCGATCAACATGGTCACAAAGTGAGTTAAGTTGCTTTCTGTTTCTTAAAACTTTGTCAGATCAATGTTTCGATATGTACAAAGTCTTCTTGGCCTGTTATTTTCGGAATATCTTCAGTTTTAAGAAACACCATTTTTATTACGTTAATCGATAGGGTTAGGGTTAAATAAGGGTTAGCGATCAACATGGTCAGAAACTGAGTAAAGTTGCTTTTTGTTTCTTAAAACTATGTCAGAGCAATGTTTCGATATGTAAAATGTCTTCTTGGCTTGTTATTTCCGGAATATCTTTAGTTTTAGGAAACACCATTTTTATCACATTAGTGGATAGAGTTAGGGTTAAATAAGGGTTAGCGATCAACATGGTCATAAAGTGAGTTAACTTGCTTTTAGGTTCTGAAATCTTGGTCAGAGCAATATTTTGATATGTAAAAAGTCATCTTGGCCTGTTATTTCCGGAATATCTTCAATTTTGAGAAACACCATTTTTGTCACATTAGTGGATAGGGTTAGGGTTAAATAAGGGTTAGCGATCAACATTGTCACAAAGTGAGTTAACTTGCTTTTTGTGTCTGAAATTTTGGTCAGCGATATTTCGATATGTAAAAAGTCATATTGGCCTGTTATTTCGGGAATATCTTCAGTTTTAAAAAACACCATTTTTGTCACATTAGTGGATAGGGTTAGGGTTAAATAAGGTTTTGCGATCAACATGGTCAGAAAGTGAGTTAAGTTGCTTTTTGTTTCTTAAAACTTTGTCAGAGCAATGTTTCGATATGTAAAAAGTTTTTTTGGTCTGTTACTCCATGAGTATCTTCAGTTTTAAGAAACACCATTTTTGTCACATTAGTGAATAGGGTTAGGGTTAAAAAGGGTTAGCGATCAACATGGTCACAAAGTGAGTTAAGTTGCTTTCTGTTTCTTAAAACTTTGTCAGATCAATGTTTCGATATGTACAAAGTCTTCTTGGCCTGTTATTTTCGGAATATCTTCAGTTTTAAGAAACACCATTTTTATTACGTTAATCGATAGGGTTAGGGTTAAATAAGGGTTAGCGATCAACATGGTCAGAAACTGAGTAAAGTTGCTTTTTGTTTCTTAAAACTATGTCAGAGCAATGTTTCGATATGTAAAATGTCTTCTAGGCTTGTTATTTTCGGAATATCTTCAGTTTTAAGAAACACCATTTTTGTCACATTAGTGGATAGGGTTAGGGTTAAATAAGGGTTAGCGATCAACATGGTCATAAAGTGAGTTAAGTTGCTTTTTGTTTCTGAAATCTTGGTCAGAGCATATTTCGATATGTAAAAAGTCATCTTGGCCTGTTATTTCCGGAATATCTTCAATTTTTTGAGAAACACCATTTTTGTCACATTAGTGGATAGGGTAGGGTTAAATAAGGGTTAGCGATCAACATTGTCACAAAGTGAGTTAACTTGCTTTTTGTGTCTGAAATGTTGATCAGAGCAATATTTCGATATGTAAAAAGTCATCTTGGCCTGTTATTTCGGGAATATCTTCAGTTTTAAGAAACACCAATTTTGTCACATTAGTGGATAGGGTTATGGTTAAATAAGGTTTTGCGATCAACATGGTCAGAAAGTGAGTTAAGTTGCTTTTTGTTTCTTAAAACTTTGTCAGAGCAATGTTTCGATATGTAAAAAGTCTTTTTGGTCTGTTACTCCATGAGTATCTTCAGTTTTAAGAAACACCATTTTTGTCACATTAGTGGATAGGGTTAGGGTTAAAAAGGGGTTAGCGATCAACATGGTCACAAAGTGTGTTAAGTTGCTTTCTGTTTCTAAAACTTTGTCAGATCAATGTTTCGATATGTAAAAAGTCTTCTTGGCCTGTTATTTTCGGAATATCTTCAGTTTTAAGAAACACCATTTTTATTACGTTAATGGATAGGGTTAGGGTTAAATAAGGGTTAGCGATCAACATGGTCAGAAACTGAGTAAAGTTGCTTTTTGTTTCTTAAAACTATGTCAGAGCAATGTTTCGATATGTAAAAAGTCTTCCTGGCCTGTTATTTCGGGAATATCTTTAGTTTTAGGAAACACCATTTTTATCACATAATTGGATAGAGTTAGGGTTAAATAAGGGTTAGCGATCAACATGGTCATAAAGTAAGTTAACTTGCTTTTAGTTTCTTAAAACTTTGTCAGAGCAATGTTTCGATATGTAAAATGTCTTCTTGGCTTGTTATTTCCGGAATATCTTCAGTTTTGAGAAACACCATTTTTGTCACATTAGTGGATAGGGTTAGGGTTAAATAAGGGTTAGCGATCAACATGGTCATAAAGTGAGTTAACTTGCTTTTTGTTTCTGAAATCTTGGTCAGAGCAATATTTTGATATGTAAAAAGTCATCTTGGCCTGTTATTTCCGGAATATCTTCAATTTTGAGAAACACCATTTTTGTCACATTAGTGGATAGAGTAGGGTTAAATAAGGGTTAGCGATCAACATTGTCACAAAGTGAGTTAACTTGCTTTTTGTGTCTTAAATTTTGGTCAGCAATATTTCGATATGTAAAAAGTCATCTTGGCCTGTTATTTCGGGAATATCTTCAGTTTTATGAAACACCAATTTTGTCACATTAGTGGATAGGGTTATGGTTAAATAAGGTTTTGCGATTAACATGGTCAGAAAGTGAGTTAAGTTGCTTTTTGTTTCTTAAAACTTTGTCAGAGCAATGTTTCGATATGTAAAAAGTCTTTTTGGTCTGTTAATCCATGAGTATCTTCAGTTTTAAGAAACACCATTTTTGTCACATTAGTGGATAGGGTTAGGGTTAAAAAGGGTTAGCGATCAACATGGTCACAAAGTGAATTAAGTTAATTTCTGTTTCTTAAAACTTTGTCAGATCAATGTTTCGATATGTAAAAAGTCTTCTTGGCCTGTTATTTTCAGAATATCTTCAGTTTAAAGAAACACCATTTTTATCACGTTAATGGATAGGGTTAGGGTTAAATAAGGGTTAGCGATCAACATGGTCAGAAACTTAGTAAAGTTGCTTTTTGTTTCTTAAAACTATGTCAGAGCAATGTTTCGATATGTAAAAAGTCTTCCTGGCCTGTTTTTTCGGGAATATCTTTAGTTTTAGGAAACACCATTTTTATCACATTAGTGGACAGAGTTAGGGTTAAATAAGGGTTAGCGATCAACATGGTCATAAAGTGAGTTAACTTGCTTTTTGTTTCTTAAAACTTAGTCAGAGCAATGTTTCGATATGTAAAAAGTCTTCTTTGCCTGTTATTTTCGGAATATCTTCAGTTTTGGGAAACACCATTTTTATTACGTTAGTGGATAGGGTTAGGGTTAAATAAGGGTTAGCGATCAACATGGTCAGAAACTGAGTAAAGTTGCTTTTTGTTTCTTAAAACTATGTCAGAGCAATGTTTCGATTTGTAAAAAGTCATCTTGGCCTGTTATTTCCGGAATATCTTCAGTTTTGAGAAACACCATTTTTATCACATTAGAATATATGGTTAGGGTTAAATAAGGGTTAGCGATCAACATGGTCACAAAGTGTGTTAACTTGCTTTTTGTTTTTGAAATTTTGGTCAGAGCAATATTTCGATATGTAAAAAGTCATCTTGGCCTGTTATTTCCGGAATATCTTCAGTTTTAAGAAACACCATTTTTGTCACATTAGTGGATAGGGTTAGGGTTAAATAAGGTTTTGCGATCAACATGGTCAGAAAGTGAGTTAAGTTGCTTTTTGTTTCTTAAAACTTTGTCAGAGCAATGTTTCGATATGTAAAAAGTCTTTTTGGTCTGTTTCTCCATGAGTATCTTCAGTTTTAAGAAACACCATTTTTGTCACATTAGTGGATAGGGTTAGGGTTAAAAAGGGTTAGCGATCAACATGGTCACAAAGTGAGTTAAGTTGCTTTCTGTTTCTTAAAACTTTGTCAGATCAATGTTTCGATATGTAAAAAGTCTTCTTGGCCTGTTATTTTCGGAATATCTTCAGTTTTAAGAAACACCATTTTTATTACGTTAATGGATAGGGTTAGGGTTAAATAAGGGTTAGCGATCAACATGGTCAGAAACTGAGTAAAGTTGCTTTTTGTTTCTTAAAACTATGTCAGAGCAATGTTTCGATATGTAAAAAGTCTTCCTGGCCTGTTATTTCGGGAATATCTTTAGTTTTAGGAAACACCATTTTTATCACATTAGTGGATAGATTTAGGGTTAAATAAGGGTTAGCGATCAACATGGTCATAAAGTGAGTTAACTTGCTTTTAGTTTCTTAAAACTTTGTCAGAGCAATGTTTCGATATGTAAAATGTCTTCTTGGCTTGTTATTTCCGGAATATCTTCAGTTTTGAGAAACACCATTTTTATCACATTAGTGGATAGATTTAGGGTTAAATAAGGGTTAGCGATCAACATGGTCATAAAGTGAGTTAACTTGCTTTTAGTTTCTTAAAACTTTGTCAGAGCAATATTTTGATATGTAAAAAGTCATCTTGGCCTGTTATTTCCGGAATATCTTCAATTTTGAGAAACACCATTTTTGTCACATTAGTGGATAGGGTTAGGGTTAAATAAGGGTAAGCGATCAACATTGTCACAAAGTGAGTTAACTTGCATTTTGTGTCTGAAATTTTGGTCAGCGATATTTCGATATGTAAAAAGTCATATTGGCCTGTTATTTCGGGAATATCTTTAGTTTTAAGAAACACCATTTTTGTCACATTAGTGGATAGGGTTAGGGTTAAATAAGGGTTAGCGATCAACATTGTCACAAAGTGAGTTAACTTGCTTTTTGTGTCTGAAATGTTGATCAGAGCAATATTTCGATATGTAAAAAGTCATCTTGGCCTGTTATTTCGGGAATATCTTCAGTTTTAAGAAACACCAATTTTGTCACATTAGTGGATAGGGTTATGGTTAAATAAGGTTTTGCGATCAACATGGTCACAAAGTGAGTTAAGTTGCGTTTTGTTTCTTAAAACTTTGTCAGATCAATGTTTCGATATGTAAAAAGTCTTCCTGGCCTGTTATTTTCGGAATATCTTCAGTTTAAAGAAACACCATTTTTATCACGTTAATGGATAGGGTTAGGGTTAAATAAGGGTTAGCGATCAACATGGTCAGAAACTTAGTAAAGTTGCTTTTTGTTTCTTAAAACTATGTCAGAGCAATGTTTCGATATGTAAAAAGTCTTCCTGGCCTGTTTTTTCGGGAATATCTTTAGTTTTAGGAAACATCATTTTTATCACATTAGTGGATAGAGTTAGGGTTAAATAAGGGTTAGCGATCAACATGGTCATAAAGTGAGTTAACTTGCTTTTTGTTTCTTAAAACTTAGTCAGAGCAATGTTTCGATATGTAAAAAGTCTTCTTTGCCTGTTATTTTCGGAATATCTTCAGTTTTGGGAAACACCATTTTTATCACGTTAGTGGATAGGGTTAGGGTTAAATAAGGGTTAGCGATCAACATGGTCAGAAACTGAGTAAAGTTGCTTTTTGTTTCTTAAAACTATGTCAGAGCAATGTTTCGATATGTAAAAAGTCATCTTGGCCTGTTATTTCCGGAATATCTTCAGTTTTGAGAAACACTATTTTTATCACATTAGAATATATGGTTAGGGTTAAATAAGGGTTAGCGATCAACATGGTCACAAAGTGTGTTAACTTGCTTTTTGTTTTTGAAATTTTGGTCAGAGCAATATTTCGATATGTAAAAAGACATCTTGGCTTGTTATTTCCGGAATATCTTCAGTTTTGAGAAACACCATTTTTGTCACATTAGTGGATAGGGTTAGGGTTAAATAAGGGTTAGCGATCAACATGGTCATAAAGTGAGTTAACTTGCTTTTTGTTTCTGAAATCTTGGTCAGAGCAATATTTTGATATGTAAAAAGTCATCTTGGCCTGTTATTTCCGGAATATCTTCAACTTTGAGAAACACCATTTTTGTCACATTAGTGGATAGGGTTAGGGTTAAATAAGGGTAAGCGATCAACATTGTCACAAAGTGAGTTAACTTGCTTTTTGTGTCTGAAATTTTGGTCAGCGATATTTCGATATGTAAAAAGTCATATTGGCCTGTTATTTCGGTAATATCTTTAGTTTCAAGAAACACCATTTTTGTCACATTAGTGGATAGGGTTAGGGTTAAATAAGGGTTAACGATCAACGTGGTCACAAAGTGAGTTAAGTTGCTTTTTGTTTCTTAAAACGTTGTCAGAGCAATGTTTCGATATGTAAAATGTCTTCTAGGCTTGTTATTTTCGGAATATCTTCAGTTTTAAGAAACACCATTTTTGTCACATTAGTGGATAGGGTTAGGGTTAAATAAGGGTTAGCGATCAACATGGTCATAAAGTGAGTTAAGTTGCTTTTTGTTTCTGAAATCTTGGTCAGAGCATATTTCGATATGTAAAAAGTCATCTTGGCCTGTTATTTCCGGAATATCTTCAATTTTTTGAGAAACACCATTTTTGTCACATTAGTGGATAGGGTAGGGTTAAATAAGGGTTAGCGATCAACATTGTCACAAAGTGAGTTAACTTGCTTTTTGTGTCTGAAATGTTGATCAGAGCAATATTTCGATATGTAAAAAGTCATCTTGGCCTGTTATTTCGGGAATAAATTCAGTTTTAAGAAACACCAATTTTGTCACATTAGTGGATAGGGTTATGGTTAAATAAGGTTTTGCGATCAACATGGTCACAAAGTGAGTTAAGTTGCTTTTTGTTTCTTAAAACTTTGTCAGAGCAATGTTTCGATATGTAAAAAGTCTTTTTGGCCTGTTACTCCATGAGTATCTTCAGTTTTAAGAAACACCATTTTTGTCACATTAGTGGACAGGGTTAGGGTTAAAAAGGGTTAGCGATCAACATGGTCACAAAGTGAGTTAAGTTACTTTCTGTTTCTTAAAACTTTGTCAGATCAATGTTTCGATATGTAAAAAGTCTTCTTGGCCTGTTATTTTCGGAATATCTTCAGTTTTAAGAAACACCGTTTTTATCACGTTAGTGGATAGGGTTAGGGTTAAATAAGGGTTAACGATCAACATGGTCACAAAGTGAGTTAAGTTGCTTTTTGTTTCTTAAAACTTTGTCAGATCAATGTTTTGATATGTAAAATGTCTTCTTGGCTTGTTATTTCCGGAATATCTTCAGTTTTGAGAAACACCATTTTTGTCACATTAGTGGATAGGGTTAGGGTTAAATAAGGGTTAGCGATCAACATGGTCAGAAACTGAGTAAAGTTGCTTTTTGTTTCTTAAAACTATGTCAGAGCAATGTTTCGATATGTAAAAAGTCATCTTGGCCTGTTATTTCCGGAATATCTTCAGTTTTGAGAAACACTATTTTTATCACATTAGAATATATGGTTAGGGTTAAATAAGGGTTAGCGATCAACATGGTCACAAAGTGTGTTAACTTGCTTTTTGTTTTTGAAATTTTGGTCAGAGCAATATTTCGATATGTAAAAAGTCATCTTGGCCTGTTATTTCCGGAATATCTTCAGTTTTAAGAAACACCATTTTTGTCACATTAGTGGATAGGGTTAGGGTTAAATAAGGTTTTGCGATCAACATGGTCAGAAAGTGAGTTAAGTTGCTTTTTGTTTCTTAAAACTTTGTCAGAGCAATGTTTCGATATGTAAAAAGTATTTTTGGTCTGTTACTCCATGAGTATCTTCAGTTTTAAGAAACACCATTTTTGTCACATTAGTGGATAGGGTTAGGGTTAAAAAGGGTTAGCGATCAACATGGTCACAAAGTGAGTTAAGTTGCTTTCTGTTTCTTAAAACTTTGTCAGATCAATGTTTCGATATGTAAAAAGTCTTCTTGGCCTGTTATTTTCGGAATATCTTCAGTTTTAAGAAACACCATTTTTATTACGTTAATGGATAGGGTTAGGGTTAAATAAGGGTTAGCGATCAACATGGTCAGAAACTGAGTAAAGTTGCTTTTTGTTTCTTAAAACTATGTCAGAGCAATGTTTCGATATGTAAAAAGTCTTCCTGGCCTGTTATTTCGGGAATATCTTTAGTTTAAGGAAACACCATTTTTATCACATTAGTGGATAGATTTAGGGTTAAATAAGGGTTAGCGATCAACATGGTCATAAAGTGAGTTAACTTGCTTTTAGTTTCTTAAAACTTTGTCAGAGCAATGTTTCGATATGTAAAATGTCTTCTTGGCTTGTTATTTCCGGAATATCTTCAGTTTTGAGAAACACCATTTTTGTCAAATTAGTGGATAGGGCTAGGGTTAAATAAGGGTTAGCGATCAACATGGTCATAAAGTGAGTTAACTTGCTTTTTGTTTCTGAAATCTTGGTCAGAGCAATATTTTGATATGTAAAAAGTCATCTTGGCCTGTTATTTCCGGAATATCTTCAATTTTGAGAAACACCATTTTTGTCACATTAGTGGATAGGGTTAGGGTTAAATAAGGGTAAGCGATCAACATTGTCACAAAGTGAGTTAACTTGCTTTTTGTGTCTGAAATTTTGGTCAGCGATATTTCGATATGTAAAAAGTCATATTGGCCTGTTATTTCGGGAATATCTTTAGTTTTAAGAAACACCATTTTTGTCACATTAGTGGATAGGGTTAGGGTTAAATAAGGGTTAACGATCAACGTGGTCACAAAGTGAGTTAAGTTGCTTTTTGTTTCTTAAAACGTTGTCAGAGCAATGTTTCGATATGTAAAATGTCTTCTAGGCTTGTTATTTTCGGAATATCTTCAGTTTAAAGAAACACCATTTTTGTCACATTAGTGGATAGGGTTAGGGTTAAATAAGGGTTAGCGATCAACATGGTCATAAAGTGAGTTAAGTTGCTTTTTGTTTCTGAAATCTTGGTCAGAGCATATTTCGATATGTAAAAAGTCATCTTGGCCTGTTATTTCCGGAATATCTTCAATTTTTTGAGAAACACCATTTTTGTCACATTAGTGGATAGGGTAGGGTTAAATAAGGGTTAGCGATCAACATTGTCACAAAGTGAGTTAACTTGCTTTTTATGTCTGAAATGTTGATCAGAGCAATATTTCGATATGTAAAAAGTCATCTTGGCCTGTTATTTCGGGAATATCTTCAGTTTTAAGAAACACCAATTTTGTCACATTAGTGGATAGGGTTATGGTTAAATAAGGTTTTGCGATCAACATGGTCAGAAAGTGAGTTAAGTTGCTTTTTGTTTCTTAAAACTTTGTCAGAGCAATGTTTCGATATGTAAAAAGTCTTTTTGGCCTGTTACTCCATGAGTATCTTCAGTTTTAAGAAACACCATTTTTGTCACATTAGTGGACAGGGTTAGGGTTAAAAAGGGTTAGCGATCAACATGGTCACAAAGTGAGTTAAGTTACTTTCTGTTTCTTAAAACTTAGTCAGAGCAATGTTTTCATATGTAAAATGTCTTCTTGGCTTGTTATTTCCGGAATATCTTCAGTTTTGAGAAACACCATTTTTGTCACATTAGTGGATAGGGTTAGGGTTAAATAAGGGTTAGCGATCAACATGGTCATAAAGTGAGTTAACTTGCTTTTTGTTTCTGAAATCTTGGTCAGAGCAATATTTCGATATGTAAAAAGTCATCTTGGCCTGTTATTTCCGGAATATCTTCAATTTTGAGAAACACCATTTTTGTCACATTAGTGGATAGGGTTAGGGTTAAATAAGGGTAAGCGATCAACATTGTCACAAAGTGAGGTATCTTGCTTTTTGTGTCTGAAATTTTGGTCAGCAATATTTCGATATGTAAAAAGTCATCTTGGCCTGTTATTTCGGGAATATCTTTAGTTTTAAGAAACACCATTTTTGTCACATTAGTGGATAGGGTTAGGGTTAAATAAGGGTTAACGATCAACATGGTCACAAAGTGAGTTAAGTTGCTTTTTGTTTCTTAAATCTTTGTCAGAGCAATGTTTCGATATGTAAAATGTCTTCTTGACTTGTTATTTTCGGAATATCTTCAGTTTTGAGAAACACCATTTTTGTCACATTAGTGGATAGGGTTAGGGTTATATAAGGAATAAAGATCAACATGGTCATAAAGTGAGTTAACTTGCTTTTTGTTTCTGAAATCTTGGTCAGAGCAATATTTCGATATGTAAAAAGTCATCTTGGCCTGCTATTTCCGGAATATCTTCAGTTTTGAGAAACACCATTTTTGTCACATTCGTGGATAGGG
This sequence comes from Steromphala cineraria, assembly GCA_916613615.1. Classification (NCBI taxonomy): domain Eukaryota; kingdom Metazoa; phylum Mollusca; class Gastropoda; order Trochida; family Trochidae; genus Steromphala; species Steromphala cineraria. The sequence continues at coordinate 25,999,986 of OU744723.1, read as the reverse complement.
TTAGGGTTAAAAAAGGGTTAGCGATCAACATGGTCAGAAACTGAGTAAAGTTGCCTTTTGTTTCTTAAAAATATGTCAGACCAATGTTTCGATATGTAAAAAGTCATCTTGGCCTGTTATTTTCGGAATATCTTCAATTTTGAGAAACACCATTTTTGTCACATTAGTGGATAGGGTAGGGTTAAATAAGGGTTAGCGATCAACATGGTCACAAAGTGAGTTAAGTTGCTTTTTGTTTCTTGAAACTTTGTCAGAGCAATGTTTCGATATGTAAAAAGTCTTCTTGGCCTGTTATTTTCGGAATATCTTCAGTTTTAAGAAACACCATTTTTATCAAGTTAGTGGAAAGGGTTAGGGTTAAATAAGGGTTAGCGATCAACATGTTTAGAAACTGAGTTAAGTTGCTTTTTGTTTCTTAAAACTTTGTCAGAGCAATGTTTCGACATGTAAAAAGTCTTCTTAGCCTGTTATTTTTGGAATAACTTAAGTTTTAAGAAACACCATTTTTATCAAGTTAGTGGATAGGGTTAGGGTTAAATAAGGGTTAGCGATCAACATGGTCACAAAGTGAGTTACGTTGCTTTTTTTTTCTAAAAACTTTGTCAGAGCAATGTTTCGATGTGTAAAAAGTCTTCTTGGCCTGTTTGTCACATTGGCCTGTACAAAGTCTTTTTTGCTTGTTATTTTCGGAATATCTTCAGTTTTAAGAAACACCATTTTTATCACGTTAGTTGATACGGTTAGGGTTAAATAAGGGTTAGCGATCAACATGGTCAGAAACTGAGTAAAGTAGCTTTTTGTTTCTTAAAACTATGTCAGAGCAATGTTTCGATATGTAAAAAGTCATCTTGGCCTGTTATTTCCGGAATATCTTCAGTTTTGAGAAACACCATTTTTGTCACATTAGTGGATAGGGTTAGGGTTAAATAAGGGTTAGCGATCAACATGCTCACAAAGTTAGTTAACTTGCTTTTTGTGTCTGAAATGTTGATCAGAGCAATATTTCGATATGTAAAAAGTCATCTTGGCCTGTTATTTCAGGAATATCTTCAGTTTTGAGAAACACCATTTTTGTCACATTAGTGGATAGGGTTAGGGTTAAATAAGGGTTAGCGATCAACATTGTCAGAAACTGAGTTAAGTTGCTTTTTGTTTCTTAAAAATATGTCAGACCAATGTTTCGATATGTAAAAAGTCATCTTGGCCTGCTATTTCTGGAATATCTTCAGTTTTGAGAAACACCATTTTTGTCACATTAGTGGTTAGGGTTAAGGTTAAATAAGGGTTAGAGATCAACATGGTCACAAAGTGAGTTAACTTGCTTTTTGTTTCTTAAAACTTTCTCAGAGCAATGTTTTGATATTTAAAAAGTCTTCCTGGCCTGTTATTTTCGAAATATCTTTAGTTTTAAGAAACACCATTTTTATAACATTAGTGGATAGGGTTAGGGTTAAATAAGGGTTAGCAATCAACATGGTAATAAAGTGAGTAAAATTGCTTTTTGATTCTTAAAACTATGTCAGAGCAATGTTTCGATATGAAAAAATTCTTCCTGGCCTGTTATTTCGGGAATATCTTTAGTTTTAAGACACACCATTTTTATCACATTAGTGAATAGGGTTAGGGTTAAATAAGGGTTAGCTATCAACATGGTCACAAAGTGAGTTAAGTTGCTTTTTGTTTCTTAAAACTTTGTCAGAGCGATGTTTCGATATGTAAAATGTCTTCTTGGCCTTTTATTTCCGGAATATCTTCAGTTTTAAGAAACACCATTTTTGTCACATTATTGGATAGGGTTAAGGTTAAATAAGGTTTTGCGATCAACATAGTCACAAAGTGAGTTAACTTGCTTTTTGTTTCTGAAATCTTGGTCAGAGCAATATTTCGATATGTAAAAAGTCATCTTGGCCTGTTATTTCCGGAATATCTTCAATTTTGAGAAACACCATTTTTGTCACATTAGTGGATAGGGTTAGGGTTAAATAAGGGTAAGCGATCAACATTGTCACAAAGTGAGGTATCTTGCTTTTTGTGTCTGAAATTTTGGTCAGCAATATTTCGATATGTAAAAAGTCTTCTTGGCCTGTTATTTCGGGAATATCTTTAGTTTTAAGAAACACCATTTTTGTCACATTAGTGGATAGGGTTAGAGTTAAATAAGGGTTAACGATCAACATGGTCACAAAGTGAGTTAAGTTGCTTTTTGTTTCTTAAAACTTTGTCAGAGCAATGTTTCGATATGTAAAATGTCTTCTTGGCTTGTTATTTTCGGAATATCTTCAGTTTTGAGAAACACCATTTTTGTCACATTAGTGGATAGGGTTAGGGTTAAATAAGGAATAAAGATCAACATGGTCATAAAGTGAGTTAACTTGCTTTTTGTTTCTGAAATCTTGGTCAGAGCAATATTTCGATATGTAAAAAGTCATCTTGGCCTGCTATTTCCGGAATATCTTCAGTTTTGAGAAACACCATTTTTGTCACATTCGTGGATAGGGTTAGGGTTAAAAAAGGGTTAGCGATCAACATGGTCAGAAACTGAGTAAAGTTGCCTTTTGTTTCTTAAAAATATGTCAGACCAATGTTTCGATATGTAAAAAGTCATCTTGGCCTGTTATTTTCGGAATATCTTCAATTTTGAGAAACACCATTTTTGTCACATTAGTGGATAGGGTAGGGTTAAATAAGGGTTAGCGATCAACATGGTCACAAAGTGAGTTAAGTTGCTTTTTGTTTCTTGAAACTTTGTCAGAGCAATGTTTCGATATGTAAAAAGTCTTCTTGGCCTGTTATTTTCGGAATATCTTCAGTTTTAAGAAACACCATTTTTATCAAGTTAGTGGAAAGGGTTAGGGTTAAATAAGGGTTAGCGATCAACATGTTTAGAAACTGAGTTAAGTTGATTTTTGTTTCTTAAAACTTTGTCAGAGCAATGTTTCGACATGTAAAAAGTATTCTTAGCCTGTTATTTTTGGAATAACTTAAGTTTTAAGAAACACCATTTTTATCAAGTTAGTGGATAGGGTTAGGGTTAAATAAAGGTTAGCGATCAACATGGTCACAAAGTGAGTTACGTTGCTTTTTTTTCCTTAAAACTTTGTCAGAGCAATGTTTCGATGTGTAAAAAGTCTTCTTGGCCTGTTTGTCACATTGGCCTGTACAAAGTCTTTTTTGCTTGTTATTTTCGGAATATCTTCAGTTTTAAGAAACACCATTTTTATCACGTTAGTTGATACGGTTAGGGTTAAATAAGGGTTAGCGATCAACATGGTCAGAAACTGAGTAAAGTAGCTTTTTGTTTCTTAAAACTATGTCAGAGCAATGTTTCGATATGTAAAAAGTCATCTTGGCCTGTTATTTCCGGAATATCTTCAGTTTTGAGAAACACCATTTTTGTCACATTAGTGGATAGGGTTAGGGTTAAATAAGGGTTAGCGATCAACATGCTCACAAAGTTAGTTAACTTGCTTTTTGTGTCTGAAATGTTGATCAGAGCAATATTTCGATATGTAAAAAGTCATCTTGGCCTGTTATTTCAGGAATATCTTCAGTTTTGAGAAACACCATTTTTGTCACATTAGTGGATAGGGTTAGGGTTAAATAAGGGTTAGCGATCAACATTGTCAGAAACTGAGTTAAGTTGCTTTTTGTTTCTTAAATCTTTGTCAGACCAATGTTTCGATATGTAAAAAGTCATCTTGGCCTGCTATTTCTGGAATATCTTCAGTTTTGAGAAACACCATTTTTGTCACATTAGTGGTTAGGGTTAGGGTTAAATAAGGGTTAGAGATCAACATGGTCACAAAGTGAGTTAACTTGCTTTTTGTTTCTTAAAACTTTCTCAGAGCAATGTTTTGATATTTAAAAAGTCTTCCTGGCCTGTTATTTTCGAAATTTCTTTAGTTTTAAGAAACACCATTTTTATAACATTAGTGGATAGGGTTAGGGTTAAATAAGGGTTAGCAATCAACATGGTAATAAAGTGAGTAAAATTGCTTTTTGATTCTTAAAACAATGTCAGAGCAATGTTTCGATATGAAAAAATTCTTCCTGGCCTGTTATTTCGGGAATATCTTTAGTTTTAAGACACACCATTTTTATCACATTAGTGAATAGGGTTAGGGTTAAATAAGGGTTAGCTATCAACATGGTCACAAAGTGAGTTAAGTTGCTTTTTGTTTCTTAAAACTTTGTCAGAGCGATGTTTCGATATGTAAAAATTCTTTTTGGCCTGTTATTTCCGGAATATCTTCAGTTTTAAGAAACACCATTTTTGTCACATTATTGGATAGGGTTAAGGTTAAATAAGGTTTTGCGATCAACATAGTCACAACGTGAGTTAACTTGCTTTTTGTTTCTGAAATCTTGGTCAGAGCAATATTTCGATATGTAAAAAGTCATCTAGGCCTGTTATTTCCGGAATATCTTCAGTTTTGAGAAACACACTTTTTATCACATAAGTGGATACATTGTAGGGTTAGGGTTTAATAATAAGGGTTAGCGATCAACATGGTCACACAGTGAGTTAACTTGTGTTTTGTGTCTGAAATTTTGGTCAGAGCAATATTTCGATATGTAAAAAGTCATCTTGGCCTGTTATTTCCGGAATATCTTCAATTTTGAGAAACACCATTTTTGTCACATTAGTCGATAGGGTTAGGGTTAAATAAGGGTAAGCAATCAACATTGTCACAAAGTGAGGTATCTTGCTTTTTGTGTCTGAAATTTTGGTCAGCAATATTTCGATATGTAAAAAGTCATCTTGGCCTGTTATTTCGGGAATATCTTTAGTTTTAAGAAACACCATTTTTGTCACATTAGTGGATAGGGTTAGGGTTAAATAAGGGTTAACGATCAACATGGTCACAAAGTGAGTTAAGTTGCTTTTTGTTTCTTAAAACTTTGTCAGAGCAATGTTTCGATATGTAAAATGTCTTCTTGGCTTGTTATTTTCGGAATATCTTCAGTTTTGAGAAACACCATTTTTGTCACATTAGTGGATAGGGTTAGGGTTAAATAAGGAATAAAGATCAACATGGTCATAAAGTGAGTTAACTGGCTTTTTGTTTCTGAAATCTTGGTCAGAGCAATATTTCGATATGTAAAAAGTCATCTTGGCCTGCTATTTCCGGAATATCTTCAGTTTTGAGAAACACCATTTTTGTCACATTCGTGGATAGGGTTAGGGTTAAAAAAGGGTTAGCGATCAACATGGTCAGAAACTGAGTAAAGTTGCCTTTTGTTTCTTAAAAATATGTCAGACCAATGTTTCGATATGTAAAAAGTCATCTTGGCCTGTTATTTTCGGAATATCTTCAATTTTGAGAAACACCATTTTTGTCACATTAGTGGATAGGGTAGGGTTAAATAAGGGTTAGCGATCAACATGGTCACAAAGTGAGTTAAGTTGCTTTTTGTTTCTTGAAACTTTGTCAGAGCAATGTTTCGATATGTAAAAAGTCTTCTTGGCCTGTTATTTTCGGAATATCTTCAGTTTTAAGAAACACCATTTTTATCAAGTTAGTGGAAAGGGTTAGGGTTAAATAAGGGTTAGCGATCAACATGTTTAGAAACTGAGTTAAGTTGCTTTTTGTTTCTTAAAACTTTGTCAGAGCAATGTTTCGACATGTAAAAAGTCTTCTTAGCCTGTTATTTTTGGAATAACTTAAGTTTTAAGAAACACCATTTTTATCAAGTTAGTGGATAGGGTTAGGGTTAAATAAGGGTTAGCGATCAACATGGTCACAAAGTGAGTTACGTTGCTTTTTTTTTCTTAAAACTTTGTCAGAGCAATGTTTCGATGTGTAAAAAGTCTTCTTGGCCTGTTTGTCACATTGGCCTGTACAAAGTCTTTTTTGCTTGTTATTTTCGGAATATCTTCAGTTTTAAGAAACACCATTTTTATCACGTTAGTTGATACGGTTAGGGTTAAATAAGGGTTAGCGATCAACATGGTCAGAAACTGAGTAAAGTAGCTTTTTGTTTCTTAAAACTATGTCAGAGCAATGTTTCGATATGTAAAAAGTCATCTTGGCCTGTTATTTCCGGAATATCTTCAGTTTTGAGAAACACCATTTTTGTCACATTAGTGGATAGGGTTAGGGTTAAATAAGGGTTAGCGATCAACATGCTCACAAAGTTAGTTAACTTGCTTTTTGTGTCTGAAATGTTGATCAGAGCAATATTTCGATATGTAAAAAGTCATCTTGGCCTGTTATTTCAGGAATATCTTCAGTTTTGAGAAACACCATTTTTGTCACATTAGTGGATAGGGTTAGGGTTAAATAAGGGTTAGCGATCAACATTGTCAGAAACTGAGTTAAGTTGCTTTTTGTTTCTTAAATCTTTGTCAGACCAATGTTTCGATATGTAAAAAGTCATCTTGGCCTGCTATTTCTGGAATATCTTCAGTTTTGAGAAACACCATTTTTGTCACATTAGTGGTTAGGGTAAGGGTTAAATAAGGGTTAGAGATCAACATGGTCACAAAGTGAGTTAACTTGCTTTTTGTTTCTTAAAACTTTCTCAGAGCAATGTTTTGATATTTAAAAAGTCTTCCTGGCCTGTTATTTTCAAAATATCTTTAGTTTTAAGAAACACCATTTTTATAACATTAGTGGATAGGGTTAGGGTTAAATAAGGGTTAGCAATCAACATGGTAATAAAGTGAGTAAAATTGCTTTTTGATTCTTAAAACAATGTCAGAGCAATGTTTCGATATGAAAAAATTCTTCCTGGCCTGTTATTTCGGGAATATCTTTAGTTTTAAGACACACCATTTTTATCACATTAGTGAATAGGGTTAGGGTTAAATAAGGGTTAGCTATCAACATGGTCACAAAGTGAGTTAAGTTGCTTTTTGTTTCTTAAAACTTTGTCAGAGCGATGTTTCGATATGTAAAATGTCTTCTTGGCCTTTTATTTCCGGAATATCTTCAGTTTTAAGAAACATCATTTTTGTCACATTATTGGATAGGGTTAAGGTTAAATAAGGTTTTGCGATCAATATAGTCACAACGTGAGTTAACTTGCTTTTTGTTTCTGAAATCTTGGTCAGAGCAATATTTCGATATGTAAAAAGTCATCTAGGCCTGTTATTTCCGGAATATCTTCAGTTTTGAGAAACACACTTTTTATCACATAAGTGGATACATTGTAGGGTTAGGGTTTGATAATAAGGGTTAGCGATCAACATGGTCACACAGTGAGTTAACTTGTTTTTTGTGTCTGAAATTTTGGTCAGAGCAATATTTCGATATGTAAAAAGTCATCTTGGCCTGTTAATTCCGTAATATCTTCAGTTTTAAGAAACACCATTTTTGTCACATTAGTGGATAGGGTTAGGGTTAAATAAGGGTTAGCTATCAACTTTGTCAGAAACTGCGTTAAGTTGCTTTTTGTTTCTTAAAACTTTGTCAGAGCAATGTTTCGATATGTAAAAAGTCTTCTTGGCCTGTTATTTTGGGAATATCTTCAGTTTTAAGAAACACCATTTTAATCACATTATTGGATAGGGTTAGGGTTAAATAAGGGTTAAGGATCACCATGGTTAGAAACTGAGTTAAGTTGCTTTTTGTTTCTTAAAACTTTGTCAGAGCAATGTTTCGATATGTAAAAAGTCTTCTTGGGCTGTTATTTTTGGAATATCTTCAGTTTTAAGAAACACCATTTTTATCAAGTTAGTGGATAGGGTTAGGGTTAAATAAGGGTTAGCGATCAACATGGTCAGAAACTGTGTAAAGTTGCTTTTTGTTTCTTAAAACTTTCTGAGATAAATGTTTTGATATGTAAAAAGTCTTCCTGGCCTGTTATTTTCGAAATATCTTTAGTTTTAAGTAACACCATTTATGTCACATTAGTGGATAGGGTTAGGGTTAAATAAGGGTTAGCGATCAACATTGTCACAAAGTGAGTTAAGTTGCTTTTTGTTTCTTAAAACTTTGTCAGAGCTATGTTTCGATATGAAAAAAGTCTTTAGGGTTAGGGATCACCATGGTTAGAAACTGAGTTAAGTTGCTTTTTGTTTCTTAAAACTTTGTCAGAGCAATGTTTTGATATGTAAAATGTCTTCTTGGGCTGTTATTTTTGGAATATCTTCAGTTTTAAGAAACACCATTTTTATCAAGTTAGTGGATAGGGTTAGGGTTAAATAAGGGTTAGCGATCAACATGGTCAGAAACTGTGTAAAGTTGCTTTTTGTTTCTTAAAACTTTCTGAGATAAATGTTTTGATATGTAAAAAGTCTTCCTGGCCTGTTATTTTCGAAATATCTTTAGTTTTAAGTAACACCATTTATGTCACATTAGTGGATAGGGTTAGGGTTAAATAAGGGTTAGCGATCAACATTGTCACAAAGTGAGTTAAGTTGCTTTTTGTTTCTTAAAACTTTGTCAGAGCAATGTTTCTATATGTTAAAAGTCATCTTGGCCTGTTATTTCCGGAATATCTTCAGTTTTGAGAAACACCATTTTTATCACATTAGTGGATAGGGTTAGGGTTAAATAAGGGTTAGCGATCAACATTGTCACAAAGTGAGTTAAGTTGCTTTTTGTTTCTTAAAACTTTGTCAGAGCAATGTTTCTATATGTTAAAAGTCATCTTGGCCTGTTATTTTCGGAATATCTTCAGTTTTGAGAAACACCATTTTTGTCACATTAGTGGATAGGGTTAGGGTTAAATAAGGGTTAACGATCAACATGGTCACAAAGTGAGTTAAGTTGTTATTTGTTTCTTAAAAATTTGTCAGAGCAATGTTTCGATATGAAAAAATTCTTTAGGGTTAGGGATCAACATGGTCAGAAACTGAGTTAAGTTGCTTTTTGTTTCTTAAAACTATGTCAGAGCAATGTTTTGATATGTAAAAAGTCTTCCTGGCCTGTTATTTCGGGAATATCTTTAGTTTTAAGAAACACCATTTTTATCACATTAGTGGATAGGGTTAGGGTTAAATAAGGGTTTGCGATCAACATGGTCACAAAGTGAGTTAACTTGCTTTTTGTTTCTGAAATCTTGGTCAGAGCAATATTTCGGTATGTAAAAAGTATTCTTGGCTTGTTATTTACGGAATATCTTTAGTTTTAAGAAACACCATTTTTGTCACATTAGTGGATAGGATTGGGTTAAATAAGGGTTAGCGATCAACATGGTCAGAAACTGAGTAAAGTTGCTTTTTGTTTCTTAAAAATATGTCAGAACAATGTTTCGATATGTAAAAAGTCATCTTGGCCTGTTATTTCCGGAATATCTTCAGTTTTGAGAAACTCCATTTTTGTCACATTCGTGGATAGGGTTAGGGTTAAATAAAGGTTAGCGATCAACATGGTCACAAAGTGAGTTAAGTTGCTTTTTGTTTCTTAAAACTTTGTCAGAGCAATGTTTAGATATGTAAAAAGTCTTCCTGGCCTGTTATTTTCGAAATATCTTTAGTTTTCAGAAACACTGTTTTTGTCACATTACAGGATAGGGTTAGGGTTAAATAAGGGTTAGCGATCAACATGGTCTCAAAGTGAGTTAACTTGCTTTTTTTGTCTGAAATTTTGGTCAGAGCAATATTTCGATATGTAAAAAGTCTTCTTGGCCTGTTATTTTCGGAATATCTTCAGTTTTAAGAAACACCATTTTTATCACGTAAGTGGATAGGGTTAGGGTTAAATAAGGGATAGCGATAAACATGGTCAGGAACTGAGTAAAGTTGCTTTTTGTTTCTTTAAACTATGTCAGAGCAATGTTTCGATATGTAAAAAGTCTTCCTGGCCTGTTATTTCGGGAATATCTTTAGTTTTAAGAAACACCATTTTTATCACATTAGTGGATAGGGTTAGGGTTAAATAAGGGTTAACGATCAACATGGTCACAAAGTGAGTTAAGTTGCTTTTTGTTTCTTAAAACTTTCTCAGAGCAATGTTTAGATATGTAAAAAGTATTCCTGGCCTGTTATTTTCGAAATATCTTTAGTTTTAAGAAACACCGTTTTTGTCACATTAGAGGATAGGGTTAGGGTTAAATAAGGGTTAGCAATCAACATGGTCAGAAACTGAGTAAAGTTGCTTTCTGTTTCTTAAAACTTTGTCAGAGCAATATTTCGATATGTAAAATGTCTTCTTGGCCTGTTATTTCCGGAATATCTTCAGTTTTGAGAAACACTATTTTTGTCACATTAGTGGATAGGGTTAGGGTTAAATAAGGGTTAGCGATCAACATGGTCACAAAGTGAGTTAACTTGCTTTTTGTTTCTGAAATCTTGGTCAGAGCAATATTTCGATATGTAAAAAGTCATCTTGGCCTGTTATTTCGGGAATATCTTCAGTTTTGAGAAACACCATTTTTGTCACATTAGTGGATAGGGTTAGGGTTAAATAAGGGTTAGCGATCAACATGGTCACAAAGTGAGTTAACTTGCTTTTTGTTTCTGAAATTTTGGTCAGAGCAATATTTCGATATGTAAAAAGTCATTTTCGCCTGTTATTTCCGTAATATCTTCAGTTTTATGAAACACCATTTTTATCACGTTAGTGGATAGGGTTAGGGTTAAATAAGGGTTAGCGATCAACATGGTCAGAAACTGAGTAACGTTGCTTTTTGTTTCTTAAAACTATGTCAGAGCAATGTTTCGATATGTAAAAAGTCTTCCTGGCCTGTTATTTCGGGAATATCTTTAGTTTTAAGAAACACCATTTTTATCACATTAGTGGATAGGGTTAGGGCACAATAAGGGTTAGCAATCAACATGCTCACAAAGTGAGTTAAGTTGCTTTTTGTTTCTTGAAACTTTGTCAGAACAATGTTTTGATATGTATAAAGTCTTTTTGGCCTGTTATTTTCGGAATATCTTCAGTTTTAAGAAACAAAATTTTTGTCACATTAGTGGATAGGGTTAGGGTGAAATAAGGGTTAGCGATCAACATGCTCACAAAGTGAGTTAAGTTGCTTTTTGTTTCTTGAAACTTTGTCAGAACAAAGTTTTGATATGTAAAAAATCTGTTTGGCCTGTTATTTTCGGAATATCTTCAGGTCTAAGAAACACAATTTTTGTCACATTAGTGGATAGGGTTAGGGATGAATAAGGGTTAGCGATCAACATGGTCACAATGTGAGTTAAGTTGCTTTTTGTTTCTTGACACTTGTAAAAAGTCTTTTTGGTCTGTTATTTCCGGAATATCTTCAGTTTTAAGAAACACAATTTTTTGTCACAATAGTGGATAGGGTTAGGGTGAAATAAGGGTTAGCGATCAACATGCTCACAAGGTGAGTTAAGATGCTGTTTGTTTCTTGAAATTTTGTCAGAACAATGTTTTGATATGTAAAAAGTCTTTTTGGCCTGTTATTTCCGGAATATCTTCAGATCTAAGAAACACAATTTTGGTCACATTAGTCGATAGGGTTAGGGTAAAATAAAAGTTTGCGATCATCATGCTCACAAAGTGAGTTAAGTTGCTTTTTGTTTCTTGACACTTGTAAAAAGTATTTTTAGCCTGTTATTTCCGGAATATCTTCAGTTTTTAGAAACACCATTTTTGTCACATAAGTGGATAGGGTTAGGGTAAAATAAGGGTTAGTGATCAACATGCTCTCAAAGTGAGTTAAGTTGCTTTTTGTTCCTTGAAACTTTGTCAGAACAATGTTTTGATATGTAAAAAGTCTTTTTGGCCTCTTATTTCCGGAATATCTTCAGTTTTATAAACACCATTTTTGTCACATTAGTGGATAGGGTTAGGGTAAAATAAGGGTTAGCAATCAACATGCTCACAAAGTGAGTTAAGTTGCTTTTTGTTTCTTGAAACTTTGTCAGAACAATGTTTTGATTTGTTAAAAGTCTTTTTGGCCTGTTATTTCCGGAATATCTTCAGTTTTAAGAAACACCATTTTTGTCATATTAGTGGATAGGGTTAGGGTAAAATAAGGGTTAGCAATCAACATGCTCACAAAGTGAGTTAAGTTGCTTTTTGTTTCTTGAAACTTTGTCAGAACAATGTTTTGATTTGTTAAAAGTCTTTTTGGCCTGTTATTTCCGGAATATCTTCAGTTTTAAGAAACACCATTTTTGTCATATTAGTGGATAGGGTTAGGGTAAAATTAGGGTTAGCAATCAACATGCTCACAAAGTGAGTTAAGTTGCTTTTTGTTTCTTGAAACTTTGTCAGAACAATGTTTTGATATGTAAAAAGTCTTTTTGGCCTGTTATTTCCGGAATATCTTCAGTTTTAAGAAACACAATTTTTGTCACATTAGTGGACAGGTTTAGGGTAAAATAAGGGTTAGTGCTCAACATACAAACAAAGTGAGTTAAGTTGCTTTTTGTTTCTTGACACTTTGTCAGAACAATGTTTTAATATGTAAAAAGTCTTTTTGGCCTGTTATTTCCGGAATATCTTCAGTTTTAAGAAACACCATTTTTGTCACATTAGTGGATAGGGTTAGGGTTAAATAAGGGTAAGCGATCAACATGGTCACAAAGTGAGCTAAGTTGCTTTTTGTTTCTTGACACTTTGTCAGAGCAATGTTTAGATATGTAAAAAGTCTTTTTGGCCTGTTATTTCAGGAATATCTTCAGTTGTAAGAAACACCACTTTTGACACATTAGTGGACAGGGTTTGGGTAAAATAAGGGTTAGTGATCAACATGGTCACAAAGTGAGTTAAGTTGCTTTTTGTTCCTTGAAACTTTGTCAGAACAATGTTTTGATATGTAAACAATATTCTTGGTCTATTTTTTTCCCGGAAAATCTTCAGTTTTAAGAAGCAACATTTTTGTCACATTAGTGGATAGGGTTAGGGTAAAATAAAGGTTTGCGATCAACATGCTCACAAATTGCTTAAGTTGCTTTTTGTTTCTTGAAACTTTGTCAGAACAATGTTTTGATTTGTAAAAAATCTTTTTGGCCTGTTATTTCCGGAATATCTTCAGTTTTAAGAAACAACATATTTGTCATATTAGTGGATAGGGTTAGGATAAAATAAGGGTTAGCGACCAACATGGTCACAAAGTGTGTTAAGATGCTTTTTGTTTCTTGAAACTTTGTCAGAACAATGTTTTGATATGTAAAAAATATTCTTGGTCTATTTTTTTCCCGGAAAATCTTCAGTTTTAAGAAGCAACATTGTTGTCACATTAGTGGATAGGGTTAGGGTAAAATAAAGATTTGCGATCAACATGCTCACAAAGTGAGTTAAGTTGCTTTTTGTTTCTTGAAACTTTGTCAGAACAATGTTTTGATATGTAAAAAGTATTTTTGACCTGTTATTTCAGGAATATCTTCAGTTGTAAGAAACACCACTTTTGTCACATTAGTGGATAGGGTTAGGGTAAAATAAGGGTTAGTGATCAACATGCTCACAAAGTGAGTTAAGTTGCTTTTTGTTCATTGGAACTTTCTCAGAACAATGTTTTGATATGTAAAAAGTATTCTTGGTCTATTTTTTCCCCGGAAAATCTTCAGTTTTAAGAAAACCATTTTTGTCAAATTAGTGGATAGGGTTAGGGTTAAATAAGGGTTAGCGATCAATATGCTCACAAAGTGAGTTAAGTTGCTTTTTGTTCCTTGGAATTTTCTCAGAACAATGTTTTGATATGTAAAAAGTCTTTTTGGCCTGTTATTTCCGGAATATCTTCAGTTTTAAGAAACAACAGTTATGTCATATTAGTGGATAGGGTTAGGATAAAATAAGGGTTAGCGACCAAAATGGTCACAAAGTGTGTTAAGATGCTTTTTGTTTCTTGAAACTTTGTCAGAACAATGTTTTGATACGTAAAAAGTCCTTTTTGCCTCTTATTTCTGGAATATCTTCAGTTTTATAAACACCATTTTTGTCACATTAGCGGATAGGGTTAGGGTAAAATAAGGGTTAGCAATCAACATGCTCACAAAGTGAGTTAAGTTGCTTTTTGTTTCTTGAAACTTTGTCAGAACAATGTTTTGATATGTAAAAAGTATTTTTGACCTGTTATTTCAGGAATATCTTCAGTTGTAAGAAACACCACTTTTGTCACATTAGTGGATAGGGTTAGGGTAAAATAAGGGTTAGTGATCAACATGCTCACAAAGTGAGTTAAGTTGCTTTTTGTTCATTGGAACTTTCTCAGAACAATGTTTTGATATGTAAAAAGTATTCTTGGTCTATTTTTTCCCCGGAAAATCTTCAGTTTTAAGAAAACCATTTTTGTCAAATTAGTGGATAGGGTTAGGGTTAAATAAGGGTTAGCGATCAATATGCTCACAAAGTGAGTTAAGTTGCTTTTTGTTCCTTGGAATTTTCTCAGAACAATGTTTTGATATGTAAAAAGTCTTTTTGGCCTGTTATTTCCGGAATATCTTCAGTTTTAAGAAACAACAGTTATGTCATATTAGTGGATAGGGTTAGGATAAAATAAGGGTTAGCGACCAACATGGTCACAAAGTGTGTTAAGATGCTTTTTGTTTCTTGAAACTTTGTCAGAACAATGTTTTGATACGTAAAAAGTCCTTTTTGCCTCTTATTTCTGGAATATCTTCAGTTTTATAAACACCATTTTTGTCACATTAGCGGATAGGGTTAGGGTAAAATAAGGGTTAGCAATCAACATGCTCACAAAGTGAGTTAAGTTGCTTTTTGTTTCTTGAAACTTTGTCAGAACAATGTTTTGATTTGTAAAAAGTCTTTTTGGCCTGTTATTTCCGGAATATCTTCAGTTTTAAGAAACACCGTTTTTGTCATATTAGTGGATAGGGTTAGGGTAAAATAAAGGTTAGCAATCACTTTTCTCACAAAGTGAGTTAAGTTGCTTTTTGTTTTTTGAAACTTTGTCAGAACAATGTTTTGATATGTAAAAAGTCTTTTTGGCCTGTTATTTCCAGAATATCTTCAGTTTTAAGAAACACCATTTTTGTCACATTAGTGGATAGAGTTAGGGTAGATAAAGGTTAGCAATCACTTTTCTCACAAAGTGAGTTAAGTTACTTTTTGTTTTTTGAAACTTTGTCAGAACAATGTTTTGATATGTAAAAAGTCTTTTTGGCTCGTTATTTCCGGAATATCTTCAGTTTTAAGAAACACCATTTTTGTAACATTAGTGGAAAATGGTTAGGGTTAAATAAGGGTTAGTGACCAACATGCTCACAAAGTGAGTAAAGTTGCTTTTTGTTTCTTGAAACTTTGTAAGAACAATGTTTTGATATGTAAAAAGTCTTTTTGGCCTGTTATTTCCGGAATATCTTCAGTTTTATAAACACCATTTTTGTCACATTAGTGGATAGTGTTAGGGTAAAATAAGGGTTAGCGATCAACATGGTCACAAAGTGAATTAAGATACTTTTTTTTTCTTGAAACTTTGTCAGAACAATGTTTTAATATGTAAAAAGTATTTTTGGCCTGTTATTTCCGGAATATCTTCAGTTGTAAGAAACACCATTTTTGTCACATTAGTGGATAGGGTTAGGGTAAAATAAGGGTTAGCAATCAACATGCTCACAAAGTGAGTTAAGTTGCTTTTTGTTTCTTGAAACTTTGTCAGAACAATGTTTTGATATGTAAAAAGTCTTTTTGGCCTGTTATTTCCGGAATATCTTCAGTTTTAAGAAACACCATTTTTGTCACATTAGTGGATAGGGTTAGGATAAATTAAGGGTTAGCAATCAATATGGTCACAAGGTGAGTTAAGTTGCTTTTTGTTTCATGTAACTTTGTCAGAACAATGTTTTGATATGTAAAAAGTCTTTTTGGCCTGTTATTTCCGGAATATCTTCAGTTTTAAGAAACACCATTTTTGTCATATTAGTGGATAGGGTTAGGGTAAAATAAGGGTTAGCGATCAACATGGTCACAAAGTGAGTTAAGTTGCTTTTTGTTTCTTGAAACATTGTCAGAACAATGTTTTGATATGTAAAAAGTCTTTTTGGCTTGTTATTTCCGGAATATCTTCAGTTTTAAGAAACACCATTTTTGTAACATTAGTGGAAAGGGTTAGGGTTACATAAGGGTTAGCGATCAACATGGTCACAAAGTGAATTAAGATGCTTTTTGTTTCTCGACACTTGTAAAAAGTCTTTTTGGCCTGTTATTTCTGGAATATCTTCAGTTTTAAGAAACACCATTTTTGTCACATTAGTGGATAGGGTTAGGGTAAAATAAGGGTTAGCGATCAACATGGTCACAAGGTGAGTTAAGATGCTTTTTGTTTCTTGAAACTTTGTCAGAACAATGTTTTGATTTGTAAAAAGTCTTTTTGGCCTGTTATTTCCGGAATATCTTCAGTTTTAAGAAACACCGTTTTTGTAACATTAGTGGAAAGGGTTAGGGTTAAATAAGGGTTAGCGATCACTTTGCTCACAAAGTGAGTTAAGTTGCTTTTTGTTTCTTGAAACATTGTCAGAACAATGTTTTGATATGTAAAAAGTCTTTTTGGCCTGTTATTTCTGGAATATCTTCAGTTTTAAGTAACACCTTTTTTGTCACATTAGTGGATAGGGTTAGGGTAAAATAAGGGTTAGCGATCAACATGGTCACAAAGTGAATTAAGATGCTTTTTGTTTCTCGACACTTGTAAAAAGTCTTTTTGGCCTGTTATTTCTGGAATATCTTCAGTTTTAAGAAACACCATTTTTGTCACATTAGTGGATAGGGTTAGGGTAAAATAAGGGTTAGCGATCAACATGGTCACAAGGTGAGTTAAGATGCTCTTTGTTTCTTGAAACTTTGTCAGAACAATGTTTTGATGTGTAAAAAAGTCTTTTTGACCTGATATTTCTAGAATACCTTCAGTTTTAAGAAACACCATTTTTGTCACATAAGTGGATAGGGTTAGGGTAAAAAAAGGATTAGTGATCAACATGGTCACAAAGTGAGTTATGTTGCTTTATGTTCCTTAAAACTTTGTCAGAACAATGTTTTGATATGTAAAAAGTATTTTTGGTCTATTTTTTCCCGGAAAATCTTCAGTTTTAAGAAACACCATTTTTGTCACATTAGTGGATAGGGTTAGGATTAAAGAAGGGTTAGCGATCAATATGCTCACAAAGTGAGTTAAGTTTCTTTTTGTTTCTTGACACTTTGTCAGAACAATGTTTTGATATGTAAAAGGTCTTTTTGGCCTGTTATTTCCGGAATATCTTCAGTTTTATAAACACCATTTTTGTCACATTAGTGGATAGGGTTAGGGTAAAATAAGGGTTAGCAATCAACATGCTCACAAAGTGAGTTAAGATGCTTTTTGTTTCTTGAAACTTTGTCAGAACAATGTTTTGATGTGTAAAAAGTCTTTTTGGCCTCTTATTTCTGGAATATCTTCAGTTTTAAGAAACACCATTTTTGTCATATTAGTGGATAGGGTTTGGGTAAAATAAGGGTTAGCGACCAACATGGTCACAAAATGAGTTAAGATGCTTTTTGTTTCTTGAAACTTTGTCAGAACAATGTTTTGATATGTAAAAAGTCTTTTTGGCCTGTTATTTCCGGAATATCTTCAGTTGTAAAAACACCATTTTTGTCACATTAGTGGATAGGGTTAGGGTAAAATAAGGGTTAGCAATCAACATGCTCACAAAGTGAGTTAAGTTGCTTTATGTTCCTTGAAACTTTGTCAGAACAATGTTTTGATATGTAAAAAGTATTCTTGGTCTATTTTTTTCCCGGAAAATCTTCAGTTTTAAGAAACACCATTTGTGTCACATTAGTGGATAGGGTTAGGGTGAAATAAGGGTTAGCGATCAATATGCTCACAAAGTTAGTTAAGTTGCTTTTTGTTTCTTGACACTTTGTCAGAACAATGTTTTGATATGTAAAAGGTCTTTTTGGCCTGTTATTTCCGGAATATCTTCAGTTTTATAAACACCATTTTTGTCACATTAGTGGATAGGGTTAGGGTAAAATAAGGGTTAGCAATCAACATGCTCACAAAGTGAGTTAAGTTCCTTTTTGCTCCTTGAAACTTTGTCAGAACAATGTGTTGATATGTTTAAGGCTTTTTGGCCTGTTATTTCCGGAAAATCTTCAGTTTTAAGAAACACCATTTTTGTCATATTAGTGGATAGGGTTTGGGTAAAATAAGGGTTAGCGACCAACATGGTCACAAAGTGAGTTAAGATGCTTTTTGTTTCTTGAAACTTTGTCAGAACAATGTTTTGATGTGTAAAAAAGTCTTTTTGGCCTGTTATTTCAGGAATATCTTCAGTTGTAAGAAACACCATTTTTGTCATATTAGTGGATAGGGTTAGGGTAAAATAAGGGTTAGCGACCAACATGGTCACAAAGTGAGTTAAGATGCTTTTTGTTTCTTGAAACTTTGTAAGAACAATGTTTTAATATGTAAAAAGTCTTTTTGGCCAGTTATTTCCGGAATATCTTCAGTTGTAAGAAACACCATTTTTGTCACATTAATGGTTCGGGTTAAAGTAAAATAAGGGTTAGTGATCAACATGCTCACAAAGTTAGTTAAGTTGCTTTTTGTTTCTTGAAACTTTGTCAGAACAATGTTTTGATATGTAAAAAGTCTTTTTGGCCTGTTATTTCCGGAATATCTTCAGTTTTAAAAACACCAATTTTGTCACATTAGTGGATAGGGTTAGGGTAAAATAAGGGTTAGCGATCAATATGCTCACAAAGTTAGTTAATTTGCTTTTTGTTTCTTAACACTTTGTCAGAACAATGTTTTAATATGTAACAACTATTTTTGGTCTATTATTCCCCCGGAAAATCTTCAGTTTTAAGAAACACCATTTTTTTAACATTAGTGGATAGGTTTAGGGTTAAATAAGGGTTAGCGATCAATATGCACACAAAGTTAGTTAAGTTGCTTTTTGTTTCTTGACACTTTGTCAGAACAATGTTTTGATATGTAAAAGGTCTTTTTGGCCTGTTATTTCCTGAATATCTTCAGTTTTAATAAACACCATTTTTGTCACATTAGTGGATAGGGTTAGGGTAAAATAAGGGTTAGCAATCAACATGCTCACAAAGTGAGTTAAGGTGCTTTTTGTTTCTTGAAACTTTGTCAGAACAATCTTTTGGTATGTAAAAAGTCTTTTTGGCCTGTTATTTCCGGAATATCTTCAGTTTTACAAACACCATTTTTGTCACATTAGTGGATAGGGTTAGGGTTAAATAAGAGTTAGCGATCAATATGCTCACAAAGTGAGTTAAGTTGCTTTTTGTTTCTTGACACTGTGTCAGAACAATGTTTTGATATGTAAAAGTCTTTTTGGCCTGTTATTTCCGGAATATCTTCAGTTTTATAAACACCATTTTTGTCACATTAGTGGATAGGGTTAGGGTAAAATAAGGGTTAGCAATCAACATGCTCACAAAGTGAGTTAAGTTGCTTTTTGTTCCTTGAAACTTTGTCAGAACAATGTTTTGATATGTAACAAGTATTTTTGGTCTATTTTTTACCCGGAAAATCTTCAGTTTTAATAAACACCATTTTTGTCACATTAGTGGATAGGGTTAGGGTTAAATAAGGGTTAGCAATCAATATGCTCACAAAGTTAGTTAAGTTGCTTTTCGTTTCTTGACACTTTGTCAGAACAATGTTTTGATATGTAAAAGGTCTTTTTGGCCTGTTATTTCCTAAATATCCTCAGTTTTATAAACTCCATTTTTGTCACATTAGTGGATAGGGTTAGGGTTAAATAAGGGTTAGCGATCAATATGCTCACAAAGTTAGTTAAGTTGCTTTTTGTTTCTTGACACTGTGTCAGAACAATGTTTTGATATGTAAAAGTCTTTTTGGCCTGTTATTTCCGGAATATCTTCAGTTTTAAAAACACCATTTTTGTCACATTAGTGGATAGGGTTAGGGTAAAATAAGGGTTAGCAATCAACATGCTCACAAAGTGAGTTAAGTTGCTTTTTTGTTCCTTGAAACTTTGTCAGAACAATGTTTTGATATGTAAAAAGTATTCTTGGTCTATTTTTTTCCCGGAAAATCTTCAGTTTTAAGAAACACCATTTTTGTCAAATTAGTGGATAGGGTTAGGCTTAAATAAGGGTTAGCGATCAATATGCTCACAAATTTAGTTAAGTTGCTTTTTGTTTCTTGACACTTTGTCAGAACAATGTTTTGATATGTAAAAGGTCTTTTTGGCCTGTTATTTCCGGAATATCTTCAGTTTTTTAAACACCATTTTTGTCACATTAGTGGATAGGGTTAGGGTTTAATAAGGGTTAGTAATCAACATGCTCGGAAAGTGATCTAAGTTGCTTTTCGTTTCTTGAAACTTTGTCAGAACAATGTTTTGATATATAAAAAGTCTTTTTGGCCTGTTATTTCCGTAAATATCTTCAGTTTTAAGAAACACCATTTTTGTCATATAAGTGGATAGGGTTAGGGTGAAATAAGGCCTAGTGATCAACATGCTCACAAAGTGAGTTAATTTGCTTTTTGTTCCTTGAAACTTTGTCAGAACAATGTTTTGATATGTAACAAGTATTTTTGGTCTATTTTTTCCCCGGAAAATCTTCAGTTTTAAGAAACACCATTTTTGTAACATTAGTGGATAAGGTTAGGGTTAAATAAGGGTTAGAGATCAATATGCTCACAAAGTTAATTAAGTTGCTTTTTTTTTCTTGACACTTTGTCAGAACAATGTTTTGATATGTAAAAGGTCTTTTTGGCCTGTTATTTCCGGAATATCTTCAGTTTTTTAAACACCATTTTTGTCACATTAGTGGATAGGGTTAGGGTAAAATAAGGGTTAGCAATCAACATGCCCACAAAGTGAGTTAAGGTGCTTTTTGTTTCTTAAAACTTTGTCAGAACAATGTTTTGATATGTAAAAAATCTTTTTGGCCTGTTATTTCCGGAATATCTTCAGTTTTACAAACACCATTTTTGTCCTATTAGTGGATAGGGTTAGGGTAAAATAAGGGTTAGCGACCAACATGGTCACAAAGTGAGTTAAGATGCTTTTCGTTTCTTGACACTTTCTCAGAACAATGTTTTGATGTGTTAAAAGTCTTTTTGGCCTGTTATTTCCGGAATATCTTCAGTTTTAAGAAACACCATTTTTGTCATATTAGTGGATAGGGATAGGGTTAAATAAGGGTTAGCGACCAACATGGTCACAAAGTGAGTTAAGATGCTTTTTGTTTCTTGAAACTTTGTCAGAACAATGTTTTGATGTGTAAAATGTCTTTTTGGCCTGTTATTTCCGGAATATCTTCAGTTTTAAGAAACACCATTTTTGTCATATTAGTGGATAGGGTTAGGGTTAAATAAGGGTTAGCGACCAACATGGTCACAAAGTGAGTTAAGATGCTTTTTGTTTCTTGAAACTTTGTCAGAACAATGTTTTGATGTGTAAAATGTCTTTTTGGCCTGTTATTTCCGGAATATCTTCAGTTTTAAGAAACACCATTTTTGTCATATTAGTGGATAGGGTTAGGGTTAAATAAGGGTTAGCGACCAACATGGTCACAAAGTGAGTTAAGATGCTTTTTGTTTCTTGAAACTTTGTCAGAACAATGTTTTGATGTGTAAAATGTCTTTTTGGCCTGTTATTTCCGGAATATCTTCAGTTGTAAGAAACACCACTTTTGTCACATTAGTGGATAGGGTTAGGGTTAAATAAGGGTTAGTGATCAACATGGTTGCTTTTTGTTCCTTCAAACTTTGTCAGAACAATGTTTTGATATGTAACAAGTATTTTTGGTCTATTTTTTTCCCGGAAAATCTTCAGTTTTAAAAACCATTTTTGTAACATTAGGGGATATGGTTAGGGTTAAATAAGGGTAAGCGATCAATATGCTCACAAATTTAGTTAAGTTGCTTTTTGTTTCTTGACACTTTGTCAGAACAATGTTTTGATATATAAAAGGTCTTTTTGGCTTGTTATTTCCGGAATATCTTCAGTTTTATGAATACCATTTTTGTCACATTAGTGGATAGGGTTAGGGTAAAATAAGGGTTAGCAATCAACATGCTCACAAAGTGAGTTAAGTTGCTTTTTGTTTCTTGAAACTTTGTCAGAACAATGTTTTGATATGTAAAAAGTCTTTTTTGCTTGTTATTTCCGGAATATCTTCAGTTTTACAAACACCATTTTTGTCACATTAGTGGATAGGGTTAGGGTTAAATAAGGGTTAGCGATCAATATGCTCACAAAGTTAGTTAAGTTGCTTTTTGTTTCTTGACACTGTGTCAGAACAATGTTTTGATATGTAAAAGTCTTTTTGGCCTGTTATTTCCGGAATATCTTCAGTTTTAAAAACACCATTTTTGTCACATTAGTGGATAGGGTTAGGGTAAAATAAGGGTTAGCAATCAACATGCTCACAAAGTGAGTTAAGTTGCTTTTTGTTCCTTGAAACTTTGTCAGAACAATGTTTTGATATGTAAAAGGTCTTTTTGGCCTGTTATTTCCGGAATATCTTCAGTTTTTTAAACACCATTTTTGTCACATTAGTGGATAGGGTTAGGGTAAAATAAGGGTTAGCAATCAACATGCCCACAAAGTGAGTTAAGGTGCTTTTTGTTTCTTGAAACTTTGTCAGAACAATGTTTTGATATGTAAAAAATCTTTTTGGCCTGTTATTTCCGGAATATCTTCAGTTTTACAAACACCATTTTTGTCATATTAGTGGATAGGGTTAGGGTAAAATAAGGGTTAGCGACCAACATGGTCACAAAGTGAGTTAAGATGCTTTTTGTTTCTTGAAACTTTGTCAGAACAATGTTTTGATGTGTAAAATGTCTTTTTGGCCTGTTATTTCCGGAATATCTTCAGTTTTAAGAAACACCATTTTTGTCATATTAGTGGATAGGGTTAGGGTTAAATAAGGGTTAGCGATCAACATGGTCACAAAGTGTGTTAAGATGCTTTTTGTTTCTTGAAACTTTGTCAGAACAATGTTTTGATGTGTAAAATGTCTTTTTGGCCTGTTATTTCCGGAATATCTTCAGTTTTAAGAAACACCATTTTTGTCATATTAGTGGATAGGGTTAGGGTTAAATAAGGGTTAGCGACCAACATGGTCACAAAGTGAGTTAAGATGCTTTTTGTTTCTTGAAACTTTGTCAGAACAATGTTTTGATATGTAAAAAGTCTTTTTGGCCTGTTATTTCCGTAAATATCTTCAGTTTTAAGAAACACCAATTTTATCCCATTAGTGGATAGGGTTAGTGTTAAATAGGGGTTAGCGATCAACATGGTCACAAAGTGAGTTAATTTGCTTTTTGTTCCTTGAAACTTTGTCAGAACAATGTTTTGATATGTAACAAGTATTTTTGGTCTATTTTTTCCCCGGAAAATCTTCAGTTTTAAGAAACACCATTTTTGTAACATTAGTGGATAGGGTTAGGGTTAAATAAGGGTTAGCGATCAATATGCTCACAAAGTTAGTTAAGTTGCTTTTTGTTTCTTGACACTGTGTCAGAACAATGTTTTGATATGTAAAAGTCTTTTTGGCCTGTTATTTCCGGAATATCTTCAGTTTTAAAAACACCATTTTTGTCACATTAGTGGATAGGGTTAGGGTTAAATAAGGGTTAGCGATCAACATGGTCACAAAGTGAGTTAAGTTGCTTTTTGTTCCTTGAAACTTTGTCAGAACAATGTTTTGATGTGTAAAATGTCTTTTTGGCCTGTTATTTCCGGAATATCTTCAGTTTTAAGAAACACCATTTTTGTCATATTAGTGGATAGGGTTAGGGTTAAATAAGGGTTAGCGACCAACATGGTCACAAAGTGAGTTAAGATGCTTTTTGTTTCTTGAAACTTTGTCAGAACAATGTTTTGATATGTAAAAAGTCTTTTTGGCCTGTTATTTCCGTAAATATCTTCAGTTTTAAGAAACACCATTTTTATCCCATTAGTGGATAGGGTTAGTGTTAAATAGGGGTTAGCGATCAACATGGTCACAAAGTGAGTTAATTTGCTTTTTGTTCCTTGAAACTTTGTCAGAACAATGTTTTGATATGTAACAAGTATTTTTGGTCTATTTTTTCCCCGGAAAATCTTCAGTTTTAAGAAACACCATTTTTGTAACATTAGTGGATAGGGTTAGGGTTAAATAAGGGTTAGCGATCAATATGCTCACAAAGTTAGTTAAGTTGCTTTTTGTTTCTTGACACTGTGTCAGAACAATGTTTTGATATGTAAAAGTCTTTTTGGCCTGTTATTTCCGGAATATCTTCAGTTTTAAAAACACCATTTTTGTCACATTAGTGGATAGGGTTAGGGTAAAATAAGGGTTAGCAATCAACATGCTCACAAAGTGAGTTAAGTTGCTTTTTGTTCCTTGAAACTTTGTCAGAACAATGTTTTGATATGTAAAAAGTATTCTTGGTCTATTTTTTTCCCGGAAAATCTTCAGTTTTAAGAAACACCATTTTTGTCAAATTAGTGGATAGGGTTAGGCTTAAATAAGGGTTAGCAATCAACATGCCCACAAAGTGAGTTAAGGTGCTTTTTGTTTCTTGAAACTTTGTCAGAACAATGTTTTGATATGTAAAAAATCTTTTTGGTCTGTTATTTCCGGAATATCTTCAGTTTTACAAACACCATTTTTGTCATATTAGTGGATAGGGTTAGGGTAAAATAAGGGTTAGCGACCAACATGGTCACAAAGTGAGTTAAGATGCTTTTCGTTTCTTGACACTTTCTCAGAACAATGTTTTGATGTGTTAAAAGTCTTTTGGCCTGTTATTTCCGGAATATCTTCAGTTTTAAGAAACACCATTTTTGTCATATTAGTGGATAGGGATAGGGTTAAATAAGGGTTAGCGACCAACATGGTCACAAAGTGAGTTAAGATGCTTTTTGTTTCTTGAAACTTTGTCAGAACAATGTTTTGATATGTAAAAAGTCTTTTTGGCCTGTTATTTCCGTAAATATCTTCAGTTTTAAGAAACACCATTTTTATCCCATTAGTGGATAGGGTTAGTGTTAAATAGGGGTTAGCGATCAACATGGTCACAAAGTGAGTTAATTTGCTTTTTGTTCCTTGAAACTTTGTCAGAACAATGTTTTGATATGTAACAAGTATTTTTGGTCTATTTTTTCCCCGGAAAATCTTCAGTTTTAAGAAACACCATTTTTGTAACATTAGTGGATAGGGTTAGGGTTAAATAAGGGTTAGCGATCAATATGCTCACAAAGTGAGTTAAGTTGCTTTTTGTTTCTTGACACTGTGTCAGAACAATGTTTTGATATGTAAAAGTCTTTTTGGCCTGTTATTTCCGGAATATCTTCAGTTTTAAAAACACCATTTTTGTCACATTAGTGGATAGGGTTAGGGTAAAATAAGGGTTAGCGATCAACATGGTCACAAAGTGAGTTAAGTTGCTTTTTGTTCCTTGAAACTTTGTCAGAACAATGTTTTGATGTGTAAAATGTCTTTTTGGCCTGTTATTTCCGGAATATCTTCAGTTTTAAGAAACACCATTTTTGTCATATTAGTGGATAGGGTTAGGGTTAAATAAGGGTTAGCGACCAACATGGTCACAAAGTGAGTTAAGATGCTTTTTGTTTCTTGAAACTTTGTCAGAACAATGTTTTGATATGTAAAAAGTCTTTTTGGCCTGTTATTTCCGTAAATATCTTCAGTTTTAAGAAACACCATTTTTATCCCATTAGTGGATAGGGTTAGTGTTAAATAGGGGTTAGCGATCAACATGGTCACAAAGTGAGTTAATTTGCTTTTTGTTCCTTGAAACTTTGTCAGAACAATGTTTTGATATGTAACAAGTATTTTTTGCCTGTTATTTCCGGAATATCTTCAGTTTTACAAACACCATTTTTGTCACATTAGTGGATAGGGTTAGGGTAAAATAAAGGTTAGCGATCAATATGCTCACAAAGTTAGTTAAGATGCTTTTTGGTTTCTTGACACTTTGTCAGAACAATGTTTTGATATGAAAAAGGTATTTTTTGCCTGTTATTTCCGGAATATCTTCATTTTTATAAACACCATTTTTGTCACATTAGTGGATAGGGTTAGGGTAAAATAAGGGTTAGCAATGAACATGCTCACAAAGTGAGTTAAGTTGCTTTTTGTTTCTTGAAACGTTGTCAGAACAATGTTTTGATATGTAAAAACTCTTTTTGGCCTGTTATTTGCGGAATATCTTCAGTTTTACAAACACCATTTTTATCAAGTTAGTGGATAGGGTTAGGGTTAAATAAGGGTTAGCGATCAACATGGTCACAAAGTGAGTTACGTTGCTTTTTTTTTCTTAAAACTTTGTCAGAGCAATGTTTCGATGTGTAAAAAGTCTTCTTGGCCTGTTTGTCACATTGGCCTGTACAAAGTCTTTTTTGCTTGTTATTTTCGGAATATCTTCAGTTTTAAGAAACACCATTTTTATCACGTTAGTTGATACGGTTAGGGTTAAATAAGGGTTAGCGATCAACATGGTCAGAAACTGAGTAAAGTAGCTTTTTGTTTCTTAAAACTATGTCAGAGCAATGTTTCGATATGTAAAAAGTCATCTTGGCCTGTTATTTCCGGAATATCTTCAGTTTTGAGAAACACCATTTTTGTCACATTAGTGGATAGGGTTAGGGTTAAATAAGGGTTAGCGATCAACATGCTCACAAAGTTAGTTAACTTGCTTTTTGTGTCTGAAATGTTGATCAGAGCAATATTTCGATATGTAAAAAGTCATCTTGGCCTGTTATTTCAGGAATATCTTCAGTTTTGAGAAACACCATTTTTGTCACATTAGTGGATAGGGTTAGGGTTAAATAAGGGTTAGCGATCAACATTGTCAGAAACTGAGTTAAGTTGCTTTTTGTTTCTTAAATCTTTGTCAGACCAATGTTTCGATATGTAAAAAGTCATCTTGGCCTGCTATTTCTGGAATATCTTCAGTTTTGAGAAACACCATTTTTGTCACATTAGTGGTTAGGGTAAGGGTTAAATAAGGGTTAGAGATCAACATGGTCACAAAGTGAGTTAACTTGCTTTTTGTTTCTTAAAACTTTCTCAGAGCAATGTTTTGATATTTAAAAAGTCTTCCTGGCCTGTTATTTTCAAAATATCTTTAGTTTTAAGAAACACCATTTTTATAACATTAGTGGATAGGGTTAGGGTTAAATAAGGGTTAGCAATCAACATGGTAATAAAGTGAGTAAAATTGCTTTTTGATTCTTAAAACAATGTCAGAGCAATGTTTCGATATGAAAAAATTCTTCCTGGCCTGTTATTTCGGGAATATCTTTAGTTTTAAGACACACCATTTTTATCACATTAGTGAATAGGGTTAGGGTTAAATAAGGGTTAGCTATCAACATGGTCACAAAGTGAGTTAAGTTGCTTTTTGTTTCTTAAAACTTTGTCAGAGCGATGTTTCGATATGTAAAATGTCTTCTTGGCCTTTTATTTCCGGAATATCTTCAGTTTTAAGAAACATCATTTTTGTCACATTATTGGATAGGGTTAAGGTTAAATAAGGTTTTGCGATCAACATAGTCACAACGTGAGTTAACTTGCTTTTTGTTTCTGAAATCTTGGTCAGAGCAATATTTCGATATGTAAAAAGTCATCTAGGCCTGTTATTTCCGGAATATCTTCAGTTTTGAGAAACACACTTTTTATCACATAAGTGGATACATTGTAGGGTTAGGGTTTGATAATAAGGGTTAGCGATCAACATGGTCACACAGTGAGTTAACTTGTTTTTTGTGTCTGAAATTTTGGTCAGAGCAATATTTCGATATGTAAAAAGTCATCTTGGCCTGTTAATTCCGTAATATCTTCAGTTTTAAGAAACACCATTTTTGTCACATTAGTGGATAGGGTTAGGGTTAAATAAGGGTTAGCTATCAACTTTGTCAGAAACTGCGTTAAGTTGCTTTTTGTTTCTTAAAACTTTGTCAGAGCAATGTTTCGATATGTAAAAAGTCTTCTTGGCCTGTTATTTTGGGAATATCTTCAGTTTTAAGAAACACCATTTTAATCACATTATTGGATAGGGTTAGGGTTAAATAAGGGTTAAGGATCACCATGGTTAGAAACTGAGTTAAGTTGCTTTTTGTTTCTTAAAACTTTGTCAGAGCAATGTTTCGATGTGTAAAAAGTCTTCTTGGGCTGTTATTTTTGGAATATCTTCAGTTTTAAGAAACACCATTTTTATCAAGTTAGTGGATAGGGTTAGGGTTAAATAAGGGTTAGCGATCAACATGGTCAGAAACTGTGTAAAGTTGCTTTTTGTTTCTTAAAACTTTCTGAGATAAATGTTTTGATATGTAAAAAGTCTTCCTGGCCTGTTATTTTCGAAATATCTTTAGTTTTAAGTAACACCATTTATGTCACATTAGTGGATAGGGTTAGGGTTAAATAAGGGTTAGCGATCAACATTGTCACAAAGTGAGTTAAGTTGCTTTTTGTTTCTTAAAACTTTGTCAGAGCTATGTTTCGATATGAAAAAAGTCTTTAGGGTTAGGGATCACCATGGTTAGAAACTGAGTTAAGTTGCTTTTTGTTTCTTAAAACTTTGTCAGAGCAATGTTTTGATATGTAAAATGTCTTCTTGGGCTGTTATTTTTGGAATATCTTCAGTTTTAAGAAACACCATTTTTATCAAGTTAGTGGATAGGGTTAGGGTTAAATAAGGGTTAGCGATCAACATGGTCAGAAACTGTGTAAAGTTGCTTTTTGTTTCTTAAAACTTTCTGAGATAAATGTTTTGATATGTAAAAAGTCTTCCTGGCCTGTTATTTTCGAAATATCTTTAGTTTTAAGTAACACCATTTATGTCACATTAGTGGATAGGGTTAGGGTTAAATAAGGGTTAGCGATCAACATTGTCACAAAGTGAGTTAAGTTGCTTTTTGTTTCTTAAAACTTTGTCAGAGCAATGTTTCTATATGTTTAAAGTCATCTTGGCCTGTTATTTCCGGAATATCTTCAGTTTTGAGAAACACCATTTTTATCACATTAGTGGATAGGGTTAGGGTTAAATAAGGGTTAGCGATCAACATTGTCACAAAGTGAGTTAAGTTGCTTTTTGTTTCTTAAAACTTTGTCAGAGCAATGTTTCTATATGTTAAAAGTCATCTTGGCCTGTTATTTTCGGAATATCTTCAGTTTTGAGAAACACCATTTTTGTCACATTAGTGGATAGGGTTAGGGTTAAATAAGGGTTAACGATCAACATGGTCACAAAGTGAGTTAAGTTGTTATTTGTTTCTTAAAAATTTGTCAGAGCAATGTTTCGATATGAAAAAATTCTTTAGGGTTAGGGATCAACATGGTCAGAAACTGAGTTAAGTTGCTTTTTGTTTCTTAAAACTATGTCAGAGCAATGTTTTGATATGTAAAAAGTCTTCCTGGCCTGTTATTTCGGGAATATCTTTAGTTTTAAGAAACACCATTTTTATCACATTAGTGGATAGGGTTAGGGTTAAATAAGGGTTTGCGATCAACATGGTCACAAAGTGAGTTAACTTGCTTTTTGTTTCTGAAATCTTGGTCAGAGCAATATTTCGGTATGTAAAAAGTATTCTTGGCTTGTTATTTACGGAATATCTTTAGTTTTAAGAAACACCATTTTTGTCACATTAGTGGATAGGATTGGGTTAAATAAGGGTTAGCGATCAACATGGTCAGAAACTGAGTAAAGTTGCTTTTTGTTTCTTAAAAATATGTCAGAACAATGTTTCGATATGTAAAAAGTCATCTTGGCCTGTTATTTCCGGAATATCTTCAGTTTTGAGAAACTCCATTTTTGTCACATTCGTGGATAGGGTTAGGGTTAAATAAAGGTTAGCGATCAACATGGTCACAAAGTGAGTTAAGTTGCTTTTTGTTTCTTAAAACTTTGTCAGAGCAATGTTTAGATATGTAAAAAGTCTTCCTGGCCTGTTATTTTCGAAATATCTTTAGTTTTCAGAAACACTGTTTTTGTCACATTACAGGATAGGGTTAGGGTTAAATAAGGGTTAGCGATCAACATGGTCTCAAAGTGAGTTAACTTGCTTTTTTTGTCTGAAATTTTGGTCAGAGCAATATTTCGATATGTAAAAAGTCTTCTTGGCCTGTTATTTTCGGAATATCTTCAGTTTTAAGAAACACCATTTTTATCACGTAAGTGGATAGGGTTAGGGTTAAATAAGGGATAGCGATAAACATGGTCAGGAACTGAGTAAAGTTGCTTTTTGTTTCTTTAAACTATGTCAGAGCAATGTTTCGATATGTAAAAAGTCTTCCTGGCCTGTTATTTCGGGAATATCTTTAGTTTTGAGAAACACCATTTTTATCACATTAGTGGATAGGGTTAGGGTTAAATAAGGGTTAACGATCAACATGGTCACAAAGTGAGTTAAGTTGCTTTTTGTTTCTTAAAACTTTCTCAGAGCAATGTTTAGATATGTAAAAAGTATTCCTGGCCTGTTATTTTCGAAATATCTTTAGTTTTAAGAAACACCGTTTTTGTCACATTAGAGGATAGGGTTAGGGTTAAATAAGGGTTAGCAATCAACATGGTCAGAAACTGAGTAAAGTTGCTTTCTGTTTCTTAAAACTTTGTCAGAGCAATATTTCGATATGTAAAATGTCTTCTTGGCCTGTTATTTCCGGAATATCTTCAGTTTTGAGAAACACTATTTTTGTCACATTAGTAGATAGGGTTAGGGTTAAATAAGGGTTAGCGATCAACATGGTCACAAAGTGAGTTAACTTGCTTTTTGTTTCTGAAATCTTGGTCAGAGCAATATTTCGATATGTAAAAAGTCATCTTGGCCTGTTATTTCGGGAATATCTTCAGTTTTGAGAAACACCATTTTTGTCACATTAGTGGATAGGGTTAGGGTTAAATAAGGGTTAGCGATCAACATGGTCACAAAGTGAGTTAACTTGCTTTTTGTTTCTGAAATTTTGGTCAGAGCAATATTTCGATATGTAAAAAGTCATTTTCGCCTGTTATTTCCGTAATATCTTCAGTTTTATGAAACACCATTTTTATCACGTTAGTGGATAGGGTTAGGGTTAAATAAGGGTTAGCGATCAACATGGTCAGAAACTGAGTAACGTTGCTTTTTGTTTCTTAAAACTATGTCAGAGCAATGTTTCGATATGTAAAAAGTCTTCCTGGCCTGTTATTTCGGGAATATCTTTAGTTTTAAGAAACACCATTTTTATCACATTAGTGGATAGGGTTAGGGCACAATAAGGGTTAGCAATCAACATGCTCACAAAGTGAGTTAAGTTGCTTTTTGTTTCTTGAAACTTTGTCAGAACAATGTTTTGATATGTATAAAGTCTTTTTGGCCTGTTATTTTCGGAATATCTTCAGTTTTAAGAAACAAAATTTTTGTCACATTAGTGGATAGGGTTAGGGTGAAATAAGGGTTAGCGATCAACATGCTCACAAAGTGAGTTAAGTTGCTTTTTGTTTCTTGAAACTTTGTCAGAACAAAGTTTTGATATGTAAAAAATCTGTTTGGCCTGTTATTTTCGGAATATCTTCAGGTCTAAGAAACACAATTTTTGTCACATTAGTGGATAGGGTTAGGGATGAATAAGGGTTAGCGATCAACATGGTCACAATGTGAGTTAAGTTGCTTTTTGTTTCTTGACACTTGTAAAAAGTCTTTTTGGTCTGTTATTTCCGGAATATCTTCAGTTTTAAGAAACACAATTTTTTGTCACAATAGTGGATAGGGTTAGGGTGAAATAAGGGTTAGCGATCAACATGCTCACAAGGTGAGTTAAGATGCTGTTTGTTTCTTGAAATTTTGTCAGAACAATGTTTTGATATGTAAAAAGTCTTTTTGGCCTGTTATTTCCGGAATATCTTCAGATCTAAGAAACACAATTTTGGTCACATTAGTCGATAGGGTTAGGGTAAAATAAAAGTTTGCGATCATCATGCTCACAAAGTGAGTTAAGTTGCTTTTTGTTTCTTGACACTTGTAAAAAGTATTTTTAGCCTGTTATTTCCGGAATATCTTCAGTTTTTAGAAACACCATTTTTGTCACATAAGTGGATAGGGTTAGGGTAAAATAAGGGTTAGTGATCAACATGCTCTCAAAGTGAGTTAAGTTGCTTTTTGTTCCTTGAAACTTTGTCAGAACAATGTTTTGATATGTAAAAAGTCTTTTTGGCCTCTTATTTCCGGAATATCTTCAGTTTTATAAACACCATTTTTGTCACATTAGTGGATAGGGTTAGGGTAAAATAAGGGTTAGCAATCAACATGCTCACAAAGTGAGTTAAGTTGCTTTTTGTTTCTTGAAACTTTGTCAGAACAATGTTTTGATTTGTTAAAAGTCTTTTTGGCCTGTTATTTCCGGAATATCTTCAGTTTTAAGAAACACCATTTTTGTCATATTAGTGGATAGGGTTAGGGTAAAATAAGGGTTAGCAATCAACATGCTCACAAAGTGAGTTAAGTTGCTTTTTGTTTCTTGAAACTTTGTCAGAACAATGTTTTGATTTGTTAAAAGTCTTTTTGGCCTGTTATTTCCGGAATATCTTCAGTTTTAAGAAACACCATTTTTGTCATATTAGTGGATAGGGTTAGGGTAAAATTAGGGTTAGCAATCAACATGCTCACAAAGTGAGTTAAGTTGCTTTTTGTTTCTTGAAACTTTGTCAGAACAATGTTTTGATATGTAAAAAGTCTTTTTGGCCTGTTATTTCCGGAATATCTTCAGTTTTAAGAAACACAATTTTTGTCACATTAGTGGACAGGTTTAGGGTAAAATAAGGGTTAGTGCTCAACATACAAACAAAGTGAGTTAAGTTGCTTTTTGTTTCTTGACACTTTGTCAGAACAATGTTTTAATATGTAAAAAGTCTTTTTGGCCTGTTATTTCCGGAATATCTTCAGTTTTAAGAAACACCATTTTTGTCACATTAGTGGATAGGGTTAGGGTTAAATAAGGGTAAGCGATCAACATGGTCACAAAGTGAGCTAAGTTGCTTTTTGTTTCTTGACACTTTGTCAGAGCAATGTTTAGATATGTAAAAAGTCTTTTTGGCCTGTTATTTCAGGAATATCTTCAGTTGTAAGAAACACCACTTTTGACACATTAGTGGACAGGGTTTGGGTAAAATAAGGGTTAGTGATCAACATGGTCACAAAGTGAGTTAAGTTGCTTTTTGTTCCTTGAAACTTTGTCAGAACAATGTTTTGATATGTAAACAATATTCTTGGTCTATTTTTTTCCCGGAAAATCTTCAGTTTTAAGAAGCAACATTTTTGTCACATTAGTGGATAGGGTTAGGGTAAAATAAAGGTTTGCGATCAACATGCTCACAAATTGCTTAAGTTGCTTTTTGTTTCTTGAAACTTTGTCAGAACAATGTTTTGATTTGTAAAAAATCTTTTTGGCCTGTTATTTCCGGAATATCTTCAGTTTTAAGAAACAACATATTTGTCATATTAGTGGATAGGGTTAGGATAAAATAAGGGTTAGCGACCAACATGGTCACAAAGTGTGTTAAGATGCTTTTTGTTTCTTGAAACTTTGTCAGAACAATGTTTTGATATGTAAAAAATATTCTTGGTCTATTTTTTTCCCGGAAAATCTTCAGTTTTAAGAAGCAACATTGTTGTCACATTAGTGGATAGGGTTAGGGTAAAATAAAGATTTGCGATCAACATGCTCACAAAGTGAGTTAAGTTGCTTTTTGTTTCTTGAAACTTTGTCAGAACAATGTTTTGATATGTAAAAAGTATTTTTGACCTGTTATTTCAGGAATATCTTCAGTTGTAAGAAACACCACTTTTGTCACATTAGTGGATAGGGTTAGGGTAAAATAAGGGTTAGTGATCAACATGCTCACAAAGTGAGTTAAGTTGCTTTTTGTTCATTGGAACTTTCTCAGAACAATGTTTTGATATGTAAAAAGTATTCTTGGTCTATTTTTTCCCCGGAAAATCTTCAGTTTTAAGAAAACCATTTTTGTCAAATTAGTGGATAGGGTTAGGGTTAAATAAGGGTTAGCGATCAATATGCTCACAAAGTGAGTTAAGTTGCTTTTTGTTCCTTGGAATTTTCTCAGAACAATGTTTTGATATGTAAAAAGTCTTTTTGGCCTGTTATTTCCGGAATATCTTCAGTTTTAAGAAACAACAGTTATGTCATATTAGTGGATAGGGTTAGGATAAAATAAGGGTTAGCGACCAACATGGTCACAAAGTGTGTTAAGATGCTTTTTGTTTCTTGAAACTTTGTCAGAACAATGTTTTGATACGTAAAAAGTCCTTTTTGCCTCTTATTTCTGGAATATCTTCAGTTTTATAAACACCATTTTTGTCACATTAGCGGATAGGGTTAGGGTAAAATAAGGGTTAGCAATCAACATGCTCACAAAGTGAGTTAAGTTGCTTTTTGTTTCTTGAAACTTTGTCAGAACAATGTTTTGATTTGTAAAAAGTCTTTTTGGCCTGTTATTTCCGGAATATCTTCAGTTTTAAGAAACACCGTTTTTGTCATATTAGTGGATAGGGTTAGGGTAAAATAAAGGTTAGCAATCACTTTTCTCACAAAGTGAGTTAAGTTGCTTTTTGTTTTTTGAAACTTTGTCAGAACAATGTTTTGATATGTAAAAAGTCTTTTTGGCCTGTTATTTCCAGAATATCTTCAGTTTTAAGAAACACCATTTTTGTCACATTAGTGGATAGAGTTAGGGTAGATAAAGGTTAGCAATCACTTTTCTCACAAAGTGAGTTAAGTTACTTTTTGTTTTTTGAAACTTTGTCAGAACAATGTTTTGATATGTAAAAAGTCTTTTTGGCTCGTTATTTCCGGAATATCTTCAGTTTTAAGAAACACCATTTTTGTAACATTAGTGGAAAATGGTTAGGGTTAAATAAGGGTTAGTGACCAACATGCTCACAAAGTGAGTAAAGTTGCTTTTTGTTTCTTGAAACTTTGTAAGAACAATGTTTTGATATGTAAAAAGTCTTTTTGGCCTGTTATTTCCGGAATATCTTCAGTTTTATAAACACCATTTTTGTCACATTAGTGGATAGTGTTAGGGTAAAATAAGGGTTAGCGATCAACATGGTCACAAAGTGAATTAAGATACTTTTTTTTTCTTGAAACTTTGTCAGAACAATGTTTTAATATGTAAAAAGTATTTTTGGCCTGTTATTTCCGGAATATCTTCAGTTGTAAGAAACACCATTTTTGTCACATTAGTGGATAGGGTTAGGGTAAAATAAGGGTTAGCAATCAACATGCTCACAAAGTGAGTTAAGTTGCTTTTTGTTTCTTGAAACTTTGTCAGAACAATGTTTTGATATGTAAAAAGTCTTTTTGGCCTGTTATTTCCGGAATATCTTCAGTTTTAAGAAACACCATTTTTGTCACATTAGTGGATAGGGTTAGGATAAATTAAGGGTTAGCAATCAATATGGTCACAAGGTGAGTTAAGTTGCTTTTTGTTTCATGTAACTTTGTCAGAACAATGTTTTGATATGTAAAAAGTCTTTTTGGCCTGTTATTTCCGGAATATCTTCAGTTTTAAGAAACACCATTTTTGTCATATTAGTGGATAGGGTTAGGGTAAAATAAGGGTTAGCGATCAACATGGTCACAAAGTGAGTTAAGTTGCTTTTTGTTTCTTGAAACATTGTCAGAACAATGTTTTGATATGTAAAAAGTCTTTTTGGCTTGTTATTTCCGGAATATCTTCAGTTTTAAGAAACACCATTTTTGTAACATTAGTGGAAAGGGTTAGGGTTACATAAGGGTTAGCGATCAACATGGTCACAAAGTGAATTAAGATGCTTTTTGTTTCTCGACACTTGTAAAAAGTCTTTTTGGCCTGTTATTTCTGGAATATCTTCAGTTTTAAGAAACACCATTTTTGTCACATTAGTGGATAGGGTTAGGGTAAAATAAGGGTTAGCGATCAACATGGTCACAAGGTGAGTTAAGATGCTTTTTGTTTCTTGAAACTTTGTCAGAACAATGTTTTGATTTGTAAAAAGTCTTTTTGGCCTGTTATTTCCGGAATATCTTCAGTTTTAAGAAACACCGTTTTTGTAACATTAGTGGAAAGGGTTAGGGTTAAATAAGGGTTAGCGATCACTTTGCTCACAAAGTGAGTTAAGTTGCTTTTTGTTTCTTGAAACATTGTCAGAACAATGTTTTGATATGTAAAAAGTCTTTTTGGCCTGTTATTTCTGGAATATCTTCAGTTTTAAGTAACACCTTTTTTGTCACATTAGTGGATAGGGTTAGGGTAAAATAAGGGTTAGCGATCAACATGGTCACAAAGTGAATTAAGATGCTTTTTGTTTCTCGACACTTGTAAAAAGTCTTTTTGGCCTGTTATTTCTGGAATATCTTCAGTTTTAAGAAACACCATTTTTGTCACATTAGTGGATAGGGTTAGGGTAAAATAAGGGTTAGCGATCAACATGGTCACAAGGTGAGTTAAGATGCTCTTTGTTTCTTGAAACTTTGTCAGAACAATGTTTTGATGTGTAAAAAAGTCTTTTTGACCTGATATTTCTAGAATACCTTCAGTTTTAAGAAACACCATTTTTGTCACATAAGTGGATAGGGTTAGGGTAAAAAAAGGATTAGTGATCAACATGGTCACAAAGTGAGTTATGTTGCTTTATGTTCCTTAAAACTTTGTCAGAACAATGTTTTGATATGTAAAAAGTATTTTTGGTCTATTTTTTCCCGGAAAATCTTCAGTTTTAAGAAACACCATTTTTGTCACATTAGTGGATAGGGTTAGGATTAAAGAAGGGTTAGCGATCAATATGCTCACAAAGTGAGTTAAGTTTCTTTTTGTTTCTTGACACTTTGTCAGAACAATGTTTTGATATGTAAAAGGTCTTTTTGGCCTGTTATTTCCGGAATATCTTCAGTTTTATAAACACCATTTTTGTCACATTAGTGGATAGGGTTAGGGTAAAATAAGGGTTAGCAATCAACATGCTCACAAAGTGAGTTAAGATGCTTTTTGTTTCTTGAAACTTTGTCAGAACAATGTTTTGATGTGTAAAAAGTCTTTTTGGCCTCTTATTTCTGGAATATCTTCAGTTTTAAGAAACACCATTTTTGTCATATTAGTGGATAGGGTTTGGGTAAAATAAGGGTTAGCGACCAACATGGTCACAAAATGAGTTAAGATGCTTTTTGTTTCTTGAAACTTTGTCAGAACAATGTTTTGATATGTAAAAAGTCTTTTTGGCCTGTTATTTCCGGAATATCTTCAGTTGTAAAAACACCATTTTTGTCACATTAGTGGATAGGGTTAGGGTAAAATAAGGGTTAGCAATCAACATGCTCACAAAGTGAGTTAAGTTGCTTTATGTTCCTTGAAACTTTGTCAGAACAATGTTTTGATATGTAAAAAGTATTCTTGGTCTATTTTTTTCCCGGAAAATCTTCAGTTTTAAGAAACACCATTTGTGTCACATTAGTGGATAGGGTTAGGGTGAAATAAGGGTTAGCGATCAATATGCTCACAAAGTTAGTTAAGTTGCATTTTGTTTCTTGACACTTTGTCAGAACAATGTTTTGATATGTAAAAGGTCTTTTTGGCCTGTTATTTCCGGAATATCTTCAGTTTTATAAACACCATTTTTGTCACATTAGTGGATAGGGTTAGGGTAAAATAAGGGTTAGCAATCAACATGCTCACAAAGTGAGTTAAGTTCCTTTTTGCTCCTTGAAACTTTGTCAGAACAATGTGTTGATATGTTTAAGGCTTTTTGGCCTGTTATTTCCGGAAAATCTTCAGTTTTAAGAAACACCATTTTTGTCATATTAGTGGATAGGGTTTGGGTAAAATAAGGGTTAGCGACCAACATGGTCACAAAGTGAGTTAAGATGCTTTTTGTTTCTTGAAACTTTGTCAGAACAATGTTTTGATGTGTAAAAAAGTCTTTTTGGCCTGTTATTTCAGGAATATCTTCAGTTGTAAGAAACACCATTTTTGTCATATTAGTGGATAGGGTTAGGGTAAAATAAGGGTTAGCGACCAACATGGTCACAAAGTGAGTTAAGATGCTTTTTGTTTCTTGAAACTTTGTAAGAACAATGTTTTAATATGTAAAAAGTCTTTTTGGCCAGTTATTTCCGGAATATCTTCAGTTGTAAGAAACACCATTTTTGTCACATTAATGGTTCGGGTTAAAGTAAAATAAGGGTTAGTGATCAACATGCTCACAAAGTTAGTTAAGTTGCTTTTTGTTTCTTGAAACTTTGTCAGAACAATGTTTTGATATGTAAAAAGTCTTTTTGGCCTGTTATTTCCGGAATATCTTCAGTTTTAAAAACACCAATTTTGTCACATTAGTGGATAGGGTTAGGGTAAAATAAGGGTTAGCGATCAATATGCTCACAAAGTTAGTTAATTTGCTTTTTGTTTCTTTACACTTTGTCAGAACAATGTTTTAATATGTAACAACTATTTTTGGTCTATTATTCCCCCGGAAAATCTTCAGTTTTAAGAAACACCATTTTTTTAACATTAGTGGATAGGTTTAGGGTTAAATAAGGGTTAGCGATCAATATGCACACAAAGTTAGTTAAGTTGCTTTTTGTTTCTTGACACTTTGTCAGAACAATGTTTTGATATGTAAAAGGTCTTTTTGGCCTGTTATTTCCTGAATATCTTCAGTTTTAATAAACACCATTTTTGTCACATTAGTGGATAGGGTTAGGGTAAAATAAGGGTTAGCAATCAACATGCTCACAAAGTGAGTTAAGGTGCTTTTTGTTTCTTGAAACTTTGTCAGAACAATCTTTTGGTATGTAAAAAGTCTTTTTGGCCTGTTATTTCCGGAATATCTTCAGTTTTACAAACACCATTTTTGTCACATTAGTGGATAGGGTTAGGGTTAAATAAGAGTTAGCGATCAATATGCTCACAAAGTGAGTTAAGTTGCTTTTTGTTTCTTGACACTGTGTCAGAACAATGTTTTGATATGTAAAAGTCTTTTTGGCCTGTTATTTCCGGAATATCTTCAGTTTTATAAACACCATTTTTGTCACATTAGTGGATAGGGTTAGGGTAAAATAAGGGTTAGCAATCAACATGCTCACAAAGTGAGTTAAGTTGCTTTTTGTTCCTTGAAACTTTGTCAGAACAATGTTTTGATATGTAACAAGTATTTTTGGTCTATTTTTTACCCGGAAAATCTTCAGTTTTAATAAACACCATTTTTGTCACATTAGTGGATAGGGTTAGGGTTAAATAAGGGTTAGCAATCAATATGCTCACAAAGTTAGTTAAGTTGCTTTTCGTTTCTTGACACTTTGTCAGAACAATGTTTTGATATGTAAAAGGTCTTTTTGGCCTGTTATTTCCTAAATATCCTCAGTTTTATAAACTCCATTTTTGTCACATTAGTGGATAGGGTTAGGGTTAAATAAGAGTTAGCGATCAATATGCTCACAAAGTTAGTTAAGTTGCTTTTTGTTTCTTGACACTGTGTCAGAACAATGTTTTGATATGTAAAAGTCTTTTTGGCCTGTTATTTCCGGAATATCTTCAGTTTTAAAAACACCATTTTTGTCACATTAGTGGATAGGGTTAGGGTAAAATAAGGGTTAGCAATCAACATGCTCACAAAGTGAGTTAAGTTGCTTTTTTGTTCCTTGAAACTTTGTCAGAACAATGTTTTGATATGTAAAAAGTATTCTTGGTCTATTTTTTTCCCGGAAAATCTTCAGTTTTAAGAAACACCATTTTTGTCAAATTAGTGGATAGGGTTAGGCTTAAATAAGGGTTAGCGATCAATATGCTCACAAATTTAGTTAAGTTGCTTTTTGTTTCTTGACACTTTGTCAGAACAATGTTTTGATATGTAAAAGGTCTTTTTGGCTTGTTATTTCCGGAATATCTTCAGTTTTTTAAACACCATTTTTGTCACATTAGTGGATAGGGTTAGGGTTTAATAAGGGTTAGTAATCAACATGCTCGGAAAGTGATCTAAGTTGCTTTTCGTTTCTTGAAACTTTGTCAGAACAATGTTTTGATATATAAAAAGTCTTTTTGGCCTGTTATTTCCGTAAATATCTTCAGTTTTAAGAAACACCATTTTTGTCATATAAGTGGATAGGGTTAGGGTGAAATAAGGCCTAGTGATCAACATGCTCACAAAGTGAGTTAATTTGCTTTTTGTTCCTTGAAACTTTGTCAGAACAATGTTTTGATATGTAACAAGTATTTTTGGTCTATTTTTTCCCCGGAAAATCTTCAGTTTTAAGAAACACCATTTTTGTAACATTAGTGGATAAGGTTAGGGTTGAATAAGGGTTAGAGATCAATATGCTCACAAAGTTAATTAAGTTGCTTTTTTTTTCTTGACACTTTGTCAGAACAATGTTTTGATATGTAAAAGGTCTTTTTGGCCTGTTATTTCCGGAATATCTTCAGTTTTTTAAACACCATTTTTGTCACATTAGTGGATAGGGTTAGGGTAAAATAAGGGTTAGCAATCAACATGCCCACAAAGTGAGTTAAGGTGCTTTTTGTTTCTTAAAACTTTGTCAGAACAATGTTTTGATATGTAAAAAATCTTTTTGGCCTGTTATTTCCGGAATATCTTCAGTTTTACAAACACCATTTTTGTCCTATTAGTGGATAGGGTTAGGGTAAAATAAGGGTTAGCGACCAACATGGTCACA
This sequence comes from Steromphala cineraria, assembly GCA_916613615.1. Lineage (NCBI taxonomy): Eukaryota > Metazoa > Mollusca > Gastropoda > Trochida > Trochidae > Steromphala > Steromphala cineraria. The sequence goes on along the minus strand of OU744723.1, from coordinate 25,959,463 downwards.
AAGTGAGTTAAGATGCTTTTCGTTTCTTGACACTTTCTCAGAACAATGTTTTGATGTGTTAAAAGTCTTTTTGGCCTGTTATTTCCGGAATATCTTCAGTTTTAAGAAACACCATTTTTGTCATATTAGTGGATAGGGATAGGGTTAAATAAGGGTTAGCGACCAACATGGTCACAAAGTGAGTTAAGATGCTTTTTGTTTCTTGAAACTTTGTCAGAACAATGTTTTGATGTGTAAAATGTCTTTTTGGCCTGTTATTTCCGGAATATCTTCAGTTTTAAGAAACACCATTTTTGTCATATTAGTGGATAGGGTTAGGGTTAAATAAGGGTTAGCGACCAACATGGTCACAAAGTGAGTTAAGATGCTTTTTGTTTCTTGAAACTTTGTCAGAACAATGTTTTGATATGTAAAAAGTCTTTTTGGCCTGTTATTTCCGGAATATCTTCAGTTTTAAGAAACACCATTTTTGTCATATTAGTGGATAGGGTTAGGGTTAAATAAGGGTTAGCGACCAACATGGTCACAAAGTGAGTTAAGATGCTTTTTGTTTCTTGAAACTTTGTCAGAACAATGTTTTGATGTGTAAAATGTCTTTTTGGCCTGTTATTTCCGGAATATCTTCAGTTGTAAGAAACACCACTTTTGTCACATTAGTGGATAGGGTTAGGGTTAAATAAGGGTTAGTGATCAACATGGTTGCTTTTTGTTCCTTCAAACTTTGTCAGAACAATGTTTTGATATGTAACAAGTATTTTTGGTCTATTTTTTTCCCGGAAAATCTTCAGTTTTAAAAACCATTTTTGTAACATTAGGGGATATGGTTAGGGTTAAATAAGGGTAAGCGATCAATATGCTCACAAATTTAGTTAAGTTGCTTTTTGTTTCTTGACACTTTGTCAGAACAATGTTTTGATATATAAAAGGTCTTTTTGGCTTGTTATTTCCGGAATATCTTCAGTTTTATGAATACCATTTTTGTCACATTAGTGGATAGGGTTAGGGTAAAATAAGGGTTAGCAATCAACATGCTCACAAAGTGAGTTAAGTTGCTTTTTGTTTCTTGAAACTTTGTCAGAACAATGTTTTGATATGTAAAAAGTCTTTTTTGCTTGTTATTTCCGGAATATCTTCAGTTTTACAAACACCATTTTTGTCACATTAGTGGATAGGGTTAGGGTTAAATAAGGGTTAGCGATCAATATGCTCACAAAGTTAGTTAAGTTGCTTTTTGTTTCTTGACACTGTGTCAGAACAATGTTTTGATATGTAAAAGTCTTTTTGGCCTGTTATTTCCGGAATATCTTCAGTTTTAAAAACACCATTTTTGTCACATTAGTGGATAGGGTTAGGGTAAAATAAGGGTTAGCAATCAACATGCTCACAAAGTGAGTTAAGTTGCTTTTTGTTCCTTGAAACTTTGTCAGAACAATGTTTTGATATGTAAAAGGTCTTTTTGGCCTGTTATTTCCGGAATATCTTCAGTTTTTTAAACACCATTTTTGTCACATTAGTGGATAGGGTTAGGGTAAAATAAGGGTTAGCAATCAACATGCCCACAAAGTGAGTTAAGGTGCTTTTTGTTTCTTGAAACTTTGTCAGAACAATGTTTTGATATGTAAAAAATCTTTTTGGCCTGTTATTTCCGGAATATCTTCAGTTTTACAAACACCATTTTTGTCATATTAGTGGATAGGGTTAGGGTAAAATAAGGGTTAGCGACCAACATGGTCACAAAGTGAGTTAAGATGCTTTTTGTTTCTTGAAACTTTGTCAGAACAATGTTTTGATGTGTAAAATGTCTTTTTGGCCTGTTATTTCCGGAATATCTTCAGTTTTAAGAAACACCATTTTTGTCATATTAGTGGATAGGGTTAGGGTTAAATAAGGGTTAGCGATCAACATGGTCACAAAGTGTGTTAAGATGCTTTTTGTTTCTTGAAACTTTGTCAGAACAATGTTTTGATGTGTAAAATGTCTTTTTGGCCTGTTATTTCCGGAATATCTTCAGTTTTAAGAAACACCATTTTTGTCATATTAGTGGATAGGGTTAGGGTTAAATAAGGGTTAGCGACCAACATGGTCACAAAGTGAGTTAAGATGCTTTTTGTTTCTTGAAACTTTGTCAGAACAATGTTTTGATATGTAAAAAGTCTTTTTGGCCTGTTATTTCCGTAAATATCTTCAGTTTTAAGAAACACCATTTTTATCCCATTAGTGGATAGGGTTAGTGTTAAATAGGGGTTAGCGATCAACATGGTCACAAAGTGAGTTAATTTGCTTTTTGTTCCTTGAAACTTTGTCAGAACAATGTTTTGATATGTAACAAGTATTTTTGGTCTATTTTTTCCCCGGAAAATCTTCAGTTTTAAGAAACACCATTTTTGTAACATTAGTGGATAGGGTTAGGGTTAAATAAGGGTTAGCGATCAATATGCTCACAAAGTTAGTTAAGTTGCTTTTTGTTTCTTGACACTGTGTCAGAACAATGTTTTGATATGTAAAAGTCTTTTTGGCCTGTTATTTCCGGAATATCTTCAGTTTTAAAAACACCATTTTTGTCACATTAGTGGATAGGGTTAGGGTTAAATAAGGGTTAGCGATCAACATGGTCACAAAGTGAGTTAAGTTGCTTTTTGTTCCTTGAAACTTTGTCAGAACAATGTTTTGATGTGTAAAATGTCTTTTTGGCCTGTTATTTCCGGAATATCTTCAGTTTTAAGAAACACCATTTTTGTCATATTAGTGGATAGGGTTAGGGTTAAATAAGGGTTAGCGACCAACATGGTCACAAAGTGAGTTAAGATGCTTTTTGTTTCTTGAAACTTTGTCAGAACAATGTTTTGATATGTAAAAAGTCTTTTTGGCCTGTTATTTCCGTAAATATCTTCAGTTTTAAGAAACACCATTTTTATCCCATTAGTGGATAGGGTTAGTGTTAAATAGGGGTTAGCGATCAACATGGTCACAAAGTGAGTTAATTTGCTTTTTGTTCCTTGAAACTTTGTCAGAACAATGTTTTGATATGTAACAAGTATTTTTGGTCTATTTTTTCCCCGGAAAATCTTCAGTTTTAAGAAACACCATTTTTGTAACATTAGTGGATAGGGTTAGGGTTAAATAAGGGTTAGCGATCAATATGCTCACAAAGTTAGTTAAGTTGCTTTTTGTTTCTTGACACTGTGTCAGAACAATGTTTTGATATGTAAAAGTCTTTTTGGCCTGTTATTTCCGGAATATCTTCAGTTTTAAAAACACCATTTTTGTCACATTAGTGGATAGGGTTAGGGTAAAATAAGGGTTAGCAATCAACATGCTCACAAAGTGAGTTAAGTTGCTTTTTGTTCCTTGAAACTTTGTCAGAACAATGTTTTGATATGTAAAAAGTATTCTTGGTCTATTTTTTTCCCGGAAAATCTTCAGTTTTAAGAAACACCATTTTTGTCAAATTAGTGGATAGGGTTAGGCTTAAATAAGGGTTAGCAATCAACATGCCCACAAAGTGAGTTAAGGTGCTTTTTGTTTCTTGAAACTTTGTCAGAACAATGTTTTGATATGTAAAAAATCTTTTTGGTCTGTTATTTCCGGAATATCTTCAGTTTTACAAACACCATTTTTGTCATATTAGTGGATAGGGTTAGGGTAAAATAAGGGTTAGCGACCAACATGGTCACAAAGTGAGTTAAGATGCTTTTCGTTTCTTGACACTTTCTCAGAACAATGTTTTGATGTGTTAAAAGTCTTTTGGCCTGTTATTTCCGGAATATCTTCAGTTTTAAGAAACACCATTTTTGTCATATTAGTGGATAGGGATAGGGTTAAATAAGGGTTAGCGACCAACATGGTCACAAAGTGAGTTAAGATGCTTTTTGTTTCTTGAAACTTTGTCAGAACAATGTTTTGATATGTAAAAAGTCTTTTTGGCCTGTTATTTCCGTAAATATCTTCAGTTTTAAGAAACACCATTTTTATCCCATTAGTGGATAGGGTTAGTGTTAAATAGGGGTTAGCGATCAACATGGTCACAAAGTGAGTTAATTTGCTTTTTGTTCCTTGAAACTTTGTCAGAACAATGTTTTGATATGTAACAAGTATTTTTGGTCTATTTTTTCCCCGGAAAATCTTCAGTTTTAAGAAACACCATTTTTGTCACATTAGTGGATAGGGTTAGGGTTAAATAAGGGTTAGCGATCAATATGCTCACAAAGTGAGTTAAGTTGCTTTTTGTTTCTTGACACTGTGTCAGAACAATGTTTTGATATGTAAAAGTCTTTTTGGCCTGTTATTTCCGGAATATCTTCAGTTTTAAAAACACCATTTTTGTCACATTAGTGGATAGGGTTAGGGTAAAATAAGGGTTAGCGATCAACATGGTCACAAAGTGAGTTAAGTTGCTTTTTGTTCCTTGAAACTTTGTCAGAACAATGTTTTGATGTGTAAAATGTCTTTTTGGCCTGTTATTTCCGGAATATCTTCAGTTTTAAGAAACACCATTTTTGTCATATTAGTGGATAGGGTTAGGGTTAAATAAGGGTTAGCGACCAACATGGTCACAAAGTGAGTTAAGATGCTTTTTGTTTCTTGAAACTTTGTCAGAACAATGTTTTGATATGTAAAAAGTCTTTTTGGCCTGTTATTTCCGTAAATATCTTCAGTTTTAAGAAACACCATTTTTATCCCATTAGTGGATAGGGTTAGTGTTAAATAAGGGTTAGCGATCAACATGGTCACAAAGTGAGTTAATTTGCTTTTTGTTCCTTGAAACTTTGTCAGAACAATGTTTTGATATGTAACAAGTATTTTTGGTCTATTTTTTCCCCGGAAAATCTTCAGTTTTAAGAAACACCATTTTTGTAACATTAGTGGATAGGGTTAGGGTTAAATAAGGGTTAGCGATCAATATGCTCACAAAGTTAGTTAAGTTGCTTTTTGTTTCTTGACACTGTGTCAGAACAATGTTTTGATATGTAAAAGTCTTTTTGGCCTGTTATTTCCGGAATATCTTCAGTTTTAAAAACACCATTTTTGTCACATTAGTGGATAGGGTTAGGGTAAAATAAGGGTTAGCAATCAACATGCTCACAAAGTGAGTTAAGTTGCTTTTTGTTCCTTGAAACTTTGTCAGAACAATGTTTTGATATGTAAAAAGTATTCTTGGTCTATTTTTTTCCCGGAAAATCTTCAGTTTTAAGAAACACCATTTTTGTCAAATTAGTGGATAGGGTTAGGCTTAAATAAGGGTTAGCGATCAATATGCTCACAAATTTAGTTAAGTTGCTTTTTGTTTCTTGACACTTTGTCAGATCAATGTTTTGATATGTAAAAGGTCTTTTTGGCCTGTTATTTCCGGAATATCTTCAGTTTTTTAAACACCATTTTTGTCACATTAGTGGATAGGGTTAGGGTAAAATAAGGGTTAGCAATCAACATGCCCACAAAGTGAGTTAAGGTGCTTTTTGTTTCTTGAAACTTTGTCAGAACAATGTTTTGATATGTAAAAAATCTTTTTGGTCTGTTATTTCCGGAATATCTTCAGTTTTACAAACACCATTTTTGTCATATTAGTGGATAGGGTTAGGGTAAAATAAGGGTTAGCGACCAACATGGTCACAAAGTGAGTTAAGATGTTTTCGTTTCTTGACACTTTCTCAGAACAATGTTTTGATGTGTTAAAAGTCTTTTGGCCTGTTATTTCCGGAATATCTTCAGTTTTAAGAAACACCATTTTTGTCATATTAGTGGATAGGGATAGGGTTAAATAAGGGTTAGCGACCAACATGGTCACAAAGTGAGTTAAGATGCTTTTTGTTTCTTGAAACTTTGTCAGAACAATGTTTTGATGTGTAAAATGTCTTTTTGGCCTGTTATTTCCGGAATATCTTCAGTTGTAAGAAACACCACTTTTGTCACATTAGTGGATAGGGTTAGAGTTAAATAAGGGTTAGTGATCAACATGCTCACAAAGTGAGTTAAGTTGCTTTTTGTTCCTTCAAATTTTGTCAGAACAATGTTTTGATATGTAACAAGTATTTTTGGTCTATTTTTTTCCCGGAAAATCTTCAGTTTTAAAAACCATTTTTGTAACATTAGGGGATAGGGTTAGGGTTAAATAAGGGTAAGCGATCAATATGCTCACAAATTTAGTTAAGTTGCTTTTTGTTTCTTGACACTTTGTCAGAACAATGTTTTGATATATAAAAGGTCTTTTTGGCCTGTTATTTCCGGAATATCTTCAGTTTTATGAATACCATTTTTGTCACATTAGTGGATAGGGTTAGGGTAAAATAAGGGTTAGCAATCAACATGCTCACAAAGTGAGTTAAGTTGCTTTTTGTTTCTTGAAACTTTGTCAGAACAATGTTTTGATATGTAAAAAGTCTTTTTTGCTTGTTATTTCCGGAATATCTTCAGTTTTACAAACACCATTTTTGTCACATTAGTGGATAGGGTTAGGGTTAAATAAGGGTTAGCGATCAATATGCTCACAAAGTTAGTTAAGATGCTTTTTGGTTTCTTGACACTTTGTCAGAACAATGTTTTGATATGAAAAAGGTATTTTTTGCCTGTTATTTCCGGAATATCTTCATTTTTATAAACACCATTTTTGTCACATTAGTGGATAGGGTTAGGGTAAAATAAGGGTTAGCAATCAACATGCTCACAAAGTGAGTTAAGTTGCTTTTTGTTTCTTGAAACGTTGTCAGAACAATGTTTTGATATGTAAAAACTCTTTTTTGCCTGTTATTTCCGGAATATCTTCAGTTTTACAAACACCATTTTTGTCACATTAGTGGATAGGGTTAGGGTTAAATAAGGGTTAGCGATCAATATGCTCTCAAAGTTAGTTAAGTTGCTTTTTGTTTCTTGACACTTTGTCAGAACAATGTTTTGAAATGTAAAAAGTATTTTTGGCCTGTTATTTCCGGAATATCTTCAGTTTTAAGAAACAGAATTTTTGTCATATTAGTGGATAGGGTTAGGGTTAAATAAGGGTTAGCGACCAACATGGTCACAAAGTGAGTTAAGATGCTTTTTGTTTCTTGAAACTTTGTCAGAACAATGTTTTGATGTGTAAAATGTCTTTTTGGCCTGTTATTTCCGGAATATCTTCAGTTGTAAGAAACACCACTTTTGTCACATTAGTGGATAGGGTTAGGGTTAAATAAGGGTTAGTGATCAACATGCTCACAAAGTGAGTTAAGTTGCTTTTTGTTCCTTCAAACTTTGTCAGAACAATGTTTTGATATGTAACAAGTATTTTTGGTCTATTTTTTTCCCGGAAAATCTTCAGTTTTAAAAACCATTTTTGTAACATTAGGGGATAGGGTTAGGGTTAAATAAGGGTAAGCGATCAATATGCTCACAAATTTAGTTAAGTTGCTTTTTGTTTCTTGACACTTTGTCAGAACAATGTTTTGATATATAAAAGGTCTTTTTGGCCTGTTTTTTCCGGAATATCTTCAGTTTTACAAACACCATTTTTGTCACATTAGTGGATAGGGTTAGGGTAAAATAAAGGTTAGCGATCAATATGCTCACAAAGTTAGTTAAGATGCTTTTTGGTTTCTTGACACTTTGTCAGAACAATGTTTTGATATGAAAAAGGTATTTTTTGCCTGTTATTTCCGGAATATCTTCATTTTTATAAACACCATTTTTGTCACATTAGTGGATAGGGTTAGGGTAAAATAAGGGTTAGCAATGAACATGCTCACAAAGTGAGTTAAGTTGCTTTTTGTTTCTTGAAACGTTGTCAGAACAATGTTTTGATATGTAAAAACTCTTTTTGGCCTGTTATTTGCGGAATATCTTCAGTTTTACAAACACCATTTTTGTCACATTAGTGGATAGGGTTAGGGTTAAATAAGGGTTAGCGATCAATATGCTCTCAAAGTTAGTTAAGTTGCTTTTTGTTTCTTGACACTTTGTCAGAACAATGTTTTGAAATGTAAAAAGTATTTTTGGCCTGTTATTTCCGGAATATCTTCAGTTTTAAGAAACAGAATTTTTGTCACATTAGTGGATAGGGTTAGGGTAAAATAAGGGTTAGCAATCAACATGCTCACAAAGTGAGTTAAGTTCCTTTTTGCTCCTTGAAACTTTGTCAGAACAATGTGTTGATATGTTAAAGGCTTTTTGGCCTGTTATTTGCGGAATATCTTCAGTTTTACAAACACCATTTTTGTCAAATTATTGGATAGGGTTAGGCTTAAATAAGGGTTAGCGATCAATATGCTCACAAATTTATTTAAGTTGCTTTTTGTTTCTTGACACTTTGTCAGAACAATGTTTTGATATGTAAAAGGTCTTTTTGGCCTGTTATTTCCGGAATATCTTCAGTTTTTTAAACACAATTTTTGTCACATTAGTGGATAGGGTTAGGGTTTAATAAGGGTTAGTAATCAACATGCTCGGAAAGTGATCTAAGTTGCTTTTCGTTTCTTGAAACTTTGTCAGAACAATGTTTTGATATGTAAAAAGTCTTTTTGGCCTGTTATTTCCGTAAATATCTTAAGTTATAAGAAACACCATTTTTGTCATTTAAGTGGATAGGGTTAGGGTGAAATAAGGCCTAGTGATCAACATGCTCACAAAGTGAGTTAATTTGCTTTTTGTTCCTTGAAACTTTGTCAGAACAATGTTTTGATATGTAACAAGTATTTTTGGTCTATTTTTTCCCCGGAAAATCTTCAGTTTTAAGAAACACCATTTTTGTAACATTAGTGGATAGGGTTAGGGTAAATAAGGGTTAGAGATCAATATGCTCACAAAGTTAATTAAGTTGCTTTTTGTTTCTTGACACTTTGTCAGAACAATGTTTTGATATGTAAAAAGTCTTTTTGGCCTGTTATTTCCGTAAACATCTTCAGTTTTAAGAAACACCATTTTTGTCATTTAAGTGGATAGGGTTAGGGTGAAATAAGGCCTAGTGATCAACATGCTCACAAAGTGAGTTAATTTGCTTTTTGTTCCTTGAAACTTTGTCAGAACAATGTTTTGATATGTAACAAGTATTTTTGGTCTATTTTTTCCCCGGAAAATCTTCAGTTGTAAGAAACACCATTTTTGTAACATTAGTGGATAGGGTTAGGGTTAAATAAGGGTTAGTGATCAACATGCTCACAAAGTGAGTTAAGTTGCTTTTTGTTCCTTCAAACTTTGTCAGAACAATGTTTTGATATGTAACAAGTATTTTTGGTCTATTTTTTTCCCGGAAAATCTTCAGTTTTAAAAACCATTTTTGTAACATTAGGGGATAGGGATAGGGTTAAATAAGGGTAAGCGATCAATATGCTCATAAATTTAGTTAAGTTGCTTTTTGTTTCTTGACACTTTGTCAGAACAATGTTTTGATATATAAAAGGTCTTTTTGGCCTGTTATTTCCGGAATATCTTCAGTTTTATGAATACCATTTTTGTCACATTAGTGGATAGGGTTAGGGTAAAATAAGGGTTAGCAATCAACATGCTCACAAAGTGAGTTAAGTTGCTTTTTGTTTCTTGAAACTTTGTCAGAACAATGTTTTGATATGTAAAAAGTCTTTTTTGCTTGTTATTTCCGGAATATCTTCAGTTTTACAAACACCATTTTTGTCACATTAGTGGATAGGGTTAGGGTTAAATAAGGGTTAGCGATCAATATGCTCACAAAGTTAGTTAAGATGCTTTTTGGTTTCTTGACACTTTGTCAGAACAATGTTTTGATATGAAAAAGGTATTTTTGGCCTGTTATTTCCGGAATATCTTCAGTTTTATAAACACCATTTTTGTCACATTAGTGGATAGGGTTAGGGTAAAATAAGGGTTAGCAATCAACATGCTCACAAAGTGAGTTAAGTTGCTTTTTGTTTCTTGACACTTTGTCAGAACAATGTTTTAATATATAAAATTATTTTGGGCCTGTTAGTTCCGGAATATCTTCAGTTTTAAGAAACAGAATTTTTGTCAAATTAGTGGATAGGATTAGGGTTAAATAAGGGTTAGCGATCAACATGCTCACAAAGTGAGTTACAGTTGCTTTTTGTTTATTAACACTTTGTCAAAACAATGTTTTAATATGTAAAAAGTCTTTTTGGCCTGTTATTTCCGGAATATCTTCAGTTTTATAAACACCATTTTTGTCACATTAGTGGATAGGGTTAGGGTAAAATAAGGGATAGCGATCAACATGGTCACAAAGTGAGTTAAGTTGCTTTTTGTTCCTTCAAACTTTGTCAGAACAATGTTTTGATATGTAAAAAGTCTTTTTGGCCTGTTTTTTGCGGAATATCTTCAGTTTTACAAACACCATTTTTGTCACATTAGTGGATAGGGTTAGGGTTAAATAAGGGTTAGCGATCAATATGCTCACAAAGTTAGTTAAGTTGCTTTTTGTTTCTTGAAACTTTGTCAGAACAATGTTTTGATGTGTAAAAGGTCTTTTTGGCCTGTTATTTCCTGAATATTTTCAGTTTTATAAACACCATTTTTGTCATATTAGTGGATAGGGTTAGGGTAAAATACGGGTTAGTGACCAACATGGTCACAAAGTCAGTTAAGATGCTTTTCGTTTCTTGAAACTTTATCAGAACAATGTTTTGATGTGTAAAAAGTATTTTTGGCCTGTTATTTCCGGAATATCTTCAGTTTTAAGAAACACCATTTTTGTCACATTAGTGGATAGGGTTAGGGTAAAATAAGGGATAGCGATCAACATGGTCACAAAGTGAGTTAAGATGCTTTTTGTTTCTTGACACTTTGTCAGAACAATGTTTTGATATGTAAAAAGTCTTTTTGGCCTGTTATTTGCGGAATATCTTCAGTTTTACAAACATCATTTTTGTCACATTAGTGGATAGGGTTAGGGTTAAATAAGGGTTAGCGATCAATATGCTCACAAAGTTAGTTAAGTTGCTTTTTGTTTCTTGAAACTTTGTCAGAACAATGTTTTGATGTGTAAAAGGTCTTCTTGGCCTGTTATTTCCTGAATATTTTCAGTTTTATAAACACCATTTTTGTCATATTAGTGGATAGGGTTAGGGTAAAATACGGGTTAGTGACCTACATGGTCACAAAGTCAGTTAAGATGCTTTTCGTTTCTTGAAACTTTGTCAGAACAATGTTTTGATGTGTAAAAAGTATTTTTGGCCTGTTATTTCCGGAATATCTTCAGTTTTAAGAAACACCATTTTTGTCACATTAGTTGATAGGGTTAGGGTAAAATAAGGGTTAGCGACCAACATGGTCACAAAGAGAGTTAAGATGCTTTTTGTTTCTTGAAACTTTGTCAGAACAATGTTTTGATGTGTAAAAAGTCTTTTTGGCCTGTTATTTCCAGAATATCTTCAGTTTTAAGAAATACCATTTTTGTCACATTAGTGTATAGGGTAATTGTTAAATAAGGGTTAGCGATCAACATGGTCACAAAGTGAGTTAAGTTGCTTTTTGTTTCTTCAAACTTTGTAAGAACAATGTTTTAATATGTAAAAAGTCTTTTTGGCCTGATATTTCCAGAATATCTTCAGTTGTAAGAAACACCATTTTTGTAACATTAGTGGATAGGGTTAGGGTTAAATAAGGGTTAGCGATCAATATGCTCACAAAGTTAATTAAGTTGCTTTTTGTTTCTTGACACCTTGTCAGAACAATGTTTTGATATGTAAAAGGTCTTTTTGGCCTGTTATTTCCGGAATATCTTCAGTTTTACAAACACCATTTTTGTCATATTAGTTGATAGGGTTAGGGTAAAATAAGGGTTAGCGACCAACATGGTCACAAAGTGAGTTAAGATGCTTGTCGTTTCTTGACACTTTCTCAGAACAATGTTTTGATGTGTTAAAAGTCTTTTTGGCCTGTTATTTCCGAAATATCTTCAGTTTTAAGAAACACCATTTTTGTCATATTAGTGGATAGGGTTAGGGTTAAATAAGGGTTAGCGACCAACATGGTCACAAAGAGAGTTAAGATGCTTTTTGTTTCTTGAAACTTTGTCAGAACAATGTTTTGATGTGTAAAAAGTCTTTTTGGCCTGTTATTTCCGGAATATCTTCAGATCTAAGAAACACAATTTTTGTCACATTAGTGGATAGGGTTAGGGTAAAATAAGGGTTAGCGATCAACATGGTCACAAAGTGAGTTACAGTTGCTTTTTGTTTCTCGACACTTTGTCAGAACAATGTTTTGATATGTAAAAAGTCTTTTTGGCCTGTTATTTGCGGAATATCTTCAGTTTTATAAACACCATTTTTGTCACATTAGTGGATACGGTTAGGGGAAAATAAGGGTTAGCGATCAACATGGTCACAAAGTGAGTTACAGTTGCTTTTTGTTTCTCGACACTTTGTCAGAACAATGTTTTGATATGTAAAAAGTCTTTTTGGCCTGTTATTTGCGGAATATCTTCAGTTTTATAAACACCATTTTTGTCACATTAGTGGATACGGTTAGGGGAAAATAAGGGTTATCGATCAACATGCTCACAAAGTGAGTTAAAGGGCTAGGTTCGTTATACACGAAGAATTTCAGTCCCCTATCGCCACATGGCTTGGAATGGTGTCCCAGCTCTCGTGGTCGGGGGAGTGTTTATGTTGCCTGTCACACTACCAGCCATAACTTGTCTCATACTCTCTTAGCAGTGATGGCTGAGGGTGAACGGGCACAAATTTCTCAGAAAGTTGAATCTTAAAGAAGAAAAAAGTTTTTAGATAGTTCTGAATTATTGTGTATTTACTATAGAATTGTACATCTTTACAATTACCATATCTAAATTGGTTAAAAACACATAATTTCATACAATCACAAATATTTATGATTCATTTAAATAAATAAGATAATAAATTATATAAGTTATAAATAGGAAAATAGATAATAGAAACATAAATATTTATGTACAATAGGTCTAAATAAAAAAAGATAACTCACAATAGGTCTAACCATGGTTGCGAGCAATACAAACGATATAAGCTTATATCTACTATGAAAAACACTTAGTATGTACAGTATTCTTGACCTATTACCGAAATTATGCAAAAAACAACTAATGGCAAACAAATAAGTACTAATAGTAGGGGAGAGCGTGGTAAATTGGGACGGTGAGTTCATTGGGACACCCAACGAAACAGTTATTTATAAATGTGCAATCAAATTAACATTATGTCAAAAGGAAGAGACATCATATACATATTGGCACTTTTTGTTGCAAGGTTATGTCATGCAGTCACTAAAACATTGCAAGGGTAGGGGTGGATAAATTATTGACTGGGGTGCATAAGGACATGTCCCAGTGCACCCCATACAGGTGATTCTAGTTGATCATTTGTAATAACATTGTTATACATTTAAAGTTTAGTGACCTGGAAGTTGTTTTGAACAGTTTGATCTTCGAAGCAATTGAGATTTGACTGATCTTAGTGACTATGTTTTATTTAACCATTTGTCATTTGGATGCGATTTATATCATTATACACAAGTTCTTTTTAAAAGATATTGGCAATATTAAAGTCAATTTCAAATTTACACAATACATAAATATTTGGAACAATGTTATGTATTGTTTTATGGCAAAAAACGCTGCATTTATTTTGAGTTATAAACTTTAAAACAGAACTTTTTGCAAATAGTTTACCGTCACTAATTGTCAAACATTGTTTTTGTTATCAAGTTTGTTGTTTGGTGTAGTTGGAAGGACTAATAGCATAAGAAATGGAATATATTTATACCCCCGCCTTACAGCGTACATGGGGGTATATAGCGTTCATTCTTTCCGTCCGTCCGTCCGTCCCAAAACTTTGTGCGGAGCAGATCTCCAAAACTATGCATGCTAGCTTCATCAAACTTCATACACATGTCAACCATGATCCCTAGTTGTGCCTTTTGAGGGTTAGAACTATTTCTGAATTTTCATTGTTTGCGGTTTCCATGGAAACATGACTAAAACAGTGACTCTATGACAAAGTCGTTTTGTGCGGAGCATATCTCCCAAACTAGTAATGCTGGCTTCACCAAACTTCATACACTTGTCAACCATGATCCCTAGTTGTGCCATTTGAGGATTAGACCATCACATTTTAAAGAATTTTGGCGGTTTCTATGGATCATCATGGATTATCATTCTATGATAAGTTACTTTGTCCTGAACATATTTCCTGAAATATACATCTCAGCTTCACCAAATTTGATACATATGTCAATCGTGATTGCTGGATATGCCTTGTGAGACGTAAATGATATATATAAATTTTCTTCTCTGTGGTTTCTTTGGAAAACATAACTTACAGAGTGACTCAACAAAAATAATTTTGTCCTATGTGCATCTCGAAGAATATTCATGATAACTTCTTCAAATTTGAAACAAAGATCAACCATTATCTATAGATGTACCATTTTAATTGTAAAACCTATTAATGAATTCGGTATTAGGGTTTCATTTGAAAGAAGACTTACACAATGACTTACTGTATACTCAACGATCATACTTTAACCAATATTAATCAGTTTTACTATTTGAAATTCTTTGAACAAAGTGGGGAGCGAGGTTATGTGAGCTTTGCTCGCTTCTTAACTTGTTATAGTTTGTGCTAAATTTGTTTGCGTCCCAATGCATCCAAAAGTCTGTCCCAATGTACCCTCAGTTTGGGTACATTGGAACAAAATAAATGTTGTTTTTTTTAATCTCTTTAGCTCAGTTGCTTATATGTTTGTGATATTTTCACATTGATAAGGTGTTCATCATTAAACTGAACAGAACAGAAAATGTCCTTAGTGTTTATTTGATTCAATTAGAATAGAATATATGTTGCAGAAAGTAAATTCTGTCCCAATGTGACCCGCTCTCCCCTACATCAAATTATGACAATAATTAATACATACCTGCCTTAATCATTGTGTATCTACTGCCTTTCACTGACTTATTTTCATTCACTGTGGCAACAAAATCTATGTGGTTAGGCTAGCTGCGAATTGATTGTACGCTTTCAATCTGTTAAATCATTTTCATCTTCATCTTCATCCTCGCTGTTTTAAGGGTTTGCCATATCTGTTTGTGTGTCAGTTTCTGTTCTTACAATGTCCAAATATGCGTCCAAATGGTGCAAACATATTCATATGCCTTGCATTTGTAAATCATTTTCCTTTTCTTTCTTCTATCATTATCACACGCTAAACGTGGAGTGGCAACAGAACTTGGAGCTCTGGCGACATGTTCATTCATAGTAAAATGTGGGTTAGAAATCAACATGGTGACAAAGTGAGTTAAGTTGCTTTTTGTTTATTAAAACTTTGTCAGAGCAATGTCTTGATTTGTAAAAAGTCTTCATGACTTGTTATTTCCTGAATATCTTCAGTTTTAGGAACCACAGTTTTTGTAACATTAGTGCATAGGGTTAGGGTTAAATAAGAATTAGGGTAAAACATAGGCCCAAAGTCAGTTAAGTTGTTATTTGGATGTAAAACTTTGCCAGAACAACGTTTTGATATGTAAAAAAGTCTATTCAACCTGTTATATTCAAAATGTAATCTTTTTTGAGAAAACACCATTTTCGTCGCATTAGTTGGTTGGGTTAGGGTGAAATAAGGATTAGCATTCAACATGGTCACAAAGTGAGTTAGGTTGCTTTTTGTTTCTTAACCTTTTGTTAGAGCAATATTTCGATATGTAAAAAGTATTCTTGGCCTGTTTGTGTCGGAAATATCTTCAGTTTTAAGAAACACCATTTTTGTCACATTAGTTGATAGGGTTAGGGTTAAATGCTTGTTAGAAATCAACATTGCCACGAAGTGAGTTAAGTTGCTTTTTGTTTCTCAATAATTTGTCAGATCAATGTTTCAATATGGAAAAAGTCTTCTCAACCTGTTATATCCGGAATATTTTCAGTTTTTTGAAACACCATTTTTGTCACATTAGTGCATAGGATTAGGGTTAAATAAGGGTAAGCGATCAGCATGGTCATAAAGTGTTTTATCTGAAGGTTCTTCTCCAAAATGAATAAACTAAACTATGAATATTATTATCATAATATTCTCTCATATCCATCATCAAGATCTAATGATGTTTATCAATAATTATTACAGTCATAAGGAGCCGACTTTAAATCTCATTTAATGAGAAACACAGCAAATTAATTTGTCTATCAATTCAATTCAATTCAATTCTTTATTCCAACAAACCACCATTGGTGGTACAGGATCATTACAAATAAAGATATGACAAACAAAAAAATATATACAGTGATCACTTGGAGTTATATACTTATCTTTCTATAGTTTATTAATTGTTCTAATAAGACGTGACAGATCCTTTAAAACCGAGTGATTATTTGCTGTAAGCAAAAGTTTGAATTTTACAAGAGTTGGCCATTGTCTGTAATATGCGGATTGTAACGTGATCTATGGTCACGGTTTACTAGGCGTTGTGCTTCGTCTGATACCGAACGTATCACGTGCAGCACCAACCAGCACGTGCGTTATGTCCTCAGCTAACCTATTGACCTCGATATCAATGTTAATTTTACCAGTGTCCATGCTATGTCTGTGTTTTGATACACCGGCATTTTGTAGTACGATATCTGGGTCAAGGTCTTTCTTGATTTCATCACTGTCTAAGCCAAATTCCTCTGATACATAGTTGTCAATAGTGGAATAGTCGTTTACAGTGGAAGTCCTCGCATTAAAGTCACCTAGTAACATAACATAATCAGTACGTGTCAGGGCCTGTAATACAGACTGTTCTACCTGATAAAACGCATCATCAGATACATATTTCGATCCCTCAGGTACACTATACCAGCTTCCATATCCTGGGCAATGTTAAGCAGTTTCTTCGAGATTTTAAACCAAAGAATATAGTCATGTTCATGATGTAGCAATGTTATATATTTAAGAAGATCATTTCTGACGGCAAGTGCAATACCTCCAGAACGACGTTTGGCTTTTAAACGATGTTGCATAAATATTTTATAACCCTCCAAATGAAAGTCATCAAATGAGTCACTTTTTGTTTCCTGAAAACATAAAATATCATTATTTTCAAATAAACTAATAAATTCCGGGTAGTTTAGACACTTTCGTAAGCCACAACAATTCAGACTCACTAAACGAACACCTTCCTTAGATAAGTCAGTTTAATCATGTTGATCTGTTACACTCTCACTGAGTGAGCTGTGGTTAGAGACACTCCGTGTTGGCTCCTGTCCACCATCGCGCCCCTATTGCGTGATATCGTCCGCACCACGGTAGGCGGCTCTCGATGTGCTGCTTGGTGGGGCTCTGTACGTGGGAGGCACAGGTACGGACTGAAGACGGTTATCGACGTAGAGTTTATCCACAACGATATGTGCTCTCTTTTTCTCAGCTCTTGCTACTTTCATTAAAGGGGCAGTAGCACGTTTTAGGGGGAATATAAGGTGATGTCAGGAAAATGAAAATTAATGGTTCCAATTGATAGACAATGTATTTAAACTAAATGAAGCAGTAATAATTCAAATATATAATGTTAAATTTAACCATGCGATTCCTTTTTCTAACACAAACTGAATTAAAGGTGTTCACCCAAAAATGGCCGCCAATGGATTTCAAGTAAATCTTTATAATTCGTTCTCCTACTGTGGATGATTGGTTTGCGTAAAGAGATTTTTGACACTATCAAAATAATACATTTAGCATTTTTGTCCAATTATCAGTGGAAATTTTATAATATAAAATTATCAAAAAACATGCTACTGCCCCTTTAAGGGCATCAGAACAACGTCTGTATTCAGTGACTTCTTCGGGAAATTGTTCGGCTATACCGTAAGGTTTGCCTGCCAGCATTTTGCCACATCTCTTCACAGCATCTCTCTCCTTTGTGACGAGGAACTTTGCTATCATGGGTCGTGGTTTGATTATTTCAGCGAGGAGTACATTTCCGACCAATTCTATGTACCCGCTTAAACTGTAAATTCTTACAGTCAAATTTGAGCTGTTTTTCAATAAAGTCTCTCAAGACTCTCTCAGTATCTTCAATTTCGTGTTGTCGGTCATTCACACCTTGTACAAAGGACGAGCTTTCCTCAATATTTGTGAATATCAAATTGTCCCTCATTGATCACAATATCACTTTTCAGCACGTGATTTGATGAATTATTTAGGCTAAGAAATGAAGATATAGCAGTGCAGAATGTTTTTACTCCAAATATTTCTTTGGCTTATGCAATATTAAGATGAAAAAATATACCTTAACATAGATCTGCCTACAGTTAGACAATGAATAAACATACCCCGTATCTAGAAACTTTCTAGTGCGTATCTAGAAACTTTCTAGATACGCACTAGAAATTTTCTAGATACGCACTAGAAATTTTCTAGAACGTATCTAGAAAATTTCTAGTGCGGTTCTAGTGCGTATCTAGAAATTTCTAGAAATTTCGAGTTTTTACATTTTTTTTAATAATCAAATATTTTTACTTTATTTGAAATCCCCATCTTTACTTTCCTTAGTGTTAAATTTTCAACATGATTCAATTAATAGAAAGGGAGTTAATTGATATTTAATAATAGATCTTCCTCGTTTTAACGCGCTTCTCCTCACTGAACAGGGGCGATCTAAATATAGCACACACACTGCTTTATGGCCCCTCACTGATCGGCGCTAATTACATGTAGATGTCTCGTCAGCATGAAGCTACGGGACATGCTGTTTCTTTTCGTTGTAGCACATTGTAAATTAAAGAACAGTAAGATAGAAGTAATATGAACAGAGATTGATAATACATTGATATTGATTTTAATTACGATTGTCTGTAAAATCACGAGCATGGATCCTTTAGCGGGCAAGTTGCAAACAAATCTTTTTAAATGACTGTCAAGTAAACTGTTAAAAATAGTTGTACATGTATTAAGTTAAATTAAAGAATGTGCGTCATTAAAGTCGATTTTGAAGTTAACAACATTCCACAAAGCAATTGTCTCACAGAAGCCTTAGCAATTCATGCAGCACGCTGTTTCTCTACTTCAAGATGTAATTCGGGAGATCTTCACCTCTGCATAGGCTTAAGACTATAAAAAGAAATATGTACATGTATAACTCAATCCAATCACTAAACAACCTAACTCTTTAGAATCTCGTTCACTAGCTTCCTATATATATTTCTTTAAACACACGTCTTATATCTAGAGTATAATTTGATCACAATTATAATTCTAATTGTGGGTTACTGACCGGGGATGACTAGCATTCATAACAATTGGTTGTTTTATGTAATTATAAATCTTCTGCTTCACATCAACGCAGAAGTCTATTTCACATAAATTTCATAGTGATACCGATTGTCATTGTCCGGTTTTCGATCATTATCGTTACTTTACTTATTCTACCTTGTTTACCTCCATCTTCCACTGTGCAGAACCCATTTGATTCAGCAACAGTCAATAATCCGCGATCAAAGGACACAATTGATAAAGTTTGGCTTACGTGAATGCAAATAATGTGACAAGTACAATAAAGACCTAAAGACATAATAATAGAATATAAAGAACTTCTTTGATATCTATCTGCATTTATTGACCCATTGACCAAAAGGTGTTGAGTGCATAGTCAGAAAAAACTCACATAGACAGAAAGACAGAAATAAAAATCTGTTCTGTCTCGTTTCATAGTTCTACACAAACGATCCCAACAAAGCATGTTTAAAATAATGAGTCATCCATGAATTAAAATAAGGTTGTTAAAGGATAAAGGATCAGATAGGATATCAATTACTTTTAAGAAATATGCATTCACCGAGTATCTTTTATTGAGTTACAATAATACGGAACGATCAGAGTTTAGTGAAAATACACTTTCATTACTCTAAAATAGATTACCAGCTTCTTGAACTGCCTCTAAAACACTTGGGTAAGCTAATATGGATATGATATTTGTGTTGCAGTATTTCATTTGAATATGCATATTTTTAATGCCTATGAAGTTTCATGTAAGCCAATCGGTTTGGGTGTTATAATCATTAAGATTTACATGCGTTTTTCCTTGTGAGTACATAATCTATTTCAAGCCGTTTGTAATGTATTTACCAAGAAGCTTTCCACAACGGTTGGTTATTCGTCCTATATTTTCATTTTTAATTCATCAATTATATTTTCCATTCTTTTGAGAAATTTCTTTAGGACAGTCGCTTTCAGACAATATGCACTTGTACAGATACACGAGATATAACCGAGATTCCTCAATGTTTTTATTGCAGATCTTTAGGTGTGTTTTATATAAACCGTATTAGTTATTTTTTATATTAACCATTTTAGATATTGGATAGAAAAGTTAAAATAACCAAAATCTTACAATGATCGTAAGAACTTCAGGTTACAACTATATTTTCAAAAGCCGATCAATCATTATTTAGAATATTTGTATGTGGTTTATTTCGGTTATTTGTATAAAGTAAAAAATTAATTTGCAATATGTAAGACAATTGATATATTTTAGTCGGCCAGCCTGGCTCTAAAATAAGATAAATTCATTAACAAGTCTATTAGGAGGCTCAAATGCTAAATGAAAATAATGAAAAATCAGTCTTCTTTCCATTTTATTTAATTTTCATACATTTATTGACCGTTTCATTTCAATGTAGAGCGGTCAATTTAGACTAAATATGTTCAATTTACTTATAGAATTGCATTGGACTCATTAGGGTAGCGCAGCAATAAACTCTCTCTCTCTCTCTCCCTCCCTCCCCCTCTCTCCCTCCCGCTCTCTCTCTCTCTCTCTCCCTCCCTCCCTCCCTCCCTCTTTCCCTCCTCTCCTCTCTC